>OX439140.1:40060294-40670696 GCA_949318255.1 Pollenia labialis
TTTTAAAAGATGTTTTTAAATAAGATTTTTGTAATAAAAGAATTTTATGACAAATATTTAACAAATATTTTCCTATTAAACAGGATTTTAAACCATAAATTATAAGAATTAGGTTTAAAGTTTATTAAAAACAACTTCCAAGTTCTTGCGTTTTGTGTTTGCGATTTCCAGCACACCCCTGATAAATTTTGCTACATAATCAATCGCCTGTCATTTGAAAACAGCACATTAATGTTTGCGTACGGTAATTGCTTCTCAAAAACTCTAATTTTTAGAATTTTAGAAGAAAAAATAAAAGTTAACATCACTGAGTCTCATTTACATTTAGCATCAAGATTATAGTAGGAGTCGGAGTCGAAGTAGGAGTCGCACTTAAAAAATTTCAGCATTTGGAGTCGGAGTCGGATTTAGAACTTTTTTTCGGGCGACTCCACAGCCCTGGTATGTACATTAGAAAAAATGTTTATTTTCATATAAGAAATGAATAAAAAAAACTATTGGAAATACACTTTATCGTTTTGTACCTTAATATAAATTGTATGTAATATAAAAATAGTTTATGGAAAAAATAGGTTTTTTATGTTTTATATTTTTTCACTGCCTTCACTTTGTTATTAATATTCAGACAATAAAGACACATTTTTCTTAAACTTGCTACATAGTTAACTATTATTGTTTTAGTAGGTTATGGGCCCAGCAACCCAAACCCTTTAAAGAATTTGTAATTGTGAGAATTATCTAAAGCGTGTAATGATAAAAGAAATGGCAATAGATCAGGAAAAATACCTTTGCTAAATGGAAAATTTTGTCCACATGGTTGCCGCAAATGGTAGCAGTATTGCATAAGTATCGTTTATTGCGAATCGTAAGGGGTAAACTCGTTCAACCAGAAGAGAATGTGTTTTACGAGAGTACTACGCCTGCTGAAACAAAAGCCTAAGATTATTTTTTGAAGAAGAAACGAAGTAATGAAGACATTGATCAAGATGCCAGGGAAGAAATTATAATTTCTTTAGAACCAGATATTTTACGCATGGTTAAAAATTTTATGACATCATGTGAGGTTTGGTGTTATCTCAAAAACACCTACGATCGTAAATCTACAAGAAAGAAGGCGGAACTATACCGGAAATTGCTGAACTTCAAGATGGCTGAAAATCAAAATATTTCAAAATATTAAGTGGAATTTGATGTTGCAGTCTCGAAACTTCGTGAAATGGTAGCTGAAATAGAAGAAGATTTTTGAACGGTTATGCTTTTAGATGGCTTATCAGTTAAATGCAAAGAGGTAAAAGCAGCATTTAACCCTGCCAACGAGTTTCCTTCTCTGAACGTTGTACGTTCAAGGCTTCTGGAAATTGGTGACAAGTCTGAAGGACTAAGTTCTCAAGACAACGCTCTCAAGGTGCACAATTATCAAAATAATAACATGAAGGCTAATTCCATATGTGACTGACTCTACATTTGACACAATTTGCGTTTTGTTTTGTCTTATATTACGATTAGTAATATTTTTTTAGTATCAATTAAAATATGGCTATTTAGCAGTTTCAACAATTATCCGATAGAGAAAAAAGTGGCAACCAACGATATTTTGAAATATCATTTATTTAGTAAAATATAAACGTATTTTTAAACTTCAATAATCTTCCTCTGCACTTTCGTAATCACTTTAATTTGTGTTTTTATCGAAAGTTCAAGAATCAAACTATTATAAAATGCTGATAATAAAAGGGGTAAGTAATTTAAAAAAATATTTATAAGTAAAATAAATTGTGACTGACACTACAGCAAAAACGTACACTCACTTTGTGTAGTATAAAAGTAAGTATTTTTACATAAAACGTTAGAATTGAAAGTGCATAAAATAGTAACTCTAAAATTATTTGAAAGATACAAAATAGTAATTTTTTAAATCGTTAAAATGCTATTTTTGAAACACTAAAAATAAGTTAGAAACTAAAATTAAAACTAAAAAAATTCAAAACAAATCCTTGTTAGAAATAATGAATAAAAACGTTTCAAAAACATGAAAAATTAATTTTTTTTAATTCAAATTTTTTAAAAATATATTAAATTTTTTAATTGATATTATCATACATATCCAATGTTTCGGAAGAATAAAAGAATCGGGAATCTTTGACACTGACAAATATAAGGTAGCATACAAAGCTTATAACACATTGAACAGTTTATTTAGCAAGACAAAGGATAGAAACTAGTAATAAAAATATGTTTTTTTTTTGCTCTAATATGTAATTTTATTAAATTAAGCATTTGTTTAACGTTTTTCTAACATTAAAGAATTCAATAACAAAACAATAACAAAAAAATAAACATAATTAAAAAGGGTAATTCAAATTGGACATTGTCTGTCACATTGCTCCTTATTACTTTGACTCCATCTGAACTAAATTATCATAAAAGTAATGATATTCTAGTGGTATAACTGGATTCAAATCTTGAAGATGTTTCCATTTACTAGGCTAGATTGGTAACTGAGCAGTATGCAAAGGCTTTGGTTTGGTATATCCTGTGTAATTTTTAATTCTGTTGGGTATTTGTATTCTTCATTAAAGTTAACTTTAAATTGAACTTCTCCACTTGGCAAATACTTTAGTGATCTTAATTGAGAAAATGTTATGGTAGATCAATAAATTACATTGATTTGATTAATAAACGATATTCACCAAAATAAATAATAAATTTTTATCTGCAAATGCATATAATTTAACTGTTAATTTAACTGTTCTGCAACCCGATAATGATGTTAAAAAATTATTAAGAGACTATGCTTGAATTACGTATTCATGTTTTTTCTATTTGTTTTTTCTATGGGAGGTGGGCGTGATCAGGTTTATATTTTCAGGAGCCCATTTTACAATTATAATATTTATTTTTTGTGAAAATTGAGTTGATGTATTAGAAATCAAGGCAGAAATCAAATTTCACACAAATGATTATGAGTGTTTAAAAATGCTATGTGCCAAAAAACAATGCCGTAGGTTAAAATTTATTTTTCACTTTGTATGGGAGGTGGGCGTAAAAGTGGGCGATTCATTTTGATTTATCCATTTTTTTCTTGATTCAAACAAATGCCTATGTGCCAAGTTTCATTATCCTTCAACAACTTCGTCTATTTTTTGCCGCTCGTTCTATGAACTTCAACCAATGTGTGGCGTATGGCGGGTATTGCATTAAAAAAAATGAATTTTTTTTTCTGAAATTTTTGTCAGAGATAAAGCTGGCATCAGTGAACAATTTGCCATCAAAAAGTCATTTTCCAATAATTGGTGTATGGCAGCTATTGAATATAAGCCCTCGATAGGTACCTATCGCAGCCTTGGAACAAGAGGGTTCAATTTGTTACATGAAAACTAGGACCTGCTTGTCCTTAGGTCGCGATATACACATTAGTTTTGTAATAATGAAAATATGTTTAATTATGAATGTAAGATAAGATAAAAATAAGTTTAGTTTTTAAAAAAATCTTTATTTTATAGCAATTAAAAATAAGTTTAGTTTTTAAAAAAACTTTATTTTATAGGAATTTTCATTAGCCAAAATATTTTTTTATTATTGTAAACAAGGCCCATTGAATAGGTCTGCGCAAGAAACCTGATGATCATTGTTTATGTTCTTTTTAGTTGTCAAAAGTTGTTTACATGTGCATGTATACGTTTATGGTATGCCACACATACACGTTTTTTCCTTTTGCTTTGTATATGTGGTAGTAAATTTTTGACAACTAAAAAGAATCGTATTTTGTTTTTGTACAAGTAAGCAGACCTGATAGATGGACCTTGATTGTAAATATGGTTTTCGAATTAGGTTTATAGATAGGAAATTTTTTCAGTTTATATGAATTGTTATACTTTAGTTAAATTTTTATTTTTTGTTATAATGGTTTTTGAAAAAATGTTTATGACAAATAGTTTTTTGAATTTAATTTCTGATAAAAATTTTTTCATAATTTTGTTATCGCTTTTGTTATTATTAAAATTTGTTAATTTCCTGACGATGCTAACCAAAGGTTAGCGAAATATTGAGTAAAATAAATATAATTTTTTATAAAAAACGACCTCAAGCTTAAATAATTAATAGTAGTTATTAAATTTTTTAAAAAAAATATCAAATTTTTAAAAAAAAAAATATCAAAAACTAATGGTCACTATAAAAACTTAAAAGTAGCATAATGTTGCCAACATACCTGGGTTCGAATCTCAGTTCAGTCAAGAATGAATGATTATCAATAACAATTTTAACTAATTCTCATGTTGTAAAATTTCTTTCTTTCCATTAAAATAATTTAATGAAAATTAAATTTGATGAACTTTAAGCCTGATCAAAAATATTGAAAATTTGGATTAAAAACCATAAATAGTTTAACAAAATTACCACAATACTAATTATTGTTAAAGCTAAGGCACGAGCTTAATGTGTACATATGTCCTTCAAGTTGTGCTGAAAAAAAGGTCAACAAGAAAAAGAAAGAGAAACATGAAAAAACAAAAATGTTCTTTGGAATTATTGACAAAAAGTACGAAATAACAAAGGTAAAGGAAAACATGAAAAAATCAATTAAAAATGGATAATCATTCAAAAAAGCAAATTTCGATCTACCAAAAAGGTTAAAAATACAATTTGGTTTAAGGATTGATGTGTGACTATTGACGTCAGCAGTCGTCGATGGCTGCGAGTGTAAGACGGCAAATCGCTCTGAGGAGATCGAGTGGTAGCGATCGAAAAATGTCAGGGTAACCAGCCGCCTGGGTTCGAATCTCAGGTCAGTCAAGAATGACGGATTATCAATAACAATTTTAATTAATTTTCATGTTGTAAAATTCTTTTCTTCATAAAAATAATTTAATAAAAATAAAATTTGATGAACTAAGCCTGAATAAAAATATTGAAAATTTGGATTAAAAATCATAAATAGTTCAACAAAATTACCACAATACTAAGTATTTTTATAACCAAAATCAGATATTAATTTTTTCAATTTATGATAGACTTTTGCGTGGAATTGCCCAGAAGAAGCTTGGTAACTACATAATAAAACGGAAACTAATGGTATGAAAATATTTCATTTTAACTGTCATAATTGTGGAAAGAAGGTCCATAAGGCCAAAACCTATCAAGTCAAAATAAATAAAGCAAATGAAATATATGTAACGTCAGGTTTTGCAGTTTCTACTATAAAATCTATCAATAATTTTTGTTCATCGAGAGATAGTTTTGCTTGGATAGTTGACAGTGGAGCATCTTCCCACAAGACAAACTAAAAGTCGCAATTTATTGACTTAAGCTACGGTCCCACTTATTAAATATTTGACCAAATAAGAGGAACCCATACTCTTGTTAATAGTAAATGAGATTTAACATGGTCTTAATATCACAAAATAAATGAATTATACTACTAGACATATAAAAAAACGGTTTTTTGAAAGATGTGGAATTAAGGGAAATGATTATTTAGTTTTGTAGTGATCGTTATGTATACAATTTGTACAGTAATCTACTTGTTGAATTTAAAATTTTTAAATTAAGTTTTTATGTTTTCTTTAAATCAAATTTGATTTGAATTTTAATTATAGCCAGCATCAATGTTACCTTTATAACTTGTCAATTAATGCTTCATCTGTGTCCCACGATCTTAGTTAGTTTCCACATATAAGTTAAAATAAGTATTCTTTAATAGATTTACAGCACCAATATCCAAAGTTAGATTTAAACAATTGAAGAGACTTCTCCAAATCTTTGCCTTTCAATATTAACCTTGATTGGAAATAATTTGCACAAATGGTTCTTAAAATAACAGCAATAACGAGAAGACGTAAGTCTCATTCAAAATATTCCAAAAATATAATCCAGCTCCTGTCAGGTTCGCCAATTATGTCGTTTAATAACAAAACGATTAAATACTTATTTAAAAAAGAATTAAATTTATTTGTTGAAGTAATTCACAATTAATGAAAATAAAAATAATACATAAAATTCAAATCAAATTTGATTTAAAGAAAACATAAAAACTTAATTTAAAAATTTTAAATTCAACAAGTAGATTACTGTACAAATTGTATACATAACGATCACTACAGTTTGCTTGTTGGTCCCGGTTTTTTTCGTCAAATATTTGGCAAGTGTAACCGCAGCTTAATGCTATAAACACATTCGAGACAGCAAGCTACCGACTTCAATATGTCAAACATAGAATACATGTGTGTATATGGATATGATTATTTTCACGACGACACGGCTACATGGCTGCAGGTTGTTGTCTGTGCTTATTTTGTCGTTGTAGTCAAATTAAACTAATTTCTATTTTTGTCCACTACAAAACAGAAAAAGTGTTGCTAATATTAAAAAATATTAAAGGAATAAGTGCTTGAAAATATTTTTTTTGTTTTACAGAAAAGAATACACTTGAAATTGAAAAAATTATATAACTTTTTGAAAGAAGTTCTATAGGAAGATTTTTTCGTGCTTACGCTTTCCTCGTTTAGGAGTTATAGGACTGAAATTTGTAAAATATTTTTTCTATATCTCTTTAGCTTTAAAAAGAAAAATTATTCAAAGTGTTTTTCACATGGCGATTAACCAATTTAGGGCCAATTTAATATCTATATTCGTATTCCGTGGCTGATTTTTAATTACAAAATTAGCTTTTAAAATATAAATAATATCGATATAGCAATTATTATCTAATCCTTAGATATTTGCTTAATAACGTTTTGCGGGTTTTCAGCGTTGCGGAACACTTATTAATTATGTACACATTGCAATAATTAAATTTGTAACTAGTACATTAATTACTACCACATATATGTTTTTACTCAATAAATCTTAATAAATTTAAAATTTTACATGATGGAGTTACTAATATGTAATATGTTTGATTAAATATTTTGACAAAATTTTAAGTGTTGTTGAAAAATCTATCAAGAAATATTAATATTTGAAATTGGTTCTTAACAGGCTTATAAATCGAAATTTTTAATTCATCATGTGAAAGATATTTCGAAGTAGTTTCTTATAATACCAATACTATTTAGATCCAGTTTTCAAAATTATTGTTAAGGGGCACGTTCGTAAATGCAGTTGTTGGGTGTCTCTTGCGCAGAAGTTAAGTTTAATGTTCATAAAAGCATCACTGTAAGAAACTCATATTTCAAAAGTTTTTTTATGCTGTCATGCCGCAGCTCTGCAGCATATTTTTTTCTGATGCAATAAATTTTGACATAAAAAAAATCGTTTTATTTTTCTTTTGTGATGCTTTTTCTTGTAATTTATAAGAACACTGTCACTTTTTTCAATATTTTCATTAGAATTTGTCATCGATATTGTTGATAACATTTATTTATTATTTTATGTTTGCACATTAAACTTTTGAAATTTAGCTCGTGTTCAAAAATTCAAACTTTGCACAGCTGTTGCACAGTAAAAAAGTATTAAGGCCCAACCATAATGTGCTTAAGTTGGCTTAATCAAATGTGTGAAAACATGTAAATTAAATAATGCAAACCATATTGAACTTAAGGCAACTTTTTACTAAATTTAATGAAACTGTCATTTGCTTAAGCAAGGTGCGAATCTAATCGCACATTCTGTACGGAATCAAATGTTTTTTATTTGTTGTTTTTTAAAGTACATTTGAGATACTTTTTGTTAATTTTTGACAGTAGGTTAAGCAAGGCTATGCATATTATGGTTGGGCCTTTAGCATTACAACTGCAACTGGTAACCACGCATCAGCAACAACATTTTGCATCACTGCAGCAGTGATGCATAGCTTCATATATTTACGTACGTACCCAACGTGTTCTGAAACTTTTATGACGTGCGTTGACGGAACAAAATTTTTATTTTAAAAGCAGTATATATTTTTTTTATTTAATCTGCTGTTAAAATTATATTGCTTATTAGTTCCAAAAAAACAAACAAAATTAAAATATTTTAAATGATTTTTAATAAATTCGTTTGTTTTAACGCTATAAAATGTATTATAAATAAGTATTTATATATTTATTGGCTTAAATTAAGTTTGTTACGAGTCTTGAATAATGCATGTTTTTCCATTTCATAAAAGTTTAAAAAAATGATAGTGGCACCACTGAAATACAAATACACAATAAAAAAAACAGCTGTTTTTAATTTTTCAATTGTAGCTGTCGTCTTCAAAATAATTCAGTAGCTGTCTACACGACTGTAATTGCACCCAGCAGCATTTGTAGTCGTGTGTTCGTGTATCCTGCTGTGGTGAATGTGTTTAATGCATAAGATGAGAAATTTAATGGAACCGTTAGATTGGCAGATCATAAAAAAAACTAGGAGCGTTGGCGCGAAAAACATCTTCATATGAAACTTCTTTAAAGAAAACCAAAAAATTTTATTAATATTAATATTAATTTGGTGTTGAACCGAGTTAATATTCTTGTTTCAAGCCGTTTCTTTTCTTTTAACCGACAAAAAGAAAATTTTTTAAGCACTTATTCCTTAAATATTTTTCAATATTAGTGTGGAAAAAAATAGAAATTAGTTTAATTTGACTACAACGACAAAATAAGCTCAGACAACAACCTGCAGACATGTAGCCCTGTCGTCGTGAAAATATTAATTTCCATATACACACATGTATTCTATTTTTGACAAATTGAAGTCGGTAGCTTGCTGTCTCGCATTAGTAGACATGTCTAGAACGATGATGATAGAGGCCAAATTGCCACAATTTTGATGGGCTGAGCTAATAATGACAGCGTCCTACATAAGATATAGGTATCCAACAAAACTAAACAATGACGAAAGTAGGATGCAAAGCTTTGTTTTTAGACAAGAAGCCAGGAAAATCTAAATGGCAAGCAAGAAGTTAAAAATATAAACTAATTGGCTACTCAAATATGCAAAAGCATATCATTTATGGAATCCAAGAACTCGTGAGATCGACAAAAGTCGTGAAGTAATATTGATAAAAATTATTTTAATATTGACATATGTATGTAGGTGAGATAGCAGATGGAAAATTGGGATTTTATGAATGAAGCGTAACCACACGTAGAGAAAAAACTTGTTTAAATATGGTCACCTACAGCAAAACAATTTTTTTATAGAAAATGTTAAGCATATTATGTGTAATATAACCATGTTATTGTCAGTGACAACCATATTATGGTTTAATTAGTCCTCCATCAAGACCCCACAACCATATTATTTGTTGCCTCTAAAAATGTTATGGTTAAATAAAACAATAATTTGTTTTTAAATTAACAATAGTATTTTCTTCTTTTCCAAGAGCAGCATACTATGGTTGAAAACCAACCAAGCTAATGTAAGTGTTTAACATATTTAAGTTAGACCCCTTTCACACTCGGCAAGTTACTTGCGCAAGTCTCTTGCGCAACTCTTGCTTTGTAGATGTCAGCGGTTAGGTCGGGGTAAGAAAAAAAAATTTTGTACAAACTTTGTTGTGTGAAAGGGGTCTTATTATTGGCCATAACATGTACGGAGGCAACAATAATATGGTTGGGGCTACTTGATGGAGGCCTAATTTATCGCTGACAATTATATTGTTATATTAACCATAATATGTTTAAAATTTTCTTTAAAAATTGTTTTGTTGAAGGTGACCATATTTATACATGTTTTTTCTCTGGGTGCAAAACAACTCTCTGAATTTAAATCATAATTATTTAGAAGGTGTTGAGTATATCAACCACAGATTACTAAACAGATACATATGTAAAAAGTGGCGTGTTAAAAAGGGCCGTAATCAGTTGCGAAGGCAGCTTTCGAAGAAAAAGACAGTAAGCTTTTTTGGTAGTGAAGTGGCAATGGGTGAAAACAGGCCTTGTTGCGACACAAATGGCGTGATCAAAACAAAAATAACAAAACACGAAAGAGAAAGAGAAAGGCAAAAAGAGCATCTTTTGAAGAAAGATATAAAAAAGCGCCAAATCTTCCGTCTCGTGACATATCTGTTTAGTAATCTGTGATATCAACTAATGCCCAGTCCAAAATAAATCTAATCCTGTAGATTTATCTAGTAATAATCCAGTTGTTTAACTAGATTCCAATCAAGTTTTGACAGAAGATGAAGATAGAGAAACTTCTAAAAACGCATTTTGTGAATCTTCAATTAAAGAACGTTTAAGGTCTGGGTCATTATTTAAGAGCAGAGCAGAAGCTAATATCGTTGACTTCAATGATGGAAGTGATCCCAAATCGTATAAAGAAATGAGCAGGAATACTAATCTTTGATTCGAAATTAAACTTGGGAATTGGTAGATTTACCCGAAGGTAGAAAAGCAATTGAATGCAAATGGGGTTTTAAAACAAAATATACACCAGATGGTATAATTGATAAACGAAAAGCTCGTTTAATAGCCAAAGGGTACTCCCAAGAGTACGGTACTGTCAACAACCATACATTTGCACCAGTTGTAAGACAAAATTCATTGCGTTTAGTTTATGCACGTGCTGTTGAAAAGGATCTTAAGTTGAGAATGTTAGATGTTTATACAGCATTTCTGAATGAAGGCTTTATAAACGAAGAGAATAGAAATAAAGTTTGTTTGTTCAGAAAAATCGCTATAACTATGGGTTGAAACAAACTAGTCGTCAATGGTATAAAAGAAAAGATACCGTTTTAAAAGAGTATAATCTTGTTAAATCAAATTATGATCAATGTATTTATTCAATGAGAAAAGGCACAGATACTATGTATCATGGTAGCATTATACATATGTAGACGATATTATCATTGCGAACAATACTGAAAAATATACGGACGAGTTAATAACGTTACTAGCAAGATATTTTGAAATTCGAGATATGAAAGAACCAAAACACTGCATTGGACTTGAAATTAATCAAAAGGCGTCATAACGCTGATGTATTTGACATCAGAACTTTTTGACCCCATGACACTTTTCATCATTGTGATGTCAACCTTAACATCACTTGGCCAAATGTGTCAATGGGATGACACATTGGCATCACAGAAATGACGAACATATCCTCAGTGCGATGACGCAGTAACATCGGATAAAGGACACATTAGAATTAATTTAATGACAGTTTATCATTAAGTCATTGGAATTAACTTAAGTCAAAGTGTGAGAATATTATTATTTACTTACCCGTTACAGATGCTCGTTTCACGTTTGTTGAATTACGACCTTCGTTTATAGCAGAAATCTCAATAATAAGACACCAGCACCATGCCCTATATGGTTTTCGTAATCATTCTACTTTGAAAATTTGATGTATTTAACTAAATAATTTAAAAAAATAGAATATAGGAATTTTTGCTTCTTATAATACATTGTAATCATGAAAATAATGTTAATAATTTACAAAATGTGGCATCGAATTGATGTTACTATAGTCATAAAATAGATGACAAGTAAAAAATGACAAAATTGTACGAAGACGTTAGTCATTGGATTGATGTGTCAATTCTGATGTTAGGGTATCATCAATATGAAGATGAATTTTTCTATCAGTGCAGGGTACATAGAAAATTTAATTGAAAATGCGAAAACTTCTAAAATTCCTATGCAATCAAAAATAAAACTTGAAAAGGAGATTCCTGGAGAAAGGAAAAAAGTAGATAAGAAGAGTTTTCAAGAAATTATTGGTTCTTTGTTACATCTATCAGTTTTTAGTCGACCAGATATTTATTGCAGTGTAAAAAAGCTTTCCCAATTTAGTCAAGATCCAAGAATTCAACTTTGGAATGCAGCAGACTGGTCCTGGGATTTGTGAAAATAGAACAAGTAGAAAAAGAAAGGACTCATGATCAGTGAAAGAAGACCCAACCCCTTAACTGGTTTATAAGGAACAAAAAGGTAGAAAAAGTAATAAATTACAGTACAGTCTTCAACGGTGCTGTGACACATTTTTTGGTACTTTCTAAAATTTGGTTCTTGAATTTAATTCTAGGACTTGTTTTATTGAAATAATACTACATTTAAGTAACTGACACTAAGCACGTTCATTGAGAATAGATCTGAGACTGGTCAAATTAAAGTCATTTAAAGTGTAAGAACTAAAACCGGTCTCTACCTGCAAAGACCTGTCACGGGACACCTTTGGTGTCAGTTCGCTTCCCTCTAGAGTAGATATCTAAAAACAACAAAAGATTACGTACTAATGTACAAGAAAACTTGTTTGCCTTTGGTTGGTTTTGTAGATGCAAATTGGGCACAGGATACAAATGATCGTAAATCTGGGTTTTGTTTTATTTCGGCAGGTGCTGTTATATCCTGGGTGTCATGAAAACAAAGTGTTGTTGCAACTTCAAGTGCTGAATTAGAATAGATGGCTTTAACAGAATGTGCAAATATATCTAAGATATCTACTAGAAGAACTTGGATGTCCTATTAACGATTCTACTTCAATTATGTGTGTCTAGCAAAGTGCTCAATGTATGGCAAATTTCGGAAGCCATCATTCCAAAACGAAACATATACATTATCGATATCATTTTATACGAGATGCAATGGAAAACGTCAAACTTGAATATCTTTTAAAAGATAAAATGATTGCTGATGTATTGACAAGACCAGTTCCGTAAACAAAACACCAATTATGTGGGATTATTATCCAAAACCGATTCCAGTTAAGGAGGCGTATTGGGAATATACTTTTTCGTTTTGTACCTTAATATACAAGGCGAATTCATCACAGGTAATCTCGGTACTACAACAAGTACAACTCGTACAAAAACCACAAGCAATTTGTTATTGTAAAATCATTGTACAATGTCAAAAACAGAAATTAAACAAGACAGAAATAAAGAGAATAAACAAAATTTTGACATCCAACAGTGATTTATGCTAATATCAGCAGGGCTTTTAAGACCACCTGTAATAAATTCGCCTTGTTAATATAAATTGTAATAGTTCATTGAAAAAATAGGTTTTGTATGTTTAATATTTTTTCAATGCCTTCATTTTGTTTATAATATTCAGTCAATAAAGACACATTTTTTCTTAAACTTGCTAGTTAGTTATTTTTATTTCAAAAAAAAACAAAAATAACAGTAATAAAATTATAACAAATAAAACCCGAAGGAACACTTTGTGAATTGCCTATATGTTCCCAAATCCATTTGCTGTGACAACCAAGGTGCTTGTACCTTATTTGGAAACTTTGGCTCTTTCCGTTCTCTAGATATATAAAAAAGCAACAACGGGGGATTTATGCGTAAAAAAAGAGACAGTCGTGGTTTTTTTAGTCATATCTCAGTCATTTTTTGGGCCGTCAAAGCAAACTTCGACGGAGTATATGTGACTTAAATATATAAAAACCGAGTTCCCATCATTTTTGAGGTCTTCGGAAACCCCATACACACGAGCATCGTTAAATCATAAGGACTCAGATTATATCGAGTCCTCATAGTAAAAATGGTGAAGTCTAAGTATTCGTTTGAACTTCCCAGAGATATGAGTTTTTAGAGATGATGCAAATGATTAAAAATTATCCATTTTCATCAAAAAACAAAAATTTAAAATGTTGTTGGTTACACCATTTTCGCTTTTAAGACTCGATATATACTTTTGCCCGCAATTATAAAAAAATTTTAAAATTTAATAAATGTTTGCAAAACAAATTTTCTATGAAATAAGCAAAAGCAACGAAATTCGGTTCGGTTTTAAATATGATCAAAACTAAAAAAATGTATTCATGAGAAAAAATAAAAGATATCGAATCATATTCGAATAACAATATATTTTTATCTTAAGCCTGGTACTCTGCTCAATATTTCACGTGAAATGCTGTCAAAAACTTGAGCGGAATATCTATGAAATAATGTTAATAGAGTTGGACTCTGTTAATTTTGTGAAAAAGTTCCGACATGTTTCTGGCAACGTTTTTTTACAACTGCGAAATAATATAAGCTGCACTTATTTCACGTGGAATTTCAAGCCAAAGCAAAAAAATCAGCTTAATATTAAATAAGAAATAAAAAATTAAAAGAACACAACCGGTAACAGTTTTTTATCCATATTTAGTAAAATAAGTACATGTGCGGTTCGTTTACATACGCAAAACAATATCGCATATTTTGAAAGAATAAGAACGTCAAATAGTGCAAACTCGCAAGATAGGTAACATTGATACATGAAATGTTCGTTTAAAATAAACTACATTGTATATGTACTAGGGATGCCAATCGGGACTGGCTTTCGCAAATTCCGGGATTCGGGATTACAAAAAATCAAATCCCGAGATCCCGGGATTTTACGGGATATCGGGATTTTTCGGGATTCTCGATTTTTGAAAATTAAGAGATAAATGCTTTTTATAGATATTTATTTAAAAAAATCGTCTTTAAAACAAGTTTACAAACGAAGGTTTTATAATTAATTTATTATTTTAAAGTTAAATATTACTTTAATTTGTACAAATTTTTAATTGAGACTTTTCTTCTTTAATGACTAATTTAATAAAAAATATGATAAAAAAACAACGTACGATTTTAAACAATGTGTTACTTGATTCAATAAAAAAATAATTACCATAAAAGCTATATTTGATTCAATTACCTCAGTTCATTCAAGCTAAATAAAAAAACAATTAATATTCTAATTGAACAACGAAATTATGATATAATGAATTAAAATAAATAATTGAAATTTGAATTCGAAATTAACTAAAAAAAATCAATTTATTTAGTTAACCATTAAAATCTTATTTTAACAAAAACGCATTTTTATAACCACCACTACTTGCGGTAGGAATTATGTAGTGTATAAAATACATTACTTTATATTGTGAAATCGCTCCATTAATTATTATCGTGTGACCGCACAACAAAATGGCTCATGTACCAATCGAGGACAATATTGTGCTTACTTTTACCAATCAAATGCAACCCTGGTGCGGCAATCGTGTGACTGTTTGCTATGCAACCGCGCGTCAATAAAAATGACAAAAATGCACCAATATTTATTGTGTTCTTGTGCGGCAAACAAACAACACAATACGCGCCAATATTTGCCTTTTTTATTAGATTTACTTTTTTGTGTTTCTTTTAGTAGGTAATGAAAATAAATATGTATGTATTTATTTATTTTGCATTTAAATTTTTTTTAATTATTTTAAGTATGTATGTTCACAAGCATATTGAGCTGTTCTGTGCGAATATTTTTATTAAAGATATTTCTAGTCGAACCTAAACATACGAAATTGTTGAACAGAATGTTAATTTTTGGAATATCTTTAAAAATTAAATAAAACTATTCAACAATAATTTGTTTAAGTATATGATTTGTATCATTTATCATTTAATTTTGTTCAATGAACAATCTAACAAGAACTTTCAAACAAATAAAAAAGCTACCACAACAGATGTTTTCGCAGTTAATATACATAAGTAAGAACAATCGTGTGACTGTTCTGCGGCAATTGTTGTAACCACTTCGCTTTGTACCAACTAGCGGCAATTAAATTTGTATAAAACAGGGCAATCGTGTGATTTCAGAAAATTTGGTTGGGGCAATTTCATTATTGTTAGTCAATAAAGCACAATAATAATTGTGTCATATTGGTGCATTTGCGGCAATCGTGTGATCCTAGCTTTAAGTTTAAATTTTGTATTTGGTGCAGCAGTGAATTGTTTTGTGCATTTCAAAAACATTTTTTCTTTAATAAATTTTCTTGTTTAATTATTTTTAGCACTTCTCACGTTAAAATTTCTTTATAATTATTGGACACGGTTGAAAATAATAACAAAGTGTAACTATTTTCTTACGTTTTCAATGACAGTATTAATCAAATAAATATTAAAGATCAATATTGTGTTCCCTATCCTCTCATGGGGAATGTCATAATGAATTTCTTTTTATAAAAAAGGTAAAACAAAAAAATTAGGTTAACAATTTCGGGATTGACAAAATTCCGAAAATCCCGGGCTTAAAAAATTTAAATCCCGGGATTGGCATCCCTAATATGTACATAATAATATATATTAAACCTTCTCTTGAGTTCTTATCGCATAGAGTCATGGACGCTTCTGACACTATTTTCACGAACTTTAAAGTCTTAAGAATACAATAATATGCTTTTATGATATAAATGAAATGTTGTTATACCCAAAATTGAAGGACAAAGTGCGGACCCTTAAACTAAAAACAGACAAAAATACAACATATTTACGCTATTAAAAGACGGTACGAGAAAACGATTTTTTTTTACCCACCCTAATACATACATATATCCCCTTAATAGATTCAACACAGCATTTGTTTTTAAAATATTTTGGATTAAACTCAATTAAGTAATCTCTATTAATTGGGATGACTTTTGATTAAATTATAATTTGAATCAATTAGTTAAAGTCTATTTTAAAACCAGTACAATTTTTTTCACAAATAATCTCATTTATTTCTAATCGGAATCGTATTTTAATTTCTATTTTAATATAACAAAACAAGGCAGAAAAATGGAAAAAGATGGATGTGATACCATCCATTCACAAGCAGATAAAAATGCGTTTCCATTCTTGATTAACTCCAAGTTACCATATTTAGTTATTTAGTAGCAAAGTTTATTTGACAATCAGACACAAAGCAAAAACCAAACATTATGTTCCTTAGGTGTTGTCTTAAAATGTATACATACATTTATTCCTAAAAACATAAGTCTTATCGTATAATCCAATAAACTAAAGCAAAATCTTATTCAGCTTATGAAAAAATGTGTGTGCATATGATTGTTTATTCAATGGGTCACAAAGTTGATCAAAACATTAAATGGGATCTGCGATTGCAGATAACAAAATTGTATTTAAACAGGTGAATTAAGTGTTATAATTAACAGTCTTTAGGTATTGGGACAACGTATCTAATCCGGAGCAGTCTTCAAAATGAAATTAGCCATCGTACTATTGGCCTGTGTGGCTGTAGTGGCTGCCACACGCCTTCACACAACTCACAAAGTCAAAGTTGCCGACAAGGATTTCTTGGAGAAACAAAAATTCTTGTTCGAAATTGTTTACCGTATTGAGGACCCATTAATGTTTGAGGAATACATTAAACTTGGTGATAAATTTATTGTCGACAAGTCCTACTACACTGTAAGTTTATCTTAAGTGATTTAAAGTATAGAAAATTTTTAAGAATCCCGTCCCATTTTAGCACTATGACACCCACATGGAGAAGTTCTGGGAATCCTACAAGATGGGAGCTCTCTTGCCTAAAGGCGAATTCTTTGGCGCTCTAGTTAAGACTCACCACAAACAAGCTTGGGGTCTCTTTAACTTCTTCTACTATGCCAAGGATTGGGAAACTTTCCTCCATAATGTGTGCTGGGCCCGTATGCATGTCAACGAAGGCATGTTTGTCTATGCTCTCACTTTGACTGTAATCCATCGTGACGACTTCAATGGATTAATGTTGCCATCTATCTACGAAATATTCCCACAATACTTCTTTAACAGCAAGTTTGTCTTTGAAGCAGAAAAATTCGACTATGATGTATGGAGCAAATACATTATGTACGAAAAGGAATTGTATGATGTCTACTATAAAAACCACAAGTACTTCAATCATGGCGATTATGTCTACATGAGGGATTGGAAGATGTGGCAATGGTGGAAATTGATGGGTCTTGGTCAACACTGGTATGCTGAAGACAAATATATGCTCCGTGAAAACATTTATGAATTCAATCAGGACCCTAAGTGGATCTCAATGTTGCAGGACGTAAAGATGTGGTGGATGCCCGTTGATTATACTCGCGATATTGAGATTTACAACGAACACTCAAGCCTTTCTTATTTCACTGAAGATTTGGGCTGGAATGCTTACTGGTACTATTTGAATATGGACTACGCCTTCTTTTTGGACGGCAAGACCTTTGGCTTAAACAAGGATCGTCGTGGTGAATACTGGATGTACAATGTACAACAATTGATTTCCCGCTACTATATGGAACGTTTATCCCACGGATTCGGTGAAATTCCAGAATTCTTCTGGTTCCAACAAATCGAACACGGCTATGATCCCCAATTGATTAACTACAATGGTGTTGGCTTCAGTTACCGTAAGAATTACTGGGAAGTTCAAACATATACTAACGTTGATATGTTCAACAAGGTTTACGGTATGTTCAAGCGCATTTACGAAGTCATTGACCTAGGATATTATAAGATGAACGATGGTACTGTTATTGATATGCGTAAACCCAAATCTATTGAATTCATTGGAAACTTGTTGCAAGGCAATATTGATATGTTCGACAAATACTTCTTTAGTTACTGGTACATGCTATCCCATATGTACTTCAGTGAAGTTGATTACACTGATTCCCAAGTCTACCCACATGTCTTCCTTAACTTTGAAACCATGCTACGCGATCCAATGTTCTACATTTTCCACAGCAAGATTTCCGACGCCTTCTTCCACTACAAAAACTACCTTGAACCTTACACCAAGGAAGAACTCATGTTCCCTGGTGTTTACATTAAGGACGTCCATGTTACCGACTTAGTCACCTATTTCGACTTAGTTGATTTCGATGTTACCAACTTGATGAGCGACAAGGCACATTTTGTTGACGGCAAATTTGTCTGGGACAAAGCGCTCATGGCTCGTCAAATGCGATTGAACCACAAACCTTTCAACTTTGAATACACCATTGATTCCGGCAAAGCTCAAAAGGCTGTTATTCGTTCCTTCATCGGTCCAAAATATGACGAATTCGGACGCGTGCTCTCCTTGACTGAAAACCGAGAAAACTTCTTTGAACTTGATAGCTTCGTTTACGACTTAATTATGGGCAAAAACATCTTCAAGCGTAGCTCCAATGACTTTTACTGGACCACAAAAGATCGTACAACCTACACTGAACTCTACCACTACGTAATGATGGCATTCGATGGCAATTACGAATTCCCATTGGAGATGAGTGAACCTCATTGTGGATTCCCAGATCGTCTTATCTTGCCCCGCGGTTGGGAAAAGGGTATGCCTATGCAAATGTTCTTCATGGTCTCTCCCTACATGGCTGATCACGAACAATTCTCTACCTTTGATTATTCTTACTCTTGTGGTATTGGATCTGGTAATCGTTATGTTGACAATAAGCCATTCTACTATCCATTCGACCGCGTCCTCAATGAATACCAATTCTTCGTCCCCAACATGTACTTCAAGGATGTCGAGATTTATCACCATGATACCTTTGAAACCTACATGGAGCATGACTACAAGAACTACGGTTCTTTTGACTACACCTTTAACAAGGATTACTACACTAAATTCTTTACACAATAAAAAAATATTAAAAGAAATTCAAACGGCAAACAATAAACAAATTATGGATTCTGTGATTATTAATGTGCATATGTATTTAGTTTTTACACCTTCAATTCTGTAATAATTTTAAATAAAAAAAAAACAAACTTCTGCCAAGACAATTATAAATCAAATGGCGTTTGTTTACTGTCTCAGCAAATTTTTTAATAATTTTAGTAGATACATTCCGATCGAAATTGTTTTAATACTGTAGTTGCAATTCCGATCAATATTATTTTATTTTCTTCAATAAAATTTTTGTTTTTTGGTGATACAAAATACGGAATTACTTGAACTTTCGATCGAAATTGATTTCTGTGTCATGCCTGATAAAGTCTTTTTCGTAATTCACAAAGTAAAGGCTCAGTTATCCCGGAATAACAGTAACAGTTACCTTACCGTAAAAAAAGTAAGACCAATCTATTTCTTACAGATTGAGACGTAACATCTTACTGCTAACTATAGTCGTTCTAGTTGCGTTACACAAAACAAAATGAATCAGCTGATTTACAACGTTACTGTTACTCCCGGCTAACTGAGCCTTAAGTTGCATATGCACGTAGCTCAATACGCTAAAGCGCAAAACTCAACAACAAATTCAATTAATTTTTATTAACAATATTTGCAGTACAAAAAATAGAGATATAAAATATATTTGATATAAAAATATCTATTCATTCCGAACTAAAATGTATTTTTTATTAATTTACTTTGTTTAAGTACATAAGTAGTCTTAATTATATCTGTTGGCAACTTAGAGCCACTTTTTGGATTTAAGATTAAAGTTAATTTAATTATATAATTAGATAATCTGAGAATTAAGTTAATCTAGCATAAATTGAATTTGATATTTTTGGGTTGTGGCTTAAACCATGTAGTGTTGCAAATGTAAACTTTTTATCAAGCAAGATGAATGTTTTCAAAGAAGAATAAGAAGAAGAACATATGCGAACAAGGTAGAAATTTTTACGTTTAAAGAAAAAATATATTAATGAAAAAATATAGAAAGGAAAAATTATATAAAAGTGCTTAACAATATATTTTATTTTAAAAATGATATTTTGTTTATATTTTTGCATTAATTGTTTATGCTAAACATATTGACAGTTTAAGTTAAAGGATAAACCCCCACCACCGGCCGCTTAAACTAGCAAAAAAAGTTTAAAAAAATACAACTCAAAAAGTAAACACGGAGATTAAAGTTAATTTAATCGCTAATCTCTAACCCGAAAAGTGGCTCTTAGTGATTAATTTTTGGCCCTATGCTCCTTAAAGGAGTAAAAGGAACAAATATATATATATACAGTCAGCGTTACCGTTGGGATACTTAAGTATGACCCTTTTTCGACGGTCTTGATACATTTGATTACCTTTTTTTTAAATTATCCTTTTGTATCATTTCCACCAATTTTATGCCACTTTTTGACCTTTTTTGGATAAAGCACTCACATTTTGTTTTTTTGTCACCACTGCTGATCAGTTATGCAAAACAAATGTTTTCTAAATAAGCGGAGATGGAGGAATAGACTTTAAGGGAAGATTTAATACCAAAATATAGAACGCACATTTCTGAAAGGAAGTTAGTATTCGTAAAAAGTTCGTGTTAAAATATTTTTACGACTTCTTAGATTTAGGCCCCGATTATGGTTAACAACACACAAATGTTGTGTTGTATTGGGTACAACACAACATATAAAATTTTTTTAATTATGATTTACAACATCTAGGTGTTGTGTATGTCCCAGAGTTGTATTTAATTTGTACTCAATTTTTCCCATAAAATACATGCCTGCGTGCCAAAAAATTTACAAGTTTAAACGAACAATTGAAAAATTTAAATACAGAATATATATTAAAAATAAATAAAACAAAAAAAGTAATGGATATTAACGTCTAACTATATTTTGATGATGCTTATAATGAGGACAACAAAAAAACACACATGTCACGTATTCGGAAAAGAATTCGAGACAGTTCAAATCCATTGGAACTACCAAATACTGCGTATGTACATATGTATATTTTTTCTGAAATTTAAAATAACAATATGTACATACATATATTAATTACGATATACATATTTTATATTTTCAAGTTTTATAAAATTTTTCCGCATTAACAAGGATGGTTTTTTGTTTCTGTTGGAAAAACTAAGCATTTTTTTAAAACCTTCAACCCGGTGTTCTGCCATTCTACCAATTTTAAAATTATGTTGTGCATTAAGATTTTTTGCTGATGGTAGCTATCAAAGAAGTAGTGGTAATGATTTCAACATTGGAGTTTCGCAACCAACCGTTTCCTGCATTTTAAATGAAATAATAAACTTTTTTGAGCAAAAAATTTGCCAAATTTGGATAAACGCTCGAATGACTGAAGAAGAAAAAAATAACAACAAAATGTCGTTTTACTCGAAAACACGATTTCCTGGCGTAATTGGATGTATAGATGGAACGCACGTTCGAATTGTTGCGCCTGCAAAGGAAATGCAACATTTGTATTTGAACAGGAAGGGATATTACAGTCTAAATGTCATGATTGTGAGTATTATAATTTTCAAGTAAATTTATATATAGTAAATATTTTTTTAATAGTTGTGCGACTTTGAAATGAACATCCGCTATGTAGATGCTCGATATCCCGGATCCAACCATGACTCCTTTGTGTGGAATTTAAGCGATTTAAAACAATATTTACAGCAAAATTTGGAGGAGAATACCTGGATTTTAGGTAGGAATTTGGCGTTTTCTTTTTTTAATTCAATATGCTATATTTAAAAATTTTTTAGGTGACGCCGGTTATCCACTGGAGCCGTTTTTAATAACACCATTTCGGAGTGCTGCTGAAGAATCTCGAGAACGACGGTTTAATACAATTCATGCAAAAGCAAGAAACATCATTGAAAGAACAATTGGAGTTCTTAAAAGCAGATTTCGATGCTTGCTTTCTGCAAGAGGTTTGCACTACACACCAGAAAAGGCGACTCAAATCACAAATGTGTGTTGTGCATTGCACAATTTAAGCCAACACTTTAAAACAGATTTTAATGATGAAATACCATTTCCATTGCACACAGAAGTAGAAGCTGGAGAAGCTACAGAAACAAACATTGAAGAGTCTGCACGACAAATTAGAAATAACATAATGCATGCAATTATAAATGAATAAACTGTTTGTTTTTTTTAAACACATTTTATGTTTTTAATTCAGTTTAAATATTAACATTAAAATATATAAAGGAAAACTTAAAAATTTATTCAAAAAAAATATCACAAAAAATTCAATTACAGCCTGTCCTGTTGCTGTTACTCTTAAAACTAAAAAAAAAAATTTAATATATCGTTACTTTAATATAGAAAAGCCCTAACTAATATTTTCCTTACTTTACAGGAGAAGGAAAAAACTTAATAAAAATTATAGTCTTGTAGTCGCGATTTTTTTAAACCCAGTTTTTTATTAAATTGCTTAGAGAATAAACAAAAAACTGCATTCAAAAAAATCGTGGCTGCAAGACTATAATTTTTATTAAGTTGTTTCCTTCTCCTGTAAAGTAAGGAAAACATTAGTTAGGGCTTTTCTATATTAAAGTAACGATATGTACATACTATAGTAAATCACATATCCTGAATTCTTTTATTTGTTAATTCGAGTTTAGCTTTTAACAATTTCATTTGTATATCAGTCTTCTTTTTTTCAATTCGTAGTTTTTTTTATTAATTTGATAATTTTTGTACGAATTATTTTCTAATCTTTTCAACGTTCGTAAGATCTCCTCCTGATTTTTTGATTGAGCTTTCAAAACTTGCAAACGTTCCTCTTCCAACTTATTCTTTGATTGCCTGCGGTTCCTTGGTAATTGTGGGTCGGTTGATTCTACAGTCTGTGAAGGCTCCTCAGGACAGAATATTGATTCCACTTCATCGGAATCTTCTTGAATTCCTAAACCCATTGCAGATCCATTCGGGTTTACTTGCGTCTGCATTGAAACAAGTTCCACAGTGCTCTGCTCTAATGGGTTGCTTGAAAGTTTTTTTTGTTTGCAGCCAATTTTCTTTTTAAGTTGGCTTTATAGTGAGTCCATACCTATGGTGAAATCAAAACCATTTAAATAATATTAGTTATAATATAAAGTTAATATGCTACTAACTCTTTGCCATTCTTTTGTGTTTCGAATCGGCGGTCCCAATCCATTCAATTGCTCCATAAACCGATCGCATTTTTCCTTAAGCTGCATTTTGTTATATCCAAATGGTAACTTGCCACGGCCAATATCTGGATTAATTTTCATTAAGTCCACTAGCTTTTCCATTTGCTTTTTATTTGTAATTTTTCTAAGAAATATTTTAATTTTTATATGTATCTATATTTTTTTATTTTTTACAGTTATAAATGTTTTTTTAAACAAATCTTATATGCGTACTTACAAACTTTTCTCCATTTTCGCTTTTCAATTTGTAACGTTAACAACACAACACCAAATTACCAGTTGTATGATTTTTACAGGTGTAACAACATTTAGATACACATTTTGTAAACGATAATCGATGTTACAGAACATAGACAACACTAAATACAACAGTGCTGACAACAGTTGTAAATCATGATCGCATTTTAAAAAATACTACACTAAAATAACAACTGTTGTAAACGGTAATCGGAGCCTTAAAGTACAAATTAATGTACACCTTCCCTTGTAACAAACATTACTCATATACATATTTGTTTTGTTTTATTTATTGATAAATTTATGGTGGTTTCTTTTTAAAAAAACGTGAGATTTTATTTAAAATATGCAATAAGGTGTTCGTTTCTTAAAAATGTTTTGCTCTCTTAGAGAGTAGGAAGTTTTATGCTAAAAAATTCACCTTCTTGACCCTTTTTTTTTTGAAATACCCTTTTTTATCCCTTTTTTGGAAAATCCACTTTTTGTGACCCTTTTCGAAAATGTTCAACTGTAACCCTGGTTACAGAAGCTTCCTGTATTAATGTCGCCATCCTTTCATATCCCTACAAGAACAATGACAGTCATTTGATGCATCATCTGATGGGCATTGCTGATGTGTTTATACATCAGAAGTTTCTATTAAATTATTAAGGGCAATATAAAAAAACTGATGTAAACATTCGTGTACGTGTGATTTTGCTTCTCTCTCATACCTATGAACTTCGTAAACTAGTAAAATATATATCTGAACTACTCACTCTTCAGTATGGTAGTAATCAGTCCTGATGTAAACATCGTCAGAGCTGAGTAATCAGTACTGATGTAAATATCGTCATACCTGACAAATCAGTACTGATGTAAATATCGTCATACCTGACAAATCAGTACTGATGTAAATATCCTCATACCTGACAAATCAGTACTGATGTAAATATCCTCATACCTGACTAATCATTGCTGATGTATAAACCAGTCATAGCTGACTGGTACATCATTAAAAAAAGGTTGTTTTGAATTTTTATAATAAATATTTTAAAAATTTATTTCAAAATATACCGAACAACATAAATTAAACATTTTTTTCTTTATTATTTTGAGCATAAATTTTTTGCTTTTGCCTATGGTGGCTTTTTTCGATAGCCTTTTTAACGCGCCTCTCAAACTCTGTGTGGGAATGCTTCGGAAAGACATCTGAAATTAATTAAAGTAAAAATAAGCAACGACATACAATTTATTTATTGGTAGGCCGAAACTTCTGGGTGCAGTGTTACCGTCGGATATTTTCAATAAGTACCAAAAAAAGGGGATACCTAAAAAAAAAGTGGCACCGAAAAGGGGATTTTTATAAAAAAAGTGGCACAACTTTTCAAGTTAAAATAAGTACTCCACATTATGTATTTTTTACGTTTTTTTTCTATTTATTATAATTTTAAATAACATTTTATAAATGGTATAAAAACATAACCAAAAAACATATATGTAGTAATTATATGCACTAAAAAACAATTGATCGTATTACAATAGGCATACATATTATGGCTCATTTGTTGCAAAAATTAAAATAAATATTTCTCTCGAGAAGTTATTTTTATAAAATATTTTCTTTAATAAATAGAAACTGGGAATTATTTCCTTATGAAGGTTACTTTATATTATATTCAATATTTTTTATTTTTCGAATTATTAGACGGCCTTCGTCAGCATTCTTTGTGAATATAATATAAAGTAACCTTCGGAAGGAAATAATTCCCAGTTTCTATTTGTTAAAATTGTTGAGTTAAATACATTCAATTTATAAAGTATCACTATCCAGTGTGACACAAAGAATGCTGACGAAGGCCGTAGCGGGCCAGAAAATGCATTACATTCTGCTGGTGTCTAATAATTGTTAATTTTTCTTTACATAGAATATACCTCATTGCTTTCCAAAGGAAAGCTAAGGTAAAATGTAACAAGAAAATACAATATAAAAGTCTGGTAGTGTATAAAGTAATTTCTGAAAAATTGAAGGAATATGACTATTACAAAAAAGCTTTATAAAAATACATAGCTGAAATTTAGCTCAAAGAATAAATTCGAAAAATAAAATATATTGAATATTTTCTTTAATGTTTTGGTAATTCAAAAACGTTAAACTCGTTTTCTGATAAACATGTTTTTGGAATTCTGACATTGTTGCAGTAATTAGAAGATATTTATGTAATTTGTTTTATATATACATTAAGTAATATATTTCTTGTACTTTTCTTTCTGAATGAATTTTCTTTGATTTATTTAAGACATTGTATTGCACAGGTTTTAAAATTTTTTTTAGAAGTTTATTTGCCTATTCCACCAGATTCTTATGTTTTTTAAAATGCTATGGCCAAATATGAGTACAGTTTTCTCCCATCACGTCACATTTATCAGAAATCCTAAACAAAAAAACGAAAATATCACTTTTTAAAATTCGTTATATATACTTAGTTTCGCACTTTAATACAAATAAATACACGGCATTCATACATGCTACTAAATTTAAGTGCAGGTGTTTTAATTTCTTTAGTATAGGATATTTAGTTTTTATCCAAATTCGTCTATTATTGCTTCAAATTATTGTAATCAGCTTTACAAATAGAACAAAACTATACCACTCGATTTTGTTATTAATTGTGGTACAAAACATCTTCCGAAATTACAATAATTGGTGTAACTATCTGAAAAATGTGACGTGATGGGAGAAAACTGTGCTCATTTTGTCTTAAGCATTCCAAAAAATATAAGAATCAGTTAGAATGGTTAAACAAACTTTTTCAATGTGTTATTTATTAATGGTCAGTTACATACATATTTTTTACAATTAGTTGTTCTTAAAACGACTTCTATACTTTCGTAGAATGTCTTCACTTGGTACCCAATTTTCAAGGCTAGTATGGGAGTTATAACAAAACAGAATGAAAAAAAGTATCTTTTCCTAACGTAAAAAGTATCAAAAAAGTGGCAAGAATTACAAAAAGTATCACATTTGGGTGCATTTTGTAAAAGTGGCCAAATAGTATCCAAGCAGTCGAAAAAGTGGCAAATTGCTACTTTAGTGGCACCAACGGTAACGCTGTCTGGGTGGAATGAATCACCTGACGCAGCTTCGGAGCTATCACTCTCAAACTCACCTAGCAAAAATTCACTCCCTACAAAACCTGCTGATGTCGATGGTACTGCATCAGAAACCACCATTTCAGTGACATTCTGCAAATTCTTTTCAACACTTTCACTATTGCCACTCATCACTAAACTTTTATATTTTTTTTTATTTCGGCCTCAAAGGCACTTTTTTCTTTTGAAAGACAATTTTGAAGATGTCTTTTCTTCATGCTTATCTTTTTTTAATTTGTTGTGTTGTTAAGTTTTTTGTTTTAATATGTTCTTTTTTTATGTTTTAAAAATTAAGTTTTTTTTATGTATTTTTTCTTTTAGTTTTTTTTAATTGGTTTTTTTCAATTAAGTTTTGAAAGTTTACATTCAAACTACCACCACGAATAAAAAAATTTTTAATTTGACAATTCTATGTCAATACGCGGGGATTCACAAAAATAAAAATGACTTTTGCATGTTAAACGGCTAAAAATGCAACTCTGCATTATTCAAGTTAACATGCAGTTGTCTCTCTCTTACTTATTAATTTTTTTGACTGTATTATTCAGCGTTGCCACTGCGTAACATTTTTTATTAACACACTTTTGGTTCAAAAATCCCCACAATTCCATAATATAAAATATAAAAATATTTGCATGAAATTTATTTAAAAAAAGTACAAAAACACTTAAACTTTTTAAAAATATACTTTGAAGATCAAATACGTATATAAAAATAATGCCGAAGCAAAATGAAGTATAATAGAAAATTTACCAAAATATTTGTACGAAAACCCCCACTATGGCAACGCCAACATCAAAAATTTTATGTAAAATTGCTGCAAGTGTGTTAGTTTATAAATTTTCTATGTTTAGTTTACATCAGCCATTTCTTGTAGGGATATTCATAAAAGATTAAAAGTTGCAGCGTATCGAGGCAAGGATTCGAGTCCTTCCCATATATCCTGAAACTAATAAATGTTATACAGGACCAGTGTTGCCAATTTAGCCAATTTCAAAGTCATTTGTCATGAAAAAAACTGATCTAGCATGAAGCATACTTTCTAGCATTATCCAAAAATTTCTAGCATTTAATACAAATATAAAACAAAAATCAAAATATACACAAAAGCATCCAAAGTTAAACAATGATCGCAAGAAACAGACCTTACAAAAAACCTATTGCAAATACTTCAAATGTGATAATATTTCCATATTTAGTAGCTTGGAGCAACAGGCAGGAACAAGAAAGCACAAAAATGCAATGGGCATACATAACTAAAAACAATCCTTACTATTTTAACAGAATTTACTACAAAGTTCTGCAGCAGGAGGTGGCATTAAGTTTATTTATAGCAGTTCAGTTGCACCTGTCGATCATTTGGCAAGCCCAATGCGAATTGACTTCAGATGGTGTCAAAAAGGCATCTGATTTTGACAGTATTTGTTAGTGTTTTACTAAGAATGGTTGACATTTCGAGCTATAAGTAAAAAGGGGAGAATTCGGTAACCTTATATCTCCAAAACTAAAAGAGATACAAAAAAAATTAATACTTATGGTTGTTTTTTAGAAAAATAAGCGGACAGATGTCTGGTATTTTTTTGAAATTCGGCCCTTTTAGGGAGTAAACGGGTACAACCTGAACTTTAGTACTTTTTTGACACCCCATCTTTTTTTTTAACCAATAAACATAGAAACAAAGTTTATACCACATTCAAATCTTATCAAAAATATACGAATATTAATTTCGTCCTTTTTCGAAATTCGGACATTTAAGGGGTAAAAATCGTAACTATTTTTAGTACTTTTTTCACAAAACATTATCTCCATTCATTGACATATTCGTACTAAATTATGGGCTCCCACTATAAAAAAAAATTGTTTTACTTTAATGGGGGGAAAAAATATTACCAAAAAGGGGAAATACGGGAAATTTGAAAAATTACTTTAGCTTTTCTGTTCTACAACTGGTATTTTTTTAACTAATGTTGTACCTTTAAACATAAGATTCCTGAGTGGATAAGAATCTCTGACAGAACTTTTTGGTACTTTTTTGTTCTTTATGGTACTTTTTGAATTTCCGTTAGTATTGGACATAGAAACATAAAATTCAAGATGCAATGTCCTGGGTGGATGAGGCAACTTTTGGTAATTTTTTATTCATCGACTGGTACTTTTTGAATTTGTGTTAGTGTTGGACCTAGAAAGATAAAATTAAACATGCAAGGTCCTGAGTGAATGAGAATCTGTAAGAGGGCTTTTTTGCACTTTTTTTGTTCTTTAACTGGTATTTTTTGAATTTCCGTTATTATTGGACCTAGAAATATAAAATTCCTAAGTGGATAAGAATCTATGAGCGAACTTGTTGGTACTTTTTTGTTCTTTAACGGGTACTTTTTGAATTTTCGTTAGTATTGGACCTAGAAACATAAAATTAAACATGCTAGGTCTTGAGTGAATGGCAATCTTTTTTTAAACTTTCGCTAATTTTGGTCTAATGAACATAAAATCAAACCTGCAAGATCCTGAGTGAATGAAAATCTCTAAAAGCGGTTATTGGTACTTTCTAGTTCTTAAACTTGTACTGTTTGAATATCCGTAACTATTGGACTTAGAAACATAAAATTCAAGATGCAAGCCTTGAGTCGATAAGAATCCATAAGAGGGAAGTTTTTGGTACCTTTTCGTTCTCTAAATGGTACTTTTTTTAAAAACCTGTTTATTTTTTTTAATTTAATATTTATTTTTGTGCATTAAATAAAAAAGCAAATAGGTGTCTGGTACTTTTACGAAATTCTGCCGTTTTAGTAGTAAACGGGTAAAACCTGTGTTTTGAATCTTTTTTGTCCACCATCTAGCTTTTAAGCCAAAACGCATAGAAAAAAATTATATAACATTTACAACTTATCTAACAAATACAAATGCATATTTGGTACTTTTTCGAAATTCGAACGTTTTAGGGATGCAAAATGGACATATGTTTGTTACATATACAAAATAAATACAAATACCTTATAGGGCACGAATCTTATAGATTTGCGCAGATGCGGTGGACCTGTGAGTCCACCTGCTCGATATCCAGGATCCTTTGGCCTGGATATGATGGACGGAGAACTAGCACGCTACTTGGGTTCAGCAGGGACCAGATTAGGACGGTGATATCGGTTGTGACTGGGCACTGGCCGGTGGGGACTCATGCTGGAAGAATGGGTCTGGAATTTAACGACTACTGTAGAAGTTGTCAAAACTTGGAGGAAGAGGAGACTGTGCTTCACTTTCTTTGTCATTGCCCTGGATTGCGGGGCATTAGGGAAGAATACCTGGGGGAACCGGTGTTTGCCTGCTTGGAGGATATATCTGGGATAAAACTAAAATCGCTCCTTCTCTTCACTAGGAAGACGAAGTGGTTGGACTTTGCAGTGACGCCATCTGAGTAACTGCTCTAAGGGATGGGCATTGGTACCGGGTATCATAAAGGGATTAATAAAGGGCACAAGTGAGCTGTCTTTTGATGGCTGCTCATGGAACCTCTGACAGACATATAGTTTACATACCATAGTATGTATACTACGGTTTTATATACCATTTTATATTGGCAGACTTAAAGTATGTAAGATACCACAATTAATACACGTTCATTTTCGTAGTGTATAAACCAGGAATATACCACTTTGTTTCATGGTTTAGTTGTAATTTAGGTTGACACACATGTAGTATACCATTAGGGGGTGTCGATTTTTTTTACTTTCTATATCCAAAAATGAGGGGTGTCAAAAAGTTATGTTTTGGTTAGTTATTCACAATTATATTTACAAGAACAAGCAATTTTATTGGTTTGCTCGGTAAATAGCTACTTCAAATTCGAGATATTTTCACGTTTCATTTAAAATTCTCAGCAAACTCTCTTTCTGTCTATCATTATTTCTATCTATTTTTCTGCTCTAATGTTAAGAATATATATTAAACTATTTGTATTTATTAAAATTAAAATAAAATTGGCATAATAAAATCAGCAAAAAAGTTTTAATTACAGTAAAAATTCTATAAATGTCACCTGTTTTAAGTGTCCGAATTCTATATATGTATGTCTTACCCCTTTAAGTGTTCTTACAATTGAATCATATCGTACTAACTATAATTGTCTTAAGTACTTATTATTTGTATGAAATATTGAATCAAACTTTTATTTATTTGTCTTTTGACAAAAATATTATTTGTTTTTCTTTCGAAATTTATGTACTATATGAGTACGGAACAACTTTAGAAAAAAAAGCTCATTTAAGGAAATACAGCGTTTTTAATACATTGCATGGCGTTTTTATTTTTTGCTTGTTTTTAACACTGAAAAATTGTCTTTGTAGCTATTATTTGGCTTCCAATTAGTCAAAAAGGGGAATCCCATGTTACTTATGTAATTTTTATTGTCCGTACATTTTTGTTTATTAGTGTGTGAAATTTGAAACGCGTAGTCATATTTCGGCAGTGTTTAAGTGAAATTTGAAACGTGTGTACATAAAGTGTTTTTTCTTTTCTTTAAACTGTGATGACCATGACTAGTAAAAGAAAGACAAGACTGGCAACTTCCACTCACATGAGTAACGTTATTGGAACTGGTCGAGAAATGCTGCCTTCAGAACTCCCAACCCTTCGTGATGTTCTAAGATATGGACTTCTGCTAAGAGAGCAAAGTGGAGAGAATGTCAGAAATTACCCAGCAGCTACTGTTGCCAAGGATACTTATTTTAAAGTGCTAGCAAACAGTTGTTTTGTGGTACCAATTTTAAATTCGAGTCACAGTTCTGAAGAAGATAGAGGAAAACTGGGAAAAGGCCAAAAACATATCACTTGGCAGAGGAAAATTGGAAGTGAAACAGGCTTTCATAGCAACATTAGACAAGCTATTTGACATACTTAATTGCAAGTGTCCGATTAAGCTATGTTCAGTGTTCGAGGGTAAATGTCCAGGGGGAGCTGGCTGTAAATATGAAGTCCACATCTCCTGCTCTTGTTCTAAGAGTATGATGATTCCTATCAATGAACTAGTGTTTATTAAGGGTCAAAGACAGAAGATTGGATCTGTCGGACAGCATCAAATTGGATTACCGGATTTATGTGATCACAGAATACAAATTAAGAAACAGAAGAGGCAAGAAGATGATTTACGAAGAATTTCGGAATACCAGCAGAAAAAAAAAGAGTTAACAGTACAAACAAGTGAATTTATTTCCTCCGAAGATGGTGATGAGTCAACTGGTGCTTGGCGTGAAGAATCTGAAGAACATTTTCATATTTCATGTGATGATTTTGATGTCCCTTCTACTTCAAGAACAAGTGATTATAATACATTACAATTGCGCAATGTTGCATTGCAAAGTATTAGGAATGGTGTCGGCCTACGTGCTACAGCTGCCATTACAACAGCTGCTTTTTTGGATGCTGGATTAATAACAGATGGTGATAGGAGACTTGTGGTTGATCACAGTAAAGTAAAAAGGGCACAAGAAAAAGTTATAAAATTGCTTGATGAATAATTTCATGATAGATGCCAAACAGGCAGTATTAAATGTATTTTCTTTGATGGACGCAAAGATTCAACTAAAGTTCTGTTAAAAGCAGATAACTCAAGTCATCAATTTCCAAGCATTGTGAAAGAAGAGCATTACACTGTTTGCAGTGAGCCAGGCGGAAGATATCTTTGCCATTTTACTCCAAAGAAAGACGTAACAAAAAGAAAATCGGCTGAAGTTATTGCTAACCATCTTGTCGAATTCCTTAAGAAACACAGCATTGATACAAGTTTACAGGCTATTGGTGGTGACTCAACCAATGTAAACACTGGTTGGCAAGGAGGAGTCATGCATTGGGTTGAGGCAAAACTGAATCGTAAACTCATCTGGCTGGTTTGTGCTCTTCATACTTATGAGTTACCTCTGCGGCACTTGATCACAGAGTTGGATGGAAAAACTTTATCCAACAACAAGTGGAGTGGAACGATTGGCAACATGCTTGATACTGCAACTGAACTTGAAATCAATCCCTCATTTGTCAGATTATCCTTTCCAGAGCCTTTGGCTTCATTGAATGATGATATTGTCAGATCTCTCTACAGATCAGGCTTATGGGTACAGGATAACCCAGGCCATAATAAATAGTACACTTCCAACCGATCTGGCACTCTTAGAAATTGGCCCAGTAAGCCACTCTCGGTGGTTAACAACTGCAAATAGGATTTGTCGCATATGGGTTTCAAAACATGGCCTTAAAGGCAGTAACTTGAAGACGTTACAACTTCTTGTGGAATTCATTGTCGGTGTTTACTATCCCTGCTGGTTTACAATTAAATCGAAATTCTCTTGGGTGGAAGGACCTCGTCACATTCTTCTTCAATTGAAGCTCCTAAGATCTCAGGAGAAGGCAGTAGCCGATATTGTTTTTCCAACAATCAAACGTTCATCGTGGTTTGCATTTAGTGAAATGGTGCTTCAGACACTTTTATGCTCGGAGGATCAAGAAGAAAGGATGGCAGGGGTTCAGAAAATAATTGAGATAAGGAATGGCGATGATGATACACTAGGGGATCTATCTGTTCGGCCCAGGATAACACCTGCAATAAATTTAAATGCAACATCCCTGTTAGAACTTATAGACTGGTCAGATAAAGAAAAAGTTTATGAACCTCCGCTTACGTGTAAACTTAAAATATCCGAAATAAGAAAGTTTGTTGAAGAGCCAATGCAAGTTCCAAAGTGGCCATGTCATGGACAGTCCATAGAGAGGTGTGTGAAACAAGTAACAGAGGCTTCTGCCAAAGTGTACACTAAAGACCTGCACAGATGTATCTGTTTATATCTGTTTCTGTGTGTTTTCTAAAGTGGATGCGTATGGATGAGTGCAGTGTTACCGTTATGCGACTAAAGTCGCATTTTTGCCCCTTTTTGACTGCCGTGCCACTTTTTTGACCCCTTTGTTTTAAATCCCCTTTTGTATCATTTTGTAGTTTTTTGTGCCCCTTTTGCCCCTTTTTGAACCAAATTTTTTTTATACTGTAAATCAATGAATCCGAGCTCAATTTCAAGAGAGAAAATAGCATCTAATTTGGAAAAAATTAAAATAGTTCAGGAAGGGCTATTTATTAACAATAAAATTTACCTCAAATTTCTAGTATATGTATTAAATATTATGAATAAATTAAACCTTAATTTTCAAAACGAATCATCACAAATTATTTATTTAGTTTCATCCACAAAAGATATTGTATTAGAAATTTTTAAAAATTTTTTTAAAAAAAGAGTATGTTATGCAAAAAAAATATAGAACAAATTGATTTTGTTGATATTCTGAATATAAAAGAAACTCTTAATATATATATCGGCCACGAAGCCGAGCTAGAAATATGTACTAACATCTTAAGTAGTGATATTAGAAATTAAAAACAACATTTTACTTTTTTTACCAAAAGCTGTGCAAAGAAATTTTATCAAGAATTAATATTAGCGATAAGAGGCTGAGTTCATTAAAGGTTTTAGATCCAGTATTTATTAAGTCAGCTGAAGACATAAATTACTTTGAAATTGTTACCGTTTTTATTGATATAATTACTAACCCAGATGATTTTGTAAAAGAGCTCAAACTTTTAGAAACCAGATCAAACGATAAAAGCTATGAAGCAATTTTTAAAATATCTAAGCCTGAAACATTTTGGTACGAAATTGGCAATTTAAAAAACTGTTTGGGTGACAATTTATATCCAAACTTGTATAAATTTGCTTCGTATGTTTTTACTTTACCACATAGTAGTGCATCCGCTGAGCGGATGTTTTCTAAGTTAGCATATTTAAAAAATAAAGTGACAAATAGACTGAAAGTAGATACCTGTCAGTCTATGTTATCCGCTTTAAATTTGTATCAAAATGACTTGGAAGATTGGATTCCAAGTGATGAATTGATTAATAAATATAGATTTACGTTTTCAAAAAAATAGATATTTAATAGTTGAAGAAACAACATAACACTGCATTTTATAAAAAAATGGATCTGTACCTGTATTAACTATCTTCCTGTCAATACTTTTATATGCTTTTTCCTGGAGGTTTTTTCGTAACTTGATTTTTTTGGTAAAAAAGTAAAATAATCCCAGTGCCAAATATTTATGTACATATATACACATATCTCTATTTATTTAAATGTAAAGTTTTTATGTATCAAATCATATTATGAACTTTTTTTTGTTTTTGTAAGTATTGTTATTACACTATTTTAAGCTCGTTTTTTTTACAAGTAATTAGTAACTGTTTTTGTATAAATAATTGAAATAAAAATTTTATGCAACAGTTCATTATCGTTTACTTGCAAACAAGACATGTATTTTCACGATATATGTATATATCGTTACTTTAGTGTAGGAAAGCCCTAACTAATGTTTTCCTTACTTTACAGGAGAAGGAAACAACTTTATAAAATTATAGTCTTGCAGTCACGATTTTTTTTAACGCATTTTTTTGTTTAATTCTCTAAGCAATTTAATAAAAAACTGGTTTTAAAAAAAATCGCGACTACAAGACTATAATTTTTATTAAGTTTTTTCCTTCTCCTGTAAAGTAAGGAAAATATTAGTTAGGGCTTTTCTATATTAAAGTAACGATATGTATATATATACATACATATATATATATGTATATATATATATGTGTGTTTTTCCCAAACAATTTGTATTATATACCTACCTATAATGTATTTTTTTATAAATATGAAGTTTATTTTTTGTTATGTTTAGTTTTCGATGAAAATAATATAATAAATACATACGTTTTTTTTTTAAATTTTCCTGTTTTTAAAGTTGCCCCTTTTTTTCTCAGAATTCCCCTTTTTGTGACACTTTTTTTTTGAAAATCCCCTTTTTGTGCCCCTTTTTGAAAATTTTGAACGGTAACACTGGATGAGTGCTCTTGCGTTTCTGATATGAGTTGATATTGATATGATTTGTAAAAGAGTGGATGTAAGTTGATACAAAAGCGAAAGAGAGTATCATATCTGTTAATATCTGTTTCGCAAAAGCAGATACTAGTGGATACTGATGGAATACAATAAGTTACTTATTGTACGATGCCGTTATTTTCAATTATTTTTCAACGAAAAAGAGCGTGAATGTATTACGAGCGAAAAAAAAAGCCAAACAAAAAATTTTACAAAAACAAAACACACAGGCTGCTTGTACTATGGTCGTACAAATTGCCAAGCAACAACAACACTACTAGTTACGTATTATACCTACGACGAAAATACAAGTGGAAGCGCTTGCAATTTTTCTTGATGAGCAGCACGATTAGCCTTTGTGTCTGCTGCGTACATGATTTGCTCTTGTAAAAATGTGTATGCTGCTTTTTTTTAAAGCAAACATTTTTGAAAATTTTAGTAACGGTAATATTTTTTTCTTAAATTCTTTGATGCCTATGGTTGTTTTTGTTAAAAAGACATGTAGACAAAAATTATTGTAAAAAAAAATTACTGAAAGAACTGAACACATGTAATTTGTTTTTGTAAAAAAAAACTTGGGTTTTTACCAACCAAAACTATTTTTTTCGTTTTAAGCACTTTTCTTAAATATGTAGGTAAACACATTTGAAAACATTAAAAAAGAAGTATGCTACATTTTATGTGGAAATAACCTACATACATAAATGCAAATGTTACAGTAAGTATAATTGTTGGGTTAGAAAAATTAAAAAATGCACCGAAATTTAAAAAAAATAGCAAACAATCAAGAAAAAAACCCTGAAGAAGACACTCAAAGGAGTGCTGAAATATTGATTTAAATAAATTTTATATCAAAAACAACCCTTAAGCTCGAAAATTTAATAAGTTATACTTTAGGTTTTTTTATTTATTATAACCGTATTATGTAGAAAAAAATAGAAAATTCATATTAACGTTTTGAAATATTTTTATTTTGAAAAGAATTGTTTGACTAACAGTTGAATTTGAGCCCTAACCGCGAAAATAACGTAAGCGGCATCATTTTAGATTTTTGTTTTTTTCTAAATAAATGACTTTAACGATTTTATAGCAAAAACAATTTTATCCAGGGACCCTATAAAGGAAACGACAAAAAATCATTTAATATAACCATTAATATTGATTAATTATAGGTAAAGGTAAAAAATTACAATTATCATTTAATATATATATTTTATTCTGGTTATCGTAACCAATTAAAGAAAAAAATATTTTTTTTGGTTATACCTTCATAAATAACCATTTATTCACCTAAATTTTTTTTTTGGTTACAAACAACTATTAAACCAAATAATTAATCTTTTGGTTACAAATAACCATTTTAACAAATAATAAACTAATTTGGTTACAAATAACCATTAAAACAAGTAAATTATTTTTTGGTTACAAATATAAATTATACATAAGTAAGAAAGTATAGTCGGTTACTTTTATAAAAAAAGTTTTGCCTAAAATTTTTGTTATTATTACTAATTGGGTTAGGTATCTTCTTCGAATTTTTTAATATATGTATGTATGTAGGTTTATTTGATTTTTTCTTTGAATTGGAATTTTTTTTGTGAAAAAAGTTCAAATTTAAATTTCAATTTAAAATAAATTAAAATCAATTCGATAGAGTATAAAGATACAACGTATTTATGTGAGTATATTATAAACATAATATCTCCACTGAACTTTTTACAAAAAAATTCCAATAGGTAACCAAAAAAAGTATATAGTAAATTTACCTAAAATCTATGGTACAAAATTAAACTTAGATATTTTTCCAAAAATAAATATATAAAATAACTTTGCTATCATTGGTAAATTTTCAAAGTTTTTAAGTAATTTTAACAAAATAATTAGATACTTTTTCGAACATAGAAATTACCTAAGTTAATAGTTTTATTAGCTAAGAAACTACGATACCACCATGCTACCCTTGCGCTTAGTTAATTTTATTCCATATATTTAGGTAATTTTACCTATGATTTTTTTTGTGTGTATGTATAACAAAAAATATTTTGTAATTGGTTACGATAACCAATATAAAATATATGTATGTAACGATAATGGTTAAAAATTACCAAATGAAAATAAAAGGAATTTACCAGTAAACTTAAATAAAATACAATAACCATTATGTTTGGTCCCTGATTTTATCGTGAGCGACAAATTTAATACAAAATTTATATGAATTAGAATAAAAAAAACTCTCACCTATAAAATTGATTTTGGTGCTTACGTTATTTTCGCGGTTGCGGCTCGAACAATAAAAATGTTTCACACGGAATGACAAACTAAGTGTACCCAGCTAGTTGTGGCGGAGGGTATACATAACAAAAAGCCAACAAAAAACCAGACATGTCGCACACACACACACTGTGTGTTGTGCTGTGCTGTGGCAGTACAAATTGCCGAGCAACAACAGCAACACAAGCGAGAATCGTTGTTATCAGGCCATATTTCACGATTTTTAGGCATTTTGGCGATATTTTCCTCTAAATTATCAAAGTGCCTATTTTTTGAGAAATACTTACAACACGGTAATTTTTGGTTTGTTTTATATAAATTACACTACGCTAGTTGGAAAAACAGACAAGCCGGGCACATGGCGTTTTAAAATAATAATTCGGCTACGCTGAATCCAGTGGTACTCGCCGTTTTCTTTAGATTGGCTCTGGTTTTAGAGATATACCGTTATTTCGAAAATGGAGGAGGTTGGATATTTGTATCCAAAAAATAAAAAAATATAACCAAAAAAATATATATTTTTTACAATAGATATTTGTAACCAATTTGATTATCATTAACCAAAAAAAATAAATTTTACTTTCATTGGTTACCACAAACAAAATAAAATATATATAACGATAATGGTTAAATATTCCCAATTGAAAATAAAGGAATATTTCTCGTTACCTTTACAAAAAATAATAATATCCAGTAATTATTTTCAGTCCCTGAGTTATTTTTTGATTTAAAAACAAACAAGTCCATATAAAACAGTTATTTTTCAACGTAAAAATATAAGGTCAAATTTAACTATTAAAAAGAGAGTTTTATTAAGCCGTCAAATTAAAACTCAGTTGAGGAATAAAATATCGAATAAAACTGTTAAAACGAGAATTTTATTCAGCCGTCAAAAAATAAAACTCATTTCAGGAGTTTGATTTTAACCAGCATTTTATTAAACTTATTTTTTGTACATTAACAACCAAAGCGCTGGTCAGATCACTACAATTTCAACGTAAAAATAAAAAAAAGGAGAAAAACATAATGAGTGTTTAGACGTAAAAATTAAAATCCTTCAAAGAGTTGTGTTTGTTGATGGTGTGAGCTCTATTTTAGGGCGAATATTTTATGATTGCGAAATAAAACTCTCTTTTTAAGAGGTCATCCAAACTTTTATTTTTTCGTTGAAAAATGATTTTTAACTGTGGAGTTTTTCTAGATCACCATAGGTTCTTAAAGAGAACTTTAGAACAAACCTATTGGTTGACTCCGTTTTTAAGCTAAAATTTTATGAATAACTCTTATTTACGGTCCTTGCGATTTTTTAATTAACTAAAATTTATTTCTAAAAAGTTTATTTTTATTAATTTTTTTAAAGCATTAGGTAATGGTTAATTGTTTTGCTTTTTTATTTTTGTCAATGTTTTATTGTGTTTAAAATCGTAATAGTAATTTGCCGATTTTTTTATTTAATTTAATTTCTGATTTGTTTTTGAAAATATGCCGATTTCTTACCAAAACCATCTGGCACCCCTGGTTGAGATCGTATACAAGTTTTTATAAACTTTCTTATTTTCATCTACTCGCCAACAATATTTTAAAATACAACAGATAACCACAGATATTGTAGAAATACTTATGGTGACAACAGATATTTTTAAGTAAAAAAAAATGTTATGTCATACTCAATCCAAAACCATAAGCAACTGTTTTGGTTTTTAAGATATGGTGAGTGGGCAAAAGCAAAACCATACAATATCAGTTACACTCATTCTCTCATTTATATCAGTAGTAACAGATAAATATCTGGTGTATCAGTTTCAACAATACTTACTGATACACTCGTGCAGGTCTTTAGTGTACACTCATGAAAAACGGGATGGATTCATTAGAGGTCAGGAAGCAAGCAGAACAATGATGTCTAGGAATGAATCGAAGCAAGATTTAATGAATATTGTTGGTTTAAACTCTTTAAATGTTTTTTACTGTTTTTTAATAAAGAAAATATATAAATAAAATGGTTTAAGTCCATTTAAGCAACATTTTTTTGAAGTTTATAACAAGTAATCACTTTTTTCAGAAATTTCAATATACATTTTTATCAAACGCAAATGTACCAAGCTAAATGTTTATCAATGCGCAAAAACCTTTCAAATTAGGATAAAACACATCAAAAGGCATATTTTTGGACCCCCTCATTTGCCAAAATCGGGAAAAAAATTGTTCTCCCAAAATCGACACGCCTTAGTATACCATGCTAGTATAATATACAAATCCTATGTCTTTCAGGGGTATTAAATAAAAGCTTTTAAAAATTAAGTAAACCAATCAAAGTCAACTCTTCCATAAATAAAAACAAAGCTTTAATATAAAAAAAATTTAATTTATTGTATTTAAATTGGTTTAAAAAACTTTGTACTTGAACAAGGAAAACAGTTTAAATTAGAAAATATTTTTTACATATTTGATTTAGTTAAAAAATGTGTTATGGGTTTAGCGTTAACTTTACTTTTTCTCGATGGCGAAGGCAATGACGAGTTCATAGTTTTACGAGATAAATCAGATGACAATTTTTGCACTACCTCTACCGTTTGAACTTCTAATTGATTAAGTTTTCTATGTAAATCTTTAGCTACATGAAAATCTTTATGTTCAGACATTTCAACAATTTTAAAAGGTAATTTACAAATATTACAAATTTCCAATGTGGATATATTACTTTCGGGTACTTGATTTTTTTCACAATTCAATACGGAAGGTATCGTGGTAGACGAAGACGTTAGAAATTTCGTTATATCAGCATTTGTTTTTTTCACTGAATTATTAAGTAGCTGGGATTTTTTCGATTTCTTATTGCTGGCATTTATAGGTGGAGATTTTGAAGACATAATTTTTGTGCGAATTTTTTCTCTAAATTCATGACGTTGTTGTTGGCTCAGCTCTTGGGCATAATGATGGTCTTGGTGAGTCTGCAAAGATGCTGGATTATTAACAATTTTAGTACCACATTTAGAACAGTTTGTAAATTGTAAAAACTCTGGTCTAAATTCTGGTACAGCGAATTCTGCATAACGAAATCTATAATCCAATCCATTAAGTTCATCAGTATCGGACATTTTATCATAATTTCTCTTCATACTTATTGAAATGTTTTTTGACTCTGGTTCATTATTAGATAATTCAATGTTTGAACTATTAGCAGTACTTAAAGCAATGGTAAAAACATTATTACTTGAAGGTGAGTTCTTATTTTCATTCATAGGTTCAAAATTATTTTCGTTTTCTTTGTTTTGAATTGTATTAATGTCATCGATTAAACCATTTAGCTCATTGCAGATTCCGTTGTTAGTTCCTAGTGTTTGTTTTTCATTACAGTTACGAGTGGTATCTAATTGTTTCGAAGTAAAATCACTAGCTGCTACTTCTTTTGTTTTTTCGTTTATCTTTAAAGCCCTAGCAAAAAAACTTTTTTGTGCTGTTTGTTTAACACTATCACTACAAATGTCGCTTCTGGAAATCTGTAGTTCATTAGGGGTAAAAGCTTTTTTATAAGCGAGTTTAGTTGGGTCTAACTGCTCTAAATTTGTCTTTGGCTTAACGTCATCTCTATTTTGGTCCTTCTTGAAGGCATTTAAAAAGAAACTTTTTATATTTTGAGTGTTTTTTTCTTTCGCCATTTGTGTTGGAAAATATCCCGGTTCGGTATCCAGAACAGGGACCATATTTGTTCCACTTGTGCTCGACATTGAAGGTGAAGCTTTTTCATCTTTACAGTCATTTTGAACTTTCTGCTTTTTTGCTGCCTGTTGCGCAAACATTTCTTGTATGTTGTTTTGTGAATTTGAAATTGTTTCAAATTTGCCAACAGTTAAGCCTAAAAACTTAATTGGATTATTAAGTACACTTTCACTACCGAAGTGAAAAAATTGTTTTGTATTTGCTTTTATAATTTCTAAACAGTTGTTCGCCAATATTACGGTATCATATGACTGAAGAGGTGCTGAGCGTGAACTTGAAATTTCTTCGCCATCAAATTCTTGTATAAAATTAACAACCATTTGTTTTGCTCGTCGATTATTTTCGCATATATCTTTTTCTAATCTTTCGTTTATCTCATTAGCCAATTCATTAAGCCAATGCTGTAGTGTTTTAATTCCAGTTATGTTATTACGTCCAGGAAACTTTTTACAGCATCCAATGCTTTTGGAATAAAACCGCGGGGTAACAGCTTCAAGGTCTATACCACGGCATATATTATAAAGCCAAGTGCTATAATTAAAACAAAAAAGTTGTATATAATGTATATAAAAAGAAAAATGATTATTGTAATAAATAAACTTCTTCAGGATAAATACTTAATTATTAGAAATTTTAGATAAAAAAAATTAAAGCTAAATGAAATAGTGCACCAAATTAGTAAATTTGTTTCTACCTAGACTTTCTTGAATGCCAAAAGTTCTATTCCGGATGGGACTGTTGCATGTTGGCTAGGTAAAATTATGTATTGACCTTTTTGGCCCATTTTTAAAACTAATTGAATCTATCGTCTAACATTTTTTTTTATCAAATTTCATATTTCCAACTGCCTGTTTTTAGTAAATGAAAACAACATCTCGTGTGAAAAATTATATTGATAAAAAAAAAACTTCGTATTTTATTCTTGTTTACGTAAGCCAAGTGTAAATAATTTTAAAACGTTTGGTTTCTTAGCGCTAGGTTTAGACAAAACTCGTCACCACAAGTTCCGACCAAAAGGAAGAGAAAATATTCGGGTATGTTCTATAAATCGAAATGAAGTGGATTAAAAATCGAACAAATTTTAAAAACGAGCTTCACGGTGGCCTTGAACCTAACTTAATTGGGGGGGTAAGGGCACATCGAATTTTTTTGCTGGAGATCACATATTTGTGCTTAAGAAGCAACATCCCGCAAAAATTAAAAAAATCCGCTTAGCCGTTTTTGTAAAAAATGTATTTTTGTACTTATAATATAACTGTTTTTGACAAATTCTTAATTTAGAAAAAAAAAATCTGCGTGGCATTTAAAAAAATATATAAAAATAATATTTCTCAATAAGTAGGCAGATATGTCAACGCAATCAAATGACGGCGTTGTATGCACCTGCACTCTCTGTCATCTCGCTAGATCTCGAAGTCAATTTAATTTCAGCTCATCTAATAAATCTGAATTAAAATCGAAAAATTTTAAGAAGAAAGTAAAAAAATGTCCTAAATGTTTAACAATGGTATCTCGTGGTAAAAACCATAATTGCAATAATACTTCGAATTATGATAATGTTAAAGAACACATAAATGATACTTTGAATCCCAAAGAAAAACAACAATTAATATGCCACTTCATCAAAAATGATGTTACAGTAAAAAGTGATAAACAGATATCAGAACAAAAAATTGCACTATCTCAAAAAAAGGGTAAGCCAATGAACGTTATAGTAAATTCAAAAGCTGCAAAAAGAAATATTGATCCTCAAATTTCAGCGGATGATATGTCAAAAATTAGAACAAGCTTTTCATTATCGAAAAATAGTATTTGTGGTATTGCTAAGGCCTTTCGAGTGGCAACAAAATATCGTCGAATGTTTGTGCCAAAACTTGAATATCGCCTACAAAATAAAAATCACTTGCTCGATGGATTATTCGAAATAAAAAATATCACAGCCATTTCTTCTAAAAAAGGTAACGTCACTCAATATAAAGAAAATATGATTATTTGTAATAATTTAAATGGCTTGATTGATTTTGTTAAAGAATGTAGACAAATTGATAGTGATCAAGTGAATTTAAAATTTGGAATAGACGGGGGTGGCGGTTTTTGAAAGGTTACTTTATCGATTCAAGTATATGGCATTGATACAGATAGCGAGAGAAAACGTCAAACTTATGATGATGGTGTTACTGCGAAAAAGATGAAAGATTCAGGGGTAAAAAAAATATTTTTAATTGGTATTGCTGAGAAAATGGAAGAATTATATGAAAACGTTGATACGGTGTGGACAATTTTGAACATAAGACAATTTTACGATGCAACAATATCTACAGATCTCAAACTCGGCAACGTATTATCAGGAATAATGAGTCATGCAAGTTGTTACCCTTGTGCGTGGTGTACCGCAAAAATGGTAATCTTGACTCTTGCGGAGAATACAGAACAATTAGAGATTGTGTGGAAAGTTTTGAATCATGGAAGAGAGCTGGAAGTAATAAAAAAGATGCTCATAATTATAAAAATTGCATAAACCCTCCAATCTATTCAGTTGACAAAGATAGCGAAATAATAGATATTATTTCACCTCCGGAGCTGCATTTGTTACTAGGCGCGGTAAATTATATATATAAACATACATATGTTAGTTGAATTTGAGGAAGAAAGTTTAAAATGGGCCAAACAGTGCAATGTGTCTCGAGAAATATTTAATAAAAGTCCATCATTTGCAGGAAATGCGTGTAAAACTTTATTAGAAGAAGTGGATATTTTACGAGCATATCAAAATTTAGGCTGCCTAAAGTATGTTCAGTGCTTTCAAGACATTCGCGAAGTTGTTCATTCTTGTTTCGGGAGTATTCTGGACCCAAAATTCACCGATCATATTAACAATTTTCGTAAAAGCTTTCTTGACTTAAATATCAGCGTTACACCTAAAATTCATGCGGTCTTTTACCATATTGAATATTTTTGCAACAAATCAAAGAGAGCTCTTGGGTATTACAGCGAACAGTCTGTAGAATCTGTGCATGCTGATTTCAAAAAAACTTGGCAAAAATACAAAGCAAAAAAGGATAATGCCAATTTCTGTAATAATTTATTAAAAGCTGTGCGAGAATACAATAGTCAGCATATTTGAAATTGTGAAAATTTATATTACAAGCAAATGGATATATTTTTACATAAAAATCATCACATTTTGAAAAGTATGTATACAAAACATATTTAATGTATATATATATACTTATGAATGACTAAATTACATAATATTTAATTAAATGATGTCAAAATCGATAAAGGCTTTTATTTTGTTGTTACACTCATATTACATTATTTATTCCGTTTTTAAACAAGTATATTTACATTTTTCAGTTGTCTTCTAATAAAATATGTTTTTATTTTACAGTTATTTGCCTAATTATTGAGAAATATTATTATTATATATTTTTTTAAGTGCCACGCAGATTTTTTTTTTCTAAATTAAGAATTTGTCAAAAAAAGTTATATTATAAGTACAAAAATACATTTTTTACAAAAACGGCTAAGCGGATTTTTTTAATTTTTGCGGGATTTTGCTTCTTAAGCACAAATATGTGATCTCCAGCAAAAAAATTCGATGTGCCCTTACCCCCCCAATTAAGTAAGGTTCAAGGCCACCGTGGCTTGTAAAGAAAGACATAGAAATATTCCTTTTTAGCAAGGACCGGAAAATGTGTTTTTATTTTGTTTCTAAAAAAATGTTTACTGTGCAAGTTTAAAACATTCTACACTTTACAGAAAATAAAAATTTTTTAAAATAGTAATAAAAAAATAGTTGTCGAAAAAAATAAATAAAATAAAGTTCTAAAAATAAAACGTTTTCTAAAAAACTTTTGTACAAAAAAAAATAAATTTAAAAATTTCTTAAAACAAAATAAATAAGAAAAGATAAACTCACTGTTTATTGTTGGTGTTTTGTTTTGGCTTTGATATTGTTACAAGTAAGACTTTTAGTGTTTATAATTCTTATTCGCTTTAGGGTTTTATTTGTATAATATTTTTGGCCTTTCTAAAATCTTTGGAAAAGGTTTCCTGATGAGCTGGCCTAAGCAACCAGTGAAATGCGCATAGAAGCTAGCTTTCCCTCAACAATAAATTTCAGTGTATTTATCAAATATGAAAAACTGGGAATTTAGCACGTCATACGGAAATCGTATTAATAACAAAATAAATATATTTAAACGTTGTCACGCTTTGTTGTGATACAGACGCGTATTCTTAACCCCACATAAAATTTGAATTATTAATAACATTTTAATATAACAATTTAGCGAATGGACGCATTTGTTTAAATAAATTTTTAAAATAAAAGCGAACAATTATCAAAAACGAAAAATTTAATAAAAAAAAATAAATAAAATATATGTATAAATGTATGTATACATACATATACTGAACAAAAACATTTAGTTAAAAATTCTTATTTTTGGTGTAATACAATAAATAATAAAAATAAAAAAGCACAGCAAAACGGTGAAAAACAAAAACAACTTTTTGCATGAGTAGCCACAATGTAACAACAACAACTAGATGAAAGAAATGCATACGTAACAGTTAATGCTAAAGAGTGCAATACGCAAATAAATAAAACAAAACAAAACAATATTAACTACCTAACGGCTAAACCAATTGTTCGTACACGTTCCCTTTCGCCCTCTGTTTTTACAAAGACGGTTGATGCTGATATATTAAAAAATATTAATCCCTCGCTAGTGCCTGCAAGAGTTGCCGCAACGGCAAAAACAATATTAGTAAAAAATGTTACCATGAATTCAAACACAGCCGCAATGAAAAAATCACAAGTAAAAAGTTGTCAAAAGCCTCAAGTACAAGTTGGTATGGACAGGTACATAACAGTGCTTAAACGGGGTCGCAGCCCTACCTCTGCAGCAGTTGCTTCGGCCTCAAAAGTACCATCTTTTGATAAGATAAATTCTCAAAATCGTTTTGCAATTCTGTAGGATGAATCCTCTGAAGCACCAAATGTCCTAAGTTCGTCCAAGCCTCCCCCGATATATCTTAGGGGGCAAAACTCAAATGAGCTAATAAAGAGTTTAATTTCGTTAATTGGTGAAAATTCGTTTTACGTAGCGGCAATCAAACGTGGTAGTATAAACGAGACAAAAATTTAAGTAAATCATGATAATGACTTTCGCAAAATTACTAACCAATTTGAGGCATTAAAAAAAGTGTTGATACATACCAACTGAAGAGCAGCAAAGGTCTTCAAGTAGTGATTAAGGGAATTGACTCATGTGTGGACCCTGAAGAAATAAAAACATTCCTTGAAGAGAAAGGCTTCAAAATAAAACATGTTGTAAATATCAAAAATAGGGAAAAAAAATCCACAACCACTATTTCGAGTAAAGTTAGAGCCCGGCGATGTTAAGCTAAAAAAAACGAAACTCATCCTATATACAGTTTGAGATATATCCTGTACAGGAAAATCACGATAGAGGAGCCGCACAAAAGAAATGGACCCGTTCAGTGTTTAAACTGCCAAGAATTTGGTCATACTAAGGCATACTGTTATTTATCCCCCCTTTGCGTAGTATGTGGTGAATTACATGGTACAGTTCTTTGCGATAAGTCTAAAACCGACCCCAACGTAAAGAAATGCAGCAACTGTGGTGGTAATCACACTGCAAATTATAGAGGTTGTCCTGTATACACTATCGTCAAGCAGTCGTCTGGACCAAATACAAATCCCCCTCAAACACAAGGGATTGTGTGACACTTTTCTATCGATATTACCATGGGAGGTGTTCCACTGAGATAAGTGAACTTATTCCACCCGCCCGAGTATTTCTTCGTAATACTCGCTCATCCAGTGGATCACATCCGTTTGTAGTCGATTGTCCTGTGTTTCGCACAACGCATTATAGAGAAAATTCGTTTTTCAGTCGAACTATCCGTATGTGGAATAAACTTCCCGCAGAGGTCTTCCCCGGTACTTATAATTTATTAAGATTCAAGTCAAATGTCCACAAACACTATTCCCTCTTTCCTCCTTCCCAAACCTTATTTTCCTGATCAACACAATGCACTGCATATATAGGGGGCATCCCCTGAGTGTTGGTTTATCGCTAAAAAAAAAAAAAAAAAAAAAAAAAACAAATCTAGTAAACACTAATGACACTCAGGCTCCGCAGCCTAGTAGTAACAGAACCTCTTACGCTAACGTCCTTAAATCAAACCATGTTTCAATGCAAGGTGCTGCGCCTAGTAACGAAGAAACTCCTAATTTAAGTCGTCTAGAAAAAACCATGGAAACTTTAGTGCAAACAGTAAACAATTTTACAAACACAATGGGTAATATGATGCAGGAAATTCTTAGAATGCAATCGATGTTATTGCAAGCTGTACTTCACAAGCCATGAACTGTTTAAAAATTTGTTTTTGGAACGCAAACGGCATCCGCCAACATAAAAATGAATTAGAATATTTTCTTAAAAGTAAACAAATTGATGTCATGATGGTTTCTGAAACTCATTTGACCTCAAGAAATAGTTTTAAAATTAATGGTTATATACTGTATGATATCAAGGACCCTCGAGATAGAGCTTGTGGAGGTTCTGCCATTTTGATAAAAACTCGAGTCAAACACTACTTATTGAGTGATCATCGTGAGGATTACCTGCAAGCAACAAACGTTTGTGTTGAAGAGCTAAATCGAAACATAGTAATTTCATCTTTATACTTTCCACCTAGATTTTCAATATCAGAAAGCCAATATTGTGAATATTATAAATCACTAGGACCCTATTTTCTGGCCGCTGGTGATTATAATGATAAACATACCTTCTGGGGGTCACGACTTATAACACCAAAGGGTCGTGTTTTGTTTAATGCAATCTCTAAAATGGATTCAAATGTAGTCGCGAGCGGACAACCAACATATTGGCCTACTGATCAGCAAAAAATTCCAGATGTTATAGATTTTGGCGGGGTTAAAAACATCCCCACAGAAACTATTCATGTTGAAGCTTCCTTAGAATTATCCTCCGACCACACACCTACAGTTGTTACTATAATGAACCCCAATAGAATTGTATCTCCGACTGGTTATTTTGCGACGTCAGCCACACAAATTAATTGGTTAAAATTTAAAAAATATCTCAGTACCCATTGCACAGAAAATATTCCGCTTAGAACACCGGAGAATGTAGATCGCTCTATTGTTAATTTTGACAGTTATCTGAAACAAGCTGTTCAACATTCTAGTACTGCCCCCAAAAAAACAAAATATATTCCACAGATGTCGAAAAAAATATTGCTCAGCACTCTTCATCGATGTTTCGCAAGCTTTTGATAAAGTCTGGCATGAAGGCTTACTACATAAATTGAAGCAAAATTTACCAGCAAACACTCACAAGCTGTTAGAAAGCTACTTAGTCGGCCGTCAATTTATTATTAAAGAAGGAGATTTCTTAAGTTCACCTCAGCCAATTGGCGCTGGAGTTCCACAAGGCAGCATCCTCGGCCCTCTTTTATACTTAATTTATAATTCGGACATGCCAACAAACAACTACACCCAAACTTCAACACTTGCAGACGATACAGCTTTCTAAGCGTACACGAAAACAGTTATGAAGCATCTCGTTATTTACAGGATCATAAATTTCAACTAGAAATATCGCTAAGACAATGGAGGATAATGGTAAATGAGCAAAAATGCGTACATATAACATTCACCTTGCGCCGGGAATCTTGCCCCCCTATTACAATCAATAATCAAATAATTCCTCAACATTCGCATGTAAAATATCTCGGTTTACATCTGGATCGGCGATTAACGTTAGAGGCAAAATTAATTTAAATGAAACTAAAAGCCATTCAAATTCATTGGCTTATTGAAAGAAATTCTGTCCTTAGTCTCGATTGCAAGCTTCTACTTTACAACTCTATCTTAAAGCCTATCTGGTGCTACGGTATTCAACTATGGGGCACTGCCTCGGCCTCTAATATCGAAAAAATTCTAAGGCGTCAAAATAAACTTCTTCGAATAATCACAGCAGCTCCCTGGTACGTTAAAAACTCAAACATTCATAAGAATCTCAATGTGCCATTAGTAAAAACTATGATTACAAAATATGCAGTAAAATATTTAAAAAGGCTTGAACAACACCAAAATCCACTAGCTCGAAATATTTTAAATCATGGCGGCCACACTCGCTTAAGAAGAAGAGACACTTACCCAACAAGAAGAGCGATAAGCACCTATATGTATATGTGAACAGAACCGTGAAGAGAAAAAAATTTTTGTCTGGCACTGGCAGGAAATAAATACAGAATTAGGATAAGATTTGATTAATTATTGTTAGTTCATATTTAATATATCAAGATTCAATAAATAAAGAATGAAGAAAAAAAAATATAAAATTACATTCTTCAAAACAAATTTAAATAAAATTTGTGAAAAGTTTTCTAAGAATATAGGTCGTTTTAAGCTCTTTAATATGGACTCATATTTAGTTCTGGATGCCACTGGTTTAGGAAATTGCTTATTGTGTGATAAAACCCTCAAAGTTCATGCTGGTAACATAAAGCGCCATTATTTAGTAATGCACAATAAGAACATAACTCGTGAAGAAGTACCCTTTGCTTATTCCTCACAATCACCATACAAAACAAGTTAGAGTGCTATATGCGGCTGTGCCGAATCTTTGATACCCTCCACCGACAGCTCAGTGGGCTTTATATGAGGCCTATAGTAAATTATGAACCGAGCATCACGAAATTTATTAGTGTGAGTAGTGAAGTATTTAATTTTATTTTGATAGCATTATTTATTACGGCTTTAGGCGTACTAAACTGTTTTCCGAAAATTCAGTGTTATTTCTAGTAATATAAAACTGTAACGTACCAAATTTTGTTATGATAGCATTATTAATTACGGTCTTAGGCGTACATTTAGTTTTTCGTTAGTAAGGTTTTTATGGGGCCTAAGGTAAATTATGGACCGATCTTCACGAAATTTCACAGTTTCACGAAGTTTCACAGCCTTCACTATTATGAACAAAGTTATTACTTTAAACAAATTGTTAGTAACATACATTTATATTTGAACCGCCATCATCCCTGCAAACAAATGGAAGATATCCCCTAAGTAATTTTCAAAGTAATTTTTTATTTTCTAGACAGAAAAAAATTATAACATATGGGCATTTCCAGCGAAAAGTCTACTTTTTGTCACGTAACGCCAGAAGTATTTTAAATTGTTTCTCAAAAAATTTTATATGTATCGTTTACTTTTTTATATTTTGGTGTAAAGCGCAACAAGCTCTACATTAAATAACAACAGGGATAACGATTGAACAACATGGTCCGAAATACAACCTTATTTGCAATCTGGCGTTACATTAAAAAAAGTAGACTTTTAGCTGAAAATTCCCATATTTACCTTAAAACGAGCAAAGATTTTTAAATTTGATAGCTTGAAAAATAAATCTATATAAGTTCTAAGTTTACTAAAAAGGTTTTGTACAAAACATCTTGCTCAATTCGCAGTATTTTTCAGTTTTGTAATGCAATCAAAACCCACTTCCGTTTTTTTAACGTCACGCCAGGGCAGATTTTTGCTTATATCTTCAAATCCTTAGCGTCGATTACTGTAATTTTTTTTCTGAATGTAGAGCTACTTCATTACTTTGTATATATAAAAACCCTTTTTACAAATTTGAATTCGTCATTTAATTTTTTTACATTTTGTGCTACAAATATCACGACACGTCAAAATGGAAATGCCCATATTTGTACGTCATAAATGAAAAAATAAAATTTATTAAATCTAAAAAATTCTGCAGGAGGGAAATATATAAATAAAATAAATCTGTTAAATATTAATCTTTTTCTTTTTAACTTAGTCAAGATATTACGCAACACTCATAATGGATGCAATTTTAAAGGAGTTGGGTGATATGGTGGAAACTACATAACTATTTCAGTTTACTTAATTTAATTATAAAATATATTTTTTGTACAGTCATCGACTAGCCTTTGCGTCGTACGGTTGACTTTCATAAGCCTCATTCAGTGTTTTTTTTTCTTTCTTAACTAGTTGTTCACAGTTGAAACTTATACCATCTCATACAGTGGTACTGAAAATTTTTCGCCCCGGTAGTGTGGTTAAAATAAATCACGGTTGATAGTTAGTGGAGATGTCGGATCCGCCCTACTTGGGGGACAACCGCTTCGCGGCGTTAGCGGACGGCCCCCATCCCAAGAAGAAACGAACAAACCAAAACGTTTTGCAAATATTTCCTGATTTACCCATAGTTCAAAAACCAGACCCAAAATATGTTATTCTTCGGCAATTGGAGAAAAAAAACATTCAAAGTTACTCCTGCTTCATGGTTCACCGATCTTTAAAACAAGTTTGTCCTGACATTCTTTCAGTTTCGGAATTACGTGATGGCAATCTCCTTCTTCTCACTGCAAATAAAAGAAGTGCTGAGAAATTACTGTCTGCTAAAAGTTTACCGGGTGTTTGCGACATTAATTGTCAATATCACTCTAAATTAAACTGCTCTAAAGGTACTATATATGCACCTTATTTAAATAACGTCCCCGAAGAAGAAATTGTTAGTGATCTAAAACCACAAGGAGTTGTGGAAGTCTACAAATACCAAAAAAAAAATCCTGAAGAAAAGCTAGCTCCCTGTGGTGTACTTCTGCTAGCATTCGATCGCTACTCTACTCCCGAAAAGCTTGATATCTCATGGCATAAAGTAAAAGTAAGACCTTATTACCCCAATCCCATGCGCTGTAAATCATGCCAGAGGCTGGGTCATACTAAAAAATGGTGTAAAAACAGTCCTTTGTGTGAAACATATGCCTTACCCCCACATATTCCCACCGAATGTACGAGAACTTTTTGTATAAACTGTTCCGAAACCCATACATCAAACTCCAAGGAATGTAAAGTGTTTCAGCAGCACAAAGAAATTTTAAAAATCAAGACAAAAGAGAAGTGTACATTAAAAGCAGCGAAAGACAAATATGAAGCACAAACAACAATACCACCGTTAGCTCAATCATTCTCCGATACGCTTACCAACAAAAACGTCAATAACTCTACAAGTAAAAGCATAAACTTTACAAAACAAAACACTTTAAGTGTACAAAATCAAAAATCAATAATTGATACAAAAATAACTCTCGATGAAAAAAATAACAAATTTGAAAGCACACATTTCAACAACAACATCTCCACTGACACTGCAAAGAAATGCACTCAAGATATAAAAACAACTAAACCTACAACAAGCAAAAATGCAAAAACATTACCCACAATGACAACTCGATCAATGACCAAGCTACCAACAACAAATCAAACAACATCAACAATAACGAAATCAACAAAAAATAAAGAATCACTTAACATCACACAAACAAATGCTTTACCTAAGCGACAAACATACCACAGCTCAACTTACAACGAACAAGAAGAAATAATGTTCTTAGATGAAGAATAATTTATTCTCTATTCAATAAACATGGATTTAAAAATAATACAGTGGAATTTGAATGGACTTATAAATAACTACCACGAACTACAACTTATTATTAACGAATTTAATCCGGACATTATTTCCATACAGGAAACTCACATACCAGTAAATCAGAACAATATAATCTTTCCGAAACAATACAATGGCTACTTCCACAACTTAGCTGAAAACACATCAACTAAGCAAGGAATTGGCATCCTCGTCAAAAAAAATATACCAAATAGTCTTATATATACCAATAGTGACATATCAACCATTGCTATACAAACTAATATAGGTATAAAACTCAGTGTAGCGTGCACATATATTCCACCCCAACAAAATTTTTCCGAAAGGAGCTTAAAAACAATAATAAACAATCTAACCTACCCGTTCTTAATCACAGGTGATTTCAACTCCCGAAGCCCAATTTGGGGTTCAGTGAACTCGAATCATCGTGGCGCAGTAATCGAAAATCTTATTCTTAATGAAGACCTCATTGTTTTAAACAATGGATCTCCTACCCATTTCTCCACGCATAACACTTTTTCCCACATTGATATCACGTTTTGCTCCTCCCAACTTGCGCCTATGTGCTCCTGGAAAACTCTATCTAGCCTGTATGGTAGCAACCACTATCCTATCTTAATAACAGTGGAGAAAAGTTTGTTCCATACAAAAAAAAAACTTTACACCAAAATTTAAAACAGATCGGGCCAACTGGCCTTTATTTAACGAAAAATGCAAAGAAAACCTGACAAAAGCCAAATTTACCGAAAACCTCAATCAGCAAGCTGCTGTTTTGATCAAATGCATTAGGTCAGCTGCCAACGTTAGTATTCCTCAAACTCGTGATAAATGCTTTAAGCGCCAAATAATTTGGTGGAACTCCAATCTTGACTCATTACGTAAGTAAAATCAAAGACTTTGGCACAATTTTAAACGGGTTAGAAGCGATTATAATCTAGTTCAATATAAAAAATATAACGCTTTATTTAGAAGAGCTGTTAAAGAAAGTAAAGCCGCATGTTTACAAAAGTTCACTGCGAACATAAGCCCCAACTCTTCATCACAACGAATTTGGAATGATATTAAACGTCTAACAGGTGCAAAAAATACAAACAAAATTAACATCTTACAATCAGGCTCAAATCGCATCACAGATTCAGTGGAAATTTCAAATGTTTTTGCAACACATTGGTCTGAACAATCAGATGACAGGAACTTCTCTCCTCTTTTTCGTGACCACAAATCAAGTTCTACATACCACCTTTACAGCCACCAAAACTACAATAAACATGCAAAAAAAATTGAAAATCTCATCAGCATCTCTGAATTAGAGGACGCCATGCATTCAGCAACTGGTAAAACGCCTGGTGAAGACCGTATTTCATATGCGATGCTAAAAAATCTATGTCTGTCTGCTAAAAGACATATGCTTTCGGTATACAACAATATACTCACGACCAATATTTTCCCACAAGCATGGAAAACTGCAATCGTTATTCCAATCCCAAAGCCTAACAAAGATCACCTAATTGTTTCTGGATACAGACCGATTTCTCTGCTTTCTTGTGTCAGCAAAATCTTCGAAAAAATTATCGCTAGAAGATTAATGTGGTTCATTTAATCAAATAATTTTCTAACACCTAATCAAGTTGCATTTATGAAGAAGAAAGGTACAGATGATGTCCTTCTTTACCTCCAACATTTCATAGCTAAGGCTCTGTCGAGCAAAAACCATGTCACTATATTATCCACTGACTTTGAAAAAGTTTTTGATAGAATTGGCGTTCACATTTTTTTGAAGCAACTAGATGAATGGAAAATAGGAAAAAACATGTTTTTAACAATCAAAAATTTTTTATGCAACCGTAAATTTAAAGTTAGAATCAATGGCAGTCTTTCTAAAACTTCACCACTAAACAACGGCATCCCTCAAGGATCGCCATTGTCTGTGATATTATTTATTATAGCGTTTAACGAATTTAGTAAAGTCTTATCTGCTCAAAAACACATTGAACACACAATTTATGCTGATGATGCAGTTATTTTTACAAAACTTAGCGACAACAACAAAGTTAAGAAAATCTTCGAAGACACCTTAAAAAAAATAGATGAATGGTGCTTAAAGTCCGGAGCTAAACTCTATAGAAAAATGCAATATTCTGCACATTTGCAAAAAACACAACTGCACGTTCTCTGACATCGAGTACAGCAACGTAAAAATTAAACGCGTTAATAACTTACGAATCCTTGGTATAGTTTTCGACAAAGGCTTTACTTTTAAGGAACATTGTCTACAACTGCGTAAGACCCTAAATTCAAGATTAAATATTATAAAATATTTAACATCTAAAAACTTTAAAATTCACATTTCTACTATGATAAACATACCGCAGTCAATTATGCCCTCAAAAATAGATTACGCACTTCCTATATATAGATGGTGTGCACACTCGCATCTCAAATTAATACAAGCACCTTACCATGCCGCAGTACGTCGAAGCATCGGAGCTTTTCCAACCAGCCCCATAAATACTCTTTTGGCAGAAGCTGGTATGCCTTCTATCGTTGATCGAACTAGCTATCTAACGTTCAAACTTATTCCCAAAATATTCAATTGCCGGAATAAAATGTTATTTGAAGAGGTCAAAAAACTGTAAATAGAACTAGAATGCCCAGACTTCAATCTTCCATTAGACGGTGCATAGATTTCTCTAAAAAACTAAACCTACAGCTTCGTCCATCACTTATAACCCATTATGAAGAACCACCTTGGCTGACAAATGAACATTCATTTATTTTATCTTTGGCAGACTTGCCTAAAGCCACTACCTCCTCCCACATATACAAAGCCATGTTTAAAGCTATCACCGAGAGTTTTTCTGCAAAAAGCTGGAAGTTTCTCTACACTGACGGATCCAAATCAACTTACCACACTTCCTTTTCTGTTGTTACCCACGAGGGCAGCCTCATAAACACCGGTTTCATCGACGATTATTGCTCCAATTTCACAGCTGAAGCATTGGCCATCCTAGTTGCAGCACAACACGCGACACAAAATAGTTCCAAGTTTATAATCTGCTCCGACAGTCCCTCAGCAATTCATGCCGTCAAAAACTCTTGGTACGATTCACCGATAATCAACCAAATTAGAAATATCTGCAACCAAAACTTAAATAGCATCAAAATTATGTGGGTACCTTCCCATGTTGGCATTATAGGAAACGAATACGCTGACACTGCCGCCGAAGAAGCTAAACTGCGACCTTTGATAAAATATTCGACTATGGAAACCCGGGATATCTTTAATGCCATCAATACCTTTTTGTCATCCTCAAAGGCACAAAAATGGTCCGATTACCAGCACAACTACAAACGCATCAACCCAACGGGAGACAAACCTTTTTACCCTAAAAACTGCTCCAGAAATGAAACTATTTTATTTGTTCGCCTTAGAATCAGTCATTGCAAATTTTCCCATCAACATATTTTCGAAAGAACTCAAGCTCCAGTATGTTCCACCTGTAACACACATCTCAACATAGCCCATATTCTTGACGAGTGCCCTACATACAATTTATCCAGAGCTCGCATTTTCGGAACAAATATACCAACTGATCTCCTTAGACACACGTGTGATAAAAATATTAAACTAATCTACAAATTTGTAACTACAAATGGTTTACAAAACCTTATTTAAAATGTACATACATAATAACATAGAGTCGAGAGCCTCAGATGCTAGTACTCCTTTCTCTATTAATTATTATAATTTAATTATAATTATTAATTTTTCCTAAATAAATAAATAAATAATATTTTTTGTAAGTGTAATTTATATTTATGTATGTAATTAAAAATTTTATTTTAAATAAAAAGCTGTTTTTATTTTTACATAAATGAATATTTTTAAAATGCAAACTCTTCTTTTTATCATCCCAATGATATTTTGGCGATATCTTTATATTTTCTCATTAGTGGTTATCTGGCAATATTGCTAGCTTATCATCTAGAAGAATCGCTTTCGTATTGCTTAGGAGTATTGCTATCGAGACACGTTTCTTCCCGAAGGAATTATCTTCCGCAATACGAAATCGATTATTGCCGCAATAATATTTTTCATCCTGGCAATACGTTTGGCAATACATATGGTGTATTTCTGTGTTTGCTGGGATTGTTTTTTGATTAACTAATTTTTTTAATACTTAAATAAAATTTTCTAAAAAAAACATTTTATGAAACATTTCTCAACACAAAAAAAGTTTTTTATACAATTTTATTTGTTTTTTTTACAAAAAAAGTTTTCGATTTTTTTTGAAACTAAAAGTTTTGTTTTCAAAGAAATTTTTTCTTTCTTTTTTCGTTTCTATTTAACACAAAAACAATATTCCTTTTTTCACACACAAAAATGTTTAATTTTAAAAATAAAATTTAATTTTGTGTTTTTCGTTCGTAATTTCCGGTCCTTGCTTTTTAGATACTTCACACTTTGAGTACCAACTAACTTCACAATACCAACTCTTAAAAACAGGAAAAACTATAGTCGTTTTGCAAAAATTTTAAATCAGAATCTCGCTCGGTTTCAATTCCACTTCATTTCGATTTCTAGAACATGCCCGATTATGGTCGGTTACTCAGAAACATCAAAAGCAAAATGTATTAACAAAGTGACCTCAGTACTACAAAAATGAAACAATAGAAAAACAACAGGCGTTTTGTTGCTAGAATTGAGAATGCTTAAAGGCGAAGTGGAGAATGAAAATGCAAAACAACTACACAGCCGGAATAATTCACTATTAGTATCTGCAGAAGGAATGACAACGAAAACAAATTTGAATTTTTTGTTGCTGTTTCAAATGTGTGACCGTAGCTTAAGCTGTTCCGTTAAAATTATGTATAAAAACTACTACTACGACTACACAAATCTTTTATCATGCTAACTAAACCTAGTTTTGAACTTATTTCACTAATAATTTAAGTTATTATATATATATATAAATAATCAGGTCTGTTCTGAAAATCACATGTGCTTTTAAATTCACACGTGTGATTTTGTGGTGTTCTGTAAATCACACCGTTTTTGTGTTTTTCTGTGTGATTTTGAATTGTCGAAAGCACAAGCACACACAAAGGGTTTGTTTTTTTCAAAATTATGGCTAATTTTTAACGCTTTTTATGTTATTTTCCGGCAATTTGTTTTTTTTTTTACCGATTTAGCGATTTCAAATTAGTTTTAGGGTTGTTTAAAATTTTGTATTTTTCGCGATAGAAGCGATTTGTTCCTGCAAGTTTTCTAATTATTTACAGCTTTAACGATTTATGTTAAAAACTAGACTCTTCTATCATGCCACTGTTAGCAAATTTTTGCGAATTTCCGCTTATTTAGCAATTTTTACCGAATTTTTGCCATTCCTTATAGTTTTAATCAATGTTATGGCTTGTTTGAAATATAAACATTTTTTTTTATTTTGTTTTTTTAATCCATATAGCGATTTCTAATAAATTCTAGGGTTAGTTTACAAGTTTGGAATTTTTCGAGAATTTTAGCCATTTTAGAGATAAAAGCGATTTATTCATGTGATTCTTTACAGTTTTAACGATTTTTAATAAATTTAAGACTTTGCTTTCATGCCGCTATTAGCAAAAAAGCGAACTTTAATTCAACTAAAAAACAAACCTGAAATCACAACAGAAGTCACAATAGCAAATATCATTTTGTAGTATGATCGAATTTTTTATTTGTTGTAAATAAAATAGCTTATTGTATAAAAAATTAATAAACAACACATGGAATATTTTATTTAAGAAATTTATTATAACGGTCAACTTACAATAGTCGAAAAAATAAAGTGATTTCAAAAAGTTGTTTACGTAGCTGGTTTTGAAATCACAAAACAATATGCCCAGAACACCTTTCTTGTGATTTTAAATCACTTTCAAAAAATGTGATTTTCAGAACAGGACTGTATGGTGCACTATGTTCGAAACAACGTCGTTTTAAAGTTTTAATTTTTCTGCTTTTAAGAAACTATCGAGTTACCCTGTTTTTAAAAAAAAATTCAAGGAGTTACCAAGTTTTTACGTAAAAATTGGCATTTTTCTGATCTTTGTTTTTAAAATTACTTTTAAATGAGAAACCAAGGTATATTTACAAATGAGTCTACCTTGTGTAAATATACCTTGTGAGAAACTATATCAAAATTGACAGAGTGATAGTAAATGAAACACAAAAAGTAGAGTTAACCATAGTATAATAAGCATTAGGTATGTTCATTAGAGAGAGTTTTCATTATTTACGCATGTAACGTCAAAATAATTTATTTGATAATTGACGCTTGTTTTAATTTTTTTCCATATTTTCTTTTGTTTGACATTATAGGGTTTTGAAATTCTAATGACTTTACCTTGTACTTATTCTACCATGGAGTTAACTAGTTTTTCCAGACGGCAACAGACTTCATTTGACAATTTATTACTTTTATTTTACTTACCCATTTTTCTCATCAAATTTTCGTTGTAATTCAGTCTCGGTAAATTTTAGCAGCTGACCCAAATAACGAACACTTAACCGCTCACAAACTTCTTCGCCAAATTTTGCTCCAAGCCCTTTTATTTTCCCAATTGGTAAAGTCTCAAAATAAGTAGGGGTTTGTGCTAAAGGCAATATCGTCTGTTTATTAGGCTTATTTATACCACAAGCTAGTTTTGCTAAAATCTTGTTATGTGCAATGCCTGCAGAGCACTCATACGATGTTTCAGCCTTAACTGCACTCCGAATTTCGCTTGCAATTGATGCACCTATTAATAAACGAATATTGCTCTGCCGCACTGCAGGAACATCATTTTCATTAAAATTGCGATAAAATTTATCGTCGTCGGCCAAAGGACTGGTAATAAAGCTTGTTGTAATTGTTGTTACAAATTCTCCGATTGTTTGAAAACCGACGGCATAAGTATTTACCAGCTCTTGAGGTTGCAAAATAAATGTACCCTGTAAAAATATATCACAATAATTAAGACGAACCACGATCAATTATAATTTATTATTCACACATTATTCATTTCCTGAAAACGCTTATTAACAACATCTGTTATATCAAGATACGCTTCATCCACTGATGCCCTTTCCAACAACGGAGTAAATCGTTGCAAGACATTAGCAACTTCTTTGCCAGCTTCACGATATTTTGTTAAATCGGCCTTCTCACGAACATTCGGCACTTTAACCAATTTTATTTCTGGACATTGTTCTTTAGCTTCATCTCCACGCATATGGCGAGTAACTCCTTTGTCACGGGCAGCATAATTTACTGCAATTATACTAAATACAATACGGGAAATTTAGCAAAAATCACATTTTTTTAGCAAGTCTTACCCTCCTCCTTTCCATGCATTATACTGCACAACCGCCAGAGGTTGGTTCTTTAACGAAGGATCCAATTTTTCTGAAAAATTAAAATATATAGGTACCATGTTACTTTTATTCATTCACTTCATACATATTATCAAATTCACCTTCAACTTGACAATAGAAACAATCCATATCGACTAAAAGTACAACTCTTTCATACTTGTTTGCCATTGGAACGAAATTTCTAGCTGAGGAATTGCTGGCTGACATTTATAATTTTTATTTTTTCTTGTTTACGTTTTTAAAGTTTTTATAAATTTTATTATTATATTGCAAGGCGAATCTAGTCAATTCGCCTTGATTATATTAAAACAGAAATTTTGCGCCTTGACACAGTGGTGATAACTATTCGTACTTAAACACGCCAAAAAGTATGGAAAAACAATTTATTAAAACACAAGTATAGTGCCGGTTCACACATGTCAAGTTTGACTCGTCAAGTCTTGAGCATTTAGGAGAGAAGGGAAAAGAGAAGGCCATTTATTTTCCCCTCTCTCCTAAAAACTCAAGACTTGACGAGACAAACTTGACGTGTGTGAACCGGCACATACTGTACTGTATACATATCACCCAATGTGGATTTAATCTTGTTAAACGATGCAGGTCCAAATAAAAAACAAGTACCTAGGATGAAAAAAATTAAAAAATTAGAAAAAAAAATATTGTGAAAAAAGTGGCGCAAACGCATAGTTTTCGAGTTATGGACCTCTAAACTTTTTATATAAATATGCGATTGTCCACTACATAATTTGTTTTTATTTTTGTTTTTTCTTAACCCACTTACAACTACATTTAGAATTGACAAAAAATCAACCAATTGTAGTCGGGACTGTAAGAAAAGATAAACTCACTGTTTATTGTTGTTGTTTAAGCTTTGATATTGTTACAAGTAAAACTGAGGTTTATAATTCTTATTCGCTTAACAGTTTTATTTGTATAATTTCTTTAGCTTTTTTAAAATCTTTGGATGAAGTTTCCCGACGTCGACGATCTGGCCTAAGCAAAAAGTGACACAGAATACACAGAACTGTCACGAGACGGAAGATTTTGCGTTTTCTTTTGTCTCCTTTTAAGAAAGCTCCCCTTTTTGCATTTCTCTTTGCACCATCTTTTTTGCCACAATACAATGAACACAAATTTATGGCTCCACAAAAAGCCCCCCAATGAAATAACGCCCAGGAAATAACCCCCAATGAAATAAATCCCAAAAAATAGGAAATAACACCCAAAAACAGTGAATGAAATAACATCGAAAAATAAATGAAATAAACCCCAAAGCGAAAACGAAACAACCCCCAATATTTGGGAGTTATTTCATATGAAATAACACCCAATGATGAAAGTAAAATAACCCCAATGAAATAAACCCCACCAGAAACAAAAATGAAATTATGCCCAAAATTCATAAAAGAGTCAGTTTCACCAAGGATAACCCCCAAAAACCAACACCTTTAAAAATGAAATAACACCCGAATAAAAAATGAAATAACACCCAAATTATACATGCTATGAAACAAGCCCCGAATTTTAAAAATTTGTTGGGTGTTATTTCATTGGAGATTATTTCATAATTTGAAAACCCCAAATGAGGAATGAAATAATTCCCAAAAAAAAATGTAAAAGGGTCCAAAAAATTATTTCATATGAAATAACACCCAAAAATATATGAAAAAAATTTGGGGAATATTTCATTTCTCGTTTGCGTGTTATTTCATTGGGGGGCTTTTCGTGGAGCCAAATTTATTAAGTTGAAATTTACATGAAAAACTGTTGTAAAAATTAACTTTTAAAATTACCACAACACTAGCAAATAATATTTAAGTGAGTAAATAACATTATAAAACAAAACAATATAACTAAATGAATTTTTTTCACTAAACACAACGTTTGTTGAACAAATGCATTTGTATAACGTGGTTTGTGTTTTGTTATTTTTGTTTTGATCACGCCATTTGTGTTGATGGTTGCGGCCTCTTTTTACACATTGCCACTTCACACTACCACAAAAGCTTTCTGTCTTTTTCTTCGAAAGCTGCATTCGCAACTGATTTGAGCCCTTTTCACACGTCATTTTGCACAGTTCTGTGTATTCTGTGCCAGTGAAATGCGCAAAGGGATAGCTTATCCCTTCAACAATAAATTTAAGTTTCTCAATAGTATGAAATGGGAATTTAGCACATTTGAAAGAAACCTTGTTAATTAATTTTTGAATCCCAAGAAAAACTTTGAATTTGTCCTGTTCACGTGCGGTTGAACGCATCTGGCCAACTTTTTATGGGGCTATGTAAGGTCATTACTTTATTGGAAGCCAATATTCAAGCCAAAACTGAAGCCACACTGCCAGATTTATTAGGAAAATTGGTCCAAAATTGAACAGAATGGACCTAGTAACTTGAAGCCGCGGTGGACATATTTTAAATAAAGTCGTTACAACAATTTTTAATTTCAATCATGTCATATTCATTTTTCTCATATACCAACTAATTTTGACTTTTCATATGAACCGATTTTTTACAATATATCATCCGATAAGTTTAAAGTGTGGCAAGTGTGTTGCATAAATGAGGGTTCAATCTCTTATGCGTATAACCCAACAAACACGGATGTTTGATTTCTAATCGAAAATGATTTGAAATCAAACGTTTTCTCAAAGGACAAACGTTTCTTAAAACAAGAAAATCCAAAAATAATTTTCTAATTTTAGCTTGTTTTGTTTGTATTACATGCAGTCTACAACTGACATGAAATGTTTAACATTAACACTAATATGATGTTAGTGTTAAGTATACATAGACTCATCATGTTAGAGGTTTTCTCATGTTATAACACGGTTGTTAATGCAAAAGTTTTAACAACGCTTTCATAACATCATGTAATAATAGCAAATCATGTCAGTTTTAGACGTAGAGTTAAGTAGAACTGTCTTGAATAAAAAAACATTTTCTGATGATCAAAAATTCACGTTTTTGGTAGATATACTATGATCAAAAATTTCCTAAAACAAGGAATTAAAAACAAAAATATATTTCTGGAAACAAACGGCTTCTATTTAATAATAGTTTGATTTTTAAATAGACTCGAATTTCTTGCATCAAGAAACAAATGCTAGGGATTTCTTTAAAATTCTGAAGAAAACTTTGTTTGATTCAATATTAATTTTTATTTGGACCGACATGTTAAGGAAATCAAAAGTTTCTTATTTTTATAAAAAAAAATCAGGCTTTTTATATGATTTTGTAAAGTAAAAAGCAACGAAAACTTGATTTAAGTAACTATATAATTAAGCTGTAGTTAAGTAAATTTAAGTTAGTCTTGAGTCATAACTTTTTGTAAAACCAAGCCACACATACTATGTTTACAATAAGAAATTTTTGGCTTGGGCGAGACTGGTTTTTTTTTTTTTTTTATTTTATTTAAATTCCCTAAGCTAAACCCCGCGAAGCTCTGCGCTTGTCTGCAGGAAAGAAACCAGAGTCTCTGGCGGGAATCGAACCCGCAACCCCGGCGCTAATAGACTAGCTCACTACCAGCTAGCCTACCGGTGCAAAATTAGTTCAAGCCATATTTTCAAAAATAATTATATTATAATACTTTACATATCCTGGAATATCACAAGAGGGTTTTTAAAAAGGTAAATGTTTTATTAAAACTGCTCGGCAAAAAAAAAAAAAATCGGAGTAGATTATGTTCAAACAAACGCTTGTTTGAAATTTTTTTAATTTCTACAAATTTTTTTACTGATTCAATTAATATTTTTGTTTAATTTTTATTTAACCAACAAAAATGTTGACAACTATTCAATTATATAATATACGCGCATTGGTGCAAGTTTTCATAATTTTGTATGAAAAATTTAACGCTCTTTAATGTTGCCGTTTTTTGCATTTTTTTTATTTGATCGTAAGCACCACTTCTTTATGTGAAATATAAGAACAAAGCGTGACGAGGTTTGTAGTAAAAAAAAAACAATAGCAGGTAGAAAAAAAAGGTTTAACCAAAGACTATAGATTTATAAAGATATTGCACGACCATACAAAGTTCATACATTTTTCTGTCTATATTAATTTTTCTGGTGGATTTAGCCGCTAAATCCACTTGTGAGAGTAAATTACAGTATTTATTATTACTCTCAGAGAGCTTTTCTCACTTATCAGTGTATATGTATGTGCACACGCGTTTGTGTGTATGTATGTGTATACATTGCATTTAAAAAAATACAAACAAACTAAAAGAAATCTCGTTTTCTCGTTGAAAACACATTTAAATAATAAAAGATGTTTTGTTTGCATCCCATTTATGTGCAAATAACATAGGTACGTTAAACCAAATGTGACAGATTTTAATTGTAGGGCAATAATATGTGTTTTATTGTTGTACAGATGAAATTATATCTATTCGCACCGAAGTTCAAATGCTGTTATTGTCTAAATTTAAACAATTGTAGGCATATAAAAAATAATTTGTCTGAAAGAATAAACTGCTTTGTTCATAAAAGATATTTTATGTTTTCAAAAGCGACAAGGCCACACATTAACATGCCTCATCAAACTCACAATTTTGTAATTGTGTAAGTAATAAAAAACTCATGGTTCAATGTGAAATTAAAAGTATTTTGATTATCATCAAAATCAAAATACTTTTAATTTTTATAAAAATATGCCACCAGTTTGATGTGTATGAACGTAATTTCTTTCAATTTTATTTATTTTTGTTTAAAAATTTTTTTTTATTACAACAAATTATTATCACAAATTATGCAACAGATTCAGGCTTTGGAAGTTTGTGTGCTCCTTCCGTCTTACTTTTTGAAGTTTGTAAAATTCTTTTAAAGGTCTGCAAAAATTTTTTTGTACAAGATAAAGAAATGAAAATAAAAAATTTATTGTTGAGCAATGCGTAAATTGTATCAAAATTTAAATTTATTCTTTTTGGTTTGCGTACGTATCTACAATAGTCCTAAACACAGTATGGAGATGTTAAATTTACTAGTCCTTATATTATTTCGGAAGCATTACATGCAGTCTACAACTGACATAAAATGCTTAACATGGGATCTTCACCTGACAATTTTTTGTCTTACCAAACGTCAAAGTCTATATAAAAAAAATTTTAAAATTTTTGTCAGCGTTTTTTTTTTTATTTGAAGTTTGACGTTTATTATGACAAAAAATTGTCAGGCAAAGACCCCATGTAACTTAAACACTAATATGATGTTAGTGCTAAGTATGATTAAACTCTTTCCAAAACAAGTAAAAGTCAGGGATCGGAGTGTGTTTTAAGGTATGTTCAGTAGCTTTTTTGATTTTTGTTGTTACTGAACATATTTTTAATGACAATACGTCAAAAATTAAATAACTTAAAAAATAAATAATTTGAAAAATAAAGTGGTGTTGGCAAAAATTTCAAATTTAAAGTGTAGAAATAATGAACGAAGTAACGGAAAAAAAGAAAAGAAAGAAATCGTGGACAGTTGAAGAGGAGGAACTACTAATAGAAATCTGGTCGGAATACATTAGTGAACTAGGGGGTGCGCGAAGAAATATTCATGTTTTTGAAGACATGAAACGGCAGCTTCAAAAGTACGGATGACATGTTGCGGTATTGGAAATCCAAGCTAAAATACATAATCTGACCACAAAATATAGGTGAGTATTTGTATACAGCATTGCAAGGTTTAGTGAAAGTTTGTGTAGCTTCGTGGAGCTGAATAAACACAAATTATATTATTTTCTTATACCCACACCACAGTTGTGGAGATAGATGGTATTATGTGTGCTGATATTTGTAACACCTTTAAATATTGGACCTGGACCCACCTTTAAGTATATCGTTTGTCTCAGAATCACTTACTGAGTCGATAATAGTTGATAGTTGTCTGGACAACTGGCTCGATGGCTGGCTGGCTGTCCACCTTGTGCGTAATGTACCAAGCCTATTGAAAATGCGGCGAATTGGTCAATTATTTTAGATAGCCCGTATACAAGCTTCTTTCCAGAAAAGGGTCTTTGTGCCAATAAATCGTCATTATTTTGGTATTAAGATTAAATTTGGAATAAACTCATTTTATTTCAATCAAAATCATCTTAAAATTTGTTATTTGATTTGGTCTAAATTTAACCGTAGCTCCCATACAAATACTACTCCTGAAAATAGCTTTTAATGCCATAAGTTCCTTATAAAGTTTGGTATTAACAAAAAAGTGACGATAAAACCTTTTACGATAACTACTTTGTCTACTTTTATATGAATCTTAAACCCATTTATGTACATTATTTTGTTCTGGCATGTCCATGATTACCCATGGGTCCCTAATAGGGCAAACTTGCAAAAATTTGTTCTTATATACTGCTTGACTAATTCTTCTTTCTTACTGGATTTTAGAAAAGAAAAAACTTTAATTGGACCATCAGGTGGCTCTCCATCCACGTGGGGCCTGTTCTACAAAATCCACAACATTCTAGGATCTTTTAAAATAAACAATGTGGAAGACTTAGTAGAGAAAAGCATTCAAGGTAAATTTTAAATAGGGTACATTCGTAAATGCAGTAAATTTTTGCAACTGTTGCAACAATGAATACTGCATTTACTTTTCGAGTTAATTTTTCGCTAGCGGAAATAAATGTCACGCACCTACAGCGATAAGTTTTAAGTTTGAGCTTCTGTTTATAAAATCTTAATATTTATTATAAATTTGGTTTCAATAAAAAGGAAGGTTTTTTAATTTATTAGAAATTTGAAATAATTTAATTTTTAATTTTCTTGTTTTCTCATTTAGATGTTGATGTGTCCAATCCAATTGAAATAGAAGTATTAGAAGATTACGAGGATCTTAGTGTGGATTATAGTAATAATTCATTTTCCTCAATTCCATCTACTTCATCATCCATAAAGCTTCCATCTGCATCAAAGTCAACTCCCGCAGCTGTAAAGATAAAAAAGAAACGAAATATTTTCAAAATGAACTTTTAAAAAGATTTGATAAAAAGGAAGAAAAAATTTATCAACAAAATGCGGAATTAAAAGAAATGGACAAAAAAAGTTATGATTTAGATGTTAAAAAAACAGAACTAATGGAAAGATTTGTCAAAAGTTCTGAAGAATATAAAACCGCAATTATAAATTATTTACAAAATTGATCATATAACACTACTTAATGTATTTAACACATTCATTACACAGAAAAATTCAAAATACAAAGTCAATTAATTTTGTTGTTGAAGTTCAATCTGTTAAAAAATTTGATTTTTGATCGCTGGTTTTAAATTAAAAATATATTTAAGTAATTTTTAATTAAATATATTATTTTATCTTTAATTAAAATTATTTATGTTTAAAATTATTTTTAAAACTAGTTTAAAAAAAAATATATGTATGTATATCAATAAATAAAATCGCTTCCAATTGATTCCGCAAATAAATGAATTCCTGTGTGGTGATCAAAAACTAAATTTTGTAACAATTTTTACAAATTTTGAAATTGGAACTAAGAATTTTTGTAGTTGAATACTCAACTTTCATCATAGGTTGAACTTCAACAACAAAATTAATTGAATTTGCAGTTTTAGTAATTGAAATCGTATTTTAGTTTTTCTTTTTAGTTTCTACATTTTTGATCTCAATTTTATATACAATACTACTTTTGACAAATTTCGTTCCTTGGAGGAATAAATATGTATGTACCTATTTCATCTTAGTAATTAAAAAATAATTTTTTGTATGTATGTATGTATATTAAAAATGAATTACAAATATAGGAAACATACCAATACATGAGGCAATTGCTTGTCTTATTTCTTCTCCGTTTTTGTTTTCAATTAAAATTGTTTCATGACGGGGTTGTTGTGTAGGTTTTACTTCTTTAAGCCATTGGCGATTAATAGAGTCATTATTTTCGTTAACAAAGTTGTGTAAAACACAACATGCCTTTATAATGGTATTTACGTTCTTAAGTTTGTTGTCCACGCCTTTTCCAATTCTCCGAAAACGAGCTTTCAAATGACCAAAAGCGTTTTCTACAACTCTTCTGTTTTTTGAAAATGAGTAATTATATTGTTTCTTAATGGCATCATTGTCAACATTGAAAGGATATGGTTTCATTACAGTTTTGGACAATCGGAAGGCTGAGTCTCCTAAGATTACTACTGGAACTTCAACACCAGATAATGTTTTAGACATTTCATTTAATAGTGGACATTCGGTAAGATGTTTTTTTAGCAATGACTTCTCAAAAATCTGAGAATCATTGCACCGACCTGGACTGCCAACATTTATGTACAAAAAACGGTATCTGTAAAAAAACGGTGTAATTACGATTGAGATTTTGTTAAGTGTGTATGATATGAGCTGTTATTTTAAAAGTGGTAAAAGTCCAGTTTAAAAAAACGGACAAGCTCATATTTGTACGTATATATGTATACCTGTAGTCTACCAATGCAAAAAGTATCGTTGAGTACCACCCTTTGTAATTAAAATAATCTACTGCATCGCTACTGTTAGGGTGAACCTCAATATGGCATCCATCTTAGTAAAAAAAAACTTTGTTCGGTAAATATTTGGTTATTTAACGTAAAATAGACTTACCGATCGCACCTAAACATTTGGGAAATCCTAATGTTTCAAACCCTTTTACAGATTATTCTATTTTATCTTTGCGTAATGGGAAAAAATTAAAGTATTCAGGGCATAATATGCTCCAAACCATTTTGCAAAACTCAATCAAAATTACACAAACTGTTGACTTCCCGATACCAAATAAGCTTGCAATACTTCTGTACTCTGCAGAGGATCCTAATGAATACAGAGCAATAGCTATCCTTTTTTCCAGTGGTATCGTCTCCCGAAGTTGTGTTTGCTCTTTTTGCAACCATCTCAACTTGTTGCACAGCACTTCAAATGATTCTCGGTTCACCCGGAAGTTGTTCTTAAAGCCTTCATCACTAAGAATTTGGCAGTCCACTTCCCAAAATGATTTCGTACGGTCCTAAGGATAATAAAATTAATACATTTGTCAATAGCTGCTTTTGTATTTATTACCAATTGCCACAATCTTCTTTCATAGCTTAATCCATATGATTGCTCCGCCAATAATATTTACAGTTTTAATTGCTGCTTTCTCAAGTACATTATATTTGTAATTATACCGAAACGTCTCTTATAATACTCCTTTTTTGTTTGCTTAAATAGCTCGTCAATGTTTATAACAGCATCGTTAATAAAATTTAAATAAAATCCCGATAATTTTATTAATTCAGTTTTATCCATTTTTATAATTTTTTTTTGCCGCTGGTAAAGCATTTGACAGGTGTCAAATCAAAACATGATAATTGTAGTCTGAACACCTTTGTTTAAGTTTTTTAAAAAGTTGCTTAAACACGTTAAACTTTAATAGTGTGAATACAGTATAAGATGTTACTCTCTGCGATTGAATTTGGCGTTTGCTGATATAAAAATCTTATATCTTATCTCACGTGGAGACCCTGTGATATCTCACGTGTTATAAAAAAAACGCTGACAAACATTTAAGAGTTTTTATACCCTTCACCACAGGTGGTGAATAGGGTATATATAAGTTTGTCATTCCGTTTGTAATTTCTATAATATCGATGTTAGACCCTATAAAGTATATATATTCTGGGTCGTTATGAAAAGCGAAGTTGATTTAACGATGTCCGTCTGTCTGTTGAAATGGGTTTTCCGAAGACCCCATATATGGATGGGGGGCCAGGTTATTGTCATTTATGTCACATATGGTCCGGAATTGTTTGCTATTGAAATTAAAGATCCAATTAGAAGCGACATAACCTTATCAACGCTGCATTACCATAACCACTGTATTACCAAAATGACATAATCCTACAAGAAAACTACCGATCATTTTACTAGTTATATGACCGGTAGTGTTGACCAATATATTGGTAAAAGTTTCTACTAGTTTATTAAGAGCAAAATGAAAAAAATAACCGAAACTCTTGTGTACATGTGATTTTGCCTCTCTTTCTAACTAATGAATTACACTCGACTACGGAGCATATATCTGTACTGCTTACTCTCCTGCTTTTTATTAGTCAATGATAACCAAAATAGTGGTTAATGCTAACTAGTTAGTCATAACGTAAATATTGGTTAGCACTAACTAGTTATTTATAACGTAAAAATTGGTTAGTACTAACCTTTATAAAAAAATGCTTTTTTTTTAATTTTAATTTAATTTTTTATTAGAAATATAAATAACACACAAACAAAATAATAATAAAAACATTTTTAGAATATCTAGGCATCCTCGGCATTAATGCGTTCATATTAGTACTGCTACAACGCAAGCTTGATTTTAATTTTTACCTGGTCGTAAGAGTCGTTAGTGACCCGCTGGCTTCCTAAACAGGTTTAACTATATCCAATTTCTTCTCTTCGTGTTCCTTTTTGGTGACAGACGAAAATGAAATCGATGGAAGCAGCTTTATTACCGTCTGTTACGCTTTCATGTGGCACGTTGGGTAAAGTAGTTGGACGTATTCAACTTAGCCACATCGACACCGTTGCCTGTATCTTTCCTTTCACTGCTATCGTCGTAAACATTGCTCTTGCAATCGTTGCTGCCTCCATTTTTGTAGTATTTAATTGAACAAATTAAAAAAATTCACGAGTTTGTGCACGTACTGACAAGTCAAGCTTATCACAAATATATACTAAAAATACATATACAGTGGGAAGCAGAGATGAGTACATGTTTGCTTATCTTGCACTTCTAAGGGAATAAGAAAAACAATAATAATGCGATTTCAAAAATTTTTTTGTATTTTATTTATTTTTTAATTCTTAGCAAAATTCAATTTTAAACACAATAAAAAAACAACAAGTTCATAGGAAAACATAAACAAAACTTAAATAACTCTCATGTACTCAATTTTGCACCTTCCTACTACAATTAATATTGATTATAGTTTTAGTATTTAGTCCATAGTCCTTTATTATTTAAAACACTTATTATGCGTTTTGGCATACTTTCTAACAAGTTCTTAATAATTTCATCAGGAATGCGCTGCCACTCCAGCTGCACACGATGCCACAGCTCGTTTAAGTTCGATGTTTGATACTGTCCCAACCGTCTTTTCACGATTGACCACAAATTCTCAATTGGATTGAGGTCGGGACTTTGCGCTGGCCACTGCATTAACTGAAAATTTTGCCCAGTAAACCATTCCTTAACGATTTTGGAGGTGTGCTTTGGGTGGCCATCCTGTTGAAATATGACTTCTTCCATAGGATATGCGCTCAAATCCACAAAACCGGGAAGATGGGTCTCTAAAATGTTCAAATAATCTTCTTTTCGCATGATACAATCAATTTTTTGCAGAGGTCCAATATGCCACCAAGTAAAGCAGCCCCATACCATAACGCTGCCTCCACCATGTTTAACAGTTTGTTTAACATGGTATCTTTGTATGGTCTCCCCAGGTCGGCGCCAGCAATACTGCTTACCGTCTGACTGAAATCGGTTGAATTTGGATTCATCTGACTAGATTACTCGTTTCCAATCATCGGTAGTCCAATTTTTGTGTTCCTTGGCGAACTTTAACCGTGCTGCAACATTTTTCTTTGATAATGCAGGTTTAGGTTTCTTCACAGCTGATATGTAGCCAATGTTGTGGAGCGCTCTTCGTGCGTTAAAGATTGATCTGCCTTCATCTTTCTCATCATTAAACGTGCGTCGCCATCCGTTAAAAGTCTTTGGCGACCCATCACTTGAGCTTGGGAAGTAATATTTCGCCTTTTACGGACTCTTATCAGCACTGACTGACTCACTTTAATTTCTTTGGCTATTACTCTTGATGAGAAGCCATTCTCTGTCATGGTTAAAATACTATTTTCCTCGGTTCGCGATGGCTTTCTCATAATTTTTAATAATTTTGAATTTGTATTTTATATTTGAAATGCACCTTTTATTTACCATACGCACTTTATTAAACACGACATTAAATTAAAATTTATATTAATAGAAACATTAATAACACCAATTAAATCATAAACCAAATCAAAATTAACGGTAAATTTTGAATTTTTCAAAGAATATGGTTGAAAACACGCGGGTGCGAAATTGAGTACATGAGAGTTATTTAAGTTTTGTTTATGTTTTCCTATGATCTTGTTGTTTTTTTATTGTGTTTTAAATTAAATTTTGCTAAGAATTAAAAAATAAATAAAATACAATAAAATTTTTGAAATCGCATTATTATTGTTTTTCTTATTCCCTTAGAAGTGCAAGATAGGCAAACATGTACTCATCTCTGCTCCCCACTGTATGTTAGAGTGGAACAACTAATGTAAAATTGTTGCAAGTGTGTTAGTAATTTTTTAGTTTTGGTTATGCATTTCTTGTAGGGAAATATACCATACAATTTGGTTTCTACGGCTATGATAATGCAGTGTTGGTAATGTGGTTTTTTGTTGTTTTTTATACCCTTTATATGAGTGGTGGAGTTTATTTTAATGTGTTAAATCAAGGCGAATTCAAATGGTTCAAATCTTGGTTTTTCAAAGGGAATTTTTTTTTTAATTCTTATGTTCTAAAAACGATTGTAAAAAAATATTTACCAGTTTAAGATTTTTAAATTTAAAATATAATGCCATGTTTAATACCATCATAATGTCAGGTATTTACCCGTTAAACTGGAAGCATGCAAAAATTGTGCCATTACCTAAGTCGAGTGGAGAATACAGACCTATAGTAATCTTGTGTTTTCTATCGAAAGTCTTGGAAAAACTTTTGTATAAACAAATGATTACGTATATTAATACTCATAGTTTGCTATCCAACACAGTCTGGTTTTCGTCAGAGTCATAGCTGTGTAACGGCTCTTGTGGAAGTAAGTGAGAATATACGGCAAGGATTGGAAGATGGAAATATAAATTTTTTGGTGCTTCTTGACCATTCTAAGGCTTTCGATACGGTAGATCATGACATACTCATCCGAAAACTTAAACACTTTTTTAGATTTACGAATACGTCAACCAAACGGTTAGTGCAAACGGTCTCTGTTTAAATCCTCACAAATCTAAATGCATTGTAATATGTAAAAAAAGCTTAATTCCCTCCATATCTGAGGATATTGTTTTAAATGGCGAGAAAATTGAAATTGTTAACAGAGCGAAAAATCTTGGTATCATTTTCAATGCAAATTTGACCTGGAATGATCATGTTAATTTACTGGTTGGTCAAACTTATCTAAAGTTACGAGCTCTCTGGTCCACACAATATTTCACACCCTTAAGAATAAGAGCCTTACTTGCTAAATCATACTTGATTCCTTGCTTGATCTATGGGTGTGAATTATTTGGAAGTTGTGACTCAGTTAGTAGGAGAAAATTGAATGTCTTGTTTAATAAAATAATAAGATATGTGTATGGATTAAGACGGTTTGAACATGTTTCCTCTGTTGCCAATAATCTTTATGGAGTATCCTTTGAAAGTCTGCTAAAAATTCGCACTCTTACTTTTTTACATAAAATAATCAACACTCAAACACCTGAATATATATTCGATAAAATACGTTTTTTTCAATCGCCACGAAATCGAAATATTGTAATACCTCGACATCATTTACTTGTATCTGAATGGCAGTTTTATGTACATGCCGCTCGTCTTTGGAACAATCTTCCACAAAGTCAACAACTAAACAGCAATGCTAATAGTTTCAAAAAATTTTTATTCAATTTTTTTAAATAACTTTTACTTTTTTAATTTTAATTTATAATTTTTAAACTTTGTTTTTTTTTATATATTAATATTTTTATATTTACTTGTATCAAGTTTGTTTTGTAACGTAATACGTTCCTGTACTATATATATAAGACTCAGTCTTGTTGTACAGGAAATGGAATCAATAAATAAATAAATGATTAAATAAATGAAGTTTTTAGAATTGTGAATATGTATGTATGTACATATGTATATGTAAAAATTATTTAGTTTTTGTCTAGTTGCTCTGTATTCTGCTCGCACAATGGTGAAGGGTATATAAGATTCGGCACAGCCGAATATAGCACTCTTACTTGTTTTGTATAGACTTTGACGTTTGGTATAACAAAAAATTGTCAGGTGAAAACCCCATGTAACAAAATAAATTGGCTTTTTAACATCTACGAGAAATTAATTGGTCACAAATACGTTTACCCCCATGAAATGAACTTTTATAAAAAAAATCCTAAAACGAATTGGCTCAACAGATAAAAAAAAAAGACGCGGATGATCGTGGTTCTCATGTGTATGTACACAATAATTTAGAAAGTGCAGTAGAACTGGATTTTGGAACAACCGGCCGTTTGCTAGATATATCAGATAATATGAGCCATACTTTACTTGATAAGAACTTATTTAATAAAACCTTTAATTCAACATTTTTTATTTTTCGAATTTATTCTATGAGCTAAATTTCAGTTATGTATTTTTATAAAGCTTTTTTGTAAAAGTCCAATTCCTTCAATTTTTCAGAAATGACTTTATACACTACCAGACTATTATATTGTATTTTCTTGTTACATTTTACCTTAGCTTTCCTTTGGAAAGCAATGAGGTATATTGTATGTACAGAAAAATTTACAATTATTAGACACCAGCAGAATGAAAATTTAATAAAAAAATTATTATTTTTTAAAGGTGTCAGCTGTATTCGGTATATACATCAGTACTGATATATAAAGAGTATAAGAGTAAACAGCTCAGATATATATTTTATCAACCACAAAATTCATAGGTTAAAGAAGGACGCAAAATCACACGAACACAAAAGTTTCCATCAGTTTTTCCACTTTTGCCTTAAGAAAATTATATAATCTTTGTTCTACGCGATGATGGATATTTGCATCATCAATGCCAGTAATATGACAGGTCAAATGACTGTCACTGTTTTTGTAAGGACATATTTATGTGTATCAGGGATGATGTATTACTTTTTTAAATTTGTACTTAATTCAGTAAAAGTTGTACCTTTTCGACCCTAATTGTACTAAAATCCAAAAAATATTTTTAATATACATATTTGTTATTAGAATAAAAAAAAATTTTTTTTACATACATTAATAAATAATTGTATGTACTACATACAGTGTTGGGCAAAATACATGGTTTGCGGTATTTAAAATACAAAATACAAAATACTTGCTGGTCATGTATTTAAAATACAAAATACAAAATACTTTCAGGTTATGTATTTAAAATACAAAATACAAAATATTTACACTGTAACGGACGAAATTTATTTCTACTCTTAGAAAACGTTTAGCTACCTTTTAGACCGGCCGTGCTCAGGAAAAAATAGGGTGGTGTACTTGTTTTCAATAAAAAGAATAGAAGGCACGTTACAATTAATTTAAAGATATAGGTAGCAATTTCCACTATTGATACAATTTAAACAAAAATATTAAAAGAAATCTTACATAAAAGAAAATCAAAACGATAACTTAAACCGTAATTGAAACGTGAAGCATATAGGAAGAGATTGATGTCATCATCCCTTACTGCTCTTAACCCACCCAACCATTGCTATCTTCACAGACTTAATTTTTAAGATAGCCCAATCCGATATCTAGCTACTTTTCATTTTAAATCTTTCGTGGAATAATTAAGGGAAATTTATCTACTTAAATTCATTATGAATATGTATATTAAATTTATTAGGCAATTAATTGAAATATACAAACAGATATCATTTTTAAATTATAATGAGTTTTGTTAAAGTTAATTACGTTATATAAAGGTTTGTAAGGAGTTTTATTTAATAAAAAAAAAATTTAATTTCTGGTTCAAAGGAACCTGAGATATTCAAAAAGTAACTAGGTTATGAAAAAAAAATAAACATATATGTTAAAAAAAAATAACATGAATATTATTTTATGTTAATAACATAAGTAACTTTAACATTTGAAAATTATTTTACTTTTATGTCTAGAAAATTAAAATTTTGACATGTGTGTTGTGTGTAGAAAAACAAAATGAGAAAATAAACAAATTTAGAATATTCAAAAAAAAAAACACTCACCAAATAATAATCCGTTGTTACAGCAGGCCTGTTGTCCATAGATTTGAAAGATTGACCGTAATAAAGGTTATTTTCTCATTTAATATTAGAATGGTGTAAAATTGTGTATGGCAAAACAAAAAAAACTAATAAAATTCAATATTTCAAATAACCAAAATTAATTAAAAAAAATGCACCGGAATTTATATGCTTAAGTTTAGGAAAATTATTAATTTAAGGTCTACCGTATAGGAAAATATATGTAAATTACTAAAATTACGTTTAAAATCGAACAATAAATAAAAAAAAACTAGATAAAAGAATTAAAGGTTTTTAGTTTTGTGCCCTTTTGTACTATTGCCTTTTATTTTTAAATGACAATTAAAAGGAATAATGTACTTTCAGGTTTCGGTCCATAAAGGTGATTAGTCTCAATTGCCAGGTATAAGTAAATTCGGGTAAATTTGTTAGTTCCCAATTAATAATTTTGACGCCTCTAATATGGCGTTAGTGTTAAGCTTGGAGGGACTCTGAATTTAAGCTATTTGCTCAAAGTATGTCCTGTGAGATTAAATGTTTGACTCTCACAGTTACGATTAATATTTCTTTAGAGAAAAAAGCGGACTTGTTAATGCTGTAGTTGAACACAAAAATAAAGTTGCGGATATTATATTAACTGGTTTGTTGGTTCTTCGGAACCAGTTTGTTCTGATCAACCACAATCTGGGAATGTCAAACAGAATCTAAAAAAAACAATCGTAAGGTTTTAACCAACTACCGGAGGCAAACACAATTGAAGTCAAAAATTTCTTACCTTCAAATAAATTCAATATAGGTATATATACCATGTACATATATAGGAAATTATTCCAATATACAAACTAATTTTTCCTTCCTTTCTTTTTTCTTTTTCACTTTTTCCCCTTTTGAAACACAGCAAACTCTTTGAATCACAAAATTGCTTTGAAAAAAAAAAATTTTATTTATAATGAAAATTTAATTTGACAATTTTCACAAATGACAAAATTTCAGTTAAATGTAAAAATGTTCAAGCAAGGTAGAATTATTCCAAATACAAAATACGTATTTGTATTTTAAATACGTATTTCAAATACATGTATTTCAAATACTGCCCAGCCCTGACTACATACACTTTTTTACATAATTTAAATATACTTTTGGCAATAAACAAAAAAAAAATACATACATATGTAAAATTAAATTTAGACGAACACTTTTAAACTTGTTATTTTAGAGTTAATAGTGGAAGTCCAAAAAATATTCACCCCTATCGTGAATAACAAGTGGAATTTTTGTTCCCATGAAATTTTCATTCCCCAATAAAGGGGAAAAGCAATCGTGAATCTCATGTGAAACATTTTTAACGCTATCAGTTCCAGTCAATGTAAAAATAAGAAGAAAGATGAAAAAAAAAATTTTAAATCAATGAAATTTTTGCTCAAAAATATACACGTATGTATATATTTTAATGAAAAGTTAAAATAATAAAGCAAAATATTTAATATTGGAGGGATAGTTTGAATACAACGTTGATATCTTGCTCTTTTTAAATTTTATGTAGTACAATTTATTCCGCCACCACGACTTTCAAAAACTTCACAAATCTGCAGGAAATCGACCCAGTTGTTTTGCATTTTGTTGAACAATACATACATATATCAGTTTAAGTTATTTAATTACACATTGGTAGCCCTGATGGTGTCCATTATTAATTGTTTATTTAAAAGTGAAAGAGGAAGTTTGTGAAAAAAGGCATGGCATATGATTCTATATTCTGGTAATTAGGTTATTTTTCCTAAAACGACAAATTAATTAATTTAACTTAGGTTTTTTTATAAGGAGAATTTTTATTTATTTTCTTCAAAAATAACACTACATGCAAACTTAAGTCCTTCACAGTATACAAATAAAAATTATATGGGTGAGAAAAGGATTGTTTTTATTATTTTATTTTTGATAAACAAAAATAAATAAGATTAATAGTAAAGTTATTTTTAGTCTTTCATTCAGTAGTGGCATGAAGTAGTTTTCAAGCTACCCCTGTAGTGCACTCCATTTAGTAGTGACATGGAGTCTTTTTAAAGTAACCCATTTTAGTACTCCATGGAGTAGTTTAGGGACTACTTCGGTTGGTCTCCTCCTAGGACATCGTAATATTAAATGGACCACCTTTTAGCCATATACTTGGAGTAGTTTTGGAGAACTCCTACTCCTTTATGGACTACTCTTTACATGCATGTATGGTCTAGTCTCGTTACCTGCAGGGTGTACTTGTTGTGGTGGCAACCCTGGGAGGAACATTTTTTTGACGTAGCGACGTCTTAGGGAAGGACATTTGTGGCACAAGGGAGGGCACATTAGTTGTTAAGTACTGGCCGGACATGCAAATATAATAATTAATGGCAATCTGTGGGAGGGCACATTGGTGTTAGGAACTGTCCGGCCTCACAGAAGTGTAAAAAATAAAAACATTATTAGAAGGAGCCTAAATAAAATTAAGTAATTAACCCCACCCCTTCCTCTGGCTCTATTAGGATGACCCACCACCGGTAAACGCAGATGTCCAAACTGCAGTGGGATCATCAGCCACCCTAGATGGACCTTGTGTATGAAAATACATTCTTCCAGTCCATCCTGAGCATGTGGAATCTGAAAAAGAAAAGAAATATGTACATTAATAACACACACAGAATTAAATAAATGGAACGATACGAGCTTACCGGTACCACGTGCATGTCCTATGGGGATAATTATCTAAAGGGAATTAATAAAATTGCAAATTAATAAATTAAGATGAATTTATTTAATATATTTATTGGAAATTCTTACCTTGTGTTCGTTTGTTTAGTATATAATTGTTATACTACAGCTCAAGGTACATTAACACAAGGTAGACTCATTTGGGAGTGTAGACATGCTGCTCTGCTAAAATAACCGAGTGGAACCGAGTTGTCACAACTGCCTTCATATAAATTTAACGCACACATGTACAAATTTTTCCTCATACAAACAAGCACGGAGGTTTTCTGAAACGACAAACGTTTGATAATGATTTGAAAATCATAGCATTCTCAACAAAAAGGGGAAATTATTTTCAAATTGAAAAATGCCTTTATTTTCAACTTGCTTTCAAACATAATTCTCAAATGTTTTTCAAATGTGGATTATAATACAATGTGGAATATAAATAAAACTATTTAATTTTTTTAATATAAATTTATTATTTATTTAAATAAACTTTGATATAAACATTCGGTACCATAGCTAAAAGATGAAATAGTGTTCTTTCCGTCCTCTAATTCTTGGAAAGACAAAATACTTGGCTCCCTTTTTTAATAGTAAAACACATGTAACCACAAGGGGGAAAAATGTAACATTAATCGCCATTTTTAATGCTTACATTTATTTTTCGCTTTAGTATTGCCAAGTTTATTTTTGATTTGATTTTAACATTTGACAAACATTTGACATCAAATTGATAAAACATTTGATATCAAATGTTTATTTTCAAATCATAATCAATTTGAATTTAAATGTTTAATCAAACAATTGAAAAACGTTTGAGAATTGCGTTTGATGTCAAATGATAAAGTCATTTCATATCAAAGGTTTGACTTTGTGTTTGTTGGGTATACACGAAATTTGACGTTTGAGTTCCAACTTAGGTAAGCAGCTGACAAACATATGGGCCAACGAGTTTACCTTGTGTAAATATACCTTGCTACAGCTGACGTTGAAATGGGGTTGCCAGAAAGATAGAAAGCACAGAATATACAGAACTGACACGAGACGGAAGATTTTGCCTTTTTTTTTGTCTCTTTCTAAGAAAGCTGCCCTTTTGCATTTTTTGTTTTGATTACGCAATTCGTGTTGATAGTAGCGGCCTGTTTTTACACATTGCCACTTTACTACCAAAAAACATTTTCTTTCTTTTTCTTCGAAAGCTGCCCTCGCAACTGATTTGGGCCTTTTTCACACGTCAATTTTGACAGTTCTGTGTATTCTGTGATAGAAAGACAGTATATGGAAATATACTGAAAGAAATTGTAGTAAACGTATTTAATGAATGAAAAGTGACTGCTATAAAATGTTTAAATTGAAAAAAAGGAGCAGGATCTAATGATCATTATAAAACAGAATTAGTTTGAAATAATGGAAAAAGGGGAATATTAAGTTAAGGGTATAATATATATTTATTTCGTTTTCAATTAAATTTGGGTAGAGAACTCAGGAGGCCATCTTTCTTGGAACATTGAGAAAAAGGCCGCCGAGATAAGCAGACGTTTCCAGAAGAAAAATAGTGTTAAAGTTCATATAAAAAGACAAATAAAATAAAAGTTGAAACCTATTGCATTGTGATAAGTGGTGAAGAAAAATATTTTCTGTGAGGGACTGGCAAAATATTTAGACTGGAGTTTTTTTAAAACTTAATCCCGGATAATTGTGGGTAAGATTAAAATGAAATTACATAGTAGGGAATTGTTCTATAATGAATATATTTTTGTAGACAAATTGGGCTGTATTTGGGAGATTACCTGTCGGGGCTTGCACTTCGGAAGTTCCCGGAGAATATATAAACAAATAATTAGGTAAGTGGTTGGTATAATCGTGATATGTGTTGTACAAATAAAAATCTGTGATTTGTAGGACTTTTTAACGTTTTAAGTTTGGAGTCCAGATGAAACAGGGTCAGTGTATCGGGGAAAAAATGTTAATGGAAGGCCAGTTTCTAAGTGCTGAGTAAATTTGCCATGATAAAAAAAAGGTAACCAGAAAAGTTTTATTTTGTTATTTACCAAAAAGTTATTAGCCAACAAAACAGAAGTGAGAAAAATTGTTTGTGCGTGCAGATAAAACCTTTAAAATTGACCACAAAGAAATATATACTAGAAAAATTTACATTGAATGTAGGGTTAGGTTAAAAGTTTCAGCACGGATTTTATTTAGAATTATTCATAAATATTTATTATCAAATTAATATGTGTTAAAATTTTAAATTGTGTTTATACCATAGGATATATGTATGTATGTGTTAAATTTTGTGAAAAGGAGTCATTATTTTTTTTTAGAAATTTTAGAATTTTTGTGCATAGTGACCCAATGTTTTGGAAAAGAATTCACAATAGAACAAAGAATAGGAAAAATATATTGGGACCAATGTTACCCTAGATCCACTTAAGCGAGCTCTTTTAGGTGTAGATCAAATTAAGAATACAAGACTTTTAAGCGGAAGTAGTTACCCCACTTATTGTGAGCTGTGGAAAAATCTTAGTGGAGTTACATTTTTTTGTGGTGGTAATAAAGAAAAGGAAAAAAACTTTGTTTTTAGAAAAAGAAGCTTTAAATTTTATTAGGGATTATATAGGTTTTTTTGTGACATAATTATTAAGTTTAGTGTTAAATGTTTTATAATATATTAGATATAGATACATTTAGGTTAATACATGAAATATAAGATACAAAGAAATTGCAAAAAGAAAAAATTTAACTTAAAGATAACTCATTAGCATTTCCTATCTGACAGGGGTCGTTTCAATTATCATCAGCAATCTAAAAAAAAAATAATAATAAATAGAAAGATTTTCATTTTTTTTAGTAACAAGTTAGTACTAAACATTAATTAGATAAATAAATATGTCTTAAGTGTGAATATAAACAAATTATGTCTGGTTAAATTGAAAAGTATGGGTTGTTGATGAAAGGTAAGTGCGGTTCACAGGGGTCACCTGAAAATCTAGCACGAAGGTACCGGTGACCAAGGTTGGGTTGGAGGTCAACACCTACCTCCCATTCCGGACATGTTGTTGTGTAAATGTTAATTGTTTGTTTTTTTTTTGTTCTCTATTAATTGTTAACGATCCTTGGGCTAGAGTGAGAGATGGACACGCCTGAGAGGATCCGATTTTGAGCTAGGCGAGAGATCACTCTAGTGCCACCAAATGGGCTTGTAACATACTTTGCTTTGTGTGTATTAGTTTTAATTAAATTTAATTTAATTAATTAGTTTTTATTTTTAAGTTTGTTGGTTCTACCAAACTCCTTCTTCTTTTAAACTCGTCTTTAATATTCAATTGTGTAAAATGCAACGTCAAAGAATTACATTGAAAGCAAAAACAAAATCATAAATATTTTGTTATTTTGCTGTTGCTTACTAGAGAAATTCACATTGCCTTTTAAAATTTTAAGCGCGTCATAGCTTGTGGCGTTGAACATTTTAAAACGGTACATGAATTTTTGGAAAAAGCAACAAGAAAATATGTATGACATTGTTTTTGCTTTCAATGTAATTCCTTGGCGTTGCCTTGCGTTTTATATAATTAGAGCCTAAATATGACATTTAAAAAAAATTCTAAACCTGCTGTTTTATAAATGTACGTGTATTGGTCTTATGCTGCTAATTTGGAGTTGAAGCTGATTAAAAATTATGCCAGCAAAAAACAATTCGCCTCTACTCTTTTGCCAACAATCTATCATTTTGTGACAGCACAATTATGCTCGTGTGTGACAGGCCAATAGGAACGATAGCACAGAAAATGTTAGCAGCCCTTGTATACACAACAATTTTTTTCAGCCGCAGTTTTAACTTCTTTTGCTTCTGTAAATCAGCCGCAAGCATTACAATATTGTTAAGTATATTTAAACAAAGAATTATTAGAAGTTAAAACAAACAAAATTATAATAGTGCTTCATATCAGTCGTAATACCATATTTAAAATAAAAAACGGGTAATTTTACAAAATGTTTGATATGCTTTATTATTAATTGAGTTACTCCATATTTACAATATTTTAATTATGGTAATAGTTAGCTGTTTAAAAAAAAACTTTAAATTTATCCCTTTTAAAAATTCGATCAACTCTAGTTTGTCGAAATATTGATATGTTTCATATAACAAGATATCGAGAACTTTTTGCGATAATATTGTAAGCGACATCATTAAAACTATCGTTAACGACAGGTACTATGATCAATAAAATCTAAGCAAGCTCTTGAACACGTTTGAATGCGCTAATATAATTTTAAAAATAAATAAATGCATAACATGAAACCAAATATAGCGCTGCACTACTTACGAAAAACCACATAAAAGTAAAATTTGTTTTTTGTCTCTTACGATATAATCGCAAAGATGGCTCGATGTGTTGCTTAATTTTTCAAACATTTTAAGCCGCTATATTCAAAGACTGTTTCTTATTTTCATTATTTTTTAAATACTTTGAATTTGTGTGAAACATTAGCACTCGTAATGTTTTTAATATATTTTTTCATATTTTGTTATTGTTTGCCATGGATATGATATTTTTTTAACAATAGTAATAACACGTTTTCAACGAAAGTAAAATATTGCTGTTACGGTTGATTTTCTAATATTGATTTTCTCACCCTCATGTTTCTTTGCTGAAATTGTACAGTGCAACAATAAAACTAAAGGCAAAATATTTTTAGTTGCAAAATTAGCATTTAAGTAAAAAAACATTAAATTTGTTACATTTAAAAATGCATTACTCCAATTTTTTTCAATGCATTACTTAAAAAATGTGTACAACGTTCTAAACCTACAAGTGAAAAGAATATTTGCAAAGCAAAAATACTGCATAAAAGAAGAATAATTTAATTTATTAAAAAGGTAGGTACTTGCTGAAATTATTCAGTTATTGAAAATATAAAATGCATTGTCTTTAAGATTTATTGTTTTAAAAATATTTTATAAATTATTTAATCTGGACTATACATGTATCAGTATTGATTTATCAAGCAGTTTTGTATGTTTACCAAAATACTAAAAAAATAAAGCAAGAAAATAAGTATGTATAGATGCAGGTAGTTATGTACATACATACATATGAATATTTTATACTTTTTTTGTGATTTTTATTATAATATTCTTTTTAATGATTTACTTTATTTGGAAAATACTGATGATGGCTATGGTTTATTTGAAAATGGATAGTTGTTTGTTCAAATTTGGTAGACGCTCCCATATTGCATCACTGTCTAAACTAGGGCATATACCTACTACTCCATAAATTGTGCTCGAGCACATATCATACCAGCTGTTGTAGCAGCGAGACATGAGGAACTGGTGTTGCTGAGTTGACAAACCTTGGGCGGTGTTAGTTAAACTCCGAGTCTCCGGTGTGTAGAACCGATAGTCGTGGGAACGCACCATACCAGTTGTTGTTATTGTAGCAGCGCGACGTGGGTTGGGGTTTTGCTGAGGTAACAATCCTAGGTCGAAGTCCTGAGGGCTCCGAGTCCGGAAGGAATAGCGTAAAAACACACTACTCAACCACAAAACATTGGCGCTGAGACCCGATTTAAAAGCTCATCAGTAGGGTTGAAATTTCCATAACAAATCGTTATTTAACTTTATTAACAACAAAAATATAAAAAAATTACCCCCATATTCATAAAAAATATTTTTGATTTATGAAAGACTTATTGAACAAATTTCCTATTGTTATTCAAATATCTTATTAAAATGTTTGTTTGTTACATACATGCTTAAATAAGTAATACCGTTTTATCCAACGACCTAAAATAACTGTTCTCAAAAATTTAGGATTCGAAAAAATTGGTCTTTTTTAAAGAAATACTTAAAAAAGTTGCACAATGACTTATAGACAACATAAAAAAAATCGTTGGTCGTAACTAATATTCGGGTTTGTTCTACAAATCGAAATGAAGTGGAATTGAAGTCGAACCAGATTTTAATTGCAATTATTTACAAAACTAATGTAGTTTTCCTTGTTTTTAAGAGCTGTTCTTGTAAATATAATTGGTACTCAAAGTATGAAGTATATAAAAAGTAATATTTTTATGAACTTTCTTTACAGGCTAATTTTCAAAATTTGTTGGGTTTTAAATCCACTTCATTTCGATTTACAAAACATACCCAATTTAAATTTTATACTTTTTTATGCCTGTATTCATAAAAAAAATTTTGAAAATTAAAGGTTTACAGAACATTGTATTTTCTCTAAAAATGTTCCTCAATAAACGTTTGTTAAATTAATTAGCCTTTTATAAATACGGGGTTTATTATTTTGAAACACTTATACAAGGCGAATTCCACCCCTCGTTACATGTCTCCTGAGAAACCGGAAAAAACAGTTTTGGAGTCTACTCACTTAGAGCTTTCAAATGATGTCTCCAATGATGTCCTAAGTGCCGCAAACTTATGTTTTAATATTTTTAGTTTCCTATATTCCACCTTTCGTTACATGTCTCCTCAGAAACAATATACACAAGATAGTTCCCAAAGTTTTGCTTGGGATTCAAAAACTAATTAATAAGGTTTCTTTAAAATGTGCTAAATTCCCATTTCATACTATTGAGAAACTGAAATTTATTTTTGAAGGGATAATCTATTCCTATGCGCATTTCACTGGTTGCTTAGGCCAGATCGTCAGGAAACTTCATCCAAAGATTTTAGAAAAGCTAAAGATATTATACAAATAAAACTGTTAAGCGAATAAGAATTATAAACCTCAGTTTTACTTGTAACAATATCAACGCTTAAACAAAAACAACAATAATAAACAGTGAGTTTATCTTTTCTTACAGTAATTTTAATATAAAAAGACCAATAAAATATCTAATTAGTTTTAAATATTAAATAAAAATTATTGATTTTTAATAAAAACTGTAAAATTTCGTGTAAATAGTCGTATTTTCTTTATAATACGCATTCGATATTTTTTTTAAATATATTTTATCGCATGCGATTTTTTTTTAAATGAATTTATCTTTTCATATTTATCATCCATCACACAGGTCATTTTGAAACGTTTTGAAATTAAGCTACTTCTTATCATTTGGATTGAAGATTTAAATCAGCAAAGAATGCCCTATAAACAGATGTACCGCATTTAGACTATGCAATTAACAACGAGTTTTTTTTCTATTTTCTTTTAAAGTAGTTGCTACGAAATTCTTTTCACATTTACATTTAAATTTTTTTCAACTTTTTCAAACGCGTTTTCTACCCTACACCTCTTCAATACAAATGTATGGAAAATCGTACTTCGATTTGCATCGCGTTTTCCCGGTTCCAATAACTGGTGTATAAGTTTATATGTATGTACATTAGACCGAACTTTTTTTGTATGGGAAATTTTTTTTTTTGAAAAAAAGTGTACCGCCCCCTCAAATTGTTCCTTTTTACGCCAGTAGTAAAATTCCAAAATCTTAGACTGATTTCCCTAAGTTAAGGCGTGGCTCATGCCCACTAAAGTGGCTAAAACGTCCATATTAATCAGTTTTAGCCACTTTAGTGGGCATGTGCCACGCCTTAATCTAGGGCAATCAGTCTAAGATTTTGGAATTTCACTACTGGCGTAAAAAGGAACAATTTGAGGGGGCGGTACACTTTTTTTGCAAAAAAAAAAAATTAAGTCCGGTCTAATGTACATACATACATATGCATGTATGTTCATTGCATATATTTTTCAAAAACTTATAAATTATACTTTCTATGCAGCGCTGCCAGAAGTAAGATTTTACCTTATTTTTTAAGATTTTTTAACCGAAAAAATATTTTAAGATTTTTTCCCCAAAAACAAGATTTTTTGTTTTGTCTAGACGAAGGTTAGGTTCAATTAAAAACACCTTTTTTGTTCCCATTTGAAAATTTTTAAACTAAATTATACAATTTAGTATAATAAAATTAATTTTTTGTTGTTTTTTTTTTGTTTATTTTATGTATTAAATAAAATATGAATTGTTTTTATAATTTATAATAAAAAAAAACTACTTTTTTCCAAAAATAAGATTTTTTCTTCAAAAATAAGATTTTTTTTGGTCAAATTAAGATTTTTTGTTGAAAATTTCTGGCAGCCCTGTTTCTATGTATGTATATTTTATTTTATTCGACCTTTATTATTATAGTATAACTAAATTATCAAGCTTGTGGTCTTTTTTATTTTTATATAAAAATCTGCCCCTTCCATCTTATTTAGCAAAAGCTCCAGCTGGTCCTTTATATTTAAATGCCGTTTTAATTGTACTAGCTGAAATACTTAGCGTTTCACAAAAAATGTGCAGCAGACTCGTACGTTAGAGTTTTCATTTACCAAAAAGTATGACCTTGCTACGTTACGGTTGACTTTCTTTATTGAATACCTTGCTCGTGGCCTTTGTGTTTGTTCTTCGATGACTGATTTTAAAATAAAATCTCTCTGGCGTTGGTATGACAATTTCCAAAAATCCTTGCATATTGTCAATCTCAGTGCTTAAGTTAATTTGTCCTTGCATTTGAAGCGACCCTGTTCACAATTTGAGTGCTTTGGATTCTTACCTCGTATAATATCAGTATGCCTTATATTTCGTTTCCATAATTCTGGATACGCTTTTCTGCATCTTATATTTTTCTTCTCAGTGAGTAGGTTCTGAGTTTCTGCGTTCAATTCGTGTGGTACTTTTAATACCATAGCCTCTTCTTCATCTCCACTATCGGTTGATTCTTTGCTGTTTTCATGATCATGATCTAGGTTATCATCGTCGCCTGAAAAATCGTGGTCCACGCTTGATTCTTCCCATTCTTTTTCATTGTTTTCTTTGTTGCATCCACTTGATTCTTGAATATCTAAACATAGAAATAAACCGAAAAGTAACAGGATTGCACAATTTTTATTGGAATGTCCTAAATTTTATATTATTATGACATCAGTCAAAAATGCGCTTTGTTTGATTTTTTTAAGCATACAAACTTTTCAAACTAAAAATTTTCAATAATGAATAAAAGCCAAGGTCTATTAATAAGGTCTGTTCAGCTCGTCATGTCTTATTGTATTCTTTTTTGATGAGTTTTTTTTCCTTAAATTTTAGACTTGAGCTTTTTTTGCAGCAAAAACATAAAAAAATATAGAAAACAAATTGTGCAAAAAAGTCCTAAGTCCACTTGGGACTTTTTGCTCTACATTTTTGGTTGTTTTCGACATAGAATAATTTGTTTTAATACAGTTTTAATATCCCAAAAAGACGTGGGATTTTTTTTATGACTTTTGGGACACTTCTGCATCATTAACTCCATTTCGCAAAAAATTGGACTTAGAACTTTTTTGCAGAACTTTTTATAAAAAGAAGTGTACACTTTGATGTCACGACTAACTGCGGAAACGGGTCGACCGATTTCAACAAAAAGTACGTTTGGGATAGTCTGTAGATGGTTTGAGTTAAGTTTGCACGAAATCGGCTTAGGGGTTCCGTAGATATGTACATATTTCATTTAGATTTTCATATATATTCCCATACAAATATCAACAAAATGATCTCCATTTTGAACTCCTCCGAATCGGCTTGAATGATTTTTATGAAATTTTGTATGTGTATTTGTTAGGTATGAGAATAGGTCGTAAAGTATATTTTATAACTCTAGAGAGCGCAAAATAGGGCATAAGCTCCCCCTCCATATGTCTTCTTAGTTAATCAACCGGGTTTCTTGAAATTTTGAATGAACGCACTGTAATATCTGAAATAAAATAGGGAGTAGGGCTTGAAATAGTGCAAGAGGGGTAAAAGCTCTCCCTCCCCATATCTGCTTAACTTATCGACCGATTTTCTTGAAATTTGACAGGAAAATAGTGTAACATCTGGAAAGAACAAACGCCTAAAATTTTTATTATTTAGGGCGTGAAATAGGGCCATAGGGATAAAAGCTCCTCCTCCCCAATTTTTTAAACTAATCAACCAGGTTTCTTAAATTTTGGCATGCAGACACTGTAACATCTGAAAGGAAATAGGGAATAGGGCGTGAGATAGGGCAATAGCGGTAAAAGCTCCCCTTCTCTATATCTTTTGAACTAATGAACGGGGTTTCTTAAAATTTGGCATGTAGACACTGTAACATCTGAAAGGAAATAAAGAATAGGATATGAAATAGGGCAATAAGGGTAAAAGCACCCCTCCCATTATCTTCTTAACTAATCGACCGATTTTCTTAAAAGTTCGCAGGCAAATAGTGTTACAGCTGAAAAGTTCTTTAAACCTTATTATTAAGGGCGCGAAATAAAGCAAGAGGGGTAAAAGCTTACCCTCCCTATATCTTCCTAACTAATCAACTGATTTTCTTGAAATTTGGCAGGCAAGTAGTGTAACATCTGGAAAGAACTATAGCCTATCATTTTGATTATCTTCTTAACTAATCCACCGGTTTTCTTAAAATTTGGCACGCAGACACTGTAACATCTGAAAGAAATACAATTATACTTTCTTATAATTCAAAGTTTGGCACCGACTATAACTAAACCTTGACCAATTATACTTATTTTAAACTGAACTGAATGAGGATTATATCTGCTGTTGTTTGCAAGCAACGTATTGAACTATTGTATACAATAGTATGAGTGTATGTGGTTGTTACAGAAAATATAAGTAAACAAACTTAAATAATATGTGTATTATATTGTCTGAATTAGACGAACTAATGAATTCATGTGAGCATGAAAATATAATACTTGGGTATGCTATTTCCACGCTTAAAAAAGGGCAAAAATTATACAAATTTTTAATAAAAAAAGTTAGGTAAGGTTCCGTGGGCAGCCATCGAGAGACAGCTCTCTCGGGTCCTTTATTGGTCCCTTTGTGATACCCAGCGCATTGGCGTCACTGCAAAGTCCGGCCAATTCGTCTTCCTTATGAAGAGAAGAAGCGATCTAAGTTCTATAGATCCTCCAAGCAGGCAAACACCGGTTTTCCCAGGTATTTATCCCTGATGCCCCGCAACCCAGGGCACTGACAGAGAAAGTGGAGCACATTCTCCTCTTCCTCCTCGTTCTGACAACTTCTACTGTAGCCTTTGAATTCCAGACCCATTCTTCCAGCATGAGTCCCCACCGGCCAGTGCCCAGTCACAACCGATATCACTGTCCTTATCTGGTCCCTGTTGAATCTAAGTAGAGAGCTAGTTCGCCGTTCATCATATCCAGGCCATAATGCCCTGGATATCAAGCAGGTGGACTCATAGGTCCACCACGTCTGTTCAACTCCATAAGACTCGCGCTTGATAAGTGACTTGCAGTGAGCCGTTGGAAGGCCAACGAATTGATCTATGAATACGTCATCCATGCTACCACCTTGTTTGGCCAGCCCATGTGCCACCTGATTGCCCGAACACGCTTAGTGCCTCGGTATCCATATTAGCGTTACCCTTGAATGCCTCGCAATCTCATTCAGAGACATCCGACATTCTACAGTTAACCTAGATGTCGTGTAGATACCCGTTAGGGAAGCAAGGGCAGCCTTGTTGTCAGTAAATATACGTATAACCCCCGATATGCGATGATAACTCAGCCAATTTGCCGCCCGCTATAAAAAATTACTAACCTAGAACATTCAATTTTTAAAAAACTTTTGTTCTAACTTATAAAAGAAAGTGTTGAGGCCCTTCCATAATGTGCTTAAGTTGGATTAAGCAAATGTAAGGATAAATGTAAATCATATTAAGCAAACAATATTGAACTTAAGACAACTTTTTGTTAAGTTTAATGAAACTGTCATTTGCTTGAGCAAAGTGCGAAACTGATCGGACATTCCGAACGGAATCAAATGTTTTTTGATTTTTTTTTTTCATTAATACGATTTCCGTATGACGTGCTAAATTTGTTTTTTTTTAATACATTTGAGAAACTTTTTGTTAATTTTTGACAGTAGGTTTAAGCACGGCTATGCATATTATGGTTGGGCCTTTAGATCTAGCACTAAAAGTGCGAAAATGACAAGCCTGGCAATGGTATCGTTATGCGTTCAAAACAAATAAAAAATTTCGGTTATACCTATCTCACACATGCGTTGTTTTATTTTAATTTAAAGATAGAAAGCGCTTAATGAAATCCCCTTTATAATATGATGACGAGATATTATAACGATTTAAAAAGTTCAGCAAACATTATAAAAAGAGAAAACACACACACGCGTGTTGTAGTACATAAAAATAAAAAACAAATTAATTAATTGTAAAAGGGCGTCTAATACTCTTTTCGGTGTTTGCTTCAAAATTTGGAACGCATAACATTCATAATAATAATTTAGCACGAAGCAGGCTAAAATTTATTTGAAATTCAGTCTGGATGTGATAGTCAACGTAGTTAGAATATATAATTAACAGAGCTTTAATTTAGCGAGACATTTGAATGGGAAAGTATGTAGAATAGAATGACGTTAACTCTAAATTAAAAGGGCGTTGTCTGAATTTAAAACTTTTGTAATATTTCTAAATTAAATATGATTAGTTTTTTTTATCTTACAGTTATTCAACGGATAAAACATGGTTAAAATACTCCAGGCTTATAATTTTGCCAAGCAAAATACATTTGCTTTAAATGGCGAAATATTGGCAGCAACTCTAATTGATTCTAATCGCATTGCCATTAGTAGCGCTGAACAATTTATAGAAATTTATGATATTGTTGAAAGGCAACGTGTAAATAATGAAAAAGATGTTGTCGTTACTGAAAATGCTACTGCAAACGAAACATCGTCTTCAACAGCAGGTATTGATGAAAAGTTACCCACAAAGTACACATTGGCTACAGTGGGCGAAGTAGTCAATTTAATTTACTGTGAAGCAGGTTGATTATTTAATTAAACTAAAATGCTATTCTTGTTTAATCTTTTCACTACTATCCATTCTAGGAAAATATCTGGTTACATTAGAAAAGGAAAATGTCGGCAGTCCTGTGCACACCAATTCATCCAGTATTAGTTGCACTAGCAGCAGCAACAATACAGCAGTTTATTCTGAAGATGATACAAAAATGTTTGTGCGCATATATGCAAACTTTTTAAAGTTTCGGGAATCTAAATTAGCTGATTTACCCATTACCATACGTATTGCATCGATGACAACACCTAAGGCCCAGTTATTAAAAAGTATTGACGTAATTGAGCTGCCATTGCGTAGTCCACCAGATATCATACAGTGCTGTCAGGTTGGTATACAAAATTTTAACAATTGTGTTTGAAGAAGTAGCAAAAAAATTAAACAATGGTTGGAATAATTTTGCGTTTTATCTTTTAAAATATTTTATGCTTTAGACTTCTGGTAACATTATTGTAAGCAGCAAAGAGCGAATTTATCTATATGAATATACTCAATGCGTTCATGAGAGCACTCAGCCAAGGTTTAAATACATTGACTTCTTACCATTTAAATTCTTTGTCAATCTAAATTTTGTTCCCTTAAAATTGAACCTTGCTGAAAATGTTATTGCATGTATGAATAATCGTTATTGCGTAGCTTTTCGTGTGGTAGATGTTTTAGCCAGTAATGTTTGTACTGCTGGCGATGGAGGCGTGCAAAATACCATACCGTATACTTATGACATGGATGAAAATGTTGGCCCGGAAGTTGAAGATGTTATATCGAATTCAGAATCGAGCATGGCAAGTAAAACAAGTGTCGGACCTTCCACCCACAGTCATAATAGTTTTGAAACAGATTCTTTGGAAACTTCAGCAAGTGGAAGGCCTTTAAATGGCTTTCCGGGTAGAACGCCCATTGATTTTAATGTGGCTCGTTTGGTAAACTCAGCTTGTGGCCGAGAGTTTGAAGTGGATTTAAAGTCGCAGTGGGAACAGAATGATAGCGATGCGGCTAGTGGTAAATGTAACATTAATTGTGATACTCAAGAAATAATTATAATGCCCACAAAAGCAAATGAAATTAAGATAAAACTTGTTAATGAAGCAAAAGCTATGAACGTGCAGGTATCTATATTAATTTTATTAAAATTTCTAAAAATATTTAAGGGATTTTTTCCTTTTTTAAGCGCATTTCTTCTAATGGAAAAATAATATCAGCTTATAATGAAGAAAATATGGTGCAATATGACATACGCAAACTGTTACAGATTTGTATGAAAACGTCGGAACCTGGAGGTGGTCGAGTTGTTGATATATTACGTTGTATAGACTTGAAAGCAATTTATCAACGCAATGATAGCGATAGTGAGGATATTGAGGATCCTGAATATGATATGGGAAATCAACAAATACCGGGTGCAATTACCACTTCCAAAAATGTGAATCGTCGCACTTTAAAGTCTAGCAAGCATCAAAGCTGTATTGGATTTGCTTTACTAGTCGCCAGCAGCGTTGATGGTTATCTTTACCAGTTTTGTGCCCAAGGTAACTCATTTAAAATGAATTAAATTAAAATATATGTTTACATATTTATTTGAATTTTTTACTTTAGGAAAGTGGTACAATGAAAATGAAAAACCGATTGCAATTTATTCGTTTACTGCTCCAGTCTTGCAAGTTCATATAAACGATTATGTTATTTATGCCGTAACAACTGAATCTGTTGAAACCCACACTTCTCGAATAGGTCATAAACTGTTTAACAATCGTTTTGAGTATCCCTCTATAGCCGAGTTGTTTCCCGAGGAATCAAGTCCTGATGTTAATGCACCCATTGCCGTAGTTGGACTTTGTTCATTTGTACATGTTCAGTATGTGTGCGTAAATCGGAATAATGTGGTGCTTATTAGTAATGGAGCTTTGAACTCTGCAAATGTGCCCAATTCTGGTGATAGCAATAATACAGCCTTAAAGAGAAGAAGTACAGGCGAAGGAAAGCGTAATATAGCGTCGCGTTTAATTGCAGAAGCTAAAGCTAAGCACAATTTGTTGCGTAGTAATTACTCTAATCAGCAATCGGTTACAAATGAATGGACGTTATATAACCTAGAAATACCTCCAGTAGAACAGGTTGTGGACGATTTAGAAATCATAGCTGAAACTTATCAGTCTGCTAGTAGTTCCAATTTTTATGATCTTATGGAAGAGGCTCATGTCATGCTTAGGATAAGTACATCCTTACAATTCGAAAAGTTAACCGAAGAAAGCGAATCTCATTTAAGTCGTAAATTTGTGGCCAATTGTCGTAAGTTGGCTGATTTCTCAATAAGATCAAAAAAGAAGGAAATCCATATGCAAGCATCAGGATTTTATAAAATGTGTAACTTGCAATTAGCAGAAATATATGAAAATTATATTAACAACTTTCTTTATGTTGATGAAGAAAAATGTCAGGACATGGAAAAACTTCTAACACCTGGGGATGACACCACAATTGAGCCTGAACGACTTTATGGCCTAATTTATACAGTCAAGTTATTTTTAATGAATTTAGGAACAGATCGCTTAAAAGCTTCTTTCCTAAATCAGTTAGTCAAACCATTCTTTACGCCTAGTCGTGTTGTAAAACAAGGATTTGCGCAAGTTTCCCTTTCATTGGAGTTTCTTAATTTATTTGTAAAATATTCTCCAGAAGATATACCGCCAGTTATGTTAGGTTCTCCAGTCGTAGCCGATTCTATTAGTGGAGAAATTATTAATTATTTAAAATTTCTTGATAATTTGTGAGTAGAATTTTTTTTATTAAAAATCAAACGTATAATCAATCATTCGTTTTTAATTTCAGAAGTCCAGGTGATAATCTCTTATTAGCTGTAACAGCCTGTAGAATGTCAAATTATATTTTGTCACAAGAAGTTGTTTCTCGTACTAACCGGCACGATTTGGCTGTTGCTTTAATTAAATATAAAAATGTGCTATTTGACGATACAACAATTTTATTTCAAAAGCAAAAACGTAAAAAATCTAATGACTATCCAAATAGCTCGGCAAACGACACTTCATTATCCCACAGCAAACAAGGAAAACGGAAATCAACACAGAACAATCAAAGTAGTTTAATTGGAATCATTGCAACAGCTGGTCAGGAAGTAGTTTCATTTTCGGATTTCGCAGAGACCATTCTTTTGGCTACTGAAAAAACTGAGTTAATCGAAGCTATAAGCGATGTCTTTATACATGCGTTATGTATTGAACATAGTATAACTTTAGAAACTATTTTACAATTGTTTCTTAACTACATTGCATCGCACATTGGGCAAAAGGGCTACCAAACTTCACAAAAAGTGTTTGTTAACATTTTGCAGGTAAGTTAAAAAATGTGAATAACAAATACATAATAATATTAGATCTTTAATTACGTTAAATTCTATTCAGTATTTTTTTTTAATCAAATGCACTTAGAACATTTTTCAATAAATTCACAAATATACATAGGTTAAGATAGGTTCCTTAGGCAGCCTTCGAGAGACAGTTCACTTGGGTCCTTCAGTGGTCCCTTTGTGATACCCAACGCCAATGCCCATACTATAGAGCTGTTACTTAATACTCACTGCAGAATTCAACCAATTCATCTTCCGAATGAAGAGAAGAACCAATATTAGTTTTTTCTTAGTTTACTTCTCTTATTCTTCATAGTTAGGGGTAGTGCACGAAATATAGATTTAAATTAGCAGTGCACTATCACTAAATATATATGTTTGCAATTTTTTAAATAACACTAAAAAATTTTTTACTGATATTGCAAATTTTTTCACTATCACTAAACGCAGGTCGAATGCAAAAATCTGCACTCAATTCAAATAGTGCAAAATTTGGACTTGCAATCAAAAAAGCTGCATAAAAATATTGTATCGCTAAAATTTAAAACATGTAACTTTGTATGTGCATGGTTTTTGATTTTTTTGGAGGATATGCATAAGCAAAGAAGATTAAACAAAATGAAATGTTGTCAATAACGGTATAATTATTGGTTTTAATCATGAAAAAAAAAGTTTTTGATTTTAAATTTAGTGCAACAATTTTTGTTGCACTCAAATGAGTGAAGAAAAAAAGGTTCCAATAAACTGATGATTGCTTCTTTTTAAATCACACAATTTTTTTTTGAGTGCAACATTTTTTAACATAACTATCACTCATGTTTAGTGAGGCTGCAAATTTTCAATTCATCACTCAACATCAAAAAATGATTGCAATATTTTTGCACTATACCTATGTATGTGTGAGTTGAAACTGCAAAATGAGTGCACTACCCCCAACTATGATATTCTTCCACTCACTAAAGCGTCGCAATGGACCATATTGGTCTCTGGGTGAGGGTGTGAAGTTTACTACGCACCAGCCTTACAAAGCTAACCTAACCTTTACCTTAGATAGCTCATCCAAACCGGTAAACACCGGTTTTCCGCGGCATTTCTCATTAATGTCAAGAATTCCAGGACATAGACATAGAAAATTAAATACAGTTTCCTCTTCCTCCCCGTCGTGACAACTTCTGCAGTAGTCATTGAATTCCAAGTTTTAAGAGATGAATATTCTACTTCTTGCACGAAGTAGCCCGCACTTTTTGTTTGGGCTGATTGGGAAAATTTTTAAACAATCAGCTGTGTCAAAAAATAAAAAAATTACAAACAACTTTACTAAAAGAATTAAAAAATAGAAACTGGGAATTATTTCCTTTCGAAGGTTACTTTTACTTTATATTATATTCAACATTTTTTTAATTTTTGGAATTTATTCTATGCGCTAAATTTCAGTTATGTATTTTATAAAGCTAGTCCTATTCCTTAAATTTTTCAGAAATGACTTTTTTATACACTACAAGACTATTATTTGTATCTTCTTGTTATATTTTACCTTAGCCTTCCTTTGGACACCAATGAAGTATATTGTATGTACTGATGAAATATTTGATAGCAGACATCAAATATTTCATTAACGTAGTCTGAACACAAAATATTTTTGAGTGTCAAATAAAATAACAGCTGATTTTGAGCAAATAAAAGTATTTGCCGGCAAACAAATATTTGTTCAATGTGAACATAGTGTGAACACAAAAAATCAAATATTTTAGTAATTTTTGAGCAAACATTTATTTGATATTACAAAAAAATTGTAAGAGCAAACAACGACAAATAATTTTAGCCATGTACCCGATAGAAGCAATTTTTCCTGTAAGTTTTCGGATTTTTTACAGTTTTAAAGATTTTTAATAATTATTAAACTTTGCTATCATGCCGCTATTAGCCAATTTTTGCGAATTTTTGCTAATTTAGCAATTTTCACCGGATTTTTGGCATTCCTTATGCTTTTAGGTACTTTTAATAAATTTTATGGCTGTTCGCGAATTTTCGCTATTTTTGCAACATTTTTTTATTTGGTTTTTCCCCGACATTTTGTTTTTTAACCGATTTAGCGATTTCAAATAAATTTTAGGGTTTGCTATTAGCAAATTTTTGCGAATTTCCGCTAATTTAGCAATTTTTGCCATTTCTTATACTTTTAGGGTCTTTTAATCAATTTTATGGCTTGTTTGAAATATCAAAATTTTTCGCGAATTTTCGCTGTTTTTGCAACATTTTTTTTTGTTCTTTTCCCGACATTTTGTTTTTAACCGAATTATATATTTTAGGGGATGTTACCAATTTTTCGCAAATTTTAGCCATGTTTCCGTTAACCATTTGTCTTCTAGTTTTGTTTTTCTTTTACATACTCCTGTTCTAACAATATTATAGATGCTGCTCCACAGAATAAAACAAATAATTAGGCTTCTACGCGAATTTTTACTACTTGTGAAATATATTTTTATTTTTGAACACTTTCATTAAATAATTATTTGTTGCAAATATTTGTTTTAGTCTGAACGCATGGCAAACATGAATTAATTTTTTTTATTTGACACTATTTGCCAACTGTTTCAACAAACAAAAATTGTCAAATATTTGAGCTTAGTCTGAACATCAAACAAAATATTGTTTTGTTTCACACAGTTTGAAGCAAATATCATGTAATTCAGAAATTGTCAATTGTAATTTAGAAAGCCAAGAAATTTTATTAACTATTTAATGTTTTAGTTCTTAAGCTAAATATGTTGGTGTATATTCGTATATATTTCGTTGTATTTTAATTATATTCTGAATTACAATTAACGCTTTCTGAATTACAATTTGAAGTCGCCAAACTTCGGAATTGCTATTGTCAAACTTTTTGAGACTTTGTCAGATCATGCCCGATCGTTTAAATCAGGAATAATTGGAAATTAGCTAAAATTAGTATATAAGCAGTATTTTACGAAAGTTTTTTATTAAAACATACCTAACTACAGGACTACGAATGGGTTCGTATGAACTTAACTATCGTAAAATTAAAAAACGATAGAGTATACTTTTTTCGTTTTATACACAGGCATACGTAACTTTTGTAAATAGCGAAAAAAAATGTAACTACCCTTAAAAGAAACTTTATGTTTAGAAAATTTGTTTGTAAACCTTTATTATATTTAAAATATTTGTATCTCTGTTATCTAATAATTATTTATTTCAGGTTTATTATTATGATCTATTTGATGTTAATCCGTTAAATACTAATCATGATATTCCGACAAACAATACACCACCTCAAATTGATGAAGATTACGATGAAGGATTCTCCAAGGATAATAGTGAAAGAGATAGTGAATCCATTGCAAATTCTATAGGTGATACAAACTCTGCAGCTAGTTCTTCAACAGATGAAAGACGTATATCTGGCCGCTGCCATCGTATCGTTTATGATCAACTGCAGGAGCAACAATCTCCCTTTAAACGTAATTCAAATGCCTCGCTAATTAATATGGACGAACAACAGCACAACTCGGATGAAAATGAAATCAACAAAAAAGGTTTAAAAATACTATTTCGCATGTACATGGGACGTTTAAAGGCTTTAAGTGACTTGATAACCGATCTTCAATCGGCCGATCTTGAGCAGCAATCCTTAAACGAAGAGTTTTTAAGTCTACGCATGGATTGCATATCATTTATGATGCGCCACTTACAAGAATTGCGTATGCATCAGCAGCAACACAATCATTCGGTTACTAATCAAAATAATCATCTGCTTTATTATGGAAAAACATTTCACGTTAATAATGGCCGCATCAATGACCAGAAGTTGGTATATGTTTCATTTATACCCGATTACAAATTGACTGGTGAAAAATTTGATCAGCATATTAAATCATATGTGAGACCTATACCTTGCCTTTTGGATCGTCCTCAATATTTAAATCGCTTGCCTCCATTTAAACGTGGTGATTTTAGTTATCCCAATAAAGAAGAAGGCGATACCGAGGTACATTTTGTTGGATGGCATAATGAGCTGCTAACATTAACATTAAAAATACAGGTACGATTAAATAAAATAACTAAATATGCATAATACTGCTATACAAATTTTATATCCTCTTGCAATACAACATTTTTGTTATAAAACTTTTAACAAAGGGTCCGCCAAATAACTTTTTTTTTTTTAAAATGCTATAAAAAAAACTACTGAATATTTTCTCAAATTTCTTTTTTTATTTGAAAGTACAATCCTTCCGGTTAATAATGGATAATAATTTCATTCAAATGGCTGCCTCGGCTGGCCATGCAGTAGCCTACACGATCGGTCCAATTTTTAAGCACATTATTATATATTATTATAATGCGCAAAACATCGAGTGTACCTTCGGCTGTGTGGCACGAGCGCCGTCCTGTTGAAACCAAATGTTACCAATATCTTGCTCTTCAATTTTTGTGTACAAAAATTCGTTCAACATGGCCCGATAACGATCGCCATTGACTGTAACGGCCACTCCGTCCTCATTTTCGAAGAAAAATGGCCCAATTATGCCTCTGGACCAAAATCCGCACCAAACAGTGACTTGTTTTGGGTGTATCGGCTTTTCAATGTATGCGTGCGGGTTTTCTGTGCCCCAAATGCGACAATTTTGCTTGCTTACATACCCGCCAAGATCAAAATGAGCTTCCTCTGAAAAGATGATTTTTTTGGCAAAATCGGCATCTTCTGTAAAGTCGATCGCAGGCCAACTTAGCAAAGCGAAAACGCATTAAATGGTCAGTTGGCTTCAACTCCTGAACCAAAGCAAAGCGAAAACGCATTAAATGGTCAGTTGGCTTCAACTCCTGAACCAATTGGACTTTGTATGGCGTCATACCAAGGTCTTTATGCAAAATTCGTCTCAATGATGTCTCCGAAATGTTCAATTGTTGAGAACGACAGTGAATTGATGTTGATGGCGCTTCACGCACACTATCTGCCACAGCAACAATATTCTCGGGTGTACGCACTGTTTTTGGCTTTTCACGCTTTGGTTTATCGATGAGGATGCCAGTTTCTTTCAATTTTTTCACAAGATAACGAACATACGGAGCTGACGGTGCTTCTCATCTTCCAAAATCCGTACGCAATTTTCGCACACATTCTGCAATATTACCATGATTTTCAAAGTAATGTCGCAATATTTCCCGGCATTGTTCAAGCGTAAACACAACCATGCTCGTTCAGCGGAAGGATGAAACTAATTATGTGTCAAATCAGACATGAGCTAAGTGTTACCATTCACGAAAATAAGCACTAGTTGAAAAAAAGGTTAGATAGCGGACCAAAAAAAAAACGTTAGATGGCGGACCCTTTAGCTAGATTAGCACTTTCTTGCACGGCTACTTTCCTTGGCGAATATTATAAAGTAAATTAGCAAGAACTTGTCGGTTTGAAAGAAGTTTCATGCCCGGTATTCGGTGGAAATGTTAATCCAATTAAATATATCTTATATTTTTTACTGCCACGTAAATCTTGCGACATTATTAATTTTTTTTTTAATTTTTTACCACAAACTTTTTAACAGAATTAAATTTTTTACGCGCTTAAAATACAAATAAAAAAATTTAACTTTACTACTCAATTGTTTGCTCTATGTTATTCTGTAGCACCGATTTTTATGTAATGGTAATTTTTAAATTTAGTTTTCTGCGTTTCGGGAAACCCCCTTTCTAGGTTTTTGTTGATGTTGTGTTTGACTGTTTTACTAATTTCTAATTAGATGCAAACCAAAGATAAAAACAAATCAACAAATTAGATAGTAGCTTTGGTTGCCTTTGGTGACATTCTTATCATTTCAATTAATCCTAATAAAATTATAATTTTTCTCTGATTGAAAAGAAATTTGTTAATCCATAAACATCCCGATAATGAAAAAACACATATTCCGCTCTTAAAGGCCCCGTCGCTTAGGGAAGTCGTGGTCGTAGGGGCGTAAAATTGCAAATGAGGTATGTTTAGGTAGGTAGGTAGGTAGGTAGAAAGGCTGGTGTGAAGTTTCCTCCACACCTTCACCCAGATACCAATATGGTCCATTGCGACGCCTTAATTAGGATAGATAAGGTGAAAAGGAAAAGGTAGATGAAAAAGAGAATGACAGCCCGAGAATCAGAAAATAGATATAGAAATAAAGCAAAGACCAAACCAAAATTTACACTACGCGCGGACAGCGCCCCGTCTCCTCTCGCAGCCAGGTTATCCCCATTACGAATCCTATAAGACCCTCGAGTCCACACCCCGAGACGTCCCCTAACTCGCCCAGGAATCTACTGCCCAGCCACCTCAGCCTGCTATTCTGGAGCCTGGGACAGTGGCACAGAATATGCTCAACCGTCTCCAGCTCCTCCGGGTCCTCACACAACCCGCACATATCCGATAAGTCGGATCCCATTCTCACCGCCATCCTGCCTATCATACAGTGGCCCGTGATAACCCCTATCAAGGTCCTAACACAGACCCTACTCTTGGCCAGCAGCGAATTCGAATCGGACCTCCTAAGTACCGGCCACAGTGTCCTTGATACCCGGCAGTCCATTCGGCTCCCCCAGGCCCGGTTGGTCGCATCCAGAATCCATTCCGTGATCCTTCCAAAGAGGAAGCCAATTGGATGCCTAACTGCCTCCACCCGGTCAGGATCCTCCATCTCCGAGCCCTGTCTCGCCAACTCATCAGCCCCCTCATTGCCGATTATGTTGGAGTGACCCGGCACCCAGCATAACCTCAACGCATATTCCCCTAAGACTCCCCCAAGAGCCCTCCTACAATCATCAACCAGCCTGGATTTCACATAACAGCCCCTCACAGCCATAAGAGCTGCCTGGCTATCCACATATATAGCGACCTCCGAGCCCCTATCAATGTTGTCCCTCATCAGTCCCACGGTCCTCAAGACCCCTAGAACCTCCACCTGAAAAACACTGCAGTCGTCGGGAAGCCTATATGACATTGTGATGTTCAGATCCTCAATGTAGACCCCCGCACCCGTGCCCCTCATCCTCGAGCCATCAGTGAATATAGCAAATCCATCAAATAATCTGCTCCTACCCGACCAGCTCTCCCTAGTAGGCATTATTACCTCCGGCACCCGCCCAAAATCCACCCCGGTGCCGGGCAATCCCAGGCAGTAGCCCCCAGCCTCAATCTCACCAAGGATCCGTGCGTAACCCTGTGTGACATTCCCCATCAATCCTAACTCCCTCAGCCTAAGAAGGCTCCTGGCTCCCATTCCCATCACATACTGCTCAATAGGCCGAAGATGCAGAATGACATCCAGGGCCGCCTGAGGAGTACTTCTCATGGCACCTGTCATGCCAATTGAAGCACACCTCTGAGCCTTAGACAAAAGGTTCCTTCGACTAGCCAATCTCAATGACTCCCACCAAACACAGCATCCATACGTAAGAATGGGTCTAACCACCGAAGTGTACAGCCATCCCACTACTGACGGCCGGAGTCTCCAACTCTTACCTATTGATGATCTGCAAGCATAGTAGGCATTGAGACCCCTCTTTAGTATCTCCTGAGCATTCCTTCCCCAAGACAGCTTGCTGTCCAGAAATACTCCCAGATACTTGCACTATCCGATAGTCCAAGCTCCACACCTCCCAGTACCGGTAGCCTAAAATTCTCCACCTTGTACCTTCTAGTAAAAAGAACAAGCTCCGTCTTCTCCGGATTAACTCCCAGTCCCTTATCCCTCGCCCATGCCGACAGTTCGCCCAGCGACCCTTGCATGACTTCGCTTATTGTCGGCAGAAACTTGCCCGACACCAATAAAACTACATCATCCGCGTAGGCCACGACTTTCCGACCCATTCTGTCAAAAAATCTCAGAACGACATTGACGGCCAAGAGCCAAAATAAGGGAGAGAGAACTCCCCCTGTGGGGTCCCCCTAGTCACCAGTCTCTTCACGCGTTCCTTTCCCCAGTCCAAGTGAATAACCCTACTACCAAGCATCCTAGTTATCCATTCGACCAGGATCAGCGGAACCCCCAGATCAACCAGTGCCTGCCTAATAGCCTCTATCCTCAAATTGTTAAAGGCGCCCTCTATATCCAGGAATGCCGCCAAGGTGTATTCCTTGTTTCGCAATCCTCGCTCCACATAACCCACCACATCATGAAGCGCACTCTCAACTGATCTACCCTTAAGATAGGCGTGTTGAGCGCCGCTGATGATGCCGGCGTCAATCTTCGTCCTCAGATATAGATCAATCAGTCTTTCCAGCGTCTTCAGAAGAAAAGACGATAAACTGATTGGTCTAAAGTCCTTGGGTTTAGAGTGACCGGTTTTACCCGCCTTGGGTATAAAAACTATCCCTCTAGGAATGTATATATTTAAGTCCAATGGAAAAAAATAAGCGGGCACCCCTGAACTTTTATGCTAATAAAAAAATCCCATAATGTTAAGGGACACTCAAAAAATACATACATATACAGTTTTTACTCAAAAAAAAAGAAAGACTGTTAAAAATATTTCCATTAATGTAAACAAGTGTTTTCCTAATGGTCGAAATTCGGTCATATTTTTTATTAATATGATGAACAAAGAAAGTTATCGACCGTATTTGGTTTGCCTGTGCCGATTTATATATAAGTTTTGTATTGTTGAAATATTCGAAACCCGGTTTCTTGCAAATGTCGAATAATCGACCACCCTATTTTTTTTTATTATTTGATAATTGGAAAAAAACAAAATTTTTATTTATATGTTATGCATATGTGTTAGTATCAAATTTGAACGCTTATAACTCTGAACATATTGAACAGATTTTAATATATATTGTGCACTCCTGCCAGCAAATACCTTTCAAATGGTGTATTTTTTATTCCAGTCGCTGGGCAAACAGGGGAGAAAAGTGTTCTTAACTGTTTTGCCTTAGCCGATTTATATATACATACATAGATATTAACACATTTGTCCGAATTACGAATGTAAAAATAAACCTGTGTTGCCAATCCATGTGTAATTAATTCCATGTATACTTTACTTTTAGTTCTATTTTTTTTATTAACTTTTGACAGTTAAGATTTGAATTTCAAATATTTAGGTTTTGTAATTTTTTCAAATTCCATCACAGTCAAACTTGTTTTTAAACCCTGTCGATTTTTCTCTTTCCCTCTTACAAATAAACTTCAACTTTCTGAAAGAAAACTTTCATAGTGTGAACCAAGTCTAATATGCCCATGTGTAGACCGCAAAATCGTGCATATATAAATATCACATACATACATACATATCGCACTTGTTCAACAATTGTGTAGTAACTTCAAATTTTTATTTTTTTTCACTTTTTAGAAAAAATCGAGACTCATATCTAACTGCTTTAAAAATACCGTACTATTTTGCCTGGTTTTGGTAGCGAAACGGTTGGTTTAGAAACACTTTTTTATATGCCTTTAATGTAGAATTTAAAATAAATAAATTCTGAACAAGTGCTATGTATCGAGATAAATGTTTATAAATTTTTTGAAGAAATAAAAATAGCAATTAACTACCCAATAAAAACTTCGCCTACCTTTTTAAAATGAATAGCTCCTTTCACTTATTATTTAGAAGCTTTTTCTATATAACTGTTATAATTACTTATTTTTCGAATGAATGTAGTTAAAAAATAATGACTTACATTTAAATGCGTTCATTTTGGGACATCCCTTGTAAAATTCATTGGTTATTTCAGTAGAATTGCAAGTAGTATTTTTGCTTTTGCCTGATTACTTAACACATTATTTTGTTGGCGAAGTTTTTACTGCGTACTCAATAATATTGTGTAATAAGGTTTTGCAAAGCGTGGAACTGTTAGTCATCATCCAGACTTGGAATTTTTTCTGCTGCATGTTCTTAATGTTCTTAAGATTCTGCTTTAAAATTGCACTAGTGTCCATATTATGAAATTCTAGGCTTGAAATTTTTGTATGTTTTTTCTTGTCCTTTTTAGGATTTCGAAAAATCTAAATCGTATTTTGATATTGATATTGCTAACTGTATTTTGTATTTTGTACATTTCAGCATCTAATACATTTTATGGTTTATGTAACGGACAAACAAAATTTTTTTCTGTATTCCTTGTACAAATTTTAAATTTTAAAGCCAACGATGTTAAATATAGTCGGGCAACCCCAGCATGAGGTTATTATTTGAGTTTAAGCTGAACACTAAAAAAGTAGAACTTGTAATGTGTTTCCAAATGTTCGAATAGTTTAGGAAAGGCTTTGCCAACGTTGGGCCAATTGTTATTATTGTGATCAGCGTTACAAAATTATCAAAAGATGATGTGTTGCAAGAGGAATTCCTTTTGCTGTTGCTTAGTATAATCAATATAAACATTTTTCATTAAACTTGTTTTCATTTTAAGTCATTATTAGCTTCGCCAAAAATTGAACAGGAAATTATTGAAGAATTTATAGCATTTGTGCAAAAGACACCAAATCTATTGGGCATCGATAGTTTTCTGGTAATCGTGCTACCAAAGCATTTAGCTATTAATTATATGCTAAACTTTTGCCCTGAATATCTATGGCAGTATGGAAAGGTTAGTTAGTTAGTTGAACATTTACAAATTTACCTACATGTATATGTATTCATATATAAATCATTGCATTTTTAGTCAAATCATTTTACACCAAAACAATGGGAATCTTTATTTAAGAAAATCCTCAGTAAAAAGGAACTTTTGCCAAACTGGAAGACTCATATTACTGGTAAGTAAATATTTCGGACTACATATACATAGATATTATTTATATGCAAAATAAACTTCAAAATCTTAAAAACTTTAGAAATTCTTAACAATTTGGTCGCTGATCTCAATTTCGAAGAACTATTACAATGTTTTCCCAGTGAAGTTATTCATAATCGCAACATTGAACTGTGGACTAAAGAGTTCAAAACAGAATGTATAACAGCTATTGATGCCGATGTTGGTGGTCTAATATTTGAGCAAGAAAATAATGAAAACATAGTGCCATTAACACAAACCATAACTCGTGATCATCTGCCAATGGACAATGTAGACGAGAATAATGTGTTTGAACTAACCTTGCGGAAAGCTGTGTCGAAACAACGCAGCATTGCCTTACGTTCAATGATTGAGTCGACTGGTAAACAACTGTTTGATGCAACTAGTAATCCTATGTACAATCTTTAAAAAATCTAATAAAAAATTAACAAATGCTTTGATAGTACAGGGTAGCCCAAAATTACCGAAGGGGTTTAAATTGCTTATAACTTTTTTATTATATTTTTTTTTTCAGTATTTTGTAAAGAAGACTTGGGGAATTTAAAATGGAGAAGTACTCAATTGAAATTTTTGGCAACAAGGGGCAGTAAGGAACCTTCCTGGTGCTGCCAGAAGGCAAAAGGTGAACACGGATGACAATATTGAACTGGTACAGAGGAGTATTCGGGAAGATGGAGAAACATCAACCAGGTGACTTTTCCTCTCACGAGCGTCGCTGCTGGAAATAGGAATATTTCCATACAAGATTCAGCTTGTCCAAGAATTGAAACCGACAGATTACTAGCAACGACTTGATTATGCAGTTTTTTTCCGGCAAAAAGCAGAAGAAAATCATAACTTTATTCACAATTTAATTATGAGCGTCGAAGCCAATTTCCAATTGAGTGGGTTCGTTAATAAGCAAAACTGCAGGATATGGGCTACGGAAAATCCGAGAGTAGTTCAACAGTAAGAATTGCACCCACCTAAGTGTACGGTTTGGTGCGGTGTTTGATCGGAAAGGATAATTGGATAATTTTTTTAAATGAATACGGGGTTGCCGTTCCCGTCAATGGTGTCAGATCAGCCGTGGAAAACCAAGCACAAGTATGGTTACAACAAGATGGAGCCACAGCGCACACTGCAAGGGACACAATGGCTTTGTTCTTTCTTTGGGGTTATTTGAAAGGAAAAGTCTACATTAATAAGCCTAGAACCATCCAGCAATTAAAAAGCAATATACGCGACGAAATAAACAACATAACACCTGAAGTAATGCGAAAGGTTATGGAAAATGTGTTGGAAAGAGCACGAATTTGCGAAGCAGAAAATGGCCACCACTTGGGCGATATTCTTTTTTATAACTAAACTAAAAATATTCCCCATTTATATACTGTGTTAAAAAAAAATAAGAATTCTTTCTTAAAAAGAAAGTTATAACGAATTCAAACCCTTTCGTTCATTTTTGGCCACCCTGTACATATATAAATTGAAAGATTTAAATTAGGTAGCAAACATTTCGGTAGTTCAAAAAACAAATTAATTAAAGCAAAAGAAAAAAATTAAGGAAAATATTTTTCAATCAATGAACAAAAATTTAAACGTTTTGCCGATATTTTCTTTTTAAAGATTTATTCAAAATACAATCTATATACATACATACATATATCCATCTATTTAATTGTAGTGTAAATCGCATATTATTGTTATTGATCTTATGACAAATTATCAAAAATTTAAATAGATTAATTTAGGTTATATTATATTTAAAATAATTAGCTATTTACAACGCAAATATATGTAGTATTTTTAATTATCTTTATTGCACAAATTTTACAATGATTTAAAAAATTAAGTCAATACTATTTGAAAAAGTCAAAATTAAATCATTCCATAGTTTAATTTTAAATTTGAATTGAATTTATTTTACACGCTAAACATACATACATACATATATTTTATTATTTTAGTACCTATTCTATATAAATATTTTTTTGTAATTTTATTCGAATGTCGAATATTTTCTGATACTCATACCACTATTAGTAATTCAAATTGTATTTAATATGTGATTATTTTATTTCTAAAAATAGTTTAATTAACTTTACTTTATATTTACCTACTTTAAACATATGTTTACTACTTACCTTATTTAATAAAGTGATATTTCTATTAAATTTAATGGATTTTTGAGTTTTAACTATTGCTTTTAATGGTACAAACATGTTTTTTTTTGATCAAGATTAAACATTTCTATAATGTTGGTGCCAGAGTAAATATAAATTCAAAAATTTATACTACTTAGCATAAAAGTGGTATACATTTTTGAAGTGGTATATTCATTATTTTAAAAGATGCGTAAACAACTGTCGAACAATTCTCATGCTCATACAAAATGTATGAAGGTTCCCCAAATAGCGCGGTGTCCAGAGGTGCCAACTGTTCAATGGCAAAACCTGCCGACTGAACAGTCAAAAAGAGATAAAAAGTGCTTAATTTAAAAATCAGAGATTGTTATGTTTTAAATCCATTTATTAATTTTTGTACTTCAAACTTATTTATATATATTAAAAAATTTAATAAACAAATTAATGTTTAATAAAATTTTGACTTTTTATATGTTTCAATTTTTTTTTTTTTGCAATATTATTTATTGAATCTTCATATATTAAATATGAACTAACAATAATTAATCAAATCTTAACCTAATACTTTATTTTATGTCCTGCCAGTGCCAGACAAAAATTTTCTTCATCACGGGTTCTGTTCACTTAAATAGGTGTTTATCGCTCATCTAATTGGATAAGTGCTGCAGTGTCTCTTCTTCTTAAGCGTGTGTGGCCGCTATCATATAAAATATTTCGAACTAGTGGGTTCGGATGCAGTTCGAGCCTTTTTATGTATTTTACTGCATATTTCGTAATCATAGTTTTAACTAAAGGAACATTAAGATCCTGGTAAATATTTGAATTTTTAACATACCAAGGGGCAGCTGTGATTATTCGAAGATCTTTATTTTGGCGCCTTTGAATTTTTTCGATATTAGAAGCCGAGGCAGTGCCCCATAACTGAATACCATAGCACCAGATTGGCTTTAAAATATAGTTGTAAAGTAGGAGTTTGCAGTCGAGACTAAGAACAGAGTTTCTTCCAATAAGCCTATGAATTTGTATGGCTTTTAGTTTCATTTGAGTTAATTTTGCCTCTTTATGGCTTTTCCACGTCAAACGGCGATCTAAATGTATACCGAGATATTTTACATGCGAATGTTGAGGAATTATTTGATTATTGATTTTAATAGGGGGGCATGATTCCCGACGCAAGGTGAATTTTATATGTACGCATTTTTGCTCATTGACTTTTATCCTCCATTGTTTTAACCATATTTCTAGTTGAAATATACGATCCTGTAAGTAACGTGATGCTTCATGACGGTTTTTGTGCACGCTTAGAAAAGCTGTGTCGTCCGCAAATGTCGAAGTTTGTGTGTACTTGTTTGATGGCATGCCCAAAGTATAAATTAAGTATAATAGGGGCCCAGAATGCTTCCCTGTGGGACTCCAGCGCCAATTGGCTGAGGTAAACTAAAGACATTTTCTTCTTTAATAATAAATTGACGACCGACTGAGTAGCTTTCTAGCAGCTTGTGTGTGTTTGCTGGTAAATTTTGCTTCAATTTATGTTATAAGCCTTCATGCCAGACTCTATCAAAAGCTTGAGAAACATAGATGAAGAGAGCGGAACAATCAGGTTGTTCAAGGTTTAGACTCGAATTGAAAATGAAAAATTTTTTTGAATCCGCATAAGTCATAAATTGGTGTTCTCAAATCCGCATGTTTTTGTGTATTCGAAGTTTTTGTTCGAAAAAACTTTAGTTGAACTAAAGATCGCTAATTTGCTAACCGTAGCGTGATAGCAATGTCTAATATTTTTTAAAAATCGTGAAAGCTGTAAAGAATCACAGGAAACAATCGCTTACATGACTAAAATTCTCGAAAAATTGCCAACTTTTAAACAAACACTAAAATTTATTTGAATTCTCTAAATGGGTTAAAAAAACAAAATGTCGGAAAATAACAAAAAAAAATTTCAAAAATAGCGAACATTTTTAATATTTCAAATCAGCCATAAAATTGATTGAAAGTCCTTAAAACTATAGGGAATGGCAAAAATTCGGTAAAAATTGCTAAATTCACGGAAATTTGCTAACAGCGGCATGATAGCAAAGTCTACTATTTATTATAAATCGTTAAAACTGTAAAGAATCAAAAAACTTATACGAACAAATCGCTTATATCACGAACGTGGCTAAAATTCGCGAAAAATTACAAAATTTTAAACAAACCCAAAAACTAAGAGATCGCTAAATCGATTAAAAAAACAAATTGTCTGAAAATAACATAAAAATCGTTAAAAAAATTAGCTTTAATTACGTCAAAATCAATAAAATTGTCGACTTTAAATTTAGGGTTAGTAAGGGCCTTTTGCGTTTTAGATAACGACATATTTTTAATTAAATTGGATAAAGAAGATTTTCAGCTAAAAGCAAAATTAAATTGTTTGTTAAAAATGTCACATACATACATATAATAATAAAAGTCGAATCGGTTTACTTTCACCAACCTACTTATATCTACTATAATTGGAAACGAATAAAAACATGTGGATGTGAAATGCAGAACACCAATAATGCTAAAGTAATCCACTTTCGAGTGGATTCGGATTCTAGGACACACCCGAATATTTTCTTTCTTCAAAGGCTTTTCTTATGGCGTTTACTATACGATGGGTTTGTTCAATTGTGCTGTGCTCTCTTCTAAAACCGAATTGGTGTTTAGGAATACATATATTTTCACTTAAAATTGGAGTTAATTTTGACACAAACAGCCTCTCAAACAGCTTTGATATATAAGAAAGTAAGCTTATAGGCCAATATGACTCAACTTTTGTGTGATCCTTTCCTGTGGTTTTTTCTAAACGACTTAAATTAGAAACTGGAGTTTCATCGTTACTTGGTTCTGTTATTACTAGGCTGGGGGGCTTGAATGTCATTTGTGTTTACTTGATTTGCATCCTTCATTTGAGGGGTATCTATGTCTTTGGTGTAACATCACTTCATAAAACTCGCATATCTCTGGGAGGTAACATTTTTGGGGCACGGGATCGGTCTAATTCGATGCTCAGATGTTGTCAAAAAAAAAAAAAGGAAGTGAAAATTATTTTTTTCCCTTAGGTCCCTTTCTCTATGCGCTGTCACATATACTGCTTGTCAAAATTTACAAAAATTGAAAGCTGTGACGTAGGCTGCACTCAATTTGTACGCAATTTACTTTCATTATGTCCAAGGCGAATTCAAACAGGTAAACTCATCTCTACAACTACAAAAAGCCCCATGTATTTTGTTTATACAATTTTCTGGTTGGTTGTCAAAATTTTTTTATTGCAAATTAAAATTATCACTTTTTTATAAAAGAAATTAATAAATTCACTTCAATCATTCGCAGTTTTAAAATTTTTTTACTATAAAAATAATATTTTTAATACTTTTCATTCAACTTCTTCTCAAAACAAAATCATATTTTGACGTTTGACCATATTTTTTAATTCGCCGTGGAAACAGCTGATGAACGGCTGACGAGATGAGTTTACCTGTTTGAATTCGCCTTGATTTTGCCATAAAAAAACAATTTATAAAGACAAACATGTAATCAGCTGTTAAATTGAAAGCATAATTTCTAAACAAATGGAAAGGTGAAATTGAAAGCAATCTCGTGGTCAATTTAAAAAGTGTGAGTGTGTTAGTGCCGGTTCACACACGTCAAGTTTGACTCGTCAAGTCTAGAGTTTTTAGGAGAGAGGGGAAAAGAATTGGCATTCTCTCTTCCCTTCTCTCCTAAAAGCTCAAGACTTGACGAGTCAAACTTGACGTGTGTGAACCGGCACTTAGTAAAAAAGTGAGATTGTATTGCAAATTGAAAGGAATTGAAAAGCAAAACTTGATCGTGTGGCCACCAAGTAAATGCTGGTTCACACTCTTCAAGTTTTAGCCATCAAGTCTTTAGCATTTGGGAAAGAAGGGAAAAGAGAATACCATTTCTTTTCCCCTCTATCCTAAAATCTCAAGACTTGACGACACAAACTTGACGTGTGTGAACCAGCACTAAGTGGCGCCATAGATTTCTTATGGTTTTTTTAGTAGTATCCGAATGGCGTACTAATGAAAATGTGTTGCTTTTATTATCGAATTGTAATTTTGTAGGTTTAATCCATTTGTTAAATACAGGCTTTGATTCAAAGCCTTCCTATACTTTTGAACATAGTAAAACATGTGTACACTTACAAATAAAATTGAACCAAAGACGAAAGAAGAGGGTAAAAACGGAAGGATTTACAGATACATAGATGCAAAAAGTGTCAAACGTTCTAATATCACGTTTGAAAAGAGCCCCTGTTAGTTCTTTTTTAAAAAACGAGTTAACAGGAAAAATAACGGGCCAGGAGTATTAAAAAGAGCCAAGTATGGCCCCTTAATAGCTAAGTTGGCATCATTGGCGGTGTCAATAGGTGCGTTTGAGTACTTTTACAGTAAAATGCAGTAAAGGAGGAAACTGAAAAATTTGCTCCACAAAAAGCTGCTGTCCATAAAAGTACGCGAACGCAAAATTTGTAAAAATTCGTAAAATAAAGGCAACAGCTGATGACAAATAGTTGAAGTGTTGTAAAATGCTTACACTTTGACTACTTAACGTGTTTTCTAATCGGTACTCGATTAAATACTTTTATAACACGAACATTTTTGGAAAATTAAATAATAAAATTATACGGCAGTTTAGCTGTTTTTGGTCAATCTAGATATTTTATCTTCATTTTTATTTTGTGGGTTATTTAACAAGATTAAAGAAGTTAACCTTACTATTCATGACACAGAATTACGGGGCAGAGTACAAAAGACTGTACCGGTTCAACTCGGTTCGGACATGGCAATACTTAAGCACCAAAAGAGGAAAACGCTAAATTGGTCAACACAGCACCATTAACTACAACTCTGAAGTGAATAGCTGTAGTTTACGGCGAATATTAAGGGAATTGGTTGCCGGATGAATAAAAAGGACAATTGGATAGAAATTGGTATTAGACACTACCATTTTAATCAACCCTGTATGGCAAAGTTGACTGCAGTTCAACAGTTGACAGAACAGTAGAGGGCGGATGCAAAATGGACTAAACAGTAAGTGGATCCGGTCTTTTGTGGTTTGGACGTGAACAGTTAAAGAACAGAAAAATTGGTAGCGGAAGAGATCAACTTCCCCAAGGGACGCTAAAAGAAAAATTTTGAGTTTTAATAGAATACATTTAGGGAACACACTGGAACAGGACTGATTCACCATCGAATTGTCCCCGCTATCCAAAGGAGTTGACAGGACTGGAAAAGGGCTACACCAGCCACCACCTAAGGGGGCTTTGAGATGCCCGAGGCCGGGACACGATACACCATAAGTGGGAGTTTCTGGGTAAGAAAAAAAAACCGAACATTTTGTTCGTACAACTGCCGGGGTAAGCTAAAACCCGGCACATTTATTTATCACCAACTCACATGGCGATTAACCAAACCCCACATTGACCAAAACCGGTGTTCATACGTCGTATATGAAAAGGAAAAAATATCAGCTCCAGTGCCAAACCGATGGGCTACATATCTACTTCCGTTTCGCCCAAAATTTAAAACACCCCACTTATAATAACAACCAAAAGTGTTTTAAACCATCATCCACAACCTCCATCGTTTTTACCATTCATAGTGGCAAATAAAATGGGTTTTAAACAACCACCATCGTTTCTACCACAAATAATAAAATAATAAACAACCATCAACAACCTCCATCGTTTTTACCACTTACAGTGGCAAATAAAAAGTGTCTTAAACAACCATCCACAACCACCATCGTTTTTACCATTTACAGTGCAAATAAAAAGGATTTTAGCCAACGATCCACAACAAAAAAATGACAACAAAAAAAACGTTTTTCACATCCTTTGTATCAGCAAAAAGGTGTTTGATACAACCACCGGTATTAACAAAAGCTTAAGACAAAGGCAGCAACAACAAAACTTAAACCACCCATTGTGACAACAAAAGGAAAAGTTTTGACCACCACCTGTAGTGACAGCAAAAGGGGTAGCTATCTACTCTCGTATCCACAATAAGACGTGTTACCACCTATAGTGACAACAAGTTTTAAACTATCATCCGCAACAACAAAAGTTTTTGCCATCCGTAGTGATAACAAAAAAGAAAGAAAGTGTTTTGAGACCATCATAAACAACAACAATCGTTTTTACCACCTATGGTAACAACAAAAGTTTTGAGCAATATCACAACAACCCTACAATTTACCGGACAAAGCTCAAATTCCCCAGAAGCTCGTAGGAGTTAAGCAACCACCACAACGAACATCAGCGACAACAGCAGCAGACTCTATTATGGATTCCTGCTAGGTCAGCCCGACCGGTAGGGTAAGATAAGTGAAAACAAAATAGAAGTTTTTGTAAAATTTAATTTCCTTAATCTCGGTTTCGTGTAGGGCGGTTTAGGGTAATGTTAGAGAAATATTAAGTTTGCATATGTCGTAAAAAAAAGAGAAAAATTGAATATTTGAACACGCGATTTGTAACAAAATTAAGTGATAATTAACAACAAAAAAAAACCCCATAATCGAACTTAAGGAACCAAAATGATTTTGAATAAAACGGAATTTGAATTGGTATATGAAGTAAACGATTTTTGTAATTTGAAATAATGGAATAATATATACTAGAGGTATGAGGTAAGTGTGTGGTGGTGATATTAAGTAAGTAGGTTTGGGATTCCGCGAACACTGGTTCAACTTTGATGCCATTCTTGTTTTTCTGTATTGTACGAACCTTCACCCATGCCGCGAGCCATAGCCAAGCAAGTCCTAATGGAACGGTTCAGGATAGGATGATAGGGTTGGTGGTGACACACCCGATCGCTTGTGCAATTTTTTTTTAATTTTTTTTCAGTTTAAATCCCGGGGAAGAAACATGACAAGAAAAACGAAACGCTACAGGATTTTGCACTAGAGATTGAGCGTTGGTTGCAGCTTACTTATCCAGGTGAAAGTAATCCATTGCTAGATCACTTTAAGACCGAAGCGTTAGTGAACGGCAAGCTTTCAGCAACATTTTTTTTTTAATTTTCCTAAGCAAATCCCGCGAAGCTTTATGCTTGTCTGCAGGAAAGAAACCAGAGTCTCTGGCGGGAGTCGAAACCGCAACCCCGGCGCTGATAGACTAGCTCGCTACCAGCTAGCCTACCGGGGCACTCTATGCTATAACTTCGCTAAAATTGGCCATATTCAGCGAAATTGCATAGCACCAATAAGACGATCAAAATCTTCTTCGCCGCCAAGAAACAACCAGCGTGCTAATCACCAGGCATCACAAAAGTCAGATTTAAGCTTAAAAGAGCTAGCGCAGTGGGGTATGGGCTAGCTTCCATATCTGAGCGCCCCACAATCTCTATATGAGTAGTGCAACGGAGTAACAGGAATCTTTCTTCTTGTGACTACATTAACGGTCAAAAACGCATTCTTACTAGCCCTCGTAAAACCTAGGAAGAGTTTAATTCCCGTGAGAGTATTAAATTTATTCAGCAGTGAAAAAGTTATGCAGAACTTCAAGATTGAACATTGTACTTCAACAGAGAAAATAATTAAATGCGAGCAGAATCAAGGCGTAGCCAGGAAGAGAAGCAAAAACCACGAATTACTAGAGGAACATGTGCGAAAATGGACCGAAAAACTAACGCCGGCTGGTAAAAATAAGGCTAAACAACTACTTAGAAAATATACCTCTGTATTTGCTTTGAGAGGTCAAAACCAAGGCAAAACGTTATCGTAAAACACGAAATCACCGAAAAACTGGCGAAGCTAAGCCGAAAAAACTGGCACCAATAAGCATTCCTCTAGCAAAGCTAAATGAAGTAATAGAGCTGGTTAGCGAGATAGAAAAGAACGGAGCAATTACACCATCATCAAGTCCTTGGAGTTCACCAGTGGTTTTGGCGAAAAATAAAGGTAGAATTCTGTGTAGACTACAGAAAACTGAATGAAATCACGAAAGAAGATAGTTATACATAACCTAGAATTGATGATACATTGGTCACTTTAACCGGAACGGAATGGTTGTCCACATTAGATCTGCAGAGCGGTTACTGGCAAGTGGAAATTTCAGACAATGATAAGAAGACAACTGCTTTTAGCGCAAGTAATGGCTTATGACAGTTTAAAGTGATGCCATTTGGACTCTGCAATACTCTGGCTACATTTGAGCGTTTAATGAAGCAGGTCTTGAAAGGTCTTCACCGAAAGACATGTTTGGTGAACCTTGACGACATTATTATCATGGGAAAAACATTTCGTGAACATCCGAAAAGCCTAGAAAAAGTGTTGAAACTTGTATCCAAGGCAGGACTCAAACTAAGTGCTAAGAAATGTTCACTGTACCAGAAGGAAATGAAGTAACTGGGAAATGGTGTTACCTCCAAAGGCATTTCAACGGGTGATGATATGGTAAAAGCTGTAATGAATTGGCCTCGTCCGAAAAATCTACATGAATTACGCAGTTTTCTAGGCTTATGTACATACTACAGGCATTTTGTACCGAACTTTGCAAATATTGCTGAATGTTTAAACGAATTGACTAAAAAGTCGCAAAAATGCAACAATTTTGGGTTATGCATTTTCTGGAGAAAAATTTGTGCTTGGTACCGTTTCGAGAGGATATGGAATTGGAGTTGTGCTTTCGCAAGCGTTTACAAGTGGTCAATGGCGTTGAGCGAGTCGTAGGCTAATACAGCCGAATACTCTCGAAGCCTGAGAGATACTACTGCAGTTCTAGAGTGCATTGAACATTTTTACAACATTTTGAGTGAAGAACATACCATTCTGTACTCAGGTGGTTGCTTCAGTTCAAGAATCCGGAAGGTCAGGAAGCTCGCTGGATTAAGCGCCTTCAGAGTTATGCTTTTAGCATTGGGCACAGGAAAGGCGGTAAACATGGAAATGTGGATGCTCTATCAAGACGATCCTGTGTATCACTATTGCAGATAAAATCCAACAAAGACTGGTCAATTGCGCAGCAAACTGACCTTAGAACAAAAAGTACCCAAAAAGCCCTCTTATAGATTGTCATTGACTTAGGACCTTGCATGATTATTATTTTGCATGTTTGATTAAATCTTTAATAGTTTTTATAGGAAATTCATTTTTCTTTAGCGTGTCTATTATTCTTTTAAAATTATCCTTGTGGAAAGAGTCATCACTAATCTCTAAAACTCGTCTTATAAAATTTGTCGCAGTGTTAATAATTATTCGCCTAGGATGTTTAGAGTAGAAGTTTATGAGTCTTCCAGACGATGTTGGTTTTTGATACCAGTCTGTCCTAAGTAGGTTGTTTTGTCTAAGAACCACACAGTCTAAGTACGGTATTCTATTTCCATTTTCCTCTTCTTTCGTAAAACAAATCTGTCTATTAAATGAGTTTAAAATTCTTAAAACATCATTTACATCTTTCCTTTTGATAACACAAAACAAGTCATCCACGTATTTGGTGAGAATTTTTGGTTTTTCTCCCATCAGATCTACTGAAAAGTCTAGAAGCTTTTCCATTATAATATCCGCAATTACAGGTGATGCTGGTGAACCCATTGGCATACCTTTTCTTTGTTCAAATATTTTATCTTCATATTTGAAATATCTTGTATCTTTGATACAAAAAGAAAGGATATCCATGAAAAGCTTTTTTGGAATTTTGGTGTAATTTTCCAATATATTCCAGTTTTCTTCAATTGTTTGGAGAGCAAGATTGACCGGAATACTCGAAAATAAAGCCACTACATCAAATGAAATCATTATTTCGTCATCTTCTATTCTGGTTTTATTGATCCTTGATTTGAATTCTATTGCATCCTTCACATTGTATTTAGATTCCTTCGTAAGATTTTTTAATATGCCTACCATATATTTACATAAACCATATGCTGGTGAATTAACAGATGAACAAATCGGCCTGAGTGGGGTTCCTTCTTTGTGTATTTTCGGCAATCCGTATATCCTAGGGGCTATTGATGTCCGTGTACTTAGTCTGTATTTTTCCTGTACAGTTATCAGATTTAAATTAAACAATTTTTCTATTAACAAGTTATTTTTGTTCTGTAAAGTGGCGGTTGGATCTTTTTTCAAAAACGTTCTTTTTTTTTAATTCCATAAGCAAATCTCGCAAAGCTCTAAGCTTGTCTGCAGGAACCAGAGTCTCTGGCGGGAATCGAACCCGCAACCCTGGCGCTGATAGACTAGCTCACTACCAGCTAGCCTACAGGGGCACTCAGTATTCACGAAAAGGCGGTTTTTCGCTTTGTTTTTATCATATTTTGCTACGAAAAATTCCTTTCCATGTTTGCCGACGAATGTTGTGTAGACAATATGTCTTTGGCAATTCTTCTGATGTTTGGAATTTTTTAAATTGTACTAAATATGTCATTGGAGTACTTCAGTACTTTTGCAATGTAAATTGTACTGAAAAAAGTACAATTGTACTGACTTTATCATCCCTGGTTTTAACACAGCTAAGGGCAGATAGAGAACATTGAATAAAATAGAGTAAATTGGTTGATTTACACTTAGAGAAATTTTTGAAAAGTTTTATAAACTGTAAAAATATTGCTATTAAATATTGTTATTTGTTCTTGTTTTGACTGCTAAAAAATAGTTTTTTATTTATTTTCCCTATTTTAAACCTACTTTTTTCAAGTTAAAAAGTATTATAATAAAACAAGTGTATAGTATGTTTTGGGGATTTTAAGGAATATCTTAGTAGGTAAAAAAAAACAAAACACGATGTGTAAATGTAAAAACCTGAAAAACTTCGTAATCCAGGCAAACCAGCGCCCACCGTTGTTTTAACAGCACATGCTCAGGGTTGCAAATTAAGTGCCTTTGGCGCTAGATTTAGCGCTTTTTAACTGTCGAAAAGGCACATATTTTTCCCTTAGCGCTTTTTTAAAGAGCGCTAAATTAGCGCTCTTATAGATACCCAACATTTTTGTACTCTTATGGCCAGTTTTCACGGTAATACAATGTATTACGACTTTGTAGAATCAAAATATTATGAAATTCTCTCCGTGCTTAAAAGAAAATATAAAAATCTGTTGTATGTATTTTTCATGTTTACACGGATGGTAAAAGTAAAATCAAAAAATAAAAACAAAAAATCAGATGGTTACAGTTTTACAATTATCACAAAAACAACATGAGAATTTTCTGAGTTGATGTTAGTTGTTTTTGTAATTGTATACAAATTCTACCACCTTCAATATACTCTGTAGAAATACACCTCTGGTGTGATGAAAATACATAAGTTTCTAAAATGGTTTAGAAAAAAATCATTTACCGACCGCTTGTCAGATTTTGTTTTCTTATTCTCTCTTACTCAATACATTTTTCTTTTACATGGTATGATTTTTCTCATTCTACATAATGTCGTAATACAATGTATTACCGTGTAAACTAGGGCCTGTTCGGAAATGCATCACTGCGCTGCATCAGAAAAGCAAACTTTTTTTAATGCCGATATAAAATAATTTAATTATTTTTTTATTGTGTGACTATTATTTTTGTGGAGTATTTGACAATTTTTTGGTCCACATCTACTTCACAGATATAAATTTAAGCATTTGAAATCACTGATGCAGCGCAGTGATGCATTTCCGAACAGGCCCCTAGCCTTTATTTGCATACATTAAAATCAAGACACATTAAACCAAAATTTGTTTCCGTTTTTCAAATACTTTTGATTTATAGTACTCTGAAATACATACTTTACACGGAGAGAAGTATATTTTCTAAAGAAATCCATTTCGTTTCTTGAAACAAGAAAATCCAAAAATAATTTCCTGATTTTAACTTGTTTTGTTCCTATTTAGTGAAACTTTTTTAAGCAAATCAATCAAAAGTTTCTTTGTTTTATATCAAGTTTTCTTAAACTTACAGGCAAGGCAATTCACATGGAGGCTTTTACGACGTCGCTTTGTCGACGTCTCTTTTGGTTTGATGGCGAGCGGTGTAGAGAAGAAAGGGGGGTAAACAAAACGACTCGTTTTGTGTTTTTCATGTCGTTTTTTATATTTTTCTTTTAACTTTTTCTTTTTACGCTTTATTCTTTTTCTTACTTTGAAGTGTGTGGTTGAAAATAAAGTGAGTCCTCGATTATCGATAACAGACGGGACCGGCAGCATTCTTGATTATTAATTTTTTTTTGGTGTGTTTCATATTTTATTTAAATATGTATTGTATTATTATGTAAACATAGGGAAAAAAGTAATTGGCAGAATATGCTTCCAGTACGTTGGGAAATTCTCTTTCTTCGTTTATTTAAATTTGTTTTGATTGTTCTAAATTAAATGAAATATATAATTTGTTTATAATTTCGGATTACAGAGGTGATTTAAATCAATGCAAAAAAATCATATTTTCCAGTTAATTAATGCTGCCGGTTAATAGAATGACGGATAATCAAAGCCATACTGTAAATAAAAAAAAAGACATGCAACCAAAAATCATCGTATGAACGCAAAAAGATTTTGGAAAATGCTTTAAAAGGGAATCAAGATAAAACGACGTCGTAAAAGCCCTCATGTGAATTGAGTGTTACTAGTGCTACACGTTCTTATAAAAAAATTCAGGCTTGTTTTTCTGATTTTGTAAAATAAAAAGAAACGAAAACTAGATTAAAGTAACTATAGAATTAATATAATTTTTTTTAGCTAAAGCTAAGTAAATTTTAGGTCTCTTTCAAGGCGAATTAACTACAGGTGGTGTCGAAACGCCTTCTGATTTTGACAGTTCGAGCCTATTTGTTTTGATTTGTTAGTGTTTTGCTAAGAATGGTTGACATATCGAGCCGTAAACACTAACAATGCAATGCAAAACCCCCTATGCTGTTTCTTTTGTTTTTGGATTGTTGTAGTTGCGACACCACCTGTAGTTGAATTCGCCTTGGTCGCTTTGAGTCACTACTTTTTAAAGTATGTTGACAGTAAGAAACTTTTGGCTTGGACGATAATGGTGCAACATTTTTTTGGTTTAAGACATATTTTCTGGTGATTTAGTAAACAATTCTTTCCGTGTATATTTGAAATTATATTTCTTTACTTTTTCTGAAATATCAGAAAAGCTCTTTTAAAAATGTTAATGTTTTATAAACACAGTTCGGCAAAAGACAAAAAAGTCGGTGTAGAGAGCTTGATTATGTGATTATAATTAACTTTAGCGTGTTAAATCCAAATAGTTTATTCAATCACGTCTAGTTAATATCTTCATGATTTCATGCCTTATTTTATTCATAATATAAATGTGTAAATACAAATTTGCATGAAACAATGGTCGCCACTAATCAAGAAATAGTTTTGAAAATAATCATTTGTAAAAGATCAAAATCGTACAAATAGTTCTTAAGTTATGATAAAATGTAAGTACCACAACCGCCTTATTTTGGTTGAAAATAAGTCTAGTTCATAAAAAAACTAGACATGATAGACAAAACTGGAAACGGATTTGAATTAAGGGCTGTAAAATCTTTGTATTTCATATATTTTTATTTAAAGCGATCTCTTTTTGACGACCAGTGTAATAAAGTAAACTTGGATCTTAAACATTTCATTAAGTATTTTATTTAAATTTTATTAAGCGCATTTTGATTGAGGACAAAACACTAAAAAATCAAAGAAATTCGCATGAATAAAAAAGTTATTAAAAGTCTTATACCATGTTCGCACGACAGCGTTTTTTCGTAATTCACTCTCTCGTCTAAGTTCTTGCCTGTGACTCATGAGGTTGCCAGTTCGAGTCTCAGAAAGAAATTTTTTTTATTTTTATTTAATTTTTTTATGTTTTAAAAAACGATTTTAAGACTATAAAATTTTAAAACGAATTTCAAACATCTACTTTGGCAAAAGAGGAAACGGACTTAGGTTCATATACATAAGTATACATTTTTTGATTTTGTCATATTCTTCGGCATGATGAAATGAAAAGTTGGCGTGGCTCAATTCATATTTATTTATATCTAAAGAACATTATTAATATAAATTTTTGTTCTTATCTCACCATGGTGAAGGGTATGTAAGACTCGGCATAGCCGAATGTAGCACTCTTACTTGTTAATTTTAAAGCGGAATTTTGGTACAATTTATGTCAATTTGGTACAATTTCGACATTGAGACGGTACAATTAAAGAAATGTCAGATCCCAACAGTGATGCACAAACTAAATAAGTCTCCATTTACATTGCACGATTTTTGTCGTTGCGATTCTTACATTACTGTCGAGAGGGGTGAGAGAAATTAAGAGGGGTACTCAAGAGAGTGTACTCATTGGACGAAAAATGTATTTAAGTTCGGTGCAATGAAAAGTTGTAACGGCAAAAATTTAACAAAATTGCATATATAAGACTGACTTCAAAGAAGAAACGACAAAAATCGTATAATGTAAATGGGCACTAATAAGATAAGAAACTACTTGAAAAGAATAATCATTTTAATCGTTTAACAATTTAGTCATAGTAAAAAAGTGTTTCTGCATGAACAAGTTAATCGGGCGTAAAAGTGCTATTTAAAATCTTCGAAATTTTTCATAGTTTTGCAATAATTTTTTTAACTTAAAAAGATTTTAATACAAAATATGTAAATACATACCTACCTATAAAGTAAAAATAATTTTAAAATATATTATTTATTTGACACCTTTTTTGTTTTTAAACAAAAATTTAATAAATAAATTACATTTCCTATTAATAAATACATACATATGTACGTGGTATTGTGCAAACAACTTTAACTAAATGTTTAATAGCTGTAACTAAAATGTCATTTAATGCCATTGAAATATATAAAAAAATGCTATTATTTTAAAGTTGTACTTGGAAAAATTTGTTTACGTTATCTTACGGTTTGTTATTATTCTGTTTTAATAAAGATTGTTTGGGCTTTTTATGTTATAACAAAGTACATATGTTTATGTAGGTACATATGAATGTATATAAATTTAATATATGCACATGTGTATATGTGTAGTTATCAGAGCTGTAAATGAATCATTCATTTTAGATTTTAATACCTAACGAATAAGCTAAATTTTGAATTAATTCATTTCACAGCAAAATAGAATTTAATTAAATATGAATCAATTCAAATGAATTAGACAGAAATTAATTACTATTCGTTTCCAATTCAATTGAATCTGAAAAATGGATTGCAATTCATTTGACAAATTCAAATTAATCCAATTCCAATGAATTGTTGAAAGTTTTCGATACAAAAAGTAAACCAATTTTCAAATTGTAGTAAATTCTTAAGTAAACGAACACAGCTTTGACAGCAAAAAATGTTATGTTGAGATTCAAAGTTGCTTAAATCTTTAAATTTCGATTGAAAATTTTTTAAAAAAGTAATTTTCTACAATATACCAGTTTATCATAGGAATTTCAAATCTTAGAATTTACTAGGTGATATACAAAACGAGCTTCCTGCCTCTTACAAAAAAAAATTTACTTACAAAGTCAATTCAAATGAGTTGGAAATAAATTGCTAAGGCCCGTTTTCACAACTTACCGATAGCTAAAGGTATGATTACAACTTTACTTTATCCTACCAGGTACACACAGAAAAAAATACCAATGTAAAATTAACATGGAAAAATGTTGATTGAGAATCATGTTAAATTTCTGCAAAAGTATGCCCTTTATTTAAATTTATCATTATTTCTTAATAATTTTAAATGAAAAATATTAAAATAATCTTTAATCACGCTTATTTAATATTATTCACTGTTAAAATAAATAAAAAAAATATTAAAATTTAAATAAATATGGATTCGATATTGAATCCATTAAAAAACCTGTTTTATATTAAAATCAAAAGTTTATCTTGTAAAATTAACATGCATACATAGTTAAGTATGTTAATTTTCATTCTTAAAATATGTTATACAATGAAGACAATTCCCGTATTCTTTTAATTAAAAATATTTAGTTAAATAGTACACCAAGTTTTCAAAGTATAATGATGACCATATCGGGCGATTCTGCTGATGCTTCTGTTGACAAAGGAGAATACAAAATAAGTGAAACATGTGTTACAGTTGTAAGTGTATTGAATTATTCTTAAATAAATGTATATGTTGTCTGTAAAGCTTCTTCACACTGTTATAACACACTCAAACCAATTTGATTCTACATGAAATTCACGTTGTTTCAACTTGAAATAACTTTCATTCAACGTGATTCGGATTTTTATTTCAATATAAATGACATTTTGCTCTAACTTTACTGCAATGTTAAATTAACATGAATAATAGTTATTTTAAAAGAAAAAAATGTTGTTCGCAAGCAATTATAAAATCAGGTTGAATTAACATGAAACACGTATGAAGCAAAATCACCACCGAAAAATTTTAAATCAACCTTGTTTTCGACGTTTTTAACTTGATTTTTTTCTGTTTGTAGGATAAACCTTAATATACTTTATCGCGTACTTCAGGCTAAAGTAAAGTTTAAATAATGGAACATCTTTTATAATGCCACTTAAAGTCTACTTTAAGCTATCGGCAAGTTGTGAAAACGGGCCTAATTCTTTTTTCTAATTCATTTAAATGAATTCAAAATCAATTCAAATGAGTTGCAATTCCCTTTAACAAATTCATTTGAATTGGAAACGAATTGCAATTCATTTTACAGATTCATTTGAAATTTTCAAAATGAATTGCAATTGATTTTTAAGATTTATTTGAATTTGTCAAAATGAATTGCAATTCATTTTTCAGATTCATTTGAATTGGAAACGAATTGAAATTCAATTCTGCCTAATTCGTTTGAATTGATTCAAATTCCATTCAATTCATTTTTTGTGTATAAAGAATTAATTCAAAATTTGCTAATTTACTGCATGAATGATTCACGAATTAACTCAGAAATGAATGATTCATTTACAGCTCAGGTAGTTATATAGTAATATGCATTTACAAACATATTTATTTATATCTAATAGATATTATCTATGTATGTATATATAATTTATTTTTAGGACAATTTTTGTGGAAATTTTGTTTTAAAATACATTTGAAATATAAATTTTTTATTATGACTATGACTGGCAGGTAGTGTTTAATAAGCCCAAATAAAAACAAGTATGTGCTATATTCGGCTGTGCCGAATCTTTAATACCCTTCACCGAGAGTAAGAATATTTAAAAAACGGGACTTATATTGAATTTATTTTTTATATGAGGCCTACTGTTAATTATTGACAGATCTTCATGAAATGTGGTCACGTGAGGCATATTAAAACAGTTTCTCCACAACTACCCTACAGATAATATTGGACTACGTGGTCCATTGTGGATTAAATGGACTACTTTCAACATGGTCCAATGTACTGATGTATACTTTTCTATAGTTTACAGTATTACACAGTGGTAGCCCTGATAGTGTCCAATATTATTTGTTTATTTAAAAGTGAAAGAGGAAAGTTTGTGAAAAATGGCATGACATATGATACTATATTTTAGTTATTAGGTTTTTTTCTAAAACGACAAATTAATTAATTTAACCTAGGTTTTATGTTCTTATTGTATTGTTGTACAACAGCTCCTAGTGTTGCCACCATCTAGTAATCGGCCGAATCGTATTATTTTGTAATAAGTAGCCCACCAGTAGCTTATTTTTTGGTTTGCAAGATACATAGAATGTTTTTGATTGAAAACAAATTCCGATCATAAAAAAACAAAAAAATTAGCCATATTTGTTAGGGCTATTTTTTTTTGCTTATTTTGGCAATATCGGCTTTTTTTTTAGTTATTTTTACAATATCGGCTATTTTTTACTTATTTTGCCATTTTTAGATAAATTTTTCATTTCATACGAAAAAAAATTTAGGTATCCTAAAAGGGGGTATATTTTAAGGTGTTACAAGCCTCAGAAAAAACGCACGATACCCACTTTACTATAGTAGTGTGGGTATAAACACAATGTAATCAGCCATGTCACAGAGTACATGTACAGAGAAACCGAATGAAACATATGTACATATTTGTTTATTGATAGAAAGTGTATTTTGGTAGTGTTTTGACCTTTCGGATACAGAAAACTCCCATTCCGTTCATGAATACAAAATAGTCCGAAAGGAATTGTACTCTGTGACATGGCTGAATAAAAATAACTTGCTGACAATGACAAACACAATGGCAATTTTTGTTTACCCTACAAAAAAATGGAAGATATCCCCTAAGGCAATTGTTTAGCAATATCCCCAAATTGTCATCTAAAAGGATATAATCAAAGTAATTTTTATTTTCTAGAGAAAAATAATTTATAAAATATTTGTACGTCATAAATAAAAAATAAGAAATATTAAATCTAAAATATTCTGCAAAAGGTAAATACCTATATAAATTCATTAAATCTGTAATATATTAATATGTTTCCTTTTCAACTTAATCCAGATATTGCTCAACCCTCATAATGGATGCAATTTTAAAGGAATTTTTTGGAAACTACATACAGTGCACTCGCGATAATAAGAACACCCTAATATATGATCACCCCAAAATGTGAACACTTATTTTCTTCCAATTACTACTCTAAAATATGAACTTGTTCAAAACTTTAAAATATGAACAACTTATAATTGAATTTTTAACGGTTTTTATCTACCTACACAGTGGTAAAAATTCCATTTTAACTCAACTGCCTAATAACTTGGGGATTTCCCTAGCTATCTGCTTAAAAATTGTCTTCAGTTGTTTATCAAAATGTTTTACATGCACGTTTTAGTTAGTGCTCACATTAACATGGAATTCTATAAACACCTTTAAATATAATTTTAGCGTGAAATGTTTTTAAATATAAATTTAAAAAACATATGTTTTAGACTTTCAAAAGAAAAATCAGAAATTTTAGAACATTAGATGCCATTCACAAATATGAACAATCTTGCAAAAGTGAACTGGCTTTTTTTTTATTAGTTCATATTAGCTCTGTTCCACATGCATAACGAAACAGTCCGAACTTGCACAAAGTTACCCAAAAGCGTTTCACATAACAATTTTTGTGCAATAAAGAGAGTAATTGAGAGAGTAATTTTTTTCATTTCCTGTACAAATTTGCACGAAGTTTTTCTTTGGGTAAGTTCGGACAAGAAAAAACAATCAGCTGTTTTTGTTTACATATGAAACTGATAAATAATTCAGGAAATTTACAAGCAAAAGGAAAAGTTTAGTATTAATTAAAAAACATATTAAAAAGCAAAATGTAAGGTTTTTGAGAAAAATGAAAGTGGTTAAAACGTTATTGCATACATATTTCCCTTATTCTTTAATATAAAAAAAAAACAAAATATAAAAAATTACAATGATGCAAATGTTTTAGTTTTATAATGTTATGACTTTTAAGCGTCTTAAATCACTTAAATAGATCTTAATTTGAAAAGTAAGCAGCATTAGTATTTGAAGATGTTCAAAAATGGTTTTTTGCGTTCCAGCAATTTTGGGTAGTTTCGGCAAATTTAGAGAGTAATTTTCATTTTACTCTCATTAGTTCGAACTTGCCCGAGATCTTATGGAACACACCTATTATCGCAAGTGCACTGTAATTTTTTTATTTTACTTTATTCTATTTGTAAGTATAATTTACTTATACATATGTATGTTTGCGATTAAAAAATGTATTTTAAATAAAATTAATATTTTTCAAAATGCAAAATCTTCTTTTTATCATCCCAATGATATTTTGGCGATATCTTCTTATTTTCTTATACATATGTGGTTATCTGGCGATATTGCCAGTTAATCATCTAGCAGAATCGCTTTCGTATTGCTATCGAGACACGTTTCTTCCCGAAGGAAGTATCTTCCGCAATACGAAATCGATTATTGCCGCAACAATATTTTTCATCTAGGCATTAGGTACGTTTGGCAATACATAGGGTGTATTTCTGTATTTGCTGGGTATGTTTTAGATTTTATGCTACAAAATAAAATAAATACGCCTGCACTCGGCACTCAATAGCCGGTTGATTTGTTTATGAAATTGTAGAAAAACATTAATACTATAATAAAAATGAAACAAAAGAGAACAAAGAATAAAACAGTGTGCAAAAGAATTGATTGAATAAATAAGATAATGAAAATAAAAGCACAGAGGTACCTACTTACATACATACATACATACATACTAGGGTTTCTAATTTCCCGGTCTTTTTCTATTCCCGGGAAACGAAACAAAAAAAAATCTTATTCCCGGGAATCCCGGGATTTTTTGAATAAAACAATGATTTCATTAAATGAGTTAAAGACAAAAGTTTTTACATTTTTAAAAGAATATACACATATCGATGCCTTACTTCCTCAACCTCGTAACTTAAAAAATACGGGTTTGACTTTTTCATATCAAACGACTGCTATTTTTGTGTTCTAATACTGCAACAACTTATTATCTCAATGCAATATACATTGATGTAACAATTCTTTAATAATTCCATTTTAACTTTAACCCAAACACCGAAGTATACAAAGATGAAACGTTTTTTTTCTCTCCTGAACAATTTTATTTTTTTTAAGATACAAGGTTGAGAAAGTAAGGCATCGATATACAACAGTCTAAAAAAATTAGCTTAAATAATTCCACAGAAAACCAAAACAAAACCAGAAAATTCTTTTAGTATTATTAAAGCATTTAAAAGCTCATCAGAGATTCTATTTCTAATCCTTGTTGATATGTACATATGTATATAACCTGCTACCGAAAACGTGCTCTCGTTCTCTACAGCAGAGCTGTAAATGAATCATTCATTTTTGAATTAATTCGTGAATCATTCAAGCATTGAATTAACAAATTTTGAATTAATTCTTTTCACACAAATAAATGAATTGAATTAAATTTGAATCAATTCAAACGAATTAGGCAGAAATGAATTTAAATTCGTTTCTAATTCAAATGAATCTGAAAAATGAATTGCAATTCATTTTGACAAATTCAAATGAATCTGTAAAATGAATTGCAATTCGTTTCTAATTCAAATGAATCTCAAAAATGAATTGCAATTCATTTTTCAGATTCATTTGAATTGAATTGATTTTGAATTAATTCAAATGAGTTAGAAAAAAAATTTAACAATTCAAATTAATGAAATCTAAAATGAGTTGCAATCAATCAAATTCAAGAGCAGATCTAGAGGGAATAAAAAATTAAAATTTCTTTTTTCAGTGTTTGGAGTTTATTTCTTCAAGAAGAAATTATTTTTATTCTGAACGACAAAACACATTTAATTTTCAAAAGGCAATAAATAATTTAAAAAATAAAATAAAAAACCCACCGAAAAATTTTTTGGTAATGTTATAGGTATTTATTTCACAAAAATAAAACTATCTTTCACAACTAAACAAAAATCAGAAAAATTACAATGTATGTAGTTCAAAACACAATTGTGTTTCAAAAATATGCTAAACATTTGCGTTCATTTACTAAAAGAGTGTCATATCAAAAAAAAAAAAACACGATTTCGCACAAACGCATTAAACATTTTTAACTGACAACCAATTGAAAAGAAGGAATCTTATAGAACATATTATATTCTTACTCGGAGATTATGCAAGTTATTATTATAAAATTTCGACAGAATATGAAGCAGAATATAACGAATATTTCTGCGTAACTAAATCAAAAATGGTGTTTTTGGGAGTTATAACATTCTTTTAGTAAATGGGCAACATATAATAGGAATTAATTGCATCAACTAATTATGCTTTTATTTTAGTAACGAAATAAGGCTAATTAGATTTAATTAGAATGCATCATTCACCTTCAACAACAATAGCTTTTCAAAATTATCATCTGAAAGAGATCCACGTTTAGGGATGTTAAGAATAGAGGCGTACGAAAATAATCTTTCAACAGCAGCTGACGATGGTAACGGCGCATTATATTTTAAAAAAGCCTTTTTAACCGTTGGATAATTATGCAGCATACTTAATGATTTTGAAGAATCTGCTAAATATGCTGTAAATTCCGATTCGGAGGGAATATTGAGCAACAATGAATTTTCGGGAGTTTCTGTAATAAATGTTATGGTTAATGTTTTTTAAAATTATTCTGCAAAGCGATTAGATAATTACCACAAATAGAAAAATCGAAGTAACTAAACACGTTACTCTCTGAATTGGTTGACGTTGTGATGTCCTTATCAGACATTTGTTGAACAGCATCCTTTGCCATTTGAATAACGTCTGCTTCAGTGCCAATATCAAAATTTGGGTTCAAAGCTTTTAACCACAGACACTTAATTGGCGGACAAAGAAGAGATGCCACAATTGCTGTTTTGACAGTAACATCTAAGTTATAGAAATTGTTAAATCTTTTTTTTGTCGCCTCCATTAACTTTGTGGCCATAGTTTTCAGATATCCACTTCCATCTTTCAATTGTATTTTGCCAAATTTTGTTTGAATTGTGGCTAAGGCTGGTAACAGATAACCAAATAACATGCCGTCGTCTTTTTGGAGAAAGTCTATAGCCTCTGCTATTGGCTGCAGAAGCTGTATATACTCTTCTAAATATTCAAATTCACTGTCTAGAAAAGTTTCAATATTTAACTTTTGGCATAGATCGTAGAGCTTGAACTTATGGGACAATAAGTCTTTTATACTGTCGTATAAAGAGTTCCATCTTGTTGCTACAGGGTATTTTAACTGAGACCCCAAAGATCGCACTATCTGTTCCGATGACTTAGGTCTGTTAACTTTCGCCCACAGCAAGCTGCACTTTCTCAAAACCTAACACAAAAGCAATTGTAAAATTGAGATTAAACCTAAAAAACCATTAAAGATTTTCAACTTTTATTTGACTTACTTACTTGCTTATGCTTTTCATAAATAAAGTTCTGTGATTTAATAATTAGGTTGAAATCAGTTGTCGCGACTAAATTAAGCGTGTGGGTTGCGCATCGAATATGATTTGGTAAAACTAGTTCCAAAACACGATTTGATGAATCTGTTAATTCTTCATCCAGAATATTGTCCTCGTTTTCGTTACTTTCCTCGACGAGAACGCCGAATTCTTTGAAGGCCTTAACGAAATTCGATCCATTGTCCGTTGTTGTTGCTACCAAGTTGCTAACATTTAGACCGTATTCGGTATGAATGTCGTTTATAATTCTACCAATCGATTCAAAAGAATGGGTACCACCAAATCGTTTGCAAGTTAGCGAAATTGACTTTATTTCAAATTTTTCATTCAGCCAATGGCATGTGTAGCCAAAAAAGCTTCGGTGCTTTGTCGACCAAATATCTGCAGTGGTTCAAAAAAAACTTCCACTTTTTATTATGTCCTTGGTTTAAGCCTTAAAGGTGCCAAAAGTTGCGTCCATTAGCTTTATTGCGGTTGGCCTACACATAACTTTTAACTTCGGATTTGCATAATGCATCAATTCTAAAAATGAATTTGATTCCACAAGTGACACAGGTAGCATATTTTTAGCAATAAACTTAAGGACTAGTAAATCAAATACTGATTGCGTGTTTGGTGCTTTTTTTTCTACTTTCATCATCAACTTGTACTCATCAAACATTTTCTTATGTTGCGTGCGCAGGTGGCGAATAAAATTTGATGTCACATGCATTGTGCCTGATAATACCTTATCGCAGTTGTTGCACTTTGCAATGACTTTTCCTTTATTATGTTTTCTTATAGTCTCCTTGATCTGGGGAAATATTGTCAAAATTAATTACATATATGTATAAAATTTTACAAGCAAATTTCAAACCTTTGTTTTAATTGAAAAATAATGTTTAAAAAGCAAACTCCTAGGCGAGCATATAGTAGATTCTGAAGATGTTGATTCCAATAAAGTGCTGCTATCCGTAGCAGAATATGTAGGATCCATCGATTCATCATCATTTGAGAAATCACTTGCTGAAGACATTTTAAATACTTAAACCAAACAATTTTGATTTGTTTGATAATTCACAAGAAACTTTAAACAAAATATTGACTTTCAATTACAAACAATTTTCTTTAATCAAAGCTATGTGTTGAGGACATAAGCAAGCCACTCCACCAAACTAATAACTCTATGCAACAAAAATTACACTTTTTTGTTAAGATTGAATGCTGTTCTGGAGTGTTTTTTTTCTTTATTTTTTGTTTAAATAATTTTTAACCGTTGTTTTTACTTTTTCAAAAGACGATGTCAGTTATTTTACCATAACTTGAGTAATACTCAACCGATTTAAACGAAGTAAGCATACAAAAGAGAATAAAATCACTTGTATTACCGTTACTTATCTTCATTATCCGTAATCACTTATCTTCTTTCATTCTAAAGAAATCACTCATTTGTTATTATTGCATATTCCTCTTTGACGACTCAAAGATAGTATATGCCTGTTCGTTTAGTCTTAATTTACACGTTTCATCTTTTGATGGTCAACTTCTTTTCAATTCCCTTTTAAAAATGCCAATATAATCACACGCGGCAATCGGTTTCAACTTTTTTCGGTTCAAAACAACAACAATTTTATTAACAGCGAATCAGAGAGAAAAAGAAAAGAAAAAAATTACATGCAGCCATCGTTGTGCATATACCAACGAATAAAAACACAAAACGTACTGACCGAGTACAGGCATTACCGTACCTAAAAACATAAGAGTTGAGCATCAAAAGATGAAACGTGTGAAAGCAGACTTTTCTAAAAAAAAAATTTTAAAAATTCCCAAATTAAAAAATAAACCCTTAAAAAGTTAATACCTATATTTTTTTTGTTTTTTTTTCTGGCCAAATTTTAAATTTTTTTAAAAATAGTAAGAAAAATTTTAATAAGAAATCCGCAAACATCCCTAAATAAATATTAGAAGAAAAAAATTATTTTATTTCGCTTGTAGCGACTGGTCTCGGCATGTTGTTTTAAATCGTTTTTATGCGATTCCAGTGCGGAATTACAAGCAATATGCTGTTTTTGAAGACGAATGCGCCAATTTATAAGAATTAGGAGCTTGTTCAATCGGTTTTAGCCATCCTTAAAATCAATAATAAAAATACATTGTATAGGTATCCGTCATTTATTTAATACTTCGATGTGTCATAAGCACTTGCCAATAGCCCAGCATTCATTTTCTCAAGCTTTATAATATTGTCTTTGAAAGTCCTTAACATTTTTTAAGGACAAAACGAAAATTAAAATTCAATTAAACTATGAATATCAAAATATTAAAAAATTTGGGAGGTTTAAAATGATTTCTTCCGATGTAAGTATGTAAGTCTGTGTTCAAACGGCTCCTGTTTTAATGACTTGCTATTAGCGGAATACATTTTATTTCATTGTCACACCTATAGTTTCATCAGCAATTAAAAAATAATTTGTTTGGCAAAAAAGCTAACAGATTTGCACTTGTTTGCTTTGCGACCTGTGTTCTAAATTTGTTATAATAAATATATGTTGTACATTTTCTAAAACCGACCAAAATTGGTCGGAAAAGCCCAAGTTAGGCAACCGTGGTGCGACTAACAAAATAAAAAACATGTCGTCAACATGGCCTTCTCTTTTCCCTTCTCTCCTAAAAGCTCAAGACTTGACGAGTCAAACTTGACGTGTGTGAACCGGCACTAAGATTGCCATTTTTGTTAAAGGCAAGTTTACACGGTAATACAATGTATTACGACATGTCGAAAAAGGATGTAGAATGAGTAAAATCTTATCATGTAAAAGCAAAATGTATTGAGTAAGAGAGAATACGGATACGAAATCTGACAAGCGGTCGGTAAATGTTTTTTTTCTAAACCATTTTAGAAACTTATGTATTTTCATCACACCAGTGGTGTATTTTACCGAAGTATATTGAAGGTGGTAGAATTTTTATACAATTACAAAAACAACTCAAGAAATTTTCATTTTGTTTTTGTAAAAATTGTAAAACTGTAACTATCTGCTTTTTTGTAAAATATACTTACAACAGACTTTTATTTTTGTCTTTTAAACACGGAGAGAATTTCATATTATTTTGATTCTACAAAGTCGTAATACATTGTATTACCGTCCAAACTGGCCTTAAGTGTGTACAGGGTACTTAATAAACTTATGCTATTATTCTTGAGTGAGTGTTTTAAAAAGGAATAATTAAAAAATAGATCTTAAACCGTTGACAACACATACAATTTTTGATATTTTAAAGATAATTTACAAGCAAATATTGCTTTCACAAAAATAAGTAAATCGTAACCTGAAACAAAAAATTAAAAAATTAACGTTTTCATTGCTTCTAATGCATTGCATCAGCACAAATGTCCACAAAAAATTTTGGAATCTTTCGACTAAAATTTGCGATTTTATTATCAAACAAAAAGGCAATATCTACAAAAGATACTATGGTAAACGATAAAAGGCATAACTGACAGTTTTCATAATATGCAACATTGTCAATTGTCAAAACAACTGAAAGGGTTTTCAAGAAAATAAAAGAAAATTAAATTATAAACAGTTTAAAGCGATTTATTAGTTTATCATTTTGAATAGTTTTTGCTTATGCTGAGAAATTTTTAAAATGTCAGAGAGGGCCTTTTGCGTATTAACTAACGATATATAAAAGACAACCAGGTATGCTCTGTAAATCGAAATGAAGTGGATTTAAAATCGAACAAATTTTGAAAGCAAGCGCGTAAAGAAAGTTAATAAAAAGATTACATTTTATATACTTCATACTTAGGGTTGCCATACGTACTGTTTTTAACAGTACATGTACTGATTTTTTGCAATTGTGCTGTTCTATGCATAATGTCCAAAACAGTACGCAAATGTACTGTTTTTTACACTTTGTACTGTTTTTGTACTGTTTTTTTTTGTTCAGTCTACAAAAAACCAAGATATTAAGAAAAACCCTGTTAAAGTCATATTTTTAAAATATCCTAATATTTAACAGTACATAGCTTAAAAAAATTTTGTGTTCCAAACAAAAAATTTCTAAAATAAAAGGAGTTTTTACGCTGTGGTCATTGTTTTCTCATAAATACGCAGTAGAAATCTTAATTATAATGGGTGACTCGCAGCAGTTGCATATTTTCATGTTATTATTTTAAAGACATGATTTTATGGCTACCTCTTCCAATAGTATTTTCCTTTAAACACCTGAGAACAATTATCTTTTATTTCTAGTTCTGGAAATCGAAATCACGTGAAATTGAAAACGTACAAATTTGAAAAATTCTCCGGGTTCAAAATTTATAAAAATTCCTAATTCCTTTCAGGACCACTTTTCTCTACATAAACTTCTTTTGAAATAAGGAAAAGCTACGTTGATTTTTACAAAAATTTTATTGAAAACCTTCAGCGTATAAATTTTATTGAAACTTGTTTTTTACTATTTTCAGATTTTGTTAAATAAAAATACACCAAACTATGTTTTTTGGATTTTATAGATTATAGCTGAACTTGGTAAAATTGGCCGTAAATAATTTAAAAATTGTTTAAAATTGGAAAATTAACTTAGCACACAAACATTTTCTCAAATTCTATATGATTTTTGCAACTATGTGCGTGGTGAAAATTGCTTTAAATACCAATATGCTTAAAGAAAATCCTACTTACACAATCGACGAGTTTTTTGTTTATAGCTAAGTTAGGCTTTTCTCCTTTCTTAAATGGCTTAAAGGAATGTTATGGTTTTCCTGTCTTCAAATTAAAAAAAACATTTAGGTCTAATGCTTCGTTTTAGTGTTTTTTTTAACGCAGATGGAGTAATTTCGTATACGTATAAAATGCCATAAAACGGAAATCATTCCTTTGACGTTACACATTTTAAGTGTTTTTCGTTACATAATTGTTGCATATTCAATCAAAAGTTTTAAATATATAATAATTTAAATAAATAGTTGTGTTTTCGCCAAAAAAAATGTACTGTTTTTTTCTTGATTGTACTGTTTTTCCGAATTTAAAATCTGGCTACCCCATTCATACTTTAAGTACCAATAATATTTACACGAACAACTCTTTAAAACAGTCATGTTGTAAATAATTGAAATTAAAATCTCGTTTGATTTCAATTCCACCTCATTTCGATTTGTAGAACATGCCCAAATATAATAAAGTTTGGGAAAAATAATGCTTGGCTATTGGTAAGCACTTATTATGCTTCGAAGTATTTAATAAATGACGAATATATGTATTTTTATTGTTAATTTTAAGGATGGTTAAAACCGACTGAACAAGCTCTAAATTCTTATGAATTGGCTCATATGTCTTCAAAAATAGCATATTGCTCTGCTTGTAATTCCTCACTGGAATCGCATAGTCTGGGATCACACTATGAAAGTTTTCTTTCAGAAAGTCTGAGTTTATTGGTGAGAGGGGAAGAGAACATGCTTTTCTTTTCTCCCCTCTCACCCATAAACTCAGACTTTCTGAAAGAAAACTTTCATAGTGTGAACCCAGACATAGAAAGGATTTAAAAAAACATGCCGTTGGCTTCTACAAACAAAATAAAATAATTTTTTTACTAACAATTTTTATTTGGGGATTTCCTATTAAAATTTTTCTTACTTTTTTTAAAAAAATTTAAAATATTTTAATTAACAAGATTCAAAATTTGGTCAGAAAAAAACAAAAAAAAATATTAACTTTTTAAGGTTTTGATTTTTAGTTTGGGTATTTTTTTTTTAATTTTTTGGGGACAAGGAAAAAAGTACCTGGCAGCCCAGATCATTTGAACGCCAATTCATGTTCAAAGAATAAAATAGGAAGAATCATGTCAATAACACATGAGCCGTATAAACGCAGACTTAATAAAAACGCATCTACCTAGGAATGTATATTGATTTGTAATTATTCAACAACTGTAAAATATTTATTTTCTTATTTATTTCAATTGTATAATTTCTTTTCAGCAAAACGGTTATATTTATTTAACATTTTGTGGATACCATGTACTTACATACATATAAACATTACCATGCACCTACATATGTTTAATTGTGATAATTTAATATTAGGGAAATGCCATTCATTCATTTAATTCAATTCAATTTTTAAAATAAAGTATAAAGTAACAAATAATAAATAATGAATTCATTAAAATGGTTAAAAGTAAGTATAAAACTAAGGATATCAACGAAATAGATACATTTAAATATACAGTCGTCGGCACAATTATTTTGACAAGAAAAAAAACAGTTATTTCTTTTTAACAAACTGGCGCAGTTTTTTTATCTTTGAAATTGTTTAAGTCTTACCTAAATCTTATTTTCGATGAATTGTAATCGAATAAGCTTTCATTAGTCCAAAGAACTATTCTCCAAATCTCTATTGGCCTTTGGACATGTGCATTAGCAAAAGGTAAACGCTCGAGTTTGTTTGTTTTGATATGTATGTATGTGTGGAGTAATTCTTTAAACATGCTTCTCTCAAGCGGCGCCGAATCGTCCGCTCACTAATTGGAGTACTGGATGACTTATTCCATTCATCTGCGGCATCTTTAGGTTTTAACTGAACGTCTGTTTTAAAATTTCGCAAGATGATTTAGTCTTCACTTAAGAGTTGTTTTGCATTTCGCGCCGGTAAATTTTGTACATCGTTTTTACACCTATAAAGTTTATATGTACACGCAGAGAAAAAACATGGTTGGAGTATGGTTAAAAAAACATATTATGGTCCCTGCAATGGTAACAAACAAACTTTTGTTGTTTTAAACAAAACTTTTATCACGATTGATAATATTTTGTTTCTATTTAACAATAAAGTGTTTACCTACCATGAAACTTCATATATGGTTGAATTCAACAATACATTGTTTTAATAAAATAAAGCTATAACAATACACTTAAACATATTATGGTAACCTATACCATATTAGATAGATAGATAGAACAACTTTATTGAGTATATAAAACAAATAAAGCATTAAGAGGCATTGCCATAGCGTCGTCAGCCTATATAAGTGTTCGATAAGTTTTAGACTTCAAATTCCGTAAGCAAAAGTTTGCTAGGTTTTTCCAATTACAACCATCACATGTTCCGTTCAATAAACTTATTAACGTATTTTGATCAAAAGAATTTTTTCCGAAAAAACGAACCCTAAATTCTCTTAGTATCGGGCATTTTCCCATAAAGTGTAATATATGTTCATCTTCCCCCATATTACATAATTTGCAGACTGAAGAAGTGTTACTATTAAACTTACATTTCGCAAGAGGTAGCGTGTCGCATCGCGCTTTAATAATGGCAGATATTTCGTTTATTGACAAATTTTCCTCAAGTATGTATGTATGTTAAACCCATAGCGGGTGTAAGGTGCTTGCAAATGCGAGCATTACTTGCTAAAGCGAGTTCTTCCATTTCAAACTGTTTACTACTTTGAAGTTTGGACACAAATTCCAAACACTGATTAATCCACTCATTCATAGATAGATTCTCATCAAAACATATATTAAACTGTTCACCAATTTTATTAATTTCCTTTGCCCAAAAAATGTTTTTCTGAAGAACTAGTTTTGATAATTTATGTGGCAGTCTTTTCGCATTATAGTTATACAATGTTTTACTCATATAATTTAGATGAAGACATAATGTATAGAAATGGCTTTCTGTAGCTCCAGTTTCTAAAGCCAGTGCATAATTAGGAGTGATATCCGGTATTTTTATATTTATATTTTATTGTGATATGGTTACTAGAGGTCTGCACAAATGATTTGGTAGCCAAATGAATGCTGTGTGTGTATTTGATAATCTTATCAAATGTGTAAAAAAAATGATAGCGAGTCATTCACGTTCAATCATTTTAAATGAGAGATCAACACAAAACCGTTCATTAAAAAGTTAGCCACACACACTTACACTAATTGTGTGTGTTTCTCTATTCCCAGCGGTAAAACTCAGAAGACCTTCTTACTTCAGGCCTTTTAAAAGGCCTGCTTAAAAATTGTTTTGATTAAATTCCTATTCTTATCTAACTGCTAAAGAATGCCTCATAGAAGGCCTCATCTCTTTGGTGTAAAAGATAAGATACACCTTCCACACTCGCTTCTATGAGAAGGGAGTAGAGAAGGAGTAACATTATTTTTTTTATCCCGTTGCCATTCTTATGTACCTTCTAAAGAAGCGAGAGCGGAAGGCCTTCTCCGCAATGACAACGTGTGTAAAAAAGATATGAGTATGGAATGGAGCGAGAAGGCCTTGTATATCCAAAAGAAGGAGTACAGAGGTCTTCTAGAAGGCATCCGTACCCCTTCTTTTTCCCGCTGGGTTATTGTTTATTGTTTGATGAACTCAAATTCATACATATAACAATAAAAGAACCTGAGCGAAGTTAAAAAACACACAAATCATTCGTGTGTTTCAGTGTTGCCAAGTAAATTTAAAGAAATAACCCCAAATCAAAAAAATATCCCCTAAATTTGTACTGAGTAAAAATAAAAAAACCCCAAAATAAAAGGAATAATTTTTTAAATATTTTTTAAACATACATACCATTTTATTTCATTTAATTTTTTACATATGTATGCATGTAACTACATATATTTTAACATATACTTATATAAAAAAAGCTTTTAGAAAAACAGAATATATTATTATAACTCATTAAAATCGTCTAGTATATTTTTATCCCTCTCGTCCACGTGCATGTTTGCATAATTAAATAATTTAAGCTTTCATAAGACGGAATAAAAATTTAGTATTCATTTCTTAAAGAATATCTAAAGGCCCAACCATAATGTGCTTAAGTTGGCTTAAGGAAATGTGCGAATACATGTTATTTATATGAGGAAAACCATTTTGAACTTAAGGAAACTTTTTGCTAAGTTTAATGAAACTGTCATTTGCTTAAGCAAGGTGCGAATCTAATCGCACATTCCATACGGAATCAAATGTTTCTAAAAACATTTGAGAGACTTTTTGTTAGACCTTAACTCTTAAAGTAATACATTCAACTGTTGAAGTTGCCAGTTGGTTTCTTATTTTATTTTTTATAATACTAAACATTGTGAATGCTTATATTAAATAATCACCTTTAAATTCATTTGGTTTTTTCCATTTTTTTTGTAATTTTGAAAATATTACCCTAAAATATCCCCAAATGCTATTTATACACACTAAATTTCCCCCTAACTACTTTTTAGTCCCTAAAACTGACCCTAAACGCAAAGGAAAACCCTAAATTTGGGGTGAAAATCCCTAACTTGGCAACACTGGTGTGTTTCTTGACTTTCTTATTTTGTTAAGTGAAGAGGAAAGTTAAAATTTTAACAAAACATGTAATAAAATGAAAGTATTTTTTATATGCAAAAACAATAACAATAATAAAAGGTATTAGGTATAAAAAAAATATTTTAAAATATGACAAAACCAGTATACAAAGGCAAAACGATTAAATTCGGTAGATAGGTATAGTGATTATTGTCAACTGTGTGACATAATTAAAAAAAACAAGTAAGAGTGCTAAATTAACAACAAATTAATAAAAATTCCATTTAATAAAAAATATTTTAAAACTACAACTTTTTGCTTCTAAAAAGTTTGTATCACTTTTTAATGCAACATCTTTTTACTAATATTTTGTTTTCAATACGATAAAAAAAAAATTTAAAACACAAATCACATGTTGTGTTGTTAAAACACAATATGTACATCGTAACACAAGTGTATTTACTCGAATGAAACAGCTATTTTGTTATTTATAACTGTATCAAATCATTCTCTCACAACACTCACAAAAACAATTGAACGCTTTGCACACATGGATTATTTTTTACACACAATTAATTGTGTGAGATTCTAAAATAACACACAACACACTACTTGTTAGTTTGATATGTGAATTAATGTGTCATTTAATCGCACACATGCAGACCTCTAATGGTTACCTCCAACCATATTTTTTTTTACGTGTATATTCTGGGTCCTTGGGTTATTAATAAACACCATTCTACAAAATGTGGGCGGGACTGTATAAGTGGGCGTGGTACCTCCCGTACAAAAAACACCAACAATTTTATAAAAACCTGAATTTTTGGACTGTTATATGACCTATGGTTACGCCTTATATATCAAAAGATCGGAAATTTTTAGTAGAAAATATTTTTTGAAAAACTCGGAAAAGCGGTTCAGATACAAAAAAGTTATGATCAAAACATATTTTTTTTTTGAAAAATACCCATTTTCGGGAACCATAGATCTTCCCGAGTTCAAGTTTTATAGCCAAAGTTACAAAAAGTAACGATTTATATGACTTTTGCGTTTTGTTACACAAAACAAACACATGCATGTACAGCGAAGTTATTTTAACGATGTCTGTCTATATTTCTGTATACCTACATATGTATATGGAAAGAGAAAAAGTTTCCAAATTAGGTACAAGCATCTTGGTTATTAAAACACAACATCCGACATAATGTGGGCGGTTTGGATAAGTGGGCGTGGCACAAAATATATTTACATATTTATATCTTAAGAATGGTGTTTACATAACTTTTTGTTCTTATTGCACCATGGTGAAGGGTATATAAGATTCGGCATAGCCGAATATAGCATTCGTACTTGCTGTTTTTTAATTTGTTTATTTGATCATAAACAGTTTGAAAAATTGAACTCGTTAGATTTGTCTATTACCTTGAAGCCGGCATTAAACTTTGCTACTATTGACGCTCTTGCAATTTTAGTTATTTTAGTTCAAACTTAGATATACATATATGATATTTTTTAGGGGCCCAAAACGCATTTTTTTATAATTTAGATTAAAAGCTAATATTTATATAAATTTTCAATAGTTTTCCGTTGCCCTAACTATTGATGCAAAGAAAAAAATTTAAAATTTAGGCTCTTATATAGCAAAAAGTATTTAAAAATAATAAAAGTTTTTTTTTCAGAAAAAAAGATTTTAATGTTTCACGTGCGAACCAGGAATACCAATCCCGAATACTGAAATCCTGGGATTGTTCTAAAAATTCAAGTCCCGAATCCGAGATTTTGCGTTTAGTAAAAATGTGCTAATGTTTTTTTTATCAAATACAACTACATTTAAATAAACGTGAGTCACCGTGTTAAAAATAACTTCAAAAATTTAATATTAAATCTACTGGCAAAAAATCTAATTTTTAACTGGCTACAAAAATAAGTCGCAAGTAATAAATGTTACATGCAACGCATTTTGTACTACAGAAAACAAAATCAGAAGATAAAGTTCGGTGTGGTCTTTTTTCTAAGTGAATGATAATGGAAAATGCAAGTTGTGCAAAAATGTGTTAAAAACTTTAGGGGGTTCCACCATATTTTTTAAGTGTATATTATTAGATTAAAACTTGCACATATAAATATTTGAGATAAAATAAATTAAATATTGTCATATATGTATGTAGCTATTTATTTACGATACCACCTAAAAGTGAATGCGAACATTGGTTTCGTCGGCAGCATATGCTTGCAATAAAATAAGGTATCGATTATCAGACGTCATTAATTTGTTTTAGAAGCTTTTTAAAATATAAGTTTTAATACATAATTATTCCATATTACTTTAAAAGAATACATTAAACTGTTTTATTTTGTAATGAGTTTAATTTTCTTCATGAATTAATATGTTTTATTGTTAATATATAAAAATTAATGGGATTTATATATGAAATCCCGAAAAATCCCGATCCGGCCCGGGATCCCGTTTTTTTTTTCATTAAAAATCCCAAATCCCGGGTTTCAAAAAACCTGGTCCTTTTTGGCATCCCTAGTGTGAACGCGTATTTCACATATAACATCTTCCATGCGTTCATCCGAAATGTATGCAAGTGTACAAAGGTTATAGTGCAATTTTTTGTGTTTTTTACGGAACACCAAATTGTATTTGTTTTTTAAAATGTTTGTATGAAATATTTTAATTATGAAATATCACCCTATTAGCATTTGGAAGATTGTTTTATCAAAAATCACCTAAGTCTTCCTCGAGTACTTTTGACGATTGAAAACTGATTAATCACTTGCGCGCTTGAAAACGACTCGTAATGATTCGTGCTTATGCTGCAAAAGTAATTTATTGAAAATACAATAACAAAACATACATCAATCGAAAATGGATCATACAGGTGTTTGCTTTTTCTGTTATCATGGAAAAATTATTTACTTTAATTAATATAAAAAAATAATATTTCAATTGAGATTTGTTTTTCAATATAAACTTAAAGCGTTCCTTTTACTTACATCTTAAAGAAAAGTTAATAAGTGTTGTATAAATTGCAGTGTTGCCACCAAAGCAATGGTAAATTACACATGGATCAGGCCAAAATTACACATGAAATTACAAATTACACATGCTTTCTTTTTTTGCAAAATAACGTGTTTTTTTGGAATTAATAATATTTAAAACCTTGTTTTTAGTTTTTCAAAAATACTGTTTTTGTTTTCAAAAAATTAACGATTCATCGCTTTTTATTTCATAAAAATAACAGTTAAAAACAAACTAAAAATTAATACTACTTTATATAGTAATTTATAACAAAAAAAATAAACATTGTATATAGGTACATCAAGTTAATATTGAGATCAAATTTTGTTGATTTTTCCAGATTTTTAAAGCTTCCACTTTTTGTTTATCATTTTTTGAGTAGGTTCAAAATATGGTCCACCATGTCTATGTATTCCTTCTTTAGTAAATAAAATCGATGAAATGGTATCCGATGACAGTTTATTTCTTAAATCTGTCTTACAATTGTTTAAATTGCTAAATATTCTTTCCGCAGCAGCGTTTGAAAAGGGTAAAATAAAAATATAGTTAATAACTATTTGCAAAGTGGGGAATAATCTGTCTCCCAAGGAATTTTTTATTTCAAAAACCTTTTTCCAATAATCTTCTGGTTCCAAATTACTATGAAGCTCAAATTTATCAAAATCTAAGAGTGCATGTTGCCGCCACTCGTTATCAAGGTCTTGCAAATCGATATTTAAGGATGGAAATCTTTTTTTAAACAAATACAATGATTTAGGTTGAAAAGATTGAGCAATTTTTGGATCAACAATGTCCACAATTGTATAAATATCATCACTAAAATCAAATCTTGTCTTTATTTGACGAATTGTCTCGATATAAAACTCCCGACAATCTTGAAGTATAATTTTTTTTTCAGAGTTCGAGATTTGCATCAAAGATTCATGAGCAGCAACTCCAATGTATGTATCATATATATCGTTAACATATACATTACTATCTGATTGGTTGATTTCCCATAGGCGTTGGGATTTCAAAACATCAAATTTTATGTAATTTGAATAAAAAGTTTTCATTATTTGCATTATTTCGGATTTCATTTTATACAATACTGGCTTTTCTGATTGAAAAAGAGTATTAAACGAAGTTAAAATATCTAAGGCGTACGATAAAAATTCGAAATAAATTTTGGTTCTTCCATCATCTAATGCATGCAGCATTGATTCAGTAGTCTTGGAGGGATCTTCAAAAACTTCTAGCCTTAAAAAACTTCTTAAAGTTTCATATTGTTCTAACACACGATTAACACATGAATGTAATGAGAGCCATCTGGTAATGGCAGGGGACAATATTTTATGAACACCAGTTTGGAAATATTCTTGAAATTCCTTAAGTTTTTTCTGCCGGACATAACTTCTGTTAAAATAAGATCCAAGATTACGAAGTAAATCTTCCAAATATGTTGGCAGTTTTAGACAGGCTTTCGACGCTACCAAATGTATTAAATGGCATGAGCATTTTATCAAAACAACATCTGGCTTTTCGTCTAACAACAACTTAGCTACTGAATTATACTTTCCAAACATGACATTAGGTGTATCTGATGCAAATCCAACTAGATTTTTAAAAGGAATTCCTTTTTCTATAATTGTGCTTTTTAGAAGCTCAAACATTTCTTTTGCAGTCGATGATCCACTCTCTTTGAAATCAAAAAAAGAGTAATGTATACGGGATGTTTCGTCGTTATAATAAATTGTGGTAAAAGCAATCTGCTTCGTTGTGCTAACATCTGTTGTTTCATCTATTATTATGGAAAATACGGTTTTCTGCAATTTATTATAAAGCTCCTCAGAAAAACTTGGGCCTAAAACATTTTTCACCAAAGCTGTGGCTTTTGTTCTATGAAGGTTTACATCTTTAAGTATGTCGGAGTCTGGCAAACATGACTTTAATACTGGAATTAGATCGTCTACTAATCTAAATGCCAAATGGTTAGTAGTTAATATTCCAACCATTTTTAGTATAGCTCTCTTAACGCTTTCATTCTTTGATGTAGAATTCTGTAAGGCTTTGCTAATGTTGGTTGTGAATTTAATAGCAGAAGCGGCAGTTTGGTGGGAATTTGTTAGCATGTGTCTTGAAAGAACTGGCTTATGGCACTTAAGTTTTTTATTACATAGCTTACAGAATGCAGCAGCTTTCCCATTGTCATTTATTTTGATAAGCCAACTTTTGAAATCATTCAATCGCAGCCATTCACTTTGAAATCTAAATAAGTTATTTTCAGACATATCTACAAAAGAAAATAAATGATTTGTACGATGAATGTAAAGATTTTTTATACAACTTACCAGTTATTCAAGAATCTATGAGTATTAGAAATTAAACTCGCTTTGAATTAAATTTTTAAGTTTTACCAAGAATATTAGCACTTTTTTACTTCTTGTGAAAAAAAAACATAAAAAAACAAACGAATTAAATAAGTCCGTTATTCTTCTTTGTGGTGCAAGTTTGCAAAATATTTTTTTAGTCATAATCAAGACGAATTTAACTACAGGTGGTGTCGGAACTACAACAATCCAAAAACAACAGAAACAACACAGGGTGTTTTGCATTACATTGTTAGTGCCATTAGCTCGAAATGTCAACCATTATTAGCAAAACACTAACAAATCAAAGCAAATGAACTCGAACTGTCAAAATCAGATGCCGTTTCGACACCACCTGTAGTTAATTCGCCTCGGTCATAATAAAAATTCTTATGTGATAGAAAAGGACGTAAATACATTTTTAAATGCAAGTGTTGGAAAATGTTTAAAAAATTAATAAAAAAAAAGTGTTACAAAACGTTTAAATTGTAAATTACACATGAATAACACATGCAGTCAATTACACATGGGCTACACATGACAAAAAATATTACACATGATATGTGTAATTACACCTAAGGTGGCAACACTGATAAATTGCAAGAAATTAAACAGTGCCTTTGGCTAATGCCAGTGCTACTGGCTCTGATGTTGTCGCACAAAAACCTGATTATCCTCCAAATTCTGAAGAAATAGAATGGTAAACTATTTCATACTCTAGAAAACGTAAAATTTCGCCACAGTTGTATGAAAACAAACGTAGACAAATTATCAATAATGAAGAATCTCCAAAATCGAGCACGAATAGATTCATTGACCTTTCTAATGAAGATGACAATGGTATCAACTATTTAAAGCCCACCGAACCAAAACCACCGCCTCTGTATTTCCCTAATGTTACAAATATAAAACAGATGATCAGATATTTATCAACTGTTATTGCTTTAGAACATTATTCATATAAGTCTTTAAAAGACGGTCAAGTTAGAGTTATGGTAAAAACGATTAACGCATATCGAACATGTGTCTCAAGCCACTATTATTATTTTTATACCCTCCACCACAATTAGTTGTGAAGAGGGAATACTAAGTTTGTCATTCCGTGTGAAACTTTTTTATTATTCATCTCAGACCCCATAAAGTATATATGTATATTCTGGCTCCTTGAGTAATTCTAAGTCGATTTAGCCATGTCCGTCTGTCTGTTGAAAACACGTTCAACTCAAAAGAAATGAACAAACTTGGTGTAAAATTGATTGTAGTTATCCTATCCAGTCAATTTCGATTTATCAAATACTGGTTATTATTATTGGTGCTGTCAAGTTTGATCAATAGTTAAAAGAATATGTATACAGTATTGCCATATCGAATGAAGTCAGTAACTTTTAAATTAAATTTTTTTTTTATAAAACTTAAAAACTAAAACTATATACATAAATAAAATAATAAAAACATTTACATCATTACTATGTTTAAACTGATATTTATTAAAATTCACATAAAATCACCCATTGAGCAGGATATTAAAACCCCTAGTCTATCTAGTGGAGATAAACGTTTAATTGTTGCTCTCACACGTGAAAGTGAAACTTGAATGGCTGATTTCATCAAGGAGTCTTTTGAAGTTAGTGAAAAAGCACTTCGAGTACATAAAAGAGCTCATTTCTGAAAGTGAAACCCGAATTCGGTCTTTTGAAGAAACTGAATTTTCAAATTTTAAGTTCACTCTTTGCGACATCACTGAAAGAGTTAGTAGTCTCGAAAACAAATGCTTGCAAATCGAATGTCTACAAAATGATATCAACGATTTGAAAAAAAAACTTTTGGTACAGGAAAACTCTGCAGTGGCAAATAGTATCAGAATTTCTGGTGTCCCTTCTAGGGAAGAGGAAAACCTGCAAATTATTTTTAATAACATCTGCCTAATCCTGAACTTCAGAGCTCCAAATATTGAAAATATCTACAGACTTACCAATATATATTAAAATAATAGACCTTACACGCCTAATGATGAAGTTATTGTTGTAAAACTCCAATCGTCATACGAGAAAAACTTTGTACTAAAGTCCATTGCCAAATATAGACGGGTCCAGAAAACAACCTTAACATTACGTCATACCGGCATTGAAAGTGATCAGCCAACATACGTCAACGAAAACCTTACTCCGCACAATCACAAAATATTCACAGCTGCACTGCGCATGAAAAAGGAGCACCAAATTTACTCTTCTTACACCCTAAGGGGGTTAGTCTATATAAAAAAACGTAACTCTGATGACCCTATTCTTGTTGAATTTTTAGAAGACTTGGATCGGCTTTTTCGTTAAAATAATGTTCTACTGTTCTCATTATTTTGTAAACTATGATAACGCATATAAGCATTACCTGCTCACAGTTAAACTTAACTTACAGAATCCTTATAATATATTATTACATACTGATAACCACAAAAGTAAAACTATATTATTTATTAAACATTATTTAAAGAAGAATACTTTGTACTTTTACTTTTTTGAATGTTGTTGCGTTGCCTTTAGGGGTGATGACAGACTTATGAACTGATGTTCTTGGTTCCAGAGAAGGCAACTACAATATGATTCGCATTTTAACAAATCAAAATCGAGGTTTTAACGTTTGTCACATTAATGCCCAGAGCCTTCAGCAAAATTGATGAGTTTCGTTACCTGTTTGAAGATTCTGGTGTGTGCGCTGTATGTGTCTCCGAAACGTGGTTTAACGACGCACTCAATGACAATCTTGTGGCGATATATATAAAAAACAATGTCTCATGTAAGCTTGTATGCACTTTTAACGCTGAAAATTATGTTGAGTTCATATTAGTTGAACTTAACTCCTGCCATGACAAATTGTTGCTGGGGTGCGTATATAGACCAAACAAGTATATTAAATTAAATTCGCTTGTTGCTGAATTGGAATCTCGGACTGTAAGCTATTCAAATATTATTACATCTGTCGACTTCAATTCAAACCTGTTCACATGCTTAGTACCTATTTTTTCAAAACACGATCTTATATTCCTGAACTACGATTTTAAAGTTGTACAACAAACTGAAGAATTCACTTACCGGGATTTTAAAAATATAAATTTTATATCGCTGGAAGAAGACCTTAGCAATGTAAATTTTGATGAAATTTATTTTATAACTTCAACTAGTGAGAAAGTAAATTTTCTAAATCGTGAAATTCTTTATTTGTTTAACAAACATGTAGCTCTGAAAACCAAAAGAGTTAAGGACAGGATAACTCCATGGTTCACTTCAGAAACAAAATTATTAATTGAACGTCGGGGTAAACAATATATGCGGTGGAAACGCTACAAAACAAACAATTTAATAATTGATTTTCGAGTGGCTGTTGTACCAAAATAAGACACGATAAATTAAACTACTATGTGGAAAAATTTCGCGCTGCAGTGACCAACAAGCAGGGAAACAAACATGGAAACAAATTCGCGATATAGGTATAGTTAGTTCTCAAAGAAGTACTGCTACAAATGTTATAGATGTTGATAAACTAAATTTCACTTTTTTGAACTTTGCTAAACCACCGGTTCAACTTGACTTCTACAACCAAAACTCTTCTCGTATTTCCGCAACCAAATTTGGATTTCAATGCTTTACCATTTGCGATACTGTTGAAGGATTCTTAGCTGTAAAATCCAATGCAGTTGGTCTTGACGATATTCATCCACGCTTTGTAAAACTAATATTACCATACATAATACATTATATTAACCACATACAAGCAATAACCAAAAAATTTCAAAAATGTTTGAAGGGTCTGCTTTCATTATTTTTGTTGTATATTTACATGTGTGTGTGTATGTATGTATATTAAGAACAACAACAAATAGTGGATGTCCGAACCACAAAACGAACTATGAACGGCTATAAATATTCGTCCCGCTTTCCCTTTCACTCAAATATCAATATGTATGTACATTAAAACAAAATATTAATGTGGAATTTGAAAATTCACTAAGCTGGTGGTTTGTTCTGGCAGCCGTGATCGAATAATTTTTCGATTCGTAACCAATTTTATTTCTAATTCTTTTAGCCGATACTGAACGAATCGAAATTATTTTTTCAGTGTTGTAAAGCATTTGCTTGAGTTTTCACAACACTGAAAAAATTAATTCGATTCGTTCAGTACCGACTGAAAGAATTAGAAATAAAACTGCTTTCGAATCGAAAAAGTATTTGACAATGACTGGCAGAATTAGCCCCGACACTTTCTAGAAGAATGTGAATTTTTCTGAAAGTTTTTGATCAAAAATTAACTTTAATAATAAAATTTTCAATTATAATTTGAAGGCTTGAAAGAAATTAACTCTATCAAAACAAATAGTACCTACTATTGTAAAAAGTCGTACTATTTGGCAAAACCTTAAACAATGCATCTAATGCTTTCTAGCAGATCCAAGTTTTTGATAAATAAAGATGGTTTTTTCCAGATATTTTAGGAGAAGCGTCAGGAAACTTACTCTATTAACATTCATTATTAAATGTCGTATGGCTAAAAACGGTTTGAACGATCAAAGTCTTAAAAGTACACCTTGTTAGTTAAGTTGGCACACAATTTTTTCCATCCCTGACACGTTATTTTAAATAAGAAGTGCAATTTAACGAATAATTTGTTACGAATATGACGGCCGATGATCATGACACTGAGCAACAGCCTGCAAGTGATCCAGAAACATTCGAAGAGTATTATGATGGAAATGCCGATGATCCATTGGACAAGATACTAATACGAATTGGAGAGTTTGGATGTTACCAAATGTTTAATTATGTTCTTCTTTGTATCCCGATGGTGTTTAATGCGTTTCAATCAATATCCTATGTCTTTACCGCCAGCCCAGTAGTCTACAGGTAAGTGAAATTAATTTGGTTAAATTAAACAATTTTTATTTATTATCGATTAACGGTTCTTTACGAAATTAAAAGTCAATTGAACTGTGTCCGCACCAAATATTGTTAGGATCAGCTCCAAATAAATAGTTGAAAAATTGCTAAGAAAATTACATACAGTGTTTCACCCGTATTTATAAAAATTTTTTAAATTTAATAAATTTTGTATGAAAATTTGCCTTAATAAACGTTTGTTTAATTTAATAACCGTTTATAAATAGGGGTGTACATGTTTCGGAAACCTTCTTAAAGAAAGTTCATTCGAATTTGTATGTTTAAACATCTACATATCGTTGGTCTCACGTAGAAATAAAGGCATTTACTCATATTATTGCAATTTTACAGGAGAAGTTAAAACCGTAATAGAATGAATGCATGAATGATGTCGGAATCAATTACAAATTCAATTTCGAAACAAATCGGTATAGGGCCTTTCTTCATGAGACCAACGACATGTAAGTTACATTTTTAATAAACGAAAGCTCAAGATCTGTCTTTGTTTTACATACAAAAATTATTTCTAAACATGAATTTTATATACAAACATAAATTTTTTTTCTCAATATTTATTTATTTATTGAATCTTTATATGTGACCCGGTCTATGGTAAGTCAAAGTCGATTTGGGGATAAAATCCCAAAAAACCTGACAACGCCAAATCCCCAAATCGACTTTGACTTACCATAACTTCTGTTCTAATATTTGAATATTTTCAATTTTGGACTTTTTTAACCCTCCGACGAGCGGTAACTTTTTATTCGGTCGTTGAGCGGTAAGGTCCGTAGGGACCTTATATGAAAATGCATTAAATTTTGCTAAAATTTATATATAATTTAATTAATTTTGATGTTATTATTTTGAATATGCATTTTTAACATTTGTTTTAAAAAATTTAGTACATTTTTAGTACATTTTTCGTCATTCATATAAAAATTCATATAAGGTCCCTACGGTCGTTGAGCGGTAAGGTCCGTAGGGACCTTATATGGAAATGCATTAAATTTTGCTAAAATTTATATATAATTTAATTAATTTTGATGTTATTATTTTGAATATGCACTTTAAACTTTTGTTTTAAAAAATTTAATGAAATTTTTAGGCATTCATATGAAAATTCAAACAAGGTCCCTACGGACCTTACTGCTTAACGGCGTACTAAAAGTCTTTAAAATAAAAAATCAAATACTCTGCAAATAAGAAATCTCCTGGAATTAGTATTAAAACACTAATAACACTCGAATAATAGAAGTCATGAAATATTTAGCCATACTCCCCATCCGTTTTTAAATGACACTTGTTTAAAAATTTAAAAAGTCCACCGGGACCTTACCGCGCGTCGGAGGGTTAAGTGACTTTGTTTTTGTGCGCCGATGACTGTCCATCGTTTCCAAATATATAGTCTTGAAAATTTGTCTGTAAATACTATGGTGTTTTAGCTTTACCGATAATAATTTTACGATTATTTTTATCAAATGGAACTGTTTTTAAATTGTTGAATATTTCGTTTTCAAATTAGCAATTTTTGAATTTTTTGGTGCATATTTTTAACAATTTTGAGGGCATATTTCCAAGTTTTTACTGCATATTTGTTGCCCATAAAACGTGTTTTTAGAGCATATTTCTGGTTCCCTGGTTATTACTAATTTGTTTCTTTTACGAAGGAAAAAAACAACAATAATATGATATCTCAATTTGTTAATATTATGTTTGTGTAATTTTTCGAGTTGCAATATTGAACTCATAATTATTTTTTTATATATTTATTGCATGAAAGGTTTAACACGTATAGTTAGGGAATCATTTTAGGGCTGTCTTAAACGAATTAACATGAAGATAGTTAGGAAGGGAGGGTAGAGAAAGGAAATAATTGTCACCATCTTCTCCTGACTTTAAGAGTTCAAACTTAATTCTTTTTTTTGTTTTGTTATTTTTATTTCCTTTTTAGGTAATATTCAGGTGAAGCTACCTTTCTTTTAAAATTTATGTACGGTACTTAACCTATTTAGAAGTAGACAAGAACACCACCCCAATCCCTGAGCACGGTCGGTAATAATAGGTAGCGCAGGTCTACTAAAAGGATAGGGTTTTCTGTATTAATCGTTACAATATTATGGTAACTAAGGAAACCTTCCATTTTTGAGGATAGTATGCGTAAAATAGCATTACAAATTAAAAGAATAATTTTCTTTGCTATGCTGGGTAGGTCCAAAATCATTTTGTTACTGATGTTAACAAAACCTGGGGCTTTCTTGGGGTTTAAATCACAAATAGCCTTTTAGATTTAATTTATCTCAAATCTTAGGGGAACAGCTGCTCTAGCAGCAATTGGTGATAACTAGACCACAGTACCGTGAGATACTTATATTTGGCGTTAATACGTTTTTCAAATGATAAACAAACAGATTTCTTTTTTCAACATCATTTCTTGCCCAACTTCCATTTGAGTTTCTTAATGGTGGTTTAGAGACAACTGGCATTTTGAGATTTTTAGCTGCACACCGTAATGAGAAGTCTGATTGTGGAGTTGCATCAAGATATGGGACTTATGGTCAATTCGGAGCTATCACCAGTAGCTATTATAAAAGAAACTTTCGATCGGTGTAGTTACTAAAAATCTAAAGAAAAATTACTATTTATATATCAGGTTGTCTTTTTGGTAAATTATTACTTGAAAAATCACATGCTTATTTGTAACGAAAAACATTTTAACTATAACTTGAAAATAAGCTTATTTATAATATGAAACTGCTTAAAAAATACGTATTTTAACTTTTTATTTCAGGTGCAATATTACTCAATGCGACAGTCTAATAAGTCAATATAGGGAGCCCTGGCTTAATTTTACAATACCACTTAAAGATGCTCAATACGATCAATGCAATCGATTTGTGTATGACATGTCACTGGGAGATAATTATTTCTCGTCGCCGTCAACTTTTGACTGCATTGAGGAACATTTTAACAAAACTATGATCGAAAAATGTAACGATGGTTTAAAATTTCGTGATACGGAATATACGACGGCGAATGAGGTACACAAAATAACATACTTATGGCCAATTTCCAGTATTGATATTAAAACACATTTATTTTTAAAATCGTTTTAAATACAAAATTCTCTTCTTCACTAAAAACTTAAGTGAAACTTAAGTCACCGATGTGGTACACTTAGGCCCTAATTTTGTAAAACACAACGCACGCGAAAGTATTATATTGAAAGCAAAAACAAATTTATAAATATTTTCTAATTTTGTTGTTGCTTTGTATAGAAATTTATTTACCGTTTTAAAATTTTCAACGCCACCAGCAATGATGCGTATGTAATCTTAAAAACCAATGAGAATTTCTGTTAGAGGCAACAACAAAATTACAAATTATTTATGAATTTGTTTTTGCTTTCAATGTAATTCTTTGTGGTTGCGTTGTGTTTTACAAAATTAGGGCCTTAATTTCAACTTAAGTTTCCATTGTAATATTTTAGCGAGGTGGCATCAATATCACAACAATTCAACAACAACAGGCAAAGCATTAACAGTCAGTTGTTTTTTCAGACCACCTTGTAAATAATTACACTTTTTTATATATTTTTTTTGTATTTAGTAGTGCTACCATACTTTTATCTTAATTAAATAAGACTTTTCAAATAAAACTCAAAAAACCAATATATTTTAAATACGATTTAAGTTTGTTATGAAAGTTAACTTAATATAGATTTAAATACTATCCTGAAAATTGGGCATTAGTTTAGTACATACATACATATGTACTTATTATTATTGTCATTTCAGTTTGGACTGTTTTGTTCAAACGAATGGAAGCTTAACATGGCTGGTACTATAAACAATGTTGGTCAATTTATTGGCATACCTTTAGGTGGTCTACTTGCAGATAGGTAAATATGATTTATTATTTAAACTATAATAATATATGTATACATAATTACCATATTTATGGCCGTTTTCTCGTTACGTGATTATCTTTTTTCTCAGCGAAAAACTGCACATTAAACAAATTTGGTTTTCTCAATGTTTCATTTTCTTCTATTCCGTCGCAAAGCTAACCAGCACTCATCTGCCAATTATTTATTTTTCCTTTTATTTGTCGTACAGATAAATTCAATCAGTTGACTACCAACCTTTACATGAATTTTGAGAGGTGTTGCCAATTGAAAACAATGTTTTTTGTCGGTATATTGAGAAACCCAAAATCGTTAACGTACAGTTTATCGGTGTAATAAATTTATGTTGACATTAAGTAACAGAGAGTTTTCCGAAACATTGAGAAATTGGCCATTAGCATGCTGGCTAATTTTAAGTAAATAAAATAACAGTGACATAGTGGCCCACTCTATTTGAATTAAACATCTAAATTCTTGGACGCTACCTATGAATTTTTTTCTTATAAATTATCTATTTCATAAAAATATTTATATGTATAACTTTAAAAAATTTTTAGATTTGGACGACGAACCATGTTGGCCATTGCTGGATTTCTTAGTTCAATTATGGGAATTATACGATCATTTTCAACAAATTACGCAATGTTTTTATCATTTGAACTGCTTGATATGGTCGTGGGTAGTACGTTATTTCCAACGGCATTTTTATTGGCCATCGAATTGGTTGGCCCAAAACGGCGCGTAATTGCAGCTACCATAATCACAATATCCTATTCGTTGGGCGAGGCACTGTTAGGTGTTTTAGCAGAACAATTTCAAAATTGGAGACTTCTCCTAAGAGTGCTCTACATACCGGCTGCTTTACACATATTTTTCCTAATCCTACTGCCAGAAAGTGTACGTTGGCTTTTGAGTCAAGGAAGAGAGGAAGAAGCTGTTGCAGTACTTAAAAAAGCGGCACGGGTTAATCGCAAAGTCTTGCCAGAGAGCAGTTTAAAAAACTTGGCTAATATTAACAAAAACAAACTCAAAATAGCAAATGAAAGTAGTTATCCCATTCGGTTGGCAATTAAAACTTTTGTCTGGAGAATTTTAAATTGTTCTTTGTGTTGGTTTACACATACTCTGGTTGCTTTGGGATTAAGTTTAAATTCTGTAAATTTGGGTGGCAATAAATACAATAACTTTATGCTTAATGGCCTAGTTCAAGTGCCAGGTCTCATACTGCCGCTTTTTATAATGAACACTGTTGGTCGGCGTTTTTCCTTGTGTGGCTCCATGCTGGTGTGTGCTTTGTGTATGGGAGCAACAATATTGTTTGGAAAAAGTATAAATTAATAAGACCTTTTTACTCGAATTAAATAATTATGTTGTTATTTGTTTATTTTCAGGTGGTGATTCTGTTGAATTAATTTTATTTTTAATTGGTAAATTTGCTATAACGTGTAGTTTTCAAGTTTTATATTTTTTTACTTCGGAAATTTTTCCCACAAATGTTCGAAACAGTCTTTTGTCCTTGTGTTCAATGATTGGTCGCATTGGTTCTATGTTGGCACCGCAAACTCCACTATTGGTAAGATTTTTTTTTTTATTTATATGGGTATTTCCACAGAAAAGTCTACTTTTTGTCACGTTACGACACCAACCATTTTTAATTGTTTCTCGAAGAATAATGAAAATAATTTCTATTTTTTTGCATTTTGGTGTGAAGCACAACTAGCTTTACATTGAGTGAAAGAGGGGAAACATTGAATAACATGGTTCTAATATACAAGACTAGTTACTTGGTGTCGTAACGTGACAAAAAGTAGACTTTTCTGTGAAAAAACTCATATGGTATATACCCCCTTATCCAAAAAAAGTTCAAGTTCACCCATTCAATTTTGATGGGCTTAATGTGTTGGTTAACTAATGTGAACTTTAACTTTTTTTGCATAAGGGGGATAAAGTGTATGTATTTATTTATGTATTTATTTCATTGATTTTCTAATACAACAAGACAAAACATATCTTATAATTTACAGTATTAGAATTAGACAAGTTACATATACAACAGATAACAATGTGACAAATTCTTTATAGATATAAATATAAAAAGAGAAGAAAAAAAATAAAAAAGAAGATATTAATACTTTTAAAGAAAAAATAACATAGATAATACAAAATTAAATATAAAAATATGTGTACATTAAGTTAAAGGTTCTATTTAAGGTACTCCATAAGTAATCTCCTAAATTTCATTGCGTTGTCGGTGCACTGCAAATAATAAGGGAGTTGATTCCAGAGACGTATGCTCGAAATAAAGAATTGACATTCTGAAAAATGAGTGCGGTATCGCAATTGTATGATATGTCTCCCCCTTCTCGATCTTGCAAATCTTAAACGCTCATATAGATACACTGGTTCTTTTGTTACAATTATTTTGTGAAGAAAAATTAAACTTCTCAACTTTAAAATGTTGATAAAAGAAATGCTAGTTAACCGGCGAGAATATGATGATATTCTATCAAACCTTCTTAGGCTATAAGTATAACGGACAATGTTATTGTAAGTTGTTGTAAGTTTCCTAACATCGAGGGAATTACAGGCACCAAAAACTTCCGATGCATATAATAGTGTTGGTAGAAGATATGCCTTAGCCAGGCGAACTCTTATATTAAGTGGTGTTAAGTGCCGTGTTGGCCATAAAGCGCGAAGCATACCATATATTCTACCACAAGCCTGATTTATATGATCGGTCCAAGTTAAGGTGCTATTAAACGTCACTCCGAGATTTCTAGCTGTATTCACAATCTCAATTCTTGAGCCACCAATAACAACATTCACATCTGTCTCAACACTTGCACTTTTCCTGGATATAATTAAACATTTTGATTTACTCGGGTTGATTCTCAAACCGTTAGCAGATGCCCAGCAAAATATTTGATTCAAGTCAAAATTTACGTGATCTAACCTTGATAGTAATACGTCCCTTGTGCAACTAAGGTATAACTGGACATCATCAGCATACATTTGAACACAAGAGTATCGCAGTTGCTGCGGAAGATCATTAGCATACATTGAGTATAACAAGGGCCCAAGAATTGATCCCTGTGGAACCCCTCTATTAACTGATAACGGACGAGAAGTTAATTCATTATTCACCACAGATTGACTTCTATCAGATAAATAGGACTGAATCAAACTAGCTGCAAGTGCCGAAAACCCAAAAAATTTCCTTAGTTTCATGCAAAGAATGGAATGATGAACGCTGTCGAATGCCTTAGAATGATCCAATAGAACCAATATAGAAATTCTGCTGTTATCCAAATTGCCCCTAATTTCTTCTACAACATCAGTGAGTGCGGTAATGCAACCACGCTTTGGTCTGAAACCAGATTGGCGATCTGTAAATAGTCTGTTTTCATTCACATGTTTATATAATTGTTTATGTAATAAACGTTCAAAAACTTTACTAAAATATGCTATAATAGCTATTGGACGATATTCGTTATTGGTTTTCGGTATTGGAACAATTTTTGCATACTTCCAAATTGTTGGAAATATATTGGTCATTATAATGTTATTAAAAATATGTGTTACGAAACGAACTATCCAAGGTAGAATAAGTTTTACAAACCTGGGGTCAATTTCATCTAAACCGATAGAATTCGATTTCACAGAATAAAACGCCTCAACTACTTCTAGTACATCAACACACTGAAAATTAAATTCAACCACAGAATCACCAAGAGGTAAGAGATTATCATAAAAATTCATCTGAATAGTGGGATGTTGATTCTTGACAAAATTCTCATTTAACGAATTAACGTCGACATCAAATGACGGAATCGTCGATTTTCCAATACCAATTTCTCTTATGTGCTTCCATGTTTTCTTGCTGTCTGTTGCAGCGTTAAATTTGTCGAAGTAATATGAAGACTTGTTACCTTTTATTTTAGAAACAACCAATTTTCTAGTCAATCTAAATTCACGTAAACATTCAGGTGTCCTGTATCGTTTCCACATTTTATAACAATTGTCACGTCGCTGTATAAGCAATTTAACCTCGTTCGTAAACCATGGCTTTGCATCCTTTCTGATTTTTTTTTTTCTAATTGGAACACTTTTGTTATACATGTAAATAATAGCGTCATTCAAAAATTTTACTTTGCTATCAACAGATGGTAAATAGTACATCCGCTCCCATTCAATATGTGCAAGATCATGTTTTAGAGACAAATAATTAATGTTATTGAAATCACGGTAGCTAAATATTTTATCTCGTTGCATAAACGCAAAGTTATAAGATATAAAAACAGCATCATGCCTCGAAAAAGCAGTCAAAGCTAATTGTTCATAATGTAATACACTATGTCTTTTACTAACAAAAAACAAATCCAGAAGCGTGGAAGAGGTAGATGTAAAATGTGTTGGCCGCGAAATGTTAACCGGAAAGAGATCAAAGACTGACATAGTAGTAGAAAGTTCGGAAGTGACAAGCAAATTACTGTTAAAATCCCCTGCGATGACAACATCAGAATAAGTTGCCGACAAGAGTTGTAGTTTGTCTATAAGTAAATCAAGTTTCCTGTACCTATCTGGCCTATAAACACATCCTAAAAGCATCTTATTACCTTGACAGTTTACCTCAGCAAAAATATATTCAATATCATTACTATCATTACACTTGCAAATAAATTTGCTTGAAACATTATTTTTAAGGTATATTGCAACACCACCACCATTTCCTAGCCTGTCAGACCGGTAAAGACGATAACCCACCATACCATACATGTTATCACCTATTTCAGCTTTAAACCACGTTTCCGATACACAGACGGCATCAACGCCAGAATTTTCAAATATGTAACGGAATTCATCCATCTTTGGTAATAAGCTCTGAGCATTTATATGAAATATACTGAAACCCTTCTGTCGATTAGACAAAATTCTGACCATGTTATAATTCCCATCTCTGGAATCAATTTGATTAAATGATGCATTCATCATTTAAACGACCCAATACAACGCAATAATTAAAAGGAGATTTTACATGTTTAAACAGGAAAGTTACAGATATATAAAAAGGTTTGAAATTGATGGTATAAAATAAAATTTTAAAATAATTATTCGCGAAAAAGGTTATTAAGATCCTCAATAAATTCCACCAAGAAAGGGTCATCTGCATCAAATTTTTTGACATACACTAGACCGCGCAGGGTAAATGTTGACTTTATTTCTTTATTTTTTTCATGTTAAGTGCCGCTTTAAATATTTGGTGATTATGAGGTGTTAGATCCTCATTTATATAAATGTTTTGATCGCTTTCAAATCCTGCATGGCTTAACCGAAGATTGGTTTGGGTTTCCCTTCGAAATTTAGCGATTGATTTTAAAAGAAAATTTTTTTCAAACGGAGATCGCAGTTTTGCAACAATGACTTCATCCTTCGGGGTATACGGTTTGTTGTTCCTATAAATTTTTTTTAATCTGTATATGTTATCGATCTGGGGGACCGGTATTTTCATATTGCCGCATATATTATTAAAAATAGTGTATAAATTTTCATTTTCATAGTAGGGGATACCAGAAATTCGAACACTACCTGCGACAACTGAGTTTTCATGTTTTAATACTTTTCTTTTTAGTTCTATTATTTCCTTCTTCATGTCATTTGTTTCAGAACTCTTACTCTCTAACTTTTCAACTCTTTCACTAATAGCATTCAATTGTACTTTCACAGAGCCTAGTTTACTTTCAATAACAGAGAGAATCCTCTCTTCGCTTTCTCTTATAAAATTTTTAATGAAATCAAAATGTTTTCTTTCGCTTTGTGCTATTGAGTTTTTTATTACCTCTGATGTAATGCTCTCGCTCTCTGTAATAAGATCTTTCAAAAAAGCTTTATCTATACTCGTTAATTGTTGAACTTTTATATTATTATGTCTATCGAACAATTCTCTTGCCCGCTTGGCTGACGACTCACTCCTCGTTTCCATAATTTAAGGATAACAAAAAATTATGTACAGTCAGCCTCAAAAGAAAGTGTACACCGAACAGTTCAACATTTATAAGTCCGTAGATGTTAAAAGGGGGAGAGTACAAAAAATCTGTTTTTATGTTTTTGAAGTGTATTCAGTACTTGTTTATTTTAATAAAAAAAAATTTGTCATTTATTTCTTCTTCATGTTCAAATTAACATTAATCTCAGAAAATGCCTTATTTTACGCGTCAAGAAAAAGTGTACAATCTCATATTATTTCCATGTTCCTGCGTCATAAAGGTAATTTGACCCCTAGTTTTTGGTTTTTTTCTTCTTACAATCATATAACGGATGTTTAATTATCTTTTCTATCTGTACTGATCAATTTAAGGTCGTGTTAACTTTAGTTTGTAAATAATAGTTAACATGGGTAAGCAGACTACAGTAGAAACTCGTAATTTAGTGGTAAAATTGGCATCTGAAGGCAAATCTTTGAGAGAAATTGACAGTACTATTGGCAGATGTCGTAATAATGTGAAAAAAATTATAAGGTAAGTACAAAAATGTGAAAAATTTTAAAGAACTTCCACCCTCTAGCAGACCTAAAACTTTTTCCGACGTGGAGAAGAGGACAAAAGTGCGAAGAGTAAAGGCTAATCCATGGCGCAATACAGTAAAAATAGCAGAGGAACGAGCAATAACATTAGGAGCAAGTGTTAGCGACAGTACTGTTCGCCAAGCACTACATGATCATGGGATATATCGTAGTGTTCACAGAAAAAAGCCACTTGTATATGTAAAATTCAAAAAAATCGTCTGGAATATGCGAAAAAGCAACACAACAAAAATATTTTTTCTTTATGGGCCAAAAAATATTTATTTATCTTTGTTTTTATGCGTTTTCGCATATTCCAGACGATTTTTTTGAATTTTACATATACAAGTGGCTTTTTTCTGTGAACACTACGATATATCCCATGATCATGTAGTGCTTGGCGAACAGTACTGTCGCTAACACTTGCTCCTAATGTTATTGCTCGTTCCTCTGCTATTTTTACTGTATTGCGCCATGGATTAGCCTTTACTCTTCGCACTTTTGTCCTCTTCTCCACGTCGGAAAAAGTTTTAGGTCTGCTAGAGGGTGGAAGTTCTTTAAAATTTTTCACATTTTTGTACTTACCTTATAATTTTTTTCACATTATTACGACATCTGCAAATAGTACTGTCAATTTCTCTCAAAGATTTGCCTTCAGATGCCAATTTTACCACTAAATTACGAGTTTCTACTGTAGTCTGCTTACCCATGTTAACTATTATTTACAAACTAAAGTTAACACGACCTTGAATTGATCAGTACAGATAGAAAAGATAATTAAACATCCGTTATATGATTGTAAGAAGAAAAAAACCAAAAACTAGGGGTCAAATTACCTTTATGACGCAGGAACATGGAAATAATATGAGATTGTACACTTTTTCTTGACGCGTAAAATAAGGCATTTTCTGAGATTAATGTTAATTTGAACATGAAGAAGAAATAAATGACAAATTTTTTTTTATTAAAATAAACAAGTACTGAATACACTTCAAAAACATAAAAACAGATTTTTTGTACTCTCCCCCTTTTAACATCTACGGACTTATAAATGTTGAACTGTTCGGTGTACACTTTCTTTTGAGGCTGACTGTATGTAGGTTGCTGTAGGTTCAAAAGATTTTAGTTTTATGTTGCTTTTTTCTTATTTTTGTTTTGTTTTTCTGATTTTTGTTTTTACGTTTTCTTGTGTTTAATGTTGAGTATTTTTAAACAATTCTTCGTTTGATTTTTTGTTTTGGTTTGTTTGTTTTTTTTTATTTCTTTATTTTGTTTGATTTATTATTTTTGGTTTCCCTTGTTGATTTGTAGTTAGTTAAATTGATTTACAAAAGATTTACATTAGAAACTTTTGTTAATATTTTAAGTTGTTCTCTTTATGTTTTTCTTTTTAAATATCCTTTTGGATAGAGAATTTTATACTGAATATTTTAGTGTGTATTTACTATTATTCAAACACAATATTTATTTTTAATTTGAAATAAATCAGAGCTTATTTAAAATACAACCGACTTCATGCAAAGTTTTTTCTGTATGTTTATTTAAAAAAAAATTTTTATTTTTTCAGGCCAATTATTATGAATATGCCCCACAAATTCTCTTTGCCGGATTTGCCTTAGTCAGTGGCTGTTTGACATTATTCTTTCCTGAAACTGCAAATAAATCACTGCCTACAACTATGGATGACGCGTGTAACTTAAAAAGCAATCCTGATAAAAACCTGGAGGAGGATGATCAATTTTAGAGAAAATTATGATTTAGCTGTTTTCCAAATAGACAATAAAACCATCGTATGTAGGGTTGTAACCGATACCGATATATCGGCGATAGTTTAGGTTTGCCGATGTTTCGGTATTGACGATATTTTACTGTTGATACGACGATACTTTTTTAGAGCTTTTTTGAACAAAAAAATTTGATTTTTAATGTTTATTTTTTGCTGAACAACAATACTTACATATATGTATTCTACGCGTTTGCTGTGTAACTTGTCAATACAATATAACACTTATTTTCCTTTATTGTTGACAGATGCATAACCGCATTGAAAGGCTGGTGTGGTTCTCTAGCTTAAGGCGGTTGGCTTTGAACCATAAAGTCTGATAAATAACCAAATAATACCTCAACATTTGCACTTAAAATATCTCGGTATAAATATAGATCTCTGTTTAACGTGGAAATGTCATTTAGAGGCAAAATTAACTAAAATGAAACTAAAATCGATCAATTGAATTGGAAATAATTTTTTTTTCTGTTAGGACCAGCCCTCAGGGGATGACCCCTACTAATGCGTTGCATTGTGATCAATAATAGAAACTGGGAATTAAGCACGAATAACAAAATCTTTTGAAAATAATGCTTAAGTTTAATCAATTTACTGGTCACGCTTTTTTTTTATTTTATCGTCAAATATTTGTGGCGACGGGAACATATACATATATCTGCGGTGTTCATGGGCAACCGCTTATGTCTATTTTTCCGATTTTGAGATGTTGATGCCATATTGCCTAATTTTAAACGCTCTTTATATGTTTCGAAATATTTTTGAAAAAAAATGGATCAATTCCGATTTTTAACGTAATGTCAAAGTGACAAAGTTTAAAAAGTGAAATACCTAGCCCATAGTTTGATCAATAATGGTTTTTTGGCTCTTCTGAAAAATTTGTTTTAAGACATACGCGGTTGCCCATGAAAACCACAGATATATATGTATTTTGTTGGTTCCTTACCTTCGTGAATTGTTTTGTTTTTATTCTAATTAACTTTTTATTACAAAAACTAATTTCTTTTTTGTATTTTAATGTATTCGAATTAAAACCGGTTAACCGGTTATTTTTAAAATGCTTAACCGAAAACCGGTTTTTATAAAATAGCAACTATTCGGACTATTCGAAACCCGGTTATTGAAAAAAGTCGAATAATTGATCACCCTAATATTTACTTACTTCAAATTAATTTTTAAATTATTTATTGAGGTACCATGACCAAACTAAACTAATGATGCAGAAGTTTTTTTTTGGGTCTACTTTCATAAGCAATTATCAGAATTGAGTCACGAAATTATGTGTTGTATTGGAATATTTATAATATTGTAACTTTAAGCAATAATACACTTGCAATAATATTGTTTAATTTTACGTATAGTACAATTATATCGCCAATGTGTATGTGATATTAGAAGGTGGCACAATATATTGGTAACAGTCAAAAGACTTTTGATTTTTATTGCACAACGAACAGAAAGTGAAATGTGTTGACAACATTGTAAATTGCTGTCTATGCTATTTCTATAGGTTATGTTCACCTTTTTATTGAATGAATGAAACCATTGTGCGACTTATTGCATAATATAGGACAAAATGGAAATAATATGGCGAATACCATATACAATAATATTGAAAGTGTATGGGTCGCTTTACTGACTGACTGATTCATCATCCCACAGCCTAAACGCCTTAAATTTGGACCTGAGGTGGGTATCTACCCAAATCGATTTACTAATGGTGTTTTCTTTTCTACAAAAAAATGTGCCTTTTTTAAAAAAAAATTCAATTTATGGCGTTTTCTTTTCTAAAAAAAGTGTTGCATAAGTGTTACATGTCATTTGGCAACATTTTAAAATTCTCGCCTAATTTTTAAGAAGTGTTGCATATTTTACGTTTACAAAAGAACACAAATTTCGGCATTAAACAATAAAGTACAATTAGTGCAAGGTAAATTCAATTACAGGTGGTGGCAAAACTACAACAATCCAAAGCCAACAGAAACAACAGATGTTTTTTGTATTGAATTGTTAGTGTTTACGGCTCGAAACTTGCCACCACCTTGTATTGAATTCGCCTTGATCTAGTGCTGCACTCATGCCTCTTAATTAAAATGAGTGTTGAACATGTAGCATTTTTTTAATTTTAAAGGGAACAACATCAGAAAAGAACGCTTTACACTTTTAAAATAACACATGTATTTCAGAAAAGAACATAAAAAAATGTAAAAGGCAGAATAAATGCAGAATTTTACTCAGAAAAGAAAACGCCATTAGTGTCTTTTTCTTTAAAATTTTGCTCCCGAAAAGGGTGGTTTGTTTTATTCTAAAAAACTCATGCTTTTCGGGAGCAAAATTTTTAAGAAACAGACACCAAATTGCATTTTTTTAAAAAAAATGCACATTTTTTTTGTAGAAAAGAAAACACCATAAGATGGTATTTTTTTAAATTCGAATGTTTAGTGTTATTAGTTATTAGTGGTAAATTCGGTAAATTTAAATCTCCAGAGCCAAAAGAGATACAAGAAATGTAATACTTATCGTTGTTCTTTAGAAAAATAAGCGGACAGATCAGGGGTGTTAATGGAAACTAAGTCGGTTTTGCTTATTTTCAAAGTTATTTTCGGGAATACAAAACTTATTATTAATACGATTTTCGTATGACGTGCTTAATTCCCAGTATTTCATATTTGATAAATACACTGAAATTTATTGTTGAGGGAAAGCTAGCTTCTATGCCCATTTCACTGGTTGCTTAGGCCAGATCATCAGGAAACCTTTTCCAAAGATTTTAGAAAAGCCAAAAATATTATACAAATAAAACCCTAAAGCGAATAAGAATTATAAGCACTCAAAGTCTTACTTGTAACAATATCAAAGCCAAAACAAAACACCAACAATAAACAGTGAGTTTATCTTTTCTTACATTTTTGCTGTTTGTCGGTTTTTTAAACCGGTTTCATTTAATGTCATGAAAACCAGTCGGTTTTGTTATTTTCGAATTCAAATAAAACCGATATTCGAATAATCTGTTTTATGTTTTGGCGCATGTGTTTACAGCTTTAGATGCAATTTTTGTTTGTTTTTAATAAAAAGAAAATTATGGAAAAGAAAATAAGAATCGTTTTACAGTAAACATACATATGTATGTAATAAATGACATCGTTATATTGTTTGCATTTGTGTAATTTTATTATTTTGTAAAAATATAAAGCAATTTTATTAAAAGTACAAAAAAAACTTTAAGGAATGACAAAAATTCGGTAAAAATTGTTTAATTAGCGGAAATGCGCAAACATTTGCTAACATCGACATGATAGCAACGTTTAATATATATTAAAAATCGTTAAATCTGTAGAGAACAAGAAATATAAAGCTAAGTCTACACGATATGTTGAATCAGCAAATTTATGTTGAAAAATTTGCTTTCAGTGCCAACATATCGTGTAGACACCAAATTTTTTCAGCAAACGTATGCTAAGCAACATATGACAGACATTTGTTAACGATGTCAGCAAACGTTTGTTCACAATTATAGCATATCGTCTAGACACAATATTTTTTACTTTTCATCAAATGTTGTACATATGTTGACAAATATGTTATTTGTTGAAAGTCGTATGCAAGCTCTTCAGCATACGGCAAATTTGTTAGCATATCAAATGTATAAAACTTGATATTCCTTCAATTACTTGCTTAATTTTGTACAGAATTTCGGAACTTATCAAGATTTTTGGCTCATTGGCAAACAAGGAACAAAAAAATGCATTTAGAAGTGCTTTGAAAATAAAAATGGTTGCCAACGAACTTTGTTTTAGAGTTAAAGACCATAAAAGCTGATAGTTCTTAACCAATATCTCTTAAAGTATAATTTTGATCTAAGCAATATGGGTATCGCTGAAAAGTATTTCCAAATACCTTTTACATGGTATATAAAACATTTCGAATTATTAACCCATTAAGAAATAATTAAAAATAATATTTTTATTTACTAATGTATTTTACCAAAATGGCTCTACATATTTTATTTTTTAGAGAACTTTTCAAGCTTTGATATAATATAATGCATGACACTACCGTACCATTGTATGAAGTATTAAAGTATTTTAGTTAGAAGTATTTTATTTAATATGTGTATAGGTGTGAGTAAACATGTGGACAAATGTTTATACTTTTTGTAATTGCTTTAATATGGGTATTATTTACCTCTTAGTTACGACAAACACCAGCTCCGCTTAATAAAATTTGTCTTTATTGCAGGTCTTTGATTGGTCATAAGGGTTCTTAGTTTTATGGTATGTCGAGCACTGACTTCGCTCAACTGAGTTAACAATTGATGTTTTTGTTAAAGAAACTAACAAAAATTGGTGACATAATGAACCGATTGCAATTTAATTTTGCATGAAATAACTCCTTTTCTATGACTAGATATTACACTACGATAATCGCTCCATTATTTACCATAGGCCCCATATAAAACACATTCTCGGAAATAATTCAATATGCCTAAGAAGTACCAAACAACGCTATTATAGAAAAATTTGGTCTGTCATAGTTTCATAAGACTATAAATTTCACAACTAACTTTGGAGAAGATCGGCCCACAATTTACCATAAGCTTCATATAAAGCCCACTTTAAGAAATCATTTAAATACGCCTTAAACCTTAAAAAATATCGATGTTGTGGTAAAATATAGTCCATCTTAGCTTTAAATTGCTAGAAATATCACGATGCATACAACTTACTGTAGGTTTTGTATAAAGCGGGACTTAAAACAGTTAACATTTTTTTATAGTTGTATTGAAATTTGGCCTAATTCAACCGAATTTTGTGATGATTGACCCAAAAATCCCTTTTATATGGCTAAACTGATACAAATCATTACAAATCAGTTTATTCAAATTTGGTCAAATAAAGTTATATGTGATTAACAAGTATGTACTTTGCATACTACAAAGTGGACAGCCAGCCAGCCGGCCGGGCGGACATTGTTATATCGACTCATATAGTGATTGTGTCGATCGGTATACTTAAAAATGGTTATAGGACCAATATTTTTAGGTGTTACAGACACAATGGTGGTGTGGGTATTAAAATAAACCCATAAAACATACTGCTGATCGGCCCATAATTTATCTTAGGGGTAGAACTGCAACAAGTTATAAAACTGTGAGGTTTTATTAATAATTTGTAGATCATTTTCGTTCATAGATATTTTAGCTACATATTTCCGGATTTGACCCAGCCAATTATATCATTCTTATTTATTCAGTATTAATATACATATGTACATAAAACTATTACTTTTTGCACTTAAGGCGATAAATGAAAACAAATTGTAAATAAAAAAAATAATAAAATTAAAATTTAAATAATAAAAAAGAGTATTGTCAAATTTATATTGTATAATTATTAAACAAATGTTCTCAATACTCAACATACATATCAACATACGAAATTCAACATATCGTGTAGACACAAAAATTGTATGCTAAATTACATATATGTTGAAATATCATTTGCTGTCATATGTTGAATTTGAAAAATTTAGTATTTTCAGCATATCGTCTAGACACCTAACATATTGCATATGCTGATAGAGGCATTTGTAATTATTTTTAAACATATGAGTGTAAGCATACATTTGCTGATTCAACATATCGTCTAGACTAAGCTTAAGAGGAAAAAACTCTTCTATCGCGAACATGGCTGAAATTCGCAAAAAATTGCAAAATTTAAATCAAACCCTAAAATTTATTTGAAATCGCTAAATAGTTTTAAAAAAAATAACTTAAAAAAGTTTGCAAGAAGCCGCGAAAATTTTTAATATTTCAAACAAGCCATAAAATTTATATACAGTGGTTTCCCGATTTAACGAACAATTGATTGTCAGCCCTATTCGTTAAATTGAAAAATTCATTAAATCCAGTACTAAAAAAAATATTTATTCATGTAACAAAAAATTAAAAGAACAATCTATATCATATCGTATAACAAGTAAATGGATTTTATAAAATAAAATTAATGAAAAATGTAATTATTTTTAAAAAAATAAGAACAAGTACACAATTTATTAATGAAACTTTTTTCAATTGCTTTCTCTTAAAGCTCGCGTAAAATTACTAAGGGTTTTCATGATACCGCTTAAAATTGCCATTTAAGCAAATGAACAAACTTGCGAGACTCGTTTTATGAAGACCCTATCCGAATGTACTAATAAAGTGATCTCACAAGCGCAGCTGTTTGAGTGATTTTCTTCGTGTGTGACGTTTGGCGTCATTTTTTTATGTTTATTTACATTTTTTTATAAGGCATTTTGACATTTGCCGTCTCAATTCTAGCAACAAAATGCCTGTTGTTTTTTCTATTGTTTCATTGTTGTAGTACTGAGGTCACTTTGTTAATACATTTTGGACCCTATTTATCCTGCGGCCACAGGAATTTACTTTCATGATGTCATCAAAAAAACAATTTATAAAGGCAGACATGTAATCAGCTGTTAAATTGAAATGGAACGGTAAATTGAAAAGTGTGAGTGTGTTAGTAAAAAAGTAAGAGTGTATTGCAAATTGAAAGGCAAAACTTGATCGTGTGGCCACCAAGTTAATTTGTGTGCAATTTTAAACAATTAATGCCAATTTTTAAGAAACGTCAAAAGGAAAATAAATTTAAAAAAATATTAAAATTTGTGATTAAAATGTGAAATTTGTTTTTAAAAACGCATCAAGAAAGCCAAAAGACTAAAGTGCTTAAATTATTACAAGAATTTATTGTTTGTGATTTATAAACACTGGAATTTTTCCAACAGAAATGGCGATAAGCATTAAAAAATGTGTTTTTATAAATGCACAATTGAACTGCACACGTTTACGAGCCAAAATTGCTGTGCAAATTTACGAAGTTTATGTAAATTAATTCTCATACAAGTTTTGACAGTTCATTTGCGAGGGCGCAAATATGCACAGATTGCGAGACTTTTAAGCGATATCATGAAAACCCTTAACGTCTTGGATATACCGATATTATTTTCCTGTCCCAATGGATACATATATCAAAGCTTTTGATTAAATCACTGTGTTTAATTTTTACACCTTCATCAGCAGATACATCGTTTGTCACAGATAGGAATTTCCAATTAAAAAAACAAGAGCTGTAAGCTGCTTGGTTTGTTTTCAATAAAAAACCGATAATATTGCGAGCCCTAATATCAAATATGTTGTAACCAACCAAATAAGAACAAAAGCAATTTCAAACGAATACTTAGAGTTGAAGCAAATATATTTAAAAAACCTTCTCCTGTAAATTTATTGTTGAAGGGATAAGCTATTCCTATGGAAATAGGAAACTTCATCCAAAGATTTTAGAATAGCTAAAGATATTTCACAAATAAAACTGTTAAGCGCATAAGAATTATAAACCTCAGTTTTACCTGTAACAATATCAAAGCTTAAACAAAAACAACAACAATAAACAATTAGTTTATCTTTTCTTACAGTCCCGACTACAATTGGTTGATTTTTTGTCAACTCTAAATGTACAACTACAGTGGGTAAAGAAAAAACAAAAATAAAAACAAATTACTTTATTTATTTTGCCAGTTCAGTTTATTAGCACTGCCACATGCATATTAGTTATCAAAATTTTTCTTGGGATTCAAAAAATAATTAACAAGGTTTCTTTCAAATGTGCTAAATTCCCATTTCATACTATTGAAAAACGGAAATTTATTGTTGAAGGGATAAGCTATTCCACAAGCAATGACGCGCACCTAAGCAATCACTGACGGGAAATATGAAAACTTGATAATTAAAACTTGATCGTGTAACCCTCAAGTTACTTGAATTGATTATGTGAGTTTTTAAGTGGTTTTGGGGTCTAAAAAAGTGTTATAAAAGCTAAATAATTAAAAAATGTGCTAAACTAGCACTTAGCACTTTTTTTGAAATTCTTAGTTCTAATTCAGAAAAAAATGTGCTAAATCTAGCACTAAAAGTGCTAAACTGGCAAGGCTGATTGCAACAATTTCAAACATGCAAATGCGGATTGTTACTATATTCGTGTTCATAAGGTTTTTAACATTGGGTGGGTTCCAAAACATCAAAACACATTGCTGTGATGCGGTTTTGATATTGTTTAAATACAAAGTAACGTGTAAACTTTGTAAAAAAATGTCAAGAAAACATCAACAAAATAATTGATGCACAGTTTGCGCATCGATAACTGTTATTATACATTTAAAGTGTTTAGGAATGCCTGACTTTGTTCGGATTTGGAATTCAGCTTTCTTGCTTTCTACATCAACGATAATCGGGTGTGTTCTAGAATCCGAATCCACTCGAAAGCGGATTACTTCAGCATTTTTGGTGTTCTGGATTTCACATCCACATGCTTTTATTCGTTTTCAATTAGAGTAGTATGGGGGTTTCGTGAAAGTAACACGAGTCGACTTTTATTTTAATATGTATTAATAATTTCAACAAAAATTTTTTGTTTTTAGCTTAAAATCTTTTTATCCAAATTAATCAAAAATATATCTTTACCGGAAACGCAAAAGGCCATAACTAACCCAAAATTTAAGATCGACTTTTTGATTGATTTTGATGTAATTATAGCTAATTTTTTAACGCTTTTTATATTATTTTCCGACAGTTTGTTTCTTTAAGCGATCTCAAATTAGTTTTTGGGGTTGTTTCAAATTTTGCAATTTTTCGCGAAGTTAAGCCTTGTTCGCGATAAAAGCGATTTGTTCCTATAAGTTTTCTGATTCCTTACAGCTTTAACGACTCTGACTCTGCTATAATGCCGCTGTTAGCAAATTTCCGCTAATTTAGCAATTTTTACGGAATTTTTGTCATTCCTTATAGTTTTAGGGACTTTTAATCAATTTTATGGATTGTTTGAAATATTAAAAAATTTCGCAGTTTTTGCAATTTTTTGTTTTTATTTTCCGACATTTTTTCTAACTCATATAGATAGCGATTTCAAATAATTTTTAGTGTTTGTTTTAAAGTTTGTAATTGTTCGCGAATTAGCCATGTTCGCGATAGAAGCGATTTTTCATGTGATTCTTCACAGCTTTCACGATTTTTAGTAAATATTAGACTTTTAAATCATGCTGCGGTTAGCAAGTTAGCGATCTTTAGTTGAACTAAAGTTTTTTTCGAACAAAAACTTCGAATACACAAAAACATGCAGATTTGAGAACCCCAATCTTCATGTTTTGGTAAGGGATAATGTCACTACTTCTGAAACTGATTTTAAGAATTAATTGCAGGGCATCAAACTACATCGTAAGAACCGCAATTAATGTGTTTACAAATCAAGCATAAGCAAAAAATCAAAAATGAAAGCCAGCATAACTCAGGAACGGTAAGAGCAAATTTTTTGTAAAAATTGTAATATTGTAATAGCAAAATCTAAAGGTAGAAGTACATAACACGCGTTCATTCGTCGACGTTTTTCGAGTGTTTAAAACTTTAGCGCATGAAAAATTGCAAGTTACACAACACGCGTTACAAAAGCCGTTCCTGTCAGCTGTTTTTTATTTGTGCATTGCACACGGATTCGATAGTTTATCAAGATTTATTTATTTTTTTGAATTTATTCTTTTTACAAAAATATTGAATGCTTTTGAAGCTCTTCAATAAATTTTTCTTTCACGATTCGCAAATTTGTTAAACATTTTTTTTTATTGTCAGCTGATTACTTGTCAAAAATACACAACGCGTTAAAAAGTTCAAAGTTAACCAACTTTCTGGCGCAGACGCGTCAAAATATTTTGCATGTAGCTTGATCTATGAAAATACACTAGTTTAACTTTTTTTGACAGAAGTCTACAGAGTGCGCGCGCACTAACGCGTGTTATGTACTTTGAACTTAATAGTCTTTGTACACCGAAATAAATGTTTGTAGAGACAGGAGTAACAGAACATTAACACTGGTATTTCATATAAACATAACATTTTTCCTTAGCAAGTTTAAAAGCTCTGGCTTAAAGTTTTTGTTTAAAATACGAAAGGTGTTTTCTTCGTTTCGGAAAAGCCACGCCCCCTAAAAATTGTATAGCCTTCTACTGCATATTCAAGGACAAACGAATTTCATTATGTGTTTTAGTACGAATTTATTTATGTATATAAAGAAGATTTTTTAAACCTATTCCGAAGGTATGTTTGTATTTAGCTTTCCAAAATAATAGATTATATTTAGATATTCTTTGTTTAAGCCTGAAAATGCAAATAACCCAAATTTTATTGAGTTATCTTTAAAAATTCCGATCTTTGTCTAGGATATTCCATTAAGAAAGTTGTTTTAAATTGATTGTTGTACTAAATTTTTTATGGCCGATTTCACCAACTTATTTAAACATCAATTTATGTTAAAAGTTCGTTTTTCATGTCAAAAAAAAAAAAAAAAATAACATTATATGAAAAACTATATTTAAATGTGAATTGATATTTAAATAGAATTGGTGAAATAGGCCCTTAGAACTTCAAACAAATTTTACTTTATCTAAAAAGCTCATCTAGTTCGAATATAAATTGAATTTTGAAAATAAAGAATTTGATAATATGAATACATAAATATGTATTTAACTGCAAAATATTTACTGTATTTTAAAATTCGATTAGTTTACACATTGGTATTGTCGAATGCTAAATTATTGTGACCTTGCATGGGATTTCTATTAAAGTCCGTATTGCGCGATGTTTGCTTGGTTAGACGTCGTTTTGCTACAAATCTTGTCTCATTTAACATCATCATGGACTTTCGGCTCATAGAAATATGTTTAACATTAATATCATCTAAAATAATATTAAAATTATTAAGTGTGAAATTTTTTATGAAACTTGCAACTGCATTTACATACCATCACCCAAAAATCGTCGTTCAAAATTGCGTGGTAAATCACTATAGTCATAATGACATTTATTACGATTTTCGTGTAATTTAAATATTGTCTGACGACGCACCATGTGATGTTCAACCTCGTTGCTCAGTTCATTTTGGTTGGCTTCATCAATGTTCTCATCTTCATCATCGTCGTCAAGACGTTTTGGCCTCTGAAGTTGACGCGCAATGTGCACCGCATTACCACGTATTTCTTGAGCTGCATCCTCTTCCGATATCTTTAACGAAAAAATCAACAGAGTGCAACAGAGTTAATTTAAAGTTTTCTATTTTTTTTATGTGTAACTATGTATCTATGTGAAACGACTCGTACACATACATACATAAATAAATTTAAAATTAAAAAAATAAACCTTGAAGAGAGTGAATTTTTATATTACACCAGGTGATGATAAAAGCAAACTTCCAACTAGTAGCTAAAACAAAGAAAATTTAATTCAATTTGAAATTTTGCTTAAACTTCTTCATATTTTCATCGTGCAATCAGTGTACATACATTCATACGTATGTACAAACTTATGCCATGTAGTTGTGACAAGGCTTAAGGAAGAAAATAAAGTTTCCGTAGTAAGCAACATTGTTGTCAAAACAGGTCAAACATTTAAAATTTTACTAGAATGTGTCATGTTCGCTAACTCAGAAAGGGATCTCTTTCTAATTGGTAAGGTTCCCAAAAATTTGCTATAATTATCAAAAGCATCAAAAATTACACTTTCTATAAGAATTGAGATGAGATGTCGAGAGTTCGTGATTGGTCAAATCAATCTTTTTATTATTAAGCCTAAGCGTAGAATATTTTTTCGGGCTCGAGCTGTAAAAAGGGTTCTTGCGGAACTCGACATAAACAAGTCTCCTCGGCCGGATGGTATACCTGCACCGGCCTTGAAGCAGTGCACTTCGACGCTAGCTCTTCTCTTAGCAAATCTTTTCAGCACTTTATACCATGCCGCGGAATTTTCAGTATGTTAGAAAATTACTAATGTAACGCCAATTCCCTAAAAAAGAATGGCTAATGACCCTAAAAATTACCGCCCAATTGCAATTTGTTCGGTATTTTCCAAGGTTATGGCTTTCGTAGAGTTCGCTCTACTGGAGACTTACTAGCTCTATTATCGGAAAAATTTTGCCGTTCCATTCACCATTTTGGCGAAACTAAGGTAATTGCTTTAGATATTTTCAAGGCGTTCGACAGAATCTGGCATGGTGCACCCTTGTCAAAACTTGTTGCATTTGGTGTCGGTGATAATTTCTCTTGATTTATATCGAGTTTTCTCAGAGATCGCACTATACGAGTTGTTATATATGAGGTTTCGTCAAACGAGTTCAAGATTCATTCAGGGGTGCCGCAAGCCTCCGTTCTTTCTCCTGCTCTATTTCTTATTATTCTAAATGACCTCCTGTGTCAAACTTCCAACCCAGTCTACTCTTTTGCAGATGACATCAACCTTTGCCATTCGTACTCATTTGAATGCAGACCAAGCGTATCCGATGTCGGCGCTATGAGGCAAAATATGAATGATTCGCTTGGATTTTAATGCCCGAAAAACCCAATGTTGCGTGCTGACGCATAAACGTGCGACAGATCAGGGTGCCTCATTTGTATATATGGGTGGTATAATTATTGAGGAATCAGAATCTCTTGAAGTTCTGGGAATGAGGATACAATATGATTTCCGATGAACAGAACATATATTCAACGTGTCGAAAGAAGCATTCAAGTGCCTTTGTTTTTAAGACGGTGTAAGATAAACTTCACTCCATCCGATCTCCTTTCTATTTATACCACCCATATCCGACTGCGTATGGAAAACAACTCTAATGTGTGGGTCGGTGCTGCAAAGTCTATTTTGGAGCTTCTCGACCGCGTGCAGGAGAGGGCGAAGGTGCTCATTGGTGACAGTAGGGTATCCAATTCTATTGTATGTGCTTGTTTTATCGCTACTACAATGGGATGTGTTCTGACGAAATTAAGTATCTAGTTCCCGAAACCCGTACGTTTGCTCGTAATACACGTTTTTCCTCAAGATGCCATCCTTTTGTTGTCGATTGGCATGTGAATCGTACAACGCATTACCGTGAGAATTCGTTTTTTTCCGGACTGTTTGCATGTTGAATAACCTTCCTGCTGAAGTTATCCCTCTTACTAACAATATGAATAAGTTCAAGTCGAATGTTCACAAACACTCTTCCCTCTACCCTCTTTCCCATAACCTATTTTCCTAGTTCGAACACAATGCTTTGCATTAGTAGGGATCATCCCCTGAGTTCTGGTCCTAACAGAAAAAAGTGCTTTGCAGTAAGCAATAAAGCTGGAGGTAGACACCACGCTTTCAATGCCCAAAAAAGTAGAATAAATGTAAAATTTAATGGACAAGTTACACAGAAAACTAAAGGTTTTTATGATTTCAAATGATTAAAGAAGTAAGAAGGTGCCATAGGCTGGCCACCATCATCATCTTATAAACTAATTTCACTTTGTGTGGATACATTTAAAAAATAACATGGTCTGTTTAGTAATTTTTCTTACCGTACTCGATGCTCTAACCCAATCCAATTTAGTTGTAGCCAGTAACTGTGAAATGGTTGCAAAGCGATGAAAGAACATTGCAATGAACTGTATTATGAGTATGAGACCGAAGAAGAGGACAAAACAGAGACCAATGGGATCAAGTTCCTTGTAACGACGATAAATATAGATTTGTGAGTTTGTATCATCGTATGTTATAAAGTCGACTGGGTCAATGGGCCACTCCAAGTGTAAGTAATCTTTTTTAAGTTGTAGCAAAAAGACAATAAGAACAAAAATTGAATTAATCATGACAAAAGCAAATGCAAACATGTTGCGCAACTCCCGAAGGCTGTCGGCAATTTCATCTTTTTTCTCTTTTGTATGAAACATTGGCTTCAAATACAATTTAATTAAATCCTTCCAGAAACGTTTTTCACGCAATGATATCTCACCCAGTTCAGAATCAACAAGTAGGGGATCATTAATCCACCCTGGTATATAATATTTTTCTTTGTTGTCATCTTCATCTCCGGTCGCCCCATCGTCATCCTGTAAAAAATGTACTTATTAACTATTCAAAAACATTTGTTTGTATGGATGAGAGCGTTCAAAGTTGTATATGAAAAAATTTTGTATTAATGTCTGTGGAAATAAACTCACAAAGGATTTGATTAAATCATAACTCAAGTGTTTCTTAGTGTGCGTGTGGTTGGTAAATGCTCCCATTACTTTTTTCAATTACCTTTTTTGGTGCAACCTCACGAGTACCCCAGGATACGTCATTCATATTGAAAACAGAGTAGATTAACAACAACATGTACATCGAGGGAATGGTGATGTAGTAAATGAAGCCACACGCTAGAGCTCCAACTTCTTGAGGATGTACAATTCCTGTAAAAAAAACGATTGTATTTTAAAATTTTATTATTCCTCTGAATGCATAAAATAATTCTTTTAAGCATAAAAAGTATAGTAAATACTTTCTTTTGAGGAGAACTAATTAATCATTCTTTGAAAAAGCACTCAATTTTTAGTTACCTGCAATAAAGATTTGCAAAAATACCAGAAGAAAGAATAACGAAGCTGGAGCCAATGGACCATCATCGATCATTTGAATGATAATACCAATCAAAACCGCCATCATAACTAAACAATACAGGGAGCTGATAACGAAAGCCAATAACAACTAAAACAAAACAACAAAATATATTGAAACCAAATCAGATTTAGTGCAGAAATATTTACTACTTAAGTTGTTAATACATATGAAATACTTAATGTTCGAGTAATTCGAGAAAAAATCGATCTCGTTGTTGCCAATTTGACGGTTTCCCACGATATTAGCGGTTTTTATATGCCCATCGCATTAAAAATTTCCGTTTTGACGGTTAGCAAGAAATCTAGAGGTTTCTAAATATCATTAAATAAATAAAACTTGTTCTAGGTATTTGGAAATTTAAATGTTTTTTTTAACAAAATAAGAGATTTTAAATATTTTATTCTCTCCACAACCACTAGTGGTGAATGAGGGTAAGTATACCCTTTGTCCATAACGTATGTATTCTGGCTCTTTGAGCAATTCTAAGTCGATTTAGCCATGTTCGCCTGTTGATAACACGCTAACTTTCGAAAAAGCTATGAATCACTATCCTAAAAAATTGTCAATTTTGTTACAAAAACTAAATGGTGGAATAACGCACGGAATAATGTTTTAATACAAAGTAACGTGTAAACTTTGTAAAAAAAATGTCAAGAAAGCATTAACAAAATTATTGATGCACAGTTTGCGCATCGATAACTGTTATTGTATATTTAGGGACGTATGATATTTTCAATGTTTAAAGTGTTTAGGAATGCCTGACTTTGTTCGGATTTGGAATTCAGCTTTCTTGCTTTCTACATCAACAATAATCGGGTGTGTTCTAGAATCCGAATTTACTCGAAAGCGGATTACTTCAGCATTTTTGGTGTTCTGGATTTCACATCCACATGTTTTTATTCGTTTTCAATTAGAGGGGTTTCGTGAAAGTAGCACGAGTCGACTTTTATTTTAATATTGTTAGAAACCCTATTTGTACTTTATGAATTAATAAATTATTTGTTCTATCTTAGTAGTTTTTTTAAAAACATGATCAAGTCTTCTTTGAAATATATATTAATTTGTTCTTCGTTTTATACTTCATTATTTTAATTATTATAATTTTCTATCTTAAATAAATGTAACGTATGTATTCTGGCTCTTTGAGCAATTCTAAGTCGATTTAGCCATGTTCGCCTGTTGATAACACGCTAACTTTCGAAAAAGCTATGAATCACTACCCTAAAAAATTGTCAATTTTGTAACAAAAACTAAATGGTGGAATAACGCACGGAATAATATAAGATTTTGCAAAAAATCCTTTTATTCGACTGGAAATCACGCTGTGAAATTTTGTGAAGATCCGTCCATAAGTTACCCTAGTCCCCATATAAACCCTACTACCGGAAAACAGTAATATAGAATTGCTATCATTACAAAATTTGGTACGTCACAGTTTAAGGCCCGTAATTTCTACAAAAAGAAATCTAGCTGTGTATAGAAATCTATTGTGTAAAAGCTGCCATATTTTAAAAGAAAACTGAAGTTAAAAACACGTAGACCAAATAAGCGTTGGTACGAACACGAACAGCTTTCTTTTTGCAGAAATTACGGGTATTATAGGACTAGAAATGTTCATGAAGATCAGTCAATAATTTACGCCTAAGCCCGCATTAAATTATTCTATCATAATAAAATTTGTTCCATAACAGTTTTATAGGACTAGAAATCACACTGTAAAATTTCGTGCATATCGGTGCATAATTTAACTAAGGCCCCATATAAAGGCCACTCTGGTAAATTAATTAAATACGCCTAAAACCGTAGTAGATATAAATATTGCGGTAAAATTTCTTCCAACTTAGATTTATATGGCCAGAAAAACTGTCATGCAATTTTGTGATACACGTCCATAATTTACCTTAGATCACATATTTAGCTTAAACGCTTAAACTAATTTCACCGCTGTATTGAAATTTATTCATATTGTTACGTTATAGTGTTTTCACACTTAAGGTTTTACCACAAATTTTGGTTTTAACGATAAAACCAATCATTAAACCAGGTTTTACCATACAAAATAATTTTGTTAAAACCATCTTAAAACCTCTTTTGATTTGGTTTTAAGTAGATTTTATGAAATACAACCATGTTTTAGTTGTACTAAATTCAGTGCTTCCAAGTTAAAAAGATTGAAAACAGCTGATAATGTTTAATCCCAGCTAGCATTTTATATCACAATCGAATCTTTTAGGAATGAGCTCATATTTCGATCATAAATGATACTCTTGTTGGGAGAAAAAGCTACACTACCGATCAATCACCTCAAAGAATTATTCGTGATGCAATTATCTGATTCTTTTTTGATCAATTTAATGGTAGGTTTTATAATCATTAGTTAGTATTTTTCGTCGCAGTTTTTAATCGTAAATTATAAAGCTTTTAATTATATTTTACAAAATTTTTAAATTTTCATGTTTTGAATGTTTATTTGGATTTCTTTGTTAAAAGTAACCCCTGATTATTTGAACAAATTTTATTATGAGCCAAACAAATTTTATTGGGTTCTCGAAAAGGAAATAAGAAACTATATTTTTCTCTTTTAATTTGACAAGACGAATGAACAAAAATACAAAATATAAAGAAATAATTATTATAACATATTGACGATTTTATCGGCACCAAAAACGCAAAAGACCCTATCTAACATCTGGAAAGTTTTACATGAGAAGCAAAAAAACTATTTAAAATCATAAATTGAGAAATCTACTTAAAATGTTTATAATTAATTTTTCATCTATTTTCCTAGTAAAATCCCTTTTCAGCCATTTAGCGTTAATCATTTACGGCCTAATTTATAAAAAATAAAACAGGTTAATAAAGAGTTTATAAATTGGATTTTCATACAAAATCTGTTTCATAAACCCTTTATTAACATGTTTTGTTTTTTATAAATAAGGCCGTTAATCTTTTCCATATTGGGTCGTTGGTTTTTTGTTTATAAAATCGCAACTTTTTGTCGAAAGATTCCAAAATTTCCAAATTATAAGTACATTTGTGTTAATGCAATACATTAGAATCAATGATTTTTAATTTTTTGTCAATAAGGCCTTTTATTTGATGATTAAATCAGGATTTAATCATCAAATAGGATCTAAGAAGACTCATTTAGGTAATATTTACAAAATATTATCACCCAAATGCTAGCTGGGATGGCGCTCAATAAAAATAAATAAAATTTAAAAAAATAAAAAACGTCAAACCGATGAAATATTCTAAAATTAATTATTTATACAAAAATGTTTGATTTCCAAGCATTCAATTCATTCACTTCTTTTAGAAATTTTCTTATTCCTACTAGAAATTAATTTTATTTTGGAGAAAATAATTAGCCAAACTGTGATTTAAAACCTGATTTAATAAAACTTGTAATGTGAACGCAAAATCAGCTGTTAATAGATTTAATGTTAAAATCAGATTTTAACTTTAGGTGTGAAACCACTATTACTGCCTTTCAATAACGTTTTGGTTTATTTCCTTTATAATAAACTTAGTCACTTTAACAACCGTAAGTGCCGGTTCACACACGTCAAGTTTGACTCGTCAAGTCTTGAGCTTTTAGGAGAGAAGGGAAAAGAGAATGCCATTTCTTTTTATCTCTCTCCTGAAAACTCAAGACTTGTCACTTGTCACTTGTGTTGTGAAAACAGCACATTAATTAAAAGTTTTTATTTATTTGAGACTTTTTTCGTGAAAAAAACCCGTAAAATTTCTATACAAAATTCAGTATATTGAAAGTTAATAATGGAATATTTTTTAATATGCCAGTTATAAATAACAAAAATGGGAAATTGTTTTCCGCTTTTTAGCTGTTATTGGCAGGACTGTCAAATGTGGCGATTTATTAATTTCGATGGAAATTTGCGTTTGGCGATATGTCGAAATATAAAACGATTGGCGATATGCGAAATGCATTTTATGTAAATATTTTCCAATTACCATATATGTATGTATCTAAAATATTATAAAAACTTAATTCTCTTGTTTGTAAATTTTATTTAAAAATTATATTTTTATTTTATCAAAATGGTTCTTTTTGATATATTTTGCGAAGCATTGGAAAATATTGTGGCGAATATAAACAAATTCGCCTTTCGTAACGTATGTACATTCGATGGGGAAAAAGTATGACTTTTTTTACCAAAAAATTATTTTAAAAAATATTAAACAATATACATACCGACAAGTTATAAACAGTAAAATTTAAAATTTCTTAAAAGTTACAGCCATTTCTTAAAGAAAATTCCATAAATTTTAAAATTATATTGATATGTATGTGTATTTTCAAATTGGTATAAAAATATACTTCTGAAAATAACCTAAATTCAGAACATTAAACTTATTTTCAAGTTTTTAGAAATACTAAAACGAATTTTCTGAAATCGATTCCCGATGATTTTATGCACTTCCTATCTTAAGTCTTTACTACTCTTAAAATCAAGAAAAACTACGCTCATTTAAAAAAAATAATTAAAAATTTCCATTGATTAAAACTCCATTTGTTTTCGATTTCAGGACATGGCGTTTTTGATATAAAAATCACAAATTGCAATATTTTCATAGCAAAAATCTTAAAAAAATAATTGGTTGCTGTTTTGAAAGGGATTTTTTGTTTTCGATAAATTATAAAAAACTTCCGTTCTTGGTAACAAATCATGAAAAAATAGTAGTACACAGTACAAATTATTTGAGCTCGTAAATAATTGTATCATGAAAAACATATTCGTACGCATTATTATTTTAGAAAAAAGTAACCAAAATGAAAAAATATTTACATACATATCCACATTGAAACAAAATATAACCAATTTTGGTTAGAAATAACCAAAAACGGCAGCCCTGATTGTGATCAACACGCTTCAATGTTTATAATTTTCTCCACGTTTGCGTATCAACTTGACAAAGTCTGATCTTGAATAATAATATGCCATTTCTTGTGGTTCTTACTATTCAGCGTTTAAAAAGCTGCAGTTGAGATAGTAAAAGTCATAAGATTGTGCTGCAACTTCGACAACTTCATTTGTCATTGGACAAAAAAAAACTGTTGCCTTTACTTCTGATTCATTAAATGAAAACAGTCGTAGTGAAGGCAAAAGCAAAAAACAAAAAGTTGTACACAACAAAGAACATCGGCAGTCGACATGTTCGAAAGTGTTTGGTTTGACAGACTGAAACTTTTAAAAAATCCCGTAGATACCGAAGATGGGACGTTGTGTTTTTTCCGAATTTTTTTTTTAAATAATACCTACATGTGTACATAAATACATACATATGTATTTATTTTAATGCTAAACAATCTTTTTAATTTTAATTACCGTCCCATCTTTGTTAACTTCGGTATTTATTAAAAGTTTCAGTCTGTCAAACGAAACACTTCCGAACATGTCGAGTGCCGATTTTCTTTGTTGTTTTCAACTTTTCGTGTTTTGCTTTAGCCTTCACTACGACTGTGTTCATTTTATGAATCAGAAGTAGAGGCAATGGCTTATTTTCGTCCAATGAAAAATCAGAAAGTGGAAGAAAAAGCAATTTTTTGATTTTGACTGCAGCTTTTTAAACCCTGCTTTTAATAACAATAATACCAAATCTGAAATAATACTCTTTATCTAATATTATAATTATCATTACCCACGCTTACCTGAAATTTTTGCTTCAAATATATACAAGACAATATAAATGCCAACAATGGTATAAAATTCCACAAAAATGCCGTCCATATACCGATGCTAAATACTGTAACCAAAGAACCAACCATCATGAGAAATATAGTACCTGGCCCAAGGATTGTGCCCACCATTAACATTGCCTGATAAATTATATAAGGCATTGATATCGAACTGTTTGTTTTTACTACCAAATTAGCATCAGAGAGTAAATCAAAAATGTTGGCGATGGTGGAAGGAACCCAACGACGTCGTTGATTATAAAATTCATTAAACATTTCTGGCGAATGGGTGTAGGCATCCGAAGCCGCCGAATATTCAACACGCAACCCCTGCTTAAGGATGAGCGTGCAAAGCCAACGATCTTCACCCTGATCATACTGAACATAATGCATGGGTTCTTGTGACACTGTAGTGTATTTCTTCATTACACTATTCTCCATTAAAGCACTGCCCCGAAACAAACTAAAGCAGCCAGGACTACACAGAACACAGCCAATAACATGTTCTGTTGCCTTTTGCAGCCAATGACCAATGGCGTACTCAAAGATTTGATACCAAACCATAGGGCCCCTACCCACTGGGTGGATGCGACCACAAGCAGCCCCTAATTCATCTATGGCCTTCATCCGGTCAATTAAGAGTTGCACCGCCTGTGGTTGAAAGTCAATATCCCCATCAAGAGCCAGTAAAAAAGTATTTTCTGCTATGACAGCCTTACGCTTCGCTGACACCGATTCCAACTCCATTATGCGAAAACCCAACAAGTAATACATGTACATAACCTGTGACCAGCGTTTCTTATGACGTATTTTATCTTTGTTTTTCAGATGGGCAATCATCTTCGAGCGACCAGGCAGTGTCCACACTAAACGACCGCCATACGGTGTTTCAATTTTTACAGGTGGCTTGATTTTTATATTGACACCATACACCTCAAATGCAGCTTTTTCAATGCTGGTAACCAATAGTTTTACGTATTCGTTGAGAGGAGGATTTTTTAGATTTTCCACATACTTTTCGTCCAAAATGAAAGCATCATCAAAGAAAATGTTAGCTAAAATCAAAAGAAGATTTTATTTTTGTCAGTGCTAATTTGTTGTATGTAAATTTAAACCAAGGTTTTAATAATGTGCATTTATGCGCTTGTAGGAATGGCAAGGCAATCTGAACTTATTTTACATAAAACGCTGGACCAAAAATCAAAAAATTTATGTGTCTATGCAAAATAAAGAGCAAAACACAACTGTATGAGTATGAAAAAGGGCATGAAATGAGCAATGGTCCTTAAATTAAAAAAAAAACTAAAGGTTGAAAATCGCTATAAACAATGATGATGAAACATCTTTCAAAAAAAAAAAGGAACAGTATTCCAATATTAAATTTGTAAAATGGATCAACGCAAACATCGGTGTTTCAAATTTTTTTTAGAAATTTCAGAATTAACTATAAAGTTGCTCTCACTTCCATGGTCTAATGCTGAAGTAGAGAGGGTATTTCTCCAAGTAAACATCGTTAAAAGTAATTTGAGAAATAAGTTACATTAAGCAACCGTTAATTCGATTTTATCAATGAAATATTTATACCAACACCACAATAGTGGAGAGGGTACTATGCGTTTGTGCTGATGCTTGTAACACCTTAAAATATTGGTCCTAAGCCCACCTTTTCGTATACCGATTGACTCGGAACCACTTTCTGAGTCGAATTAACGATGTTTGTCCGGCTGGCTGGCTGTCCATGTAAACCTTGTGCGTAAAGTACAGATCGCAAATTTGCAGATCATTTAATAAAATTTGGTAAACAGGTTCTAATGAGGTGTAGTGTATCATATAGACGGGGTTGACCGACTATATTTTCTTACTTGTTTTTTATTGTAGATCTGGAATCAAAAGGTTGGGTAAATGTTGTCGTGATTATGATTTACCTTCAAATTATTTTAAACTAATACGCACGAGTGATTCCTATGAGATGAACAATAACGACATAAAATTTATCGATGATATATAATTTTAAATATCTTTAAAAATACTAAATAACGTTTATTCTTATTTAAGAAATTGATCTTAACTTACAAATTCATCGTAAACAACTTTAAATGAATTATTAATGTTTTGTTATTGCAATTTAATGTGTTTTTTGGCATGTGCTTTTTGCCATTTTTTAGCCCATTTTTAGCCATTTTTTCCCGTAAATTTAGCCAATTTTGGTCTCCAAGTTTTGGCAACACTGTATGCAAGAGACTATCAGAAAAACTTGATCGTGTGGTTGTAGAGATAGTGCCGGTTCACACACGTCAAGTTTGTCTCGTCAAGTCTTGAGTTTTTAGGAGTGATGGGAAAAGAAATGGCCTTCTCTTTTCCCTTCTCTCCTAAATGCTCAAGACTTGACGAGTCAAACTTGACGTGTGTGAACCAGTGCCGAAAGGGAGTTAGTAGGTTTGCATATTAAGCCGACGATATGTAACAGAATTTTTTTAACTTTTTTTTATTTAATAAAAATATTCAAGAAACTATAAAAAAATTAACAAGGTTTCGTTTAAATGTGCTAAAATCCAATTTAATCGTATAAAACTCAAATTTATTGATGCTGGGATAAGAAAGTTTTTCTAAAATCTTTGGACGAAGTTTCCTGATGATCTGGCCTAAGCAACCCGTGAAATGCGCATAGGTATAACTTATTACATCAACAATATATTTCAGTTTATCAATAGTATGATATGGGATTTTAGCAAATTTAAACGAAACCTTGTTAATTAATGGAGGAAGAAAAAATACCTGGCAACACTATATTACATTATTATTTAAATTTTTTGATAAATTATTCAAATGAAATTAATAGTATCAGCTTTCACTAAACGGCAATTCCACCCTCGGAAAATGCCCAAAGCCACCCCTAGCTCCCACGTAATCCGTGGATCCGGGAAGGCCTATGCAATACTCACGAAAGCCAATCTCATCCAAGACACGCAAGTGACCTATCCCTCAGTCTAAGAAGACATCTGGTTGGCATGATCATCAAATACTGCACAATGGGCAGAAGATGAAGAATAACATCCAAAGTCGCTTGAGAAGTACTTCTCATGGCCCCTGTTATGCCGATCGAATCACACCTCTGAGTCTTAGATAGAAACCTTATCCGACTTGTCAGCCTCATATCCTCCCAACAAACACAGAATCCATACTTAAAAGTGGGTCTCACTACCAATGTTTACAGCCATTCATTCCACTACTGACGGCCTTAGTCCCCAGTTCCCAACAATCAATGATCGGCAAGCATTGTACTTCTTAAAGTACTTTATTCTTCGTTAAATACATAAAAGCTTTATTATATTATATAAAATTAAAAACAAATAAAAGCAAAAGTGCCAAATCCACATAAAAGGTACAAAATATTAAATAAACAAAGTGCTAAGGCACAAAAACCATTGTAAATCAAAGGTCCATAGTTGTTAGTTGTCCATGTCCTGCATGCCAAAAATGAGTCGACAATAAAACAAAACTGCATTTACAGATTAAAAAAAATATTGAGAACTAAGGATTTTAGCAAGTTTTCTCCATTTACTGTAAAACTTATTTATATTAAAAAAGCACCACTGCATAAATCTCATAGATTCACATAGAAAAAGTATTTTTGTATAATTCATTATCTAAGAACACCTTTGTTCATTATTAAAGAACAAAGTATTAAACAAGATCACCTAACTTGTCATTAGTTAAGATATAAATATTATCCTATGTGTAAAATCTGCTTATGTAAATTCTATTTGTCTTTATTCTTTATTGTCTTATACAAAATTTATCTGTTGAACTTAATCCTGAGAAACAGTTTCACTAAAGAATTTTTATCATCTTATTAACGTATGTTTGTATGTAATTCAACCATTGGAATTACAACTATGTATTGTGCAATAATTTATTGCAATCGGATTTACGATTTGAAATTTATTACGAAAAATGTGAATACCAGCATTACATGACATTCCACTTGTAAAAATACTTTCTTACAAACATTCACAAACATAAAAAGATAAATTTTTTTCTTAATTCATTTGCAGTTTTGTTAGGGATGCCAAACGGAAGTCCCCGCAATATTCGGGATTAATAAAAACTCAATTCCCAGAATTTTTCACATAAAATTCTTTGCAAACAAGAACAAGAATAAATCTTTTTGTTTTCAAGAAATAAGTTATGCTTGATTGATGTCCCTCAAGGAAAGGACTTTAATAAATTCAGAAAAGCAACAAAAAAAAAATGCCATTTCGCGAAACTGCAAGTTTTCAATACTTCAAGGGGTGGTGAGCTACTGGTGTACTACTGTACCGCTGTATTTTTGGGCGTGGCAAAGAATTGCAGTTCTCTAAACTTGATTGATATACCTTTCATTCAAGGGCTGACTGGTGCAAATTTGTTTGTATTTGAAAAAGAAAAAAAGCGACTCGATTTGAGGCGTGTCATAAAGGTGAGCTTAACGTATGCGGAATGAAATATAGATTTACTGCCTGTTTGTTAGTAGAACACAAGCGCAATACTCGTTTTTGAAATTTTGTTTTTGTTTCAAAGTCTTACGCTCGTGTTTTACCAACAGGCAGTGATTTTCAACAATCAGTGCAAAAATAAAACAAAATATAATATCAAAACTAAGGCGAATTATTTACAGGTGGTGTGGAAACGACATCTGATTTTGACAGTGCCCCGGTAGGCTAGCTGGTAGCGAGCTAGACTATCAGCAGCGGGGTTGCGAGTTCGATTCCCGCCAGAGACTCTGGTTTCTTTTCTGCAGACAAGCATAAAGCTTCGCGAGATAACCTTAGGAAATTAAAAAAAAAAAAAAAAGATTTGTTAGTGCTTTGCAGCGTTGCCACCTCTATTATAATTACACATATCATGTGCAATATTTTTATTCATGTGTAGCCCATGTGTAATTGGCTGCATTTGTAATTTAAAATTTTAACGTTTTTAGCGTTAAGAGAGCTGAACTAAAAATGGTTGGATCACTACCTACACAATTTATTACCTATAACGACAAAACATCCCGGGTAAATTATTATTTTTTTTATTTCAAAAGAGTGGATCATCGACTGCAAAAGAAATGTTTGAGCTTATCAAAAGCCCAATTATAGAAAAAGGGATTCCTTTTGAAAATCTAGTTGGATTTGCATCATATACTCCCAATGTTATGTTTGGACAGTATAACTCAGTAGTTAAGTTGCTAAAAAAGATGAAAAGCCAGATATTAATTTGATAAAATGCCTGTCTGAACATTCCAACATATCTGGAAAATTTACTTTGTAATACATATTAGATCTTGTTTTGTAAAAAGGATTGCTCGGCAGATACATTGATTGATACATGCCAAAAACTCAAGAAATATGTAAAAGTCTGATAGTGTACAATAGGGTGGTCGTTATTTTTTTTTTGTATTTCCACTTGGAAAACCCCTTAGATTGGTTCCAAATTAGAAAAAAATAATATATAAAAAATTTTAGATCGTTTGCATAGTTATTGGACGTGCCTTGAGCCCACAAAGTTTGCTAAAAATTGTATTTTTCTCACTATGTGTCGCTTTAATTGTTGATAACTTCAGTAATATTTATTTTAGAGAAAACCCTTATTCACAAATATTCTAGGGCTATATCTTATGAACAATGTTGCTCTGTATTAGTTTTCTTTAACATTAATATTTAATCCAGAAAAAGCCAAATTAAAAAATAACACCGAAATATTCACATATCTACGCATTATTTGCCTGGTGATTACACTACGTGACAAATTTTCAACAAAGTCGTGACCAAATGAATCTAACAGATAATCTTTATGTAAAACTTTCCCCTGAATCCGAATATGAAGTCAGAATTGTCAAAAGTAGAACCGTTTTTGAGATATTCCAAAATAACCGTTATTTGTGTTTTTAAAAAAGATGATGTGACTGAAATGCAAATTTATTCACAAATTTTTAACGGACTATGTATTTCTTTCTATTTATTGAGAGGTTTTAAAATTTCTTAAATAACCATGGGTCGTTTGTGAAGATGAGCCATTAAATGGATTAGTTATAGTGGACAAAACTTCAAACTTCATTTTAAATTTTATGATTTTGTTCAATTTTGCTCTTTTCAAGTTATTTTTTTTGTCCGCTGTCCCCTGTAACTCTGTCATTTCTTGAACAATCTTACCAGTGATTTTCGAAGGGATTTTCTTCTTAAAAAAAATAGCCGTAGTAAAAAAAGGACAGATTTTTTGAAATCATTTAAATGTAGGGACTTTTCAGTAATGTTGGAAAACTATACGTTTGTGACAGCATACTTATAAATTTGTTAATACGGCAGCAATAAAAATTGTTAAATTTCTTTGAGTCATCTCTTGCCGTCATTTCAGCTTTGATTTTAACCTAATTTTGTGATAAGCTCTTTTAGAAGAAAGGAGATCTGTTTAACCTTATTTTCTAGAGAACGAAATATATAATACATATGTATGTAAAAGATGGGAATCAAAAAGTTTTGGAGTAAAGTCGAAATAGTAAAGTGAGTGTTAGAAAATGGTTCCCTAGCGATGAATCCCCTCAGAGAATAACTTGTGATACAATTTTCTGATCTCTTTAATGGTAGTTTGATAATTATTAGTGAGTATTTATCATCTTATTTTTCAATCGTTAATTGATTATGTTTTAAATAAATTTTTAATCGTCATGTTTTTAATTTGTTCTCCGATAAAAGCAGCACAATTATGGCTCTTGATTATTTGAACAAATTTTATTTTGAACAAAACAACAAAATTTTTAGGGATCTTGGAAATAAAAGAAGAAAACATTCGTAATTTAATTTATTTTCATTAATTGACAGTAATTTTTGGGCTTCTTGTTTCACCAATCTTTTTATTTCTTCGTCAATGAATTATATATGAATCCTTTTTCAATCGCTCAACTGGTAAATCAGTTTTTAATCAACAAAAATTATCTGAGAAGACTTATTTAGGTGATTTTTATAAAAAATTATCATCCAAATGCATTCTGGGAACAACTTTAAATAAAATTTATGTCCATTAATACAAATGGATTTATTTGTATTGCTATATATTATTTGAAAGTTGTAGGGATTTTTGTAGAGAAAATAGGGGTTTTTTCGGACTGCGTAAGAACTTTTAAAAAAAGTGTATAACATCACTGATCTTCACTAGCAATCAATTGTTATTTTAGTGATTTTATTACCTCTCAATAAAAAGAAAGAAATACATAGTCCGTTAAAAATTTGTGAATATAATTGCATTTCAGTCACATCATCTTTTTTAAAAACACAAATAACGGTTATTTTGGAACATCTCAACGACTTTGTTGAAAATTTGTCACGTAGTGTAATCACCAGGCAAATAATGCGTAGATATGTGAATATTTCGGTGTTATTTTTTAATTTGGCTTTTTCTGGATTAAATATTAATGTTAAAGAAAACTAATACAGAGCAACATTGTTCATAAGATATAGCCCTAGAATATTTGTGAATAAGGTTTTTCTCTAAAATAAATATTACTGAAGTTATCAACAATTAAAGCGACACATAGTGAGAAAAATACCATTTCTAGCAAACTTTGTGGGCTCAAGGCACGCCCAATAACTATGCAAACGATCTAAAATTTTTTATATATTATTTTTTCTAATTTGGAACCAATCTAAGGGGTTTGCCAAGTCAAAATACGAAAAAAAAATTCTCCATATAACTTGCGGCCACACTAGTGTACAAGTATTATGAAAAAAAGGTTCACATCCCATACGACTTCATTGGTTTTTAAACAATTTCTAAACAATAACGATCGTATTTATAAAAATTTTTTTAATTTAATAATGGTTTACAAAGCAAAGTTTGTTAAATTAAATAATCGTTTATAAATCAGAGTTGTATTTTATTTCATGTGTGAGTGTTTATACTTTGTGTGATGTCGTGAACACAAACTGTAATGTTAAATTAGATTTTTTGACAGTCGCAACAAAACTCATTAGATATCTATCTCACAAAGTATTATGAAATACGTGAAATAGTATAAACTATCCTTTAAGGAGTATTTTTGCGACAATATGCACTCATACATTTTAAAAAATTTTAGCTTCATAGTAATTTGATGGCAGACTATTATTGGAAAAAGTTTTTCAAATAAAAAATTCCTTTGTAGACAGATCATTTTCTACTTTGCAAATAGTTATTTTTGTCTTAATCTTTAAAATGTAAAATGAAAATATTATTTTTTTGCATTAAATATGGCAGCAACACGATTGTTGTGAACAAAAAGCAAATAAAGAGACATTTGAAAAATATTTTTGTGTTGGATAAGTAAAAAATATAAAAATCTCCGGCATATCAAATGTTGCAGCAATAGAGGAATTGAATAAACATTCCGTTGAAAAATTGCGTCGACAAAATTTGAGGGATGCATAAGTTCCTTTATCATACCTAAATGAAATGTAAGCTACATATCGTCACGTAAAATGCAAAAGGACTTAACAAAAAATAAATTTGATATACGAGTTTTTGATTTAGTTTTGTTCGTTTTATTAAACTTTAAGTTCACAAACAATTTAAGATCAAAAATGGCGCCTTTATTAAAGAAATTTAAACGCATATTACACCTTGTTGTTATTGATTTTGTTAAGTTTTTTTGCTTCTCCTGCAAAAAAATAAAAAGTGTTTTTACGCCCTTTTGCATTTTAAGGCACTATATTTATGTTTATTTGTTTGCAAACAAAAATTCTATACCTAAGTATTATCGCTTTTGGCTTCATTAATTTTAAGTGGTTTGTACGAAATAGAAAGTTGGCAATAATAAGTTTTATGGCACATATATATGTGACCTTCGCCGAGAAAAGGAAACTAGAGTGTGAAAATGAAGTTTTGAGAAAAACTCATTTCATCTTATTCTACACTCTTTTAGGTACCAGAATCCACTCTAAAGTTCCAACACGTTTTTCGACACACAAGTTCCCTTTTCTCGGAGAAGATCACACATGCTGCTTAAAATATTAATTCCACTTAGAAAAAAAAATTGGTTTACGTTTTCTGAAAAAGCCAAATACGGTTTTAATTCCACTTTTGATCGAAATTTGTTTTTGTGACATGCGTAAAAAGATAGCATTTGTAATTCGTATTTTCATGTGTAATTTTGGCATGATCCATGAGTAATTTACTATTTTGTTGCGGGCAACACTGGTATTTTGCTAATAAGTGTTGACATTTCGAGCTATAAGCACTAACAATGCAATGCAAAAAACTCTATGTTGTTTCTGTTGTTTTTGTATTGTTGTAGTTCCGACACCACCTGTAGTTGAATTCGCCTTGATCAAAACTAAATATGAAATGAAAAAAATAACGGTACTATCAATATAATTATTTGGCTAGAGATCAGCTTATTTATTTACATTTACGGCCAATTTCACCAAGTTCGGCTACAATTAACTATCGGTTATAGCTGTCAAAACATATTGGTTACTAGAACTTTAATTAAAGGTTAGTTTTAACCGAACTTGATGAAATTGGCCTTTAAAGAATAAGATTTTTTGGGAATGAAAAATCATAGACTCCCAAAATTGTGAGCCCATGAGTTAAAAAAATACGGATTTGCCTACACCAATTGGAATCCCTAACATACCATACACCATATAATACCAAATTTTTAACACCATTCTTTTGTTACACATGTATACTGGTAGATATATGAGAACATTCGCACAAGAAACATAAAAAAATGAATGAATTCATGAAATTCTTTGAAATAAAAACCGAATTATTTTAAAGCATCAGTCTTTAAACAAACAAACAAAAATCCATATTGAAATAACATTCCATCCAAAAGAGGGCCAACAAGAGGAAATAAAAAAAAACTTACCAACACTATTGAATATTAAAAACAAAACATTCGATTATTTACATGGACAAAAAATTATACCTTGGACAAAAATATCTGTACACAACAAAAATGTTTGTCATTTTGCGAAGCACTCATGGTACATTTAAAAAATAAGCGCACAATTATGAGCTACGCCATAAGACAAACAGAAATGCAGTAAATTAAGTGAAAGAACTGTCAACAACTTTTATAAAAAAAATAACATTTCAAGTGCCACGGCATTCCCTTACTACGAAGCAGGTTTGTAAGGGAGAATACTAAAAAATTACTGTATCACAATATTCAGTGTGTAAAGTTGATCGTTACATCCAACAATTTGTATATGCGCTTAATAATGCGCTTTATGTGTCAAAAATGGACCTATTGCTTCAAAGTGGGAACTTGCCATATAAAATTCATGACTTCCGTAAGCGAGATGGTAAGCAAAACTTTTATGTTTCTCCTTTACAAACCTGCTTCGTTGGAAGCTCCGTTTTTTATTGGGTAACTACATTCTATAGTATATAGGAATTTTCACAGAAAAGTCTCTTTTTGTCACGTTACATCAGCAAGCAATTAAAAGAAAATATTTTAATGATATTTATTTTTTGTATGTTGGAGTTGAGCACAACTTGCTCTACATTTAGTGAAAGGGGGAACAATTTTAACACCACAAGTTTTAAATACAAGCTTAACTGCTTCGTTACAAAAAGTAGACTTTCCTATAGAAATGCCCATACATGTACAATGTACATTGTACATATGTATGTACAAACGTAAAGTATAAAAGCAGATAGATTGTTACTATTAATTAACATATCGCGAACAGAAACGACAAATTCATTAGTCAAAAAATACAAACTACCCAATAAAAAATTGAGCTTTAAACAAAGTAGGTTTGTAAGGGAGAAATGTAAGAGTTTCGCTTACCATCTCGCTAACGGAAGGCATGAATTTTATATGATGAGTTCTTTCCTTGAATCAATACATTTTTGACACTAAAAGCACTTTATTCAACTTATCAGCTTCGCACGCTCCCTTACAAACCTGCTTCGTAGTAAGGTAATGCGTGGCACTTGAAATGTTATTTTTCTTTTATAAAACTTATTTAGAGTTCCTTCGCTTACTTTACTGCATCTCTGCATGTCTTATTTCGTAGCGCATAATTGTCCGCTTATTTTATTAACTGTACCATTAGTGCTTCGCAAAATGATAAAAATTTTTATTGGGTAGGCAAAATATACAAATTTTAAACTACAAAATGACAGTCCCAGCTATAAAAGTCACATTTAAATCTACTTTGGATAAATGTTTATAGCGGTTTGTTTTCCACAAAATAGGTAAAATATTAATTTTTTCTAGTTGAATCTAAAACTCAAACTGCATAAATTTTAAGATTAAGAAAACTTTTTTAATGCAATATGTTTTCCTAATTCTTTTTAATTAAATCCGTTTTATTAAAAATCGCATAAGATAATTTTTTGATCGTCTCACTACATCTGCCTGTTAAATTTAATGCAAATATAGATGTTGAATATTTTGTAGATCAATTTTTCTTATAAGTTTTTGATAACTTAAATCAAATCATATTAAAAAAGGTGCAAATTAGTCCTTTATGTCATCTACCTCTGAAATTAGAATTACTCTTTTTAATGTGTTCTTTACTTTATATAAAATGTGTGATAAAATATTGTGAAGTCTAGGCTAAAAAAAACAATTTTTTTTAACTCGAACCAAATAATTTCTATATTTTTTGTCCAATTCCTTAAAATCTAAAACGTAATTTTGTTCTTTCACACTGGTAAAACGAACCTTTGGGATTTCATATCACCCGATTAGGCAGGAAACACAGATTGGGAGACAAAAAAACAATTTTTGCAAATACAAGGGAATCCCGAAAACTTTTACTAGCAGTGATTTTGTTCACAATTGACACTGAGGTAGTAGTTAGATGACATTTTTTCGAACGACCTGTACCGGGATTAGGGGTTTTTTTTAATGATTTTGTTATGCAGCTTTTGGTGTGAACGTGTCAAACTTCAGAAGCACAAAGTTGCTATGTATTTTCGCAGACTTTTTACTATCAGTTAAGATTAGATTTTTCCTCCGACCTCTATTACACATAACAACTTCACTACCAAAATTACCCTTTCTGTCTATTTGTTCAAGAGCTGCCCTAACACCTGATAATGTTAAAATTCCTTTGCCATTTTTTTAATCGTATCCTAAAGAAACAAACGTACAAATTTGTAATACCCTTTATATCCTTTTTACATTGAACAACATCTACCATCAATTTGCCACAATTTTCGAAGATGTTTTAGTCTTTTCACACTTGTCAACATTTAACATCTAACATTATTTTCGAAGATCTTCCAATTTTCCCATAATAGCCTTTTCACACTTGTCAACATTCAACATTTAACATCAATTTACGAAGATGTTAGAATTTTCCCATAAGAAATACATTTGGCTAAAAATCAAAATTTTTCAACATCTTTACATAATGTTCCTATCTCATTGTAACTACTTCATTCTACATCTTCCGACTATTTTAGTGTAATCACTATAAAAGTGGCAATAAATTCTATTATTATTGTGGCATCACTGACAAAATGGCATTTGCTTTAAAAGCAGCGTTACCATTACTCAAGTTTTTCCTTTTTGCATGCCTTATTTTGCTTATTTTTTTTATATTGCTAAACAAAATGAATTATTATCTCATTTTGGTATTATCTTTTTAATTTTTTGGCACTTTTATAGAAAAAAAGTTTTTAAAAAAAATAAAGTTTATTTTTTATTGATATTAAATGTTAGATGTTTCAAGTGTGAACGCGTATTTTACATTTTCAACATCTTCCATGCCTTCCTCCGAAATGTATGCAAGTGTACAAAGGCTATTAAAATCTTTCCGTAAGAAATATATAGAGCTAAAATCCAAAATCTTTCAACATCCTTAAAATATCTCATCTTATTCCATTCCATCTATATCTTTCGATTATTTAATTGTCATCACTAGTAAAGTGGCAATAAGTTTTATTATCATTGTGGCATCACTGCGTTACCATTTGTTAAGTTTTCTCTTTTATTACAATGTTTTTTTGTTAAGTATTTTTTTTATTTTTAAACAAATTGAACTTCAAATACATTTTTGTGGTTTCTTTTAAAATTTTGGCACATTCGTAGAAAAATAAATTTTTTGTTTAAAAACTTTCTTTTTTAAATATGGTAACATTTTGTTTGATGGTAGATGTGAGCAATGTTAGATGTTGATCAGTGTAAAAAGCATTAAACAATAGATGGTACATGAAATATATACATATGTGCGGATGTATATTCTATGTCAAAGTGTTTACAGTCATGGACTACACTATTTATGTATATACATACACCTCGCTAACAAGTTATCTTTATTTTTTTTCAAAGTCGTTTTTTAATTAAATGTGTGATTAGTTTGAGACCTTTTATGTAAAACCTTTGCGCCGTTTTGCTATACAAATCATTTAATTTTAATTCATTTTTGCTGACTACATTTTTAGGCACAACTGTATGAAGGTGTAATACAATAAGTAAATTTTTATGTGTTTAAGAAAAATATGTAAAGTTTTAACGAAACTTACTTTCCATTTCGTAGTATTCTTCATCCGGCTTTCCGCCGTTAATGTGTATTTTCGCCATACGTCTTGCACATTGATCCTCATCGAGACGTACGATAGATTTTAAAAATTCCATCATTTCCTCTTGTGTTTCATGCCACATGGTAGCACATATAATAAGCTGTGGGATTTTATCCGTTTCCAATATATCTCTAGTGGCAGCATCACCATTGACCATTACATTGGTGTCTTTCTATAATTTTGAAAAAAAAATTTTAAATTTATATTTACAAATAGAAACTGGGAATTATTTCCTTCTGGAGGTTACTTTATATTATATTCAACATTTTTTATATTTTTCGAATTTATTCTATGAGCTAAATTTCAGTTATGTATTTTATAAAGTTTTTTTGTAATGTAATGTAACAAGAAAATACAATATAATAGTCTGATAGTGTATAAAGTCATTTCTGAAAAATTGAAGGAATATGACTATTACAAAAAAGCTTTATAAAATACATAACTGAAATTTAGCTCATAGAATAAATTCGAAAAATATAAAAAATGTTGAATATAATTTATATTTACAATAAACATTATTCAAAAGAGGCGGGGGAGGATTGGGATGGTGGACGTAAATGTTAAACGCATGCATTTTTTCTTTTCTTAATATTTTCATCATTGAACGACAACTTTCTTTGGGCGAAACTATGTTGGGGCGAAGTTTTTTACCGATTCTTATGAAACTTTGTAAAAACATTTGCTACCTGTGAAAGCTCGGTAAAATGTTCATAAAAAATAGACAACTATTTTATAATTCGCTATGTTTCGAAATCAAATATTAGAACGCCAAACAAGTTTTTTAATCGCCAATTTTGGCGAGATACCAGAGCCCTCTCTTGACTTTCTTCCAGTGTGTCCTCGATCCTATCGCCACTTCTCATTTGGATTGCCAGATTTGAAGAATTCTCGTCATGTTGACGATTTTTGAGTTAAAAATGTAATATTCAGGTATGTGATGAAAAACGATTTTGAAAACAAAACGATTTGATAACGATAATATTGTTTTCGGTATCGTTAAAAATGTAATTATAATACATTTTTCTCTGTTTTCCTGTATATATTCTTTTAGATTTCTTATTACTTATGTTAATTGAACTGTATTTGGAACAAAAAGTTAAGACTTTACTCCAGAAATGGATTTTAAAATCGGTCAAAATTCATCACACCTGCTAAAAACGATAATTTTGAAAACGATCGTTTTTCATCACATACCTGATTGACTTTTTCTTAAATAACCTTTTTTTTTACAAATTTTCAAAAGTTTTTAAAATCATTGCACGTTTTTCTTTAGTTTCTTAGATATTTTTATTTATTTAATTGACAGTAATTTATGTGTCTAAGTCCTCGTCCATATTATGAAACATTTGTGTTTGAAAATAAAAGGGGAAAGTCGAATGTATAAGTGTTCTTGTTTCGTGTACAAGCAGTTTTTATAAGTTTGTTATTGCAAGAAAGAGAGACGACATACAAAAGCTTAAATGCTGCAAAACAAAGTTTTGTTTTATGGATACGAATGCAGTCTCAAAAGAGATTTGAAGAAAGTTTCTGCAGCAAATGTTTCATAATATGGACGAGGATTAAGAATTTTTAAATACAAAATACTATTTATTAAATATTGCTCGTTGGCACGGTTTTACTTGATCCATTTTTCCCCGCCTTTTAAAAAGGTGTTCGATAAATCGAGGCTCCAGCTCATGTGGTATCTAATTTTCTTACTGTTGAAAATTTTTTTATTCCAATGATTCTGTATCTTAATTAATTAACGTCTCCAGTTCTAGATTCTCAACCATTTGTGTCCTATCGATTTGTAGAATTAACTTACCCTACCAACATTTCAAATATTTTTCAATCTCGGATTCATTTCTATTGGTAAGAAAACTATACACAAATAGAAACTAAAAATAACTTTAAGTTTTCAAAGCTTGTTAAAAGTTAGTGTCATATTACAATGCAGATTTGAGTGACGATTTAGTTTCCATTTGAAGATTTTTCCTTAAAATTTGACGATTTTTTTTTTTTTTTTTTTTCTTTTCATTATTTATTTATTGAATCTTCATATAGTAAATATGAACTCACAATAATTAATCAAATCTTAACCTAATACTTTATTTTATGTCCTGCCAGTGCCAGACAAAAAAATTTTTTCATCACGGGTTCTGTTCACTTATATATGTAGGTGTTTATCGCTCATCTAATTGGACAAGTGCTGCAGTGTCTCTTCTTCTTAAGCGAGTGTGGCCGCTATCATTTAAAATATTTCGAGCTAGTGGGTTCGGATGCAATTCGAGCCTTTTTAAGTATTTTACTGCATATTTCGTTATCACAGTTTTAACTAATGGAACATTGAGATCCTTGTGAATATTTGAATTTTTAACATACCAAGGGGCAGCTGTGATTATTCGAAGAAGTTTATTTTGGCGCCTTTGAATTTTATCGATATTAGAAGCCGAGGCAGTGCCCCATATCTGAATACCATAGCACCAGATAGGCTTTAAGATAGAGTTGTAAAGTAGGAGTTTGCAGTCGAGACTAAGAACAGAGTTTCTTCCAATAAGCCAATGAATTTGTATGGCTTTTAGTTTCATTTGAGTTAATTTTGCCTCTATATGGCTTTTCCACGTCAAACGGCGATCTAAATGTATACCGAGATATTTTACATGCGAATATTGAGGTATTATTTGATTATTGATTTTAATAGGGGGACATGATTCCCGCCGCAAGGTGAATGTTATATGTACGCATTTTTGCTCATTTACCATTATCCTCCACTGTTTTAGCCATATTTCTAGTTGAAATATATGATCCTGTAAATAACGAGATGCTTCATAACTGTTTTCGTGGACGCTTAGAAAAGCTGTATCGTCTGCAAATGTTGAAGTTTGTGTGTAGTTGCTCGTTGGCATGTCCGAAGTATAAATTAAGTATAATAGAGGCCCCAGAATGCTGCCCTGTGGGACTCCAGCGCCAATTGGCTGAGGTGAACTAAAGAATTTTCCTTCTTTAATAATAAATTGACGACCGACTAAGTAGCTTTCTAGCAGCTTGTGTGTGTTTGCTGGAAAATTTTGCTTCAATTTATGTAATAAGCCTACATGCCAGACTTTATCAAAAGCTTGAGAAACATCGATGAAGAGAGCGGAACAATATTTTCTTTCTTCAAAGGCTTTTCTTATGGCGTTTACTATACGATGGGTTTGTTCAATTGTGCTGTGTTCTCTTCTAAAGCCGAATTGGTGGTTAGGTATACATCTATTTTCACTTAAAATTGGAGGTAATTTTGACACTAACAGCCTCTCAAACAGCTTTGATATATTAGAAAGTAAGCTTATAGGCCTATATGACTCAACTTTTGTGTGATCCTTTCCTGGTTTAGGTATCATGGTGACTAAGGAAACCTTCCATTTTTGAGGATAGTATTGAAGACGTAAGATAGCATTGAAAATTAAAAGAATAATTTTCTTTGCTGTGCTGGGTAACTCCAAAAGCATTTTGTTGCTGATCTTATCAAAACCAGGGGCTTTTTTGGGGTTTAATTCACCAACAGCCTTTTCGATTTCTCTTATCTCAAATCTTAGGGGAACAGCCGCTCTAGCAGGAACAGGTGGTAACTCGACCGCAGTATCGTGAGATATATTTGGGGTAAATACGTTTTTTAAGTGATTAACAAACAGATTTCCCTTTTCGCTATCATTTCTTGCCCAACTTCCGTTCAAGTTTCTTAATGGTGGCTTAGAGGCGACTGGCCTTTTTAGATTTTTAGCTGCACGCCATAATGACGATTTTTAATCAGTTTTTTTTTTGGCAAGTATGCTTCCTATAGCAACGATCTCGTGGTGGTAGTTATTTTTGAGGGATTATTTCCATGTGCCAATTAAGTACTTGTATTGTAGTTTTGGATTTGGGGGAAATGAAAATACTTTTTTCGCTAAAAAATTAATATAACTTTTTAACTTTAACTTGAGCTTTCACAACTCTTTTTGTAGAATATCTATCGATTGACTGGTAATTCATACAGAAATACTTTAAAAAATCTGGACAAGTTTGAATCTTAAATTTGCAAGGTGGGTTCGTTAACTTATTTTGCTAAACTATAAGAGATAAACTATACATGTCGCTAACTTTTTTGTGGAACTCGACTTGTACATTCCATTGATCTAAAATCGGTTTAACATTTAGAATTGTGGGTTAGTTTTAATTTTTGTAATATTCGAGGCATCATACTTGTGGAACCTATGGAGTCCTACCAGATATGTCTAATTTAGACTCTAAATCCTAAACTTAAACTGAAATATAATTTCTTACTTAGCACCTGGAATTTTATTTCGGTCGGACTAACAGTTTACAAAATCCAGCAGCCGTATTCCGTAATTCGCTTAGCTAAAGCTAAATCTCGATCGCTAAAATGCCTTAGAGAATACAAAATTGAAAAATTTTAGCGATGAAATTAAAAGCTAAAATTGCGGCGAGTTAAATTTTTATGGCAATGTTAAATTTAGCAATGCACGTTACAGTATTGCATTCGTAGCCAAAAATCGCTAAATCAACTTTTTAGATTATTAGCGATAGAGATTAAGCTTTAGCGAATTACAGAATATGGCCACAGAATTATTAAATTGTTTTCCAAAGTCTCCCTCTTTGTGTCGCTTAAGATAAATTGGTATAACAAAAAATTGTAAACATTTTTTATATTGGACATTATTAACAGTTTTATTTTTGACGTCCATAACATTTCAATTTCAATAATAATTTTTTTTTCAAAATGTCGCTTACGATCATTTCGTAAAAATGGGTCAATATACATACATATATGTATGTATACTGTACACTTGTAGTGATCATTTCATATTCGTTTGCATTTAGGGAATTAAAAAAATATGAATGTAAATGTAACAATCTCACCTTAATTGACAGGTATTCTTCATTCCAATCCACAATGCGTCTATTCAGTGTTATGCATTGTTCGACTAAAAAACCACAATACCACGGACAAACAAACAATTTCTCGGTGGGTAAGTTTTTGTCATTTTGTGGACGCCATATATGATTTGTTATCCACAATTGTGACAGCCACCATAACAGCCAAATCCATAGGCAATCTGTAGCGGCCACATTTAAAAATCTCCATACATTTCCACCGTAATCCGGTGACATTGCGGCTTTCAAGGTCAGATAATTTGGTATATATTCATTAAGAAAACATACGTCTGTATGACGCAGCAATGTTAGGGTGACTGTGGCAGCAACAGTTAGTGGTGTAGCCAGGCTTAGTGGCAGAGCGTAACTGAATTCCTGAATTTTTATTTTACATGCAAATTTTCCGAAAATATAACATAAATATGATGATGATACTTGTATAAGAAGAATGTAAAGAGGAGCATTTGAGTTTGATTGAATGAAAAATTTATCCGTTGTTTTTGTTGCTAATGGCGATGAGGTCGCTGATGTTGAGGGTGTAGCTACGAATTCTGATGATAATGCCTGTAAAATTGATGATTTTTTTGTTAAATTTAGCGTAACATAAAATACTTCTAAAAGGAAAATACAATTATGTGTGGAAAAAAGTACCAGAAAAACTACATAATCTACAAAGTTAACGTTAAACTTTAATTAAAGTATTTATTTCATAGACAGTAGATGTTGTGGAGTATTGATTTATTTTCGTTTATTGTTTGCTTGAAGTAAAAGTATCGATTACGAATTACCAATTAATATTATTGTATTGTAAAAGAGATTGTTTGTTTTAAATTTTGAGGCGCCAGTTACTCGTCATGTCGAGTCAGGGATCATAGACAACCTTCACATTTGCTGGGCTCTCATCACAAAAGGCCTCCTAAACTCTTCCCCTGAAAACGCTGAGCTGCCCACTACTGCTTATTTTGATTCGCAGCTATTCCACAATCCGCAACCTGTGGGTGCGCCGTCGAAGGCGGAAACCTATACATAATGAGGAATAGACTGATAGCCAGCAACAACAACTACTGTTCCTCCCAGACAACAGACTAATATTAGAATGTAGAGCTGTAACTAAATTGGTAAAAAGGACGGCCCGCACAAACAAGCGACTGCTTTGACACATTGGCCAGCGTAGCATAATATGTGCAAGTTGTACAAAATTATTGGACGAATCTTTAAGCTTAATTTTTATCACAATAAAGCTGTGAAGGGCGTAAATGGACAACTCTTATTAACTACAGTAGATGTACAAACCAGAAGGCGAAAGGATCAATAAGAAACATTAAAGACGACAACGATAAAAATCCTGTCCCCAGTGATCCACGATCGACACGGCCCAAAGCGTTATTGACCCCCCTGCACTGAAAGAATTTTCTTCGCAGATCCAATGGATTTTGACATTAATCCAATACAAAATTACAATTAAAGTCAACCTATGTAACCCTTCATTGGATTAATGAAGAATGTTACATAAGCCCCCCGTCAATGAAATGTTTTATAAAATCGATGAAAATTTTGCATTATTTTAATGTCAAACGTTTTAAGAATTTTTGTTATTATTTTAATATAAATGTTTTTATATTTCAATGATATTTTTAATATGTTCTCAACCATGAGTCATGATCCAATTAGTAGGTCTGCGCGCAACTACAACAATTCAACAACACGCATTTTGTTTGTGTAAAAAATGGTAGAAATGTCTAAAAACAATTGCACGTAAAAATCACAACTCTGCAAAAAACCAGCAGGCGTTTCGAGCAGACCTACAAATTGGACCATGTTCTCAATGACATTTTTATGTGTTTATTAGTTTTATGATTGTTATGGTTTTATATTTATTTTATCCATTTTTTTAATGTGCGTTTTGAGTGAATTTTATTTTTATTGCTGTCCGAACGGTTTTCAAGATATGAGCCTGATAAAATGATCACTTTTTGCAAAAATTACACCGAGGCCCCAAATCTTTAAGGGCCATAAAAAAAAGTGCATGACTTTGGGCAAAACAGGGACACACGGGTCTTTTTTTTGTTTTTTGGTCCTTTATGGATATTTATTCTCCGTATATGGTTATTTTTCCATGACTTAAAAAATTACACACAGTGTAATTTACTGCCTATAATTCAAAATAAAATAAAAATTTTCGCTTGAGAAAAAACTAATCGAAAATTTTTATTTTAGTTTGAAAAACAGGCAGTAAGGACCTTCTCTTTTTCATCACATACCTGATTATGCCATATATGGGCTCTTTACAAATATCTCTCCAAACCAGAAAACACATTTTAAACGAATACGAATACTCTAGTAGAAGCCCTATGTTCCCTAGAGGAATTGATAAAGGAAAAAACAAGTAAGAAAGTACAGTCGGTCAAGACCGACTACGTGATACCTACGCCACAGTAATTTTAAAACAAATTTTCGAGAGTGCACCCTATTCGGGACCCATGGAGAATCATGCCTATGTATCCATATAAATATGGATCTATCGATGTTTTAAATTTCATTAAAATCGGTTTGATAGTTTCTGAGAGGTAGAAATCGCTCCCCTCATGGTCCATTTTCAATAGTATTGGTCCTTGTGCCAATTAGTCAAATTTTTTAAAATTTTCTCCAAAATTGCGACCTGTACTTTGTGCACAAGGTTACATGGACAGCCAGCCAGCCAGCCTGAGACGATCGATATACTTAAAGGTGGGCCTAGGACCCATATTTTAAGGTGTTACACACATCAGCACAAATGCATAATACCCTCTCCACTGTTGTGGTGTGCGTATAACAAATTAATTTATGTTATCAATAATTAGTATGTATGTGGTTATTTTATTGAACTGTTCATGGTTATTCATATAACAATACCTTCGGGACAAGTTTGAAACTTTTATTTGCAAAATATTAGACCAAGGAAGGTTTGTAATACCTGAGGTGCCCGACTTGAGGAACATATTGAAAGCCTATAAAAGTCCTTAATTAGCATTTGAAATTTCAAACGGACCATACGTTTACAAAGTTCAGAATTGTTATATTTTTTCCAAAAATTTTAATGCTGTATTCATTGATTCGTCATAGCTGCACAGTAAAAATCTAAATTACAAGTGGTGACTGCTGTGGGTCGTATATATTTCTTGTAATTATTTTAAGACATATGATTTTTCAACTTTACGACAACCTTGTGAATCCCCAAATATATTTTTGACATTATTAACAATTTTTAAATGTTGTTAATTAGAAAACATAAATAGAACCATATTTTTTTCAAATGCCGCTGACGATTATTTTGAAAAAAGGTAAAACAATTAAAGGTTTCATTCTAACAAATAATTTAGACAAATCAAAGCCATAATACAGTACTTAATTTTACTTTTTTGAAATCTAATCTAATTAAAGGCCCAACTAGTCCGTCATGGAAGACTGGGCTCTGGGCGAACATAGGGGATACTGGGTATCGCTTCCGGGAATGCGTCAGGCAAGGAGATTTATCTCTCCCGGGAAAGTAATAAGGACGAATGGTCTCGGCAGACGGGATCTGCGACTGCTGGTGGCCTACTTGACTGGTCACCACACGATCAAATACCACCTTTATCGGATGGGCCTGGCTGAGGATCAGGAATGCAGACTATGTCTAGACGGGGACGAGACGACGGAGCATGTACTGTGTGACTGCCCGGCGCTGGCATGAGCCAGGAGGAGGCTCTTGGGGCATGGTACAATGTGTGCGTATACCGGCAAAGGCCCTGGTTGGGTTCCTATGGGAAGCAGAGGGTCTTTTGGCCAACTAAGGGGAGTGGGTACAATAGACCTAACCTGGTCGCGGTACCTGTCACTGTGGGGAAACCTCCCCGTTAAATTAAATTAAAAGAAAAGCATTTAAAAAACAAAAATAAAATCAAAAAATATTTTATTCCGTACGGAACGCACTTTCCGTTTCGCACCTTGCTTAAGCAAATGCCAGTTTCATAAAATTAACCAAAAAGTTTTCTTAAGTATTAAATATGAATCACATGTATTTGCACAATTGTTTAAGCCAACTTAAGCATATTATGGTTGGGCCTTAAATTAATTTTTTATATTTTCTAAATTGCACCTTTTTTCAATTGATTAAAAATTGTTGAACAAAAAAGCCAAAAATATATACATATTTTTTTTCTTTCGAAAAGCATTAATTTATTTGAATTCTTAACCTTATCATTGGAGAGAATAATAAATCATCTGCGCAATTTCGACAACAAGACACTGTCTGCGACCTTTTTCGAAATGGTTTTACATGCGGTCCTCAAATGACAATTTTTTGTCTTAATAAACGTCAAACTTCCTATAAAAAAAAAGCTGACAAAAATATTAGATTTTTTTTTATAAAAACTTTGATGTTTGGAATAACAAAAAATTGTCGTGTGAAGACTCCATTTTAATAAAAAAAAATTAACGGCAAGTGGCAGAGAGTGTGCAGAAGAGTCCAACATCATCAACAAGAAGACGTTCAACGCAACTTGGGTTGTAGCGAATTACATATGTTCTCTTATATGTTCGAGAGCAAAAACCCACTATAATTGGAGCTGGTAATTTTTTGGCACAACGCATTGTTTTAAGACAGCGATTTTAACTGGCCGAATTTTACTACTCCCAACTTTTTTCATTTGGGGCTTTTGAACCCAACTTAAAATTTTATTTTACAAAAATCAAGCAAAAGATCCGTAAATCTTGGAAAAAAGTCAGGAAAAACGTTTGCGGCTATGCGAAGCTAAAAACAAGCGACACTGACGCGACATTATTTTTTACGTTTAACGCTAGAAACACGACTGGGTCGTACATCGTAAGAATCATGATACAAATACACAAGGTAGTTCCACTTCTCTCTCAGAAATTATTTTTTGAAGTTTATCGGAATTATTTGAAGCTTGATACAAATAAAAACTTCAAATAATTCCAATAAAATTCAAAAAATAATTTCTGAGAGAGAAGTGGAACTACCTTGTGTATTTTTATCATGGTAAGAACGTAGTACGTGGCGCCGTAAGCTTCTTACGACACGCTCTATTTACTGACAATTCCATCGTTGACGAATTTAGGTTTCCTTTAAAAATAATATTAGAAAAATTCGAATTTATTGAAATTGGTGTTTATTTTTGCCACCCTGTGCAAAAATGATTATGGATAATAAGAAAATTTCTGATATATATACATATGTACTTATATAGAGTAATATGTAGTTTGTATTTTTTGAAGTTTCTGCATTACAAACGGAAGATTGATTAGAATCAAAACAAAGCAAACAAATTCGCTTTCAAAATTTCGTACGTGTGAAGTGCAACAACACAGCAAACACATTTTTTACTAACACAATCTTAGAGTTGGATTCTTTTGACAGCTGATTTAGGTTTTTTTTCTCTCTCTCTTTCCATTCTAGTCAATATTCTTTGTTCGATACTTTACTCATTGTGTCAATATATTTCCCAAACAATTTGAAGCCACAGCCATTGTGTTTCTTTATTTTTTCAATTTGATAAAAATGAATCCATTTACTTTTTATGTTTTTTTCCTTCTGTTAGAGTGGTCCAAGCGGAAAAACTCGGAAGAACTTCTTTCTTCAGGCCTTTTTTAAGGTCTGCTTAAAAATGTTTTGATTAAATTACTATTCTTTTATAGCTGCAAGAGAATGCATCATAGAAGGCCTCGGCTTTCGTATAAGAGAAGGGAGTTTATGCACAACCAAAGCAAAATGATTATTTTTATTGATCCCATTACCATTATTATGTAACGGGGAAGAAGGGAGATCGGAAGCCCTACTCCGCAATGACAACGTAAAATCGTCAAAATGCCTACCTTACATCGTCATTGTAAAATAACACTATTTTTGTTACTTTTTGAAAATTTCAAGCTTTTTTCAGTTTGATTTAATTGAAAAAGGAATTCATACATATGAGTAGGTGAGTTGCAAAACTCGTTCGTTACAAAATTAATAATATGTGATGGCAAATGATTCTCACGGTTCTTTTGGCGCTTTATGAGAAGAAATATTCTGATTGCATCAATGTCCTTTGAAAAAAGCGCCTGAAGAACTGTTAGAATCAATTGTCATCTCGTATTTAACATTTTGTAACGAACGAGTTTTGCAACTACCTACTCATATGTATGCATTTTTTGTCACAAAAAAAAAACTCTAAAAAGAAAACAGCTATTCCCAATCCTATTGACTTTAAATGCAAGATTAAACTTCTTTTATTTCTTTCTTTTAACAAAATTTGATGAACGTTTTAGTAGTACATACATATAAGTTAATTTTCGAAGATTGTCAAAAGATAACTATGCTTGCCTTGTATTGTTTTTAAAGCTTAAGAATCTAGAATTAGAAAACAGATTCGAAGAAAATCTTTAATCATTTATAAGAAAGTACGAATAGCCGGTTCTACAAGAACTGAGAGATATTGAATACCGATTTTACTTATCAGAAATTCGTTTCCGTGCCTTAAAAAATTGGTTGAAAATGAACTTCCCAGGCGTAAACTATTATATTTTTATTATGAACTGCTTATACAGGACAGTTACTGTCAACCAAATGAATAAAAAAATTAACTTGAATAACCGTCAAATTTAGGGTATAAATCGTCAAAATGACGACAAATCGTTAAATCTGGCAGCAGTATATCCAAAAGAAGAAATACAGAGGGGCCTTCTATAAGGCATCCGTACTACTTCTTTTTCCCGCTGGGGTGGTTGCACTATCAAGCTTCCATTCGTTCGACGAATATCTATGAGGGAAGTTTGTATGTATGTAAGTATGTATATGGTTTGTATACTTTACCCTTTTGACTAAAATTTCATGTGGATTCCATGCTTCAATAAACATTAAAAAATATTCCTCAATGGGTTGACCGTGGAAACTGAATGCAATTAAAGCAAACACAAGCATTTTTATTGGCGATAAATACAAATATGTGTGATATCGAGACTTTGTTCGTCGAACCATTTTTATCAAGTTTGCTGAAATTAAAAGTAAAAAAGTGAAAACTAAAATAGCAAATTAAATTATCAAAAATAAAATATACGAAATTGAAATTTATCCTGAACTTTTCTAAAACGCTTCAACTCACTTTAAAATTGTTTTCATTAAAATTTTGTTAGCCGGCCACACATCAAACTGATTCATCAATTTACGTATGTGTTGGTTATATTTTTTTTATCTTACACAGCCACACATCAATTTCTGGCCAACAAACATAATTTTTCAAAGTTGTTGTAATAAATCATATTGAATTATTTGTCGGAAGATATTAAATTATAAGTCAAATAATAAAATTTAAATATAAAAATTTGAAAATTAACAGTCCAATTATGAATACAAATTCCCCGGGAGGTTTTTCCCTTTTCCCATTTTTACAGTTCAATTTACATAGGAAAAATGGGAGAAGGGAGAAAACTCCCGGGGAATTTGTATTCATAATTGGGCTGTAATTGTTTTTCAAAAATGTTTTTAGTTGAAGAAAATAGGGTGCACACATCAAACTGGCATCAAATTTTTTATATTAAACGTATTTTGATGTTCGTCATTTCGTGCGTGTTTTTTATTACCAACACAATTATAAAAATTTGAGTTTGATGAGTGGCCATGACGCTTTAAAATAAAGGCAATTTTATACGAAAAATTTCGTAAACGCAAAATTATTGGACTTAGCATAGAAGAGTAATAAAAATCGAAACTCTTAATTTTTATTAAAATCAAGCAAAATTACTGTATTCGGTAGTGCCATATATTTTATATCCAAGATGAAGAATATTTCAAAAGTGGGATTAAAATGGGATCTAAAAACTAAAAAACTGACGTTACCAGTATTTTAAATCGTTGCGGTTTTGTGCACATTTAATTCTATTCTAAAAGTAAACTTTATACCTATGGGACCTGTAGTAAATTATATGCCGGTCATCACAAAGTTTTATGTTTTGCTTGTTTGTCGATATTAGAGGTCGATATAGAGGCCACAAGCTTACACACATATCAACCCCTTTGCGCGAAATTATCGTATGTTACAAAAACCAAATTTTACAGGACAGCCATTTTTCTACTCTTCTCTGCTTTCGCTTGCAATATCAAAATGAAAATATAAATTCAATTTTTGGAGCTACGAAGTGGAATTCGCCTACAATATTTTGTCAGGTGACGTCTCTTTGAATGTAGAACAAGATTAACTGCCTGTTTTTAGAAAACGTAAACAAGTGAGTGAGTGAGAAATTACATTGAAAAAAAAAACAAATTTTCGTTTTTTATTGTTGTTTTCAATATAATTTCTCACTCACTCACTTGTTTACGTTTTCTAAAAACAGGCAGTACATCAAAAACTCAATTTCAAAAAAATTGGCATACCTATACGATAATTTCGCGCAAAGGGGTCGATATTATGGCAAGGTATACATGAATGCAGGGTAAAGAGAATGCCATTGATTATCCCTTCTCTCCTAAAAACTCAAGACTTGACGAGTCAAACTTGACGTTTGTGAACCGGCACTTATTTGAATATTTTTTGTAAACTTGCTCTCTCTAACGGGTCATTACAGTGTTTTGTTATTTATGAATGACTCTCATATTCATTTACAGTAAACAAGTTTTTTATTCAATTCATTCATTCTTATTTTTGTATATGGTTAACTCTCTTCTTATCTTTTTGAATGTATTATAATGTTGTGCACTTTGGGTAAAGGCAAACAAGTGAGTTATTCAAAGCAGACCTCTAGTCGATATTGAACTTAGAGCGGCTCATACACTTGCAATAAAATTCTTAAATTTTGCGTATTGTACAATTATATCGCCAATGTGTATGCGATATTCGTATATGACACAATATATTGGCAACAATCAAAAGAATATTGACTTTTATTGTACAACGAAAAGAAAGTGAAGTTTTTTGGCAACATTGTACAATGCTGTTTATGTTATTCCCATAGGTTATGTTCACCTTTTAATTGAATGAATGAAACCATTGTGCGACTTATTGCATAATATAGGACAAAATGGATATACGATTATATTGCAAGTGTATGGACCGCTTAAGGAACATTTTTGTTATGTTTTATAAAACTGTCATTTGCTTGAGCAAAGTGTGAAACTGATCGCACCTTCCGTACGGAATCAGATGTTTTTGACTTTGTTTTTTAAATGGACTTGAGAAACTTTTCGCTTAATTTTGACAGTAGCTTAAGCCAGCATGATTCAAGGGTTTTCAATGTAGAATTAGAAATTTTATCAGCGCTAGTTTTTTCGATTTAGCGTTATATCAAAACTAAGGCACTTGCTTGTAGGGGTGCCGGACGTACTGCTGTAACCATTATATGTTCAGATTTTTTCAATTGTACTATTTAATGCACAACGCACAAAACAGTAAGCTAATGTATTGTTTTTGCAAGAATCAAAGATATTAAGCAAAATCCTGGTAAAGAAACACACATTTGGGGAATTCAAGTTATGTTGTCAAAATATCCTTATATTTTACAACAGTTTAAAACATTGGTTTTTAATAATTAGACTTTTTAAGCTGGGTTTATTATTTTGAAATAACTGCGCAGTACAAATCTAAATTAAGAGGGGTTGCTCACAGCTGTCATATTTTTTTCACAAAATGAACAGAGTACAACTCTATCAACATTATTTAATAGGTTAGGTTAGGTTAGGTTAAGAAGGGTTACGCGCCCAAGGGCACACCTCCACTCGGAGACCAATATGGTCCATTGTGAATCCCTTCAATTAAGAGAAAAAAGAAAAGACAATAAAGAAAAGAAGTATGAGATGGATAGAATCAAGAAAGATAGAAAGTTAGAAGATTTCACGTAGAACTATTGCCATCTCTACAGTCCCCTCAACAGAAACAACCGCTCTATTTCCCTGACAAACCCCAGTAGATCAGCCGGACTACATCCAGCGATGCACACCAGTTCGTCGTGAAACCTATCTCCTAGCCGCTTCTGCCTGAGACCCTGCATCCTGGGACAATGGCACAGTACATGCTCGATCGTCTCCAGCTCCTCTGAATCATCGCACAATCTGCAGAAGTCCGGTATGGCGTTGTCCCATCTGCCCGCAAAAGCCCTGACAGGACAATGACCCGTCAAGAACCCTATAAGCGTTCTAAGACTACTCCTATCCAATCCCAGTAGAACCCTGGTTGCCCCCGCGTTCAATCTGGGCCATAGTGCCCTAGACACCATGCAATCCACTCTGTCCCTCCAGGTCCGGTTAACGTCATCACGGAATTTCTCTCGTATCACACCATAGTAGTAACATAGGGGAGGCTTTACCCCCCTGTCCCTTACCACTAAGTCCAGATTCGAACCCTATCTCGCGAGTTCGTCCGCCACATCAGTTCCCTCAACCATGCAGTGTCCAGGTACCCAACACAGCCTTACATTGAATGCCTCCATGAGTCATTTTTATTTAATAGATATTCCGCTCAAGTTTTTTCATATGCGTTTTGACAGCATTTCACGTGAAATGTTGAACTTAGTACCAGGCTTTATTTATAAACAATTATTTTTTTTTGTATTTATATTTTTTTAATAAATTTTATTAAAACTTATTATTAATACGATTTCTTGTTTTTTTTATTAATTGAATATTATCAGGTTTTGTGAAATAAAAATTTATAAAACTATTGGCTATGTTCTGGAAATTGTAATCACGTGAAATTTAAATTGATGAAGATTTTCAACAGAATTTTTGTAAAAATAATCCTAGCTTTTCCTGATTTCAAAAGTAGTTTAGGTAGGGGAAAGTGGTCCTCAAAGTATGAGGTGTGTATATAAAAGGAAATATTTTTATGAATTTTGAACACGGGAGAGTTTTCAAAGTTTGTTCGTTTTCAATTTCAAATGATTTCGATTCCCAGATCATGCCCGTTTGTATAAATAGATAAAAAAATTTTGAAAAATTAGAAAAATTATTTTCTCAAATTCTATACGATTTGTGCAAATATGGCTGAGTTCCAAAACACTAAAATACTCGTAGTTTTTTAAATTAAGTTTTAAAAAATATTGTACCTATAAATAACACACAAAACAACAATAGAAATTTTTATTATTTATTATTGTTTTAAATAAAATTAAAAAAGCAAACGCTTTTTATTGAAAATGTTAAATTTTTTATATTGTAATTTCTACAATATTGATCTGAGTCCTTATCAGTAGCGAAGTGGATTTAACGATGTCCCACTGTCCGTTTGTATGTTGAGATGGATTTTCCAAAGATATTATGTGGTAGCGGAAGCGATATCTATATGTAATATTTACCTCGTCTAAATTTTGTTAAAATTGTTTGCGTTTTTTTTTTACACAAAACAAATACATTCATGTACAGCACAGTGAATTTAACGATGTCCGTCTGTCCGTCTCTTTTTCTGTATATTTGTAGAACGGAAAGAACAAAAGTTTCCAAATAATGCACAAGAATTATGGTTATCAATAACAACATCTGACAAAATGTGGGCAGAATTCGAGAAGTAGGCGTGGCACAAATTAGATTTATTTATATCAAAGGAACGGTTAGAGAAAAATTGTCCAAAGTTGGTACACATAGCTGGGTTATCAATACAAAAGCTCTCTAAAAATATGGGCGGGATTGGTGAAGTGGGCGCGGCATTTCCTATTCAAAGACATTATAGATTTTTATATATATAGAGAACAACAAGAGCCAAAGTTGCTTAATTAGGTACAAACATCTTGGTTTTCAATAGAATTAATGTATAAAGAACGGTATTCATATAACATTCTGTTCCTTTCGCACCATGGGGGAGGGTATATAAGATTCGGCACAACCGAATTCAGCACTCTTGCTTGTTTCTGTTTAAATTGTTTTTTTTTCCTTTTTCGTAAATATTCTTAATTATGTTGAATACAAACCTATGCTCGAATATGAATTAATATAATTCTCCCACCAACGGAATGATATTAATATTAATGGTATTACCAATATTTGCACTTCCAGTGAATTATTGATGGCTGGCCACAAAACGAATGCTGTTGCTTGTGCAATCAATGCCAAAATGCTAATGGAGTAGACAACTATAGATTTCCACTGGTTATGGGTTCCCATAAGGATGTCTGTAATTAAAATTTGTGAATTTCATTAAATTTAATTGCAAATATTATTTAGTTAGTTCGACTCATGATGTGTAATATTGTTTTGTTTGCCTAGTTAATTTAAATTCATCTGAAATCCAAAACTAGACAATGTGAGAGTGTAAAAACACTTTCGAACTTCGAATTGACCTTAATTTGATATTCTTGATTGAATAGAATTGTGTACGAGTTTATGCTCGACAACATTTTCGAAATTTCGGACATTGAAGTTTTTGAAATTTTTGAAGAGGTGTTTAAATTAAACCCAAAAAATATACTAAATGTACTTCTCTGCTTAAAAATTATTTAAAAATTAGAATTGTATGGCGATTCTTTTCTTAAAATATATTAACTCTTTACCTCTAATTTTAAGGGGTAATTTTTGTCCTTTTTCCAACTTTTAAACAAAAGTATATTAAAACGGCACTTTAGAGGGTTAAAATCTTCCACGAATATTTTCTGCATCAAATTTCACTAGGGCTCTTCAAAGATCAAAAGTTCGTTTAATATAAGTAAAATGCTTAGTAAAGGAAAATTTAGAATGAACCCTATATTTTTATTTTATTATTTTATGGGGTCTTATTTGCCCTGTTAAAAAAAAAAAATACTAAAAATTTTACAATCAGTATGCATGATATGCTCTACAAATATTTTGCAACACAAGCTAAACGAATTTTTTCCGCAAAAATTATTTAAAACTATGTGGTTCAATTCACCTGAAGCCGTTTTAGCGGACATTTGTTGGTGGAGTAAAATCTTATTTGAAGGGAAAATATTTGAATATAAGTCAGAAGAAAAATGTAAATGGAGCTTTCAAAGAAGCAGGAGGGCTTTTGCGTATTTCGATTCGAAAGAAATAATTTACGAGTTCGAACAATTTGTACTGTGTATTACGATTTTCGCAATCGTTCGAAACGATGGCAGAGGTTGTACTTAAAAAAAATGGGAAATTTGATGTAAACTTTTTGTTCGTAATAGGATTTTTTGTTTTCAATAAAGTATAAAATACGTTCGTTTATTCGAAACAAATATTACGAAAATCGTAATACACAGTACACATTGTGCGAATCCGTAAATGATTTCTTTCGAATCGTAATACGCGGTAACCCCTCAGGTTTGTAAAGGAAAATTTAAAAAGTTTCGCTTACGGAAGATATGAATTTTATATGGCGAATTCCCACTTTGAAGCAACACATTTTTGACAGAGGGCTTATAAAAATTCCTTCGTAGTAAAGGAATGTCAAAGCAGGACAAAAAAATAACCCTTAAAAGAATGTCAAATAGAATCTGGGAATTTATTTCTCATGGTGAGTAATATTTATTATATACATATTATTCGAATGTGTATTCTAAGCAGTGTTGCCAGTTGATTTTTCGAAGAAATACCTACACATGCTTAAAAAAATCCGATTTACCCTACACGTTGAAAATTTTATCCTACAAAATTCCCTACGCATTATTGTCTTTAAAACAGAAAAAAACCTTTGTTTTAAAAAATAAATTTTATTCCAATATGTATATTAAAGCTTTGACAAAAAATAAGTATACAAATTAAAATAATAATGCATACTTTTAATTAAATTCCATTTAATCTTTCAACATTAAATGATATCTTAAACCATAAGCGTTAGCAAATAAAAAATACACTCAAAAAATTGTTGTCAAACTTAGATTCGACGCTCATTTAAAAAATTCTATATGAAGGATATAAGCTAAGTGCTGACTCCGTAGATTGTTGAACAACAATGCTCGGCATGCACTCGGGAATCGTATGCTTTCTAGCGGTATGTTGGTCAATAAGGAACTCTTTTAGATGATCAGGAATCAATCCACATCAGCATGGTGTCGTTTTCACGCACTGGCATCTACCAAGATAAAGCAAATTGTTTATGGTTTTCAAGAATTCTGAAAATATATGAGGTCTTGATTTGTTTTTTATTGCTCAATGTTACTTATTAAGCAAACCGTTAAGCTTCTTCACCACACTTTTTTCGTTGATTATTTAAACATTAATTTTGATCCAAATTTCGACAACTTTTTTACCAACTTGTTGAGAAAACCTTTCATATGATAGTGTTATTTTCTTATTATTTTCACGCTCACTTAAATAAAAATGGTATTTAAAAACATCCTGATTATTTGGAAAATTCAATTCACTAAATTCGCTTGGAAAGCCAAAAGCACTAAAATTCTGATTGAGCAGAAAACTTGAGCTGCGAAAATTTCCCGAGTCATTAGAATCGATGGACATTTGCGATTATTCCATTATTAAATTTTCAAAAATTTGTAGCGAAACACGTTTTTTAAATACGAACAGTTAAGTGCCCAAATTAGTCAAAACAAATAAATTGAGAAGTCACAGAAAACGAATTAGAGGTCAAATAAACTGAATTAGCGGTCTGTTTTAAAAAGTATGTTTTGCGTCTTTTATTACAAAATAAAACCTAATTTTTTAATTATTCTTTATCGAAATCGAAATAAGTGATACATCGTTTCCAATTGATGTCTTCAATCAAATTTTTAATAACAACATCATGGATCTACTTATTCGATGTACGAATGAATACGGTCTTCAATTAAGTAACCAGCGGAGAGGTAGCAGATTCAAAAGGATGATGCAATTTTCACCCGTCCTGAGATGTTAACATTTTTAGGTTAGTGTTTACTTCAAGGACAAATTAAAGTTCCAAAGATTCTTCAGTTTTTTTTTCGAAATCGGCACTTTACTATCACCCGGCATTCTCTGCGACAATCAGTGTGGCTATATCCAAAAATATTTTACATCTAAATCGGCTTTAAAATAATGCTAAAAAATGCTAAAATAAATTCTTAACTTCCAAAAAATAATGCTAAAATTTAAATTGTATTATTTTTTTTTTGTTATTTTAGTTAATTTATCTTAATACGTTATTAATTTTTTTACATAAGTCTTCCCTATAAACTCACATCATATCGATAGAAAAAAACTGATTAATAAATAACAATAAAATATTTATTAAACAAAAAAAGTCTTATGCCCAATTTTCAGGATAGTATTTAAATCTATATTAAGTTAATTTTCATAACAAACTTAAATCGTATTTAAAACAGATTGGTTTTTTGAGTTTTATTTGAAAAGTCTTATTTAATTAAGATAAAAGTATGGTAGCACTACTAAATACAAAAAAAAATATAAAAAAGTGTAATTATCTACAAGGTGGTCTGAAAAAACAGCTGACTGTTAATGCTTTGCCTGTTGTTGTTGTATTGTTGTGATATTGAGGCCACCTTGCTAAAATATTACAATGGAAACTTAAGTTGAAATTAAGTGTACCACATCGGTGACTTAAGTTTGATTTAAGTTTTTAGTGAAGAAAAGAATTTTGTATTTAAATCGATTTTAAAAATAAATGTGTTTTAATATCAAAAACTGGGCATTAAAACTATATACGTACATAAAAAGTTTTCAAACAAAAATTACCATACCGTAACAAAAAATCAAAGGAACTTGACCCATAAATGGCTATTACACATTTAGTATTTTAACAAAATGTATGTACCTAAAGCCTATAGTACACGAAATGTAAAAAGTCACATGCGCATGTGGTGCTTACGTAATTTTGACGACACTACAAACCACAATAGCAGGTTCGTGTTGTGTGATTTATACGTCATCAAATTAATATTATTCTTCGGCTTCTGAAGAATCGATCGAGATATCATTATTATATGTTCTTATTGCATTTTTAAATGAGATCGTAAATTTTTTTTAAACTATTACAACATTCTAAACCACACCTAATATAAAGTAGCGAATCCATAATGTTTAACGTCATTCTATATCGAATTTTCGTTTATAAGAGATTTATACCACTTAAAACCTATTTTAACCTCCGCTTTGCTAAATGGCAACACCAAGAATGGATTTTCATTTATGTTTATATCCATATACATTTATCCAGAAATCAATTGTTGAGTTCTTATTAAACAATTCATATGAATTTAGTTTCTGCCACAGATGTTCCAAAGTTGTAATTTCCTCCACAGTGAAATCAATAATTTATTCTTTAAAATGTTCGCTTAATTTTCTACACAAAAAAAGTTAGTATTTGTTAACTTATGAAAATGTTTGGTAATCGCTGTCAAGTGACATAATAGTAGAGCTATAAAATCCCGGCGTGTAATTCGTATCTGTTTTTCTATTTCAAAAGTTAATTTATCTTTTTGCGATTCCAAAATTTTTTTAAAATCGTAATTGAGGGAAAAAATTAGCTTAACGTGAATTAAATGATCAAATTTTGAAACAATATGATATAAAAGATATTTAAAAAGATTGTAGAGTTTCTATAGCAAAAGAGTAGGGAAATTTATGTGCATTCAACAAAAGAATGTGGTAGATTTTCAAAAAAGATTACTTGAATATTCTTAAATTAATTAATGCTAAAAAATGCTAGCTGCTAAATGGAAAATTTGCAGCTTAATCAGACAAAAAAATGCTAAATCTAGCTGCAAAAATGCCAAAATGGCCACACTGGCGACAATGTCCGGCAGAAGGTTCGAACAAATCTTGAGATGTCTTACTGCTAATCATGTGTGAGGCGAGTCACATATGGCAAAAATATCTATTCTATATCTGTAAATTGCTTAGCTAAAGCTAACTCTCGATCTAAAATTGCTAAAATTGCGGCGAATTAAATTTTTATGGCTATGCCAAATTTAGCAATGCACGTTACAGTATTGCATTCGTAGCCAAAAATCGCTAAATCAACTTTTTAGATTTTTAGCGATAGAGATTTAGCTTTAGCGAATTACAGAATACGGCCACACAGTTTTCAAACTGCTTTCTGGCCCTCTGAGCAAATTGTGCTGGATGGATCGTTGTTACTCCATAAAGGTAGACTCGTTTTCCGTCAAAACATTAAATCGAAAAGGGCACGATTTGGAATAAAATTCTTTGAACTATGCGACTCATCCAGCAATGTTTTAAATATTGAAATTTATAATGGTAAACACCCAGATCCAACGAAAGGTTAAAAAATCGACGCAATTGTTAATCGGCTTGTTACACCATACTTTGGGAAGGGCCATCACCTATTTTTGGACAACTATTATAATGGTATAAATTTATCTAATGATTTATTGCTGCTCAAAACTCACACTACTGGAACGTTAAGAAGTAATTGAAAAGGTAATCCAAATGGATTGACAAAAAAGAAATTAAAAATAGGTCGGTATATTTGGAAAAGACAAGAAAAGGTGTATGTATCAAAATGGTACGACAAGGGAGATGTCATATTTTTTACCACCGCCTGCAGTCGACAGATGGTTATAACAAAGAACCGATTTGGGGTAGAAAAGTCGAAGCCCCTTGAAATTGTGAGACATAATGAATTTATGGGTGTATTAGATCGCACAGATCAAATGACTTCTTATTATTCAAGTCCTCGTAAGACGATTCGGTGGTATAAAAAGGTTATATGTATTCCGAATGCTAGATTTGGCAGTACACAATTTATTTTTATTGTACAAAAAAAGATTTCCGGAAAAAATGCAATTTTTAACTTTTAGAGAAGGATTGGTTTATGCTATGATAGATTTGCCGAAATCAAAATTTCATCCAGAAAAGCATAGTCGCAAACGTAAATTGACAGGTCCAATTCAAATTGGTAATTTTTTGGAAAACATTCCCCGTAAGGGTACAAAAAAAAACTATATATTCGATGTCGTCAATGTTCTACGAATGGCGTTCGTAAGGAAATCAGTGTTCGATGTGCTGGCTGTGAAGTTAAACCTGGACTATGTATTGGCAATTGTTTTACTAATTGGCAACAACAACAATCGTCAAATCTTGAATATTTTTATTTATTTTTTATTTTTATTAATATTATATAATACAATAAATGACACTATATAATATGAGTTGGGAGTGCTAGCTACTATGGCCTTCGACTCCCAAATCTAGAATAAGTTTTTAGGTTTCCTTTTTTTATATTCTGATATATCAGTTTTTAGATTATCAGTATTTGAAGATAAATCACATTAATTTTATAGATGTACAAAAAAACCAAATGAATTGACTGTGTGTGGGTGGAATCGAATTTTTTTAATTTCTTAAAATAAATGAAAATTTATACTATGAAACTGATGTGGGTGTTGTTCAAGCCTTTTTAAATATTTTACTGCATATTTTGTAATCATACTTTTTGCTAATGGCACATTGAGATCCTTATGAATGTTTGAGTTTTAAACGTACCAGGGAGCGGCTGTGATTATTCGAAGAAGTTTATTTTGACGCCTTTGAATTTTTTCAATATTAGAGGCCGAGGCAGTGGCCTATAACTGAATACCATAACACCATATTAGCTTTATGATGGAGTTGTAAAGTAGAAGTTTGCAGTCGAGACTAAGGACAGAGTTTCTTCCAATAAGCCAATGAATTTGAATGGCTTTTAGTTTCATTTGAGTTAATTTTGCCTAATATGGCATTACCACGTTAATCGCCGTTCCAGATGTATACCGAGATATTTTACATGCGAATGTTGAGGAATTATTTGATTATTGATTTTAAAAGGGGTTTATGATTCCCGGCGCAAGGTGAATGTTATATGTTCGCATTTTTGCTCATTGACCTTTATCCTTCCATGTTATACCCATCTGTAAGCAACGAGATGCTTCATGACGATTTTCGTGCACGCTTAGAAAAGCTGTATCATCAGCAAATGTTGAAGTTTGGGTGTACATAGTTGTTTTTTTTTGGAATATTCGAGGCATAAATTATGTATAAAAGTGGGACCAGGATGCTTCCCTGAGGGACTCCAGCGTCAATAGGTTGAGTAGAGCTGAAATAATCTCCTTCTTCAAAAATAAACTTTTGACCGACTAAGTAGCGTTTTAACATCTTGTGTGTGCTTACTGGTAAGTTTAGCTTCAATTTATGTAATAAGGCATCATGCCAGACTTTATCAAAAGCTTGCGAAACATCGATGAAGAGTGCTGAGCAATATTTTTTGCTTCAAATGCATTTAATATTCGATGAATTTCTTCAATTGTGCTGTGTTTTATTCTTAACACAGAAAAAATAGAAAATCGACTTCAATTAAACAATTCGTTCAGACAATTAAATATTTAACTAATTTTGCCCCTGCAAAGGAATTGATCATATCAATTAACGGATTTGTATTTTCGAGTCATGGGACACAAATTTAATCAATTAAAAATTTAATTGTATAAACAAAAAATACACCACATATACACAAACATTTAATTTTATGGGTTTTGATTAAAAAAATTAATTGCAGCAAACAAAAAATTTGTTGAATAATTAATGTACACCAATTAATTATTTAATTGAATAGTTTTTTGCAAAAAAATTTTCTGTGAATATTCGATGAATTTCTTCAATTGTGCTTTGTTTTCTTCTTAATCCGAATTGACAATTTGGAATACATCAATTTTCACTTAAAATCGGTATTAATTTAGAAACTAATAATTTATTTGAGGATATATTCATGCCGTAAAATAGCATTAAAAATTAAAAGAATAATTTTCTTTACTACTAGAGGTAGCACCAAAAGCATTTTATTACTTATCTTAGAATACCAGGTGCCTTCTTAGTGTTTTAGCCATAAAAAAAGCTCTTATATTTCTCATATCTCAAATTTTAGGGGAAAAGCTGCTCTTCTCTAATATTAACAGGCGGTAACTCGACTTCTATATCGTTAGATATATTTGGGGCAAATAAGTTTTTCAAGTGACTAAGAAACAGATTTCCTTTTTCAATATCGTTTGTTGCCCAACTACCATTCGAGTTTCTTAATGGTGGTTTAGAGACAACTGGCCTTTTTAGATTTCTAGCTGCACGTCATAATGAGAAGTCTGATTGTGGAGTTGCACCAAGTTCCTTAGAATACTTTTCTAGAAAATTCATTTTCTGAGTCTGCAAGAACTTTCTTAGTCTTTTTGTGCACTCTTTTAATAAATTCTTTAGTTGCGGGGATCTGTACAGTTGCCACTGTCTTCGAACTTCCCTTTTTCAGTCAAGAGCCGCTCGACATCTGTAGAATATATTTTATTATTTTTGATTTTTTTGGGGTTAACGTTGGAATGTTGAACAGCTAGTTTAAGATAACTGTCAAAGTAAACAATAGATACATCCACATTCTCCGATGTGCTAAGCGGAATATTTTCTGTGCAATGGGTACTGAGAAATTTTTTATATTTTAACCAATTTATTTGTGTGGCTGATGTCGCTAAGTAACTAGAAGAAGATACAATTCTATTTGGGTTCAATAAAGTAACAACTGTAGGTGTGTGGTCGGCTTCAACATGAATCGTTTCTGTTGGCATGTTTTTAATCACGCCAAAATCGATAATATCTTGAATTTTGCCGATCAGTTGGCCAATATGTTGGTTCTCCGCTCGCGACAACATTTAAATTCATTTTAGAGATTTTATTAAACAAAACACGACCCTTTGGTGTTATAAGTCGTGACCCCCGAGGGTATGTTTAGCGTTATAATCGCCAGCGGCCAGGAAACAGGGACCTAGTGATTTCTAATATTCACAATATTGGCTGTCTGACATTGAAAATCTAGGCGGAGAGTATTAATAAAGATGAAAATACTATGTTTAGATTTAGCTCTTCAACACAAACGCTCGTTGCTTGCAGATAATCATCACAATGATCCCACATTAAGAAGTGTTTGATTCGGGATTTAATCAAAATGGCAGAACCTCCACAAGCTCTATCTCGAGGATCATACCAAGGATATAGTATATAACCATTGATTTTAAGCGTATTTCTTGAGGTCAAAAAATTTTCAGAAACCAATCAATTTGTGTATTTTTATTTAAACGTATTTCTTGAGGTCAAATGAGTTTCCGAAACCATCATAACATCAATTTGTTTATTTTTAAGAAAGTATTCTAGTTCATTTTTATGTTGGCGGATGCCGTTTTTAAACAGTTCACAGCTTGCAATAACATCGATTGCATTCTAAAAATTTCCTGAATCATATTACCCATTGTGTTCGTAAAATTATTACTGTAGATATCTGAAATAATTTTTTAAGCTCAGAAGCACATTTAGTATTTCATATTTAAAAAAAATCAAGGCTCGAAATTTCGAAAAAACGAGTCAACTTTTCAAAACCCTTTGGCAGATTTAGTAGTTTCATTTCGCGTTGCAAGTATTGAGGCTGGCGGCGATGACTCGAATTTTGTTGCACTGTGTTATAAAAGATTTTTATTTATCTTATCTTTTTTTTATTTTGCAAATAGTTTATAAAGTATGTTTTTTATATTACCCTAAATTTATTTTTAATTTTTGTTAAAATACTTTTGAGTAAATACTCAAGCAATGCATGCATAAATATTTTGTTATATTTTTAATTTAATTAAATAAGTATACTAATAAAAAAATTAAAGAGGTAATTCTTACAAATAATATGTACACACAAATTCGATATTGAGTTTTTGATTGATATTGGTTCGTTTTATTAAACTAGAGTTTCAAACGCCAAGAGAACCGTGTTGTTATTGATTTTGGAAAGTTGTTGTTTGCTTTTAAGGTGAAGATAAATATGTATGTAGGTTTAATTAGCTTTTATAAAAATATTGTCATAAATACAGCACCCTGAAGACTATCAAGTAAATATGTCAATCAGTGCATATGCGTTATTGTTGTTTATTTGATGCTTTTTCGGTGACCTACAAATAAACTCGTCAATCAGCAGATTAATTTAGTTTTCCCCTACTTTATTGTTATTGGCAGTATTGCCACTTTCGAATTAAATCTTCTAAAATCATCCAGCTTATGAATTGTTTTGAACCACTTACACAGAAAAAATGTTTGCAAAAAATTATTCAATTAAATAATTAATTGGTGTACATTAAAACTTCAATTAATTTTTTGTTTGCAGCAATTAATATTTTTAATCCAAACCCATAAAATTAAATGTCTGTGTATATGTGATGTATTTTTTAGTTTATGCAATTTATTTTTTAATTGACTAAATTTGTGTCCCATGACTCGAAAATACAAATCCGTTAATTGATTTGATCAATTCCTTTGCAGGGGCAACATTTGTAAAATATTTAATTGTCTGAACGAATTGTTTAATTGAAGTCGATTTTCTATTTTTTCATTGTAATTTTGGTGTCGTTTTACTTATTGCAGAAATAAATCCTTTATAAGCCCAATTTTTGTTAAAATTATCGCAGTGACAACATATAAGCGCGTCTTTATATCTTGAAATACAAGTAAGCGTTAAAAACTGAATATGAGTTAAATTCAGCTACGATACCTCGGTCCAAAAGTTAAAAATGTCTTTAGAAATCTTTAAAATTGTTCTTAGACACAACATTTTTAATTTTTGAAAAAAGTTTAGCAGAATATTGTCGAAAAATTCCCATCATTTAAAATTTTCTTTCACTCGAACCACGAACCAGAAAAAGAATTCGACTCTGATTATACCCTGGCTGATGGCTATATATAGGGGATGCGTTAGATTTTAGTATGTACCTGTGAGCTGAACCTTGTGCAGAGTGTTCTTTATCCCCAAGCGAGGGAAGACTTCTCATACTGAAGCGAAGTACCACAGATTGATTAGACTTGCATCCTTTCTTCTTAAGAGTCTCTAAAGAGTTATTGACATACACTTAAGGATGACCATCACAAGGTATTTACCCTCTACCTCTCAACATGCCTATAAAAGGGTAGGTCTGTTGAGTAGGCTTTCCACTCATTAGTTGGAGCTATTAAGAGATCACTCGAATTTAAGGCGTGTACTCTGGTGGCCTTTCTCGATATTGAGGGGGCCTTCAATAACCTCAGTCCAGACTCTATTGTTGCGTCCATGAGGAATCTGGAGACTGATGATGACATATGTATGTAGATTTGTAGATAATCTACTCAGGAATAGAGTAATTTGTTCTACGATAGGTGAAACCAGCGTTCAGAGACCGGTGAACAGGGGTCTCGCCAGGGAGGAGTATTACCCTTTTGTGGAACCTGACCATGAACGCCATGTTGACAAAGTTGGACGACGTCGCAGTGGCCATCACGGGGAAGCATTTTAATATAACGTCTCAGTGTATGGAGGCTGCATTAAAGGCACTAAGCACCTGGAGCGTATCATGCGGTCTGGGTATTAATCCGTCTAAGACGGAACAGGTACTCTTCACAAGGACGTATAGAGCCGAGGTCATGAGACTTTCGAGGCTAAATGGGACTTCAGATCTCTCTAGCGCCAAGTATATGGGCGTAATCTTGGACAGTAAGCTGTCGTGGGGGCTGGACGTCCGGAAGAGGTGCAAACGGCAGGATCTTTAAGGCTGTAGTAAAGCCGACTCTGTATTACGGTGTTGTTCTATGGTGAACTGCGCTGGATAAGGGCAGGTAGCGTGCGTTGCTTGAGAAGGTACATAAACTGGTCGCATTGACGATCACAGGATCAATGCGTTCCACTCCCTCTTGGGCGATTTTTACACTGTTAAACTGGCTCCCGGTGGACATCACGGCCAGACAGATAGTTTTTTGCTCAGCGACATGACTGAACGCTGCACACGGCTGGTTGACCCGTGATTATGGTCACTCCAGGATAATAGGATGCTCGATTGTCCCTGAGGGAGTGGACTACTGTACCCCGGGGCCTTCCTTTGGTGCGATATATGCGACACATATGGCGCACGGCACTGCGCTGTCGCTTATGAGCACCTTCCATGGACCGGCCATATGGGTATATACTAATGGTGCGAGGAAGGGGGAAAGAGTTGGCGGAGGTTTCTACATAGAGTAACTGGGAATAAACGTTTCCTTTCGTCTGCTGGAGGGATGTAGTGTCCTGCAGGCTGATATCTGGGCTATAAGGCGGGCAGCCAACTGGCTTAAGTATTATCGCATATCTGGAGATATACGCATATTTACTGGTGGCAAGGCTGCCATTGCTTCCCTAGCGGGTGTCTACACGGCATCTAGGTTAACTGTAGAATGCCGTATGTCTTTGAATGAGATTGCGGAGCATTCAAGGATAATGTTTATATGGATACCGGGGCACTCTGATTGCTTCTTCTCTTCATTAGGAAGACGAATTGGCTTAACTCTGCAATGACGCCATCTGAGTAACTGCTCTATGGGATGGGCATTGGCCCTGGGTATCACAAAGGGACCGCTGAAGGACCCAACTGCGCTGTCTTTCGATGGCTGCCCATGAAACCTAACCAACATAAATACCGAATTTCCCGAAAGATTTTGTTTTTCGACTTTCATATAATTTTGAACAACTTAAACCGAACAGACGTGCAACATTTTTATTCACTGGTGGTAGCACTTGTAAACCTAAGCATATGAAATTTTCTTGTCAACCATTATAGGAGACTATCAAATAGTTAACCAGCCATCAAATAAAAAAATCAAAACTTTTTGATTTTCATCAATCAAACCCGACCGCACGTACACAATTACATGTGTATGTGATTGATATGTTTACTGGATAGTATCCAGGGCGCTTTAAGCCAATTTTCATATTTTTCCCAATGTTTGCAACTTAAACACAATTTTTTCAGTTACTTGTGATTATTGGAGTCTGTATTTTTAAGGTTATTGTTATTTAATGTAGATATGTAAGTTGTTTTGTGGTCTATGTAGTTCAACACAGCGTAATTGCTAAAAAAGAATCCCGTGTATTTTTTACTATTCAATAGAAGTTATGGGGTTTTACTTTAAATAAAAGTACAATCAATACCTTAATGGAATAGGACATCATTCAAATCTCCGCAGCAGAGGCGCCGGCACGAATAAATGGAATAACATCGGGTATTGTGGAACAGGGATGACATTGAGAATATAAAAATTGTACTTTTTTGACCTTAACTGTATCGAGTTTTTCAACAAGAACTTTGTTCTTTAGTTGTGGCAACACCAACAACTTGATAGTTTTAACATTCAGTTTTTTGACGTGTTCGTAGTAGATGCATTGGCAATTATTAAAATGAAATCAATTATGCTCGAAAATCGCATTAAAATAATTAAAATCCACTATGAAAATGGTCGTTCTGTTAAAGTTACATTTCGTAAAATTCGTGATGTTTTCGGACAACATTATCGTCCGTTTGAGACCGTTTTTAAGGATTTGATCGATAGGCTCGATGCAAAATGTACCAACACCAACGCGTGTTCGACAGGGTCACAGTGTTGAAGCGGATCCAAATTTCAAATTTATGAATTCCTCGACATTCTCTTATCCATAACCGCCACATGGCGAATTTTGCGTAAGGATTTGGCTTTGAAGCGTTAGGGCCTAAATATAATATGCTTAGGCTGGCTTAAGCTACTGTCAAAAATTAACGAAAAGCCTGTCAAATGCTTAAGCGAATTACTGTGGGTTTTTGGGTGACTATATTGTACTTTTTGAACTTTAATCACCCTTATTCCATTTAACGTCGTCGTCATCAATTTAATATCAATATCAATTTTTATAGACGTCGTTATCAATTCGATACAAAACTTGTATTCTTGTAGTAGCAATTTAACGATGTCGATTGCTTATCGTTTTTTGAAGCACATCTCTAATAAGGTTTTATTAAAAATATGTAATTTGAGGTTAATTTCTTATTAATGTTGTGCTCCCAAAGAAGCTTATTCTAAAAAAATCACCATTGCTAATGCCATAATGCATATTTTACAGTGTTGATAGTGGCCTGTAAAATACAGACTATGGTACTTTTAAAATTCAAACATATTGCGGTAGGAATGGAAATTTCAAAAATGGAATTAATGAAGTAAAGTTTCCAGATATCAGAGAATCGCCAAAGATGAGTTAAAAACAAGTTCAGCTAGTTTTAAAATAAACATCGGTTTTAACGTTCAAAGTATGCTTTTGCTTGTCTATAGTAGATCAAAGCAAATTTTTAATAAAAGCTTACTTTAGAACTCTTAGGCCTGTTTTCACAACTTACCGATAGCTAAAAGTAGACTTTAACCGGCCTTATAAAAAGTGTTCCATTGATCAAATATTATTTTAACCTAAAGTGAGCGATAAAGTAGATTAAGGTTCATCCAACCTGGTAGCAGAAAGTAAAGTTGTAATAGTGGAACACTTTTTATACGGCCGATAAAATCCTACCTTTAGCTATCGGTAAGTTGTGAAAACGGGCCTTAAAGTATGCTTTGTTTATGACTTTAGTTATGGGCCAATATCTTTTGGACTTGCTGCTCGGTTAAATGTATTTTTCCCTATTCCACTATCAACTCTAAAATAAAAAGTCTAAAAGTCTTCTTCTAAATTCCCTATTAAATATGTATGTATGTAAAAAAAGTATACGTAGGATAATTAATTATTAATGTATGTACGACAATTGTAGTTATTTTAATAACAAATACAGTAAAGAATATTTGTTTGCATTTTAGTACAATTAGGGTCGAAAAGGTACAATTTTTATTGAATTAAGTACAATTTTAAAGAAGTAATACATCATCCCTAATTCACTTAAATATGCCTGTGTATGTGCTTAAAAATGTAAACAAACTTATCGTCACCTTGAATGCAAATTTTTTTTTACACGAGAAGCAAAAAACTTTACAAAATCAATAATAAAAAAATATTTTTTGCATTTTTTTTTCAAAATTTACTTATAGTAACGAGACTTATTTATTTTTTAGCATTTTTTTCACTTTTTTTATATTTTGCTTTTATGTAGGAGAAGTGTTCAGGACCCAGTTTTAACAAATGTTGTAGGGTTGTCTTTTCGAAATGTTGATATTTATGACTGCTTTTAGCATGATTAAGTCTAATGCATTTGGGTATGATGGTTTTAAACTGAAGTTCTTAAAAATATTAATGCCTATGATTGGATATCATGTCCTTCATATTGTTTATACTATTTTGACAACATCGGTTTTCCCATCATTATGGAAAGTTGCACAGATAATTCCAATAAGGAAAAATAATGATTTGGATATACATATATGGTAACTTCAGACCTATATCAATTCTTCCTGTGTTGTCCAAAATGGTTGAACAACTAATGAACATCTTAATGAATCCCAGTATGGTTTTAGGGTAAATCGTAGTACGGCCACATTGCTTGTCGTTCTTACAGACAGCATTAGGCAAAAAATGGCCGATAATGGAAATTCTGTATTTATCTCCTTGGATTTGACAAAAGCTTTTGATAAGGTAGATCACGCTTAATTAGTTGAAAAATTTAATATGCGTTTTGGTATTTCAAGTATTGCTTGTAAACTGATTTATTTACCTTTCTGATAGGAAGCAATATGTATGCAGTAATGGTACCTTTTCTCAATTGCTTCCAGTACATAGTGGGGTGCCCCAAGGATCTGTGCTTGGACGTTTGTTTTTTATTATGTTCATTGATGATTTGTTTAGTAGTATTCAGAAAAATATGGTTATTCCATTTGCATTTGCTGATGATGTGCAGATAACTATTGATCAAAGGTGACGTTCAATTATCTGCTGTATTACAAAACATGATTGATTATACTATGAGATTATTGAGTAGTTGATTGTCTTCAAATAAGCTTTGTATTAATGTTAATAAAACAAAGGCTATGTTTTTTGGGGCTAAAAATTCTGAAAAAAATTTTTTCTGTATCATTAAATAATGATACAATTGAATTTGTAGCAAAAATTAAATGTGTAGGAGTAATTCTTGATAACAACCCTGTAGTAAATTAAATAGTCAGTTGCAGAAAACACTAACTATAAATTAACTATTTTTCAAATGACTACAAATTGGCTTAAATCTCATGCAGATATCAACCAAACATATTGCATAGAGGCACAAATAAGAGCAAAATAAGTAAAACAAGCATGTCATGAAGTCAAATGAAAAAAATATATTCAAATTTATTAAAATAATTAAAAATTAAAACCATTCTGTTTATGTACTAGAAATTATGTACCGCATTTATTTCAGCACTATTATACATACATTATCATTTAAAGCAATTTGATGCAAAATGTTCTTAAATATTAATTTCTATATAAAAATATGCATGTTTGTTCATAGGAACACATATTTTTTTGAAAAAAATTATTTCAAATTTAAATAATTTATTATAAACCGACTATACTATTAATTAACTACAAATAGGTTGAACAATAAGTAGTTAGTAGTCAGTTTAAAAGTCATGCAAAGATGGCCAATTGACTACTGCCTATGACATGCCAATGTTAAAATAATGAGTCGTCGACAAGGAAAATAGTCACTTAATCAACTAGATGTGGTTATAAAAAAACCAGTTTGAAGTTACTTATAAATGTGTTTGACTTCCTACAGGGAAGTTACGTTTTGAAAGTCATATAAAGTCTTTAGTTTGTAAAGTAAATTTTTTGTTGCGAAAATTGTACAACTTCAATCTATTTCTTCCTTTACATGTTAAGGAGAAAATTGTGCATATAAATTTTTTCTGGAACATGTGGTTATATAATGAAAAAAGTTCGATTGGCATTTAATAAAATAGTAAGATTTTTGTACAATGTTGGATCTCATGAACATATAACCTCGTATGTAATTAAATTTTTGGGATGTACATTTTGTGATTTGGTAAACATAAGAAGTTTATTGCTTTCGCACAAGGTTTTTGAAATGCAGTCACCAATATTCTAAGTTAAATTGTTTGCTCTGAGCTCACATATAGAAAAAAACTTATACAAAATATCCAGGATAATAGACTTTGCTAGTATACAGTTTTACTTGATAACTTCTAATTAGAGTTCCTGGTTAAGATTTTGTTTTTTTTGGGATTTAAATTATCAAATAAAAAAAAAAAAAAAAAATTATATTTTTTTTCTTTTTAAAGAAGAATTTATTGTTATTATATTTTTAATATGACCATATATAATATTTTTCTTATAGATTGGCCAAAAGGCTATGTTATTGAAAATGAAGAAATAAATAAAATAAATTTCGTACTTTTGAAGAAGAGGACGTTACAACACTTACTACATACATAAGTCATTTTTTAATGTGCAGCCAATAATTATAATGCCACAAATAATAATTTATTTTGTATATTTTAATAAAAAAAAAATAAAGAAAAAATATTATGTATTAATTTTTTAACTAAAGAACACATGTTTTTTTAATACAGACGGAATTTTAAGTGACAATAAAATTAATAAATTTTATAAATTAAAAATTTAAGCTCATGTAGAGCTGGACAGACATCTTTAGATCGAGTCAAAAAGTGATTGTTTGATGATCGGTATATAAAAATATTTTTTAGGGTTACACATACATAATACCCTCTTCCTTTTTGTGGTTTAGGTTTAAAAAGCTGAAGTAGATTTATCAAAGTATTTCCAACAGTATGTTTTTTTATAAAAAAGTTACGTCTTTTTGCATTAAAAAATAGATACACTTGTAGTTACGTTCGTTTGAATTTAGTATTCAAATTTTCTTTTTTTTTAATAATCTATTTTAATCCATTTAAGTTGTTTGTTAAATCACAAAATGCAAATTATATGCTAAATTTTTGGGATAAATTGTTTAAAAAATTTAGACGGGACACAGCCCTACGTCAAATTATTTCTATGAATTCACTTCTATTGGTATCTGATGTTTTAATATGCCAGCTTTACATAATTTAATGTTGATTGACATAAAAAAAACAAATAAATTACCAAGTTACTTATCTAGAATTATTTTGGTTAATGTAAATTTTGAACATTTATAGCATTCTAGATTATTATTAAGAAATTACACTTACTTAGTAAAGCTGGCGCAAAGCAAACACTGTTGCATAAAAGAAGAGCTTTTACAGAATCCAACTGGGGGAAAACAAAAAATGTCAATATCCCCAAACCAATGACATGCAACAACTCAAACGAGACGACCTAAAAAGAAAACAACATAATAGAGTGATAAATGTGGTGCAGGGATGGAAAATGTACTTGTAAACTTAGACGATAGCAATTTTTAATTTAATTTTATCCACTTGCAACTGTTGACTTCAAAAATAGAGCAATGTGCGCTCCAAACATATATTTTTCAAATACGAACAGGCGGCGCACCTGGCGTTTTAACCTAATTTGGGTACGCTGAATCCTGTGGTGCTAACCGTTTATTTCGTAATTCGAAAATGGAGGAGATTGGACAAAACATATTCGCGTTACTCAAAAACTAAAAAATTAGCAGTCGTTTTATAAACATAATTTTTTTTTGGCAAAAAAAAATTGATTTTTAAGCAAAATTTAGAAATTTCTGATTTTTAAAAATTGGAAAATGCAGCTATGCCTCGGAAAAACACAAGGAAGATGTTAAAATGTAAAATGTATGCGCATTTGAAACATCTATTATTTATCAAAAATGTCACCATTTCTAAAAAAAAAATTTTCTTTGAATACTTTTTTTACAAACGCGCCAAAAATTTTAAAAGATTACACCGAATATATTTGCAATTTATTGTGCTTAAAAACTATAAAAAAAACTAACAAGCAAAGACTTACAAAAAAGCCAAAACTTGCCAATTAATAACGCTGCTTTCACAACAAATGCCATTTTATCATTGATGCCACAATAATAACAGAAATTTATTGCCACTTTTCTAGTGATGACACTAAAACAATCGAAAAATGTAGAATCTAAACATACATATGTATGTTGATTTTCTTATGAGGAATTTTCAACATTTTGGCAAATTGATGGCAGATGTTGACAAGTGTGAAGGGATATGAGCGTAACTATTGCTTTTTCCCTTACCAAACTGCTTTTTCGAAGGCTCCATTTTTAATTTGGTATCTGAGAGCCAATCTATTTTTTGTTTGTATTGGAGGTGCCACTCTCTCTTCTCCAATACCAGCCATTTTTTTTTGGAAAGTTTGTGTTTTAATAACCCAGCTACTTATGTTTACTTAATTTGGACAATTTTTTTATAAATTTTCTTCGGATAAATAAATAAATCTATTTTGTGGCGTTCCCACTTCTTCAATCTCGCCCACATTTTGTCGGATGTTTTTTACTCTTGTACCTTATTTAAAAGCTTTTCCATTTCCCGGGAAAGCGGGATTTATTTTTCAACTTCCCGGGATTCCGGGAAATCCCGCTCAATACAAATCTATGCAAAATGCTATTTAATTTAATTTATTTGAACAAATAACATTTCCTGAATAAATATTTATAAACTTCAACTCTCTCAAATTTCTGTGGCAGAAAGGAAAATGTGCCTAATGGCATCCTAAGATCTTCATGGGCAAAATATCAATTATTTTGTAGGATTTTTGGAAAATTTTAAGCAAAATTACTTTTTGGTTATCTTTTTTCAATGTGCAATAACGTTTGGAATAATAAAAACTTTCGATCTGTGTCAAAAGGAGTGATTAGGAATAAAAACTTAAAAATCTATAACCGCAGAGAACTGATGATTATATTAAATTAGGATAAAATTTCCAAAAACCACCTTTAAAGTTTTAAATTGTTCTCATATTAAACTAACAAAAATAGACTTAAGCACTTATTGCCACATAATTAATTCAGAGCCAACAGCATTTATATAAAGCCAAAAAAGTTCAATTATTTAAACAAATTGTTTCTTTAAAAATAGGATTTAAGTTCACAATAAGCATTTACAGAATCGTTTGAAAGCCTATTTCTAATTTTAATCAGGAAGATTTCAATCAGAAAACACGTTTCCTTTCTACGGATGTTTGCCTTTATAGTCAAAGGAACATTATATAATCTCTAGACACTTTCAGTTTTCTTAGGACTACCTTCAAAACTTGTAATTCCTTTAAAAAAAAAATGTTTCTTCGAATCGAATAAGTGTGTTTTCTTTATTAATTACTTTTCTCATCATCAGGATCCAATCCGAAAATCTTTTATGCAGCTGCTCTGCGTATAAAATTATAAAATTTTTCGTTCTTATAAAATAAATCTGGGTCTTTGAACAAACTAAAAATATTGTACATTTTTACTCTTCTTCTTTCGAAATTTCAAAGCATTAAACATTGCCTTACTGAGCTACCTAAACAAGAGCGGAAAATTATATTGCCAAGCGATTTATCAAATAAGATTTCCCATCCGGGGGTTGTTAAATTCGTGTTCTAAATGTATGTTTCGTATAAACTGTGTAAAAATTGAAAGTTTTGGCATAAAACAGACGCTTGCCGCTCTTATTTAGGTAGCTCAGTTAGTGCCGGTTCACACACGTCAAGTCTTGAGTTTTTAGGAGAGAGGGGAAAAGAAATTGCATTCTCTTTTCCCTTCTCTCCTAAAAGCTAAAGACTTGACGAGTCAAACTTGACGTATGTTAACCGGCACTTACTTATCGATTATGAATTGACAACTATTTGGCATTTGGCAAAACTATAGTTTTTCGTTATGTTAAATTGAAAAATATTTATTGGATGTATTTGATTGATTTTTTTCCTAAGAGCAGATGATAACGATAAGAAGAAAATGTGGTAGACTAAAGTGATTTACACCAAACAAAAAAAAAATTGACTTAAAGCTAAACAAAATCTAAAAATTAGTTTTTTTTGACCCAAGACGTTTTTGCATAAAGGCTAACAGTTTCCATAACTAAATTAAGAAAAATCCCGGCAATTCCAGTACAAATTTCCCGGGATTTATTTCCCGAAATTTTTGTTCCAGGAATTCCCGTATGAAAAACACTAGTAGTAATTCAGAAGAAAAGTAAAAAACAACAACAATGGGTTTTTAAAAAAAATAAGAGGTGTTTTTACATTTTTTTTGGAGTATTTTTAAACAAACAACTTAATTTTCTATGTTTATTTTTTGCATAGCAACTATTTTAAATCAAAAGCAGAGCATAAAATTAAACGAAAATAATGAAATTGTTTCATATAATAAATGAATTATCGGAGTTGAAGAATAGCTCAGAGTCCAAAAATTTAGCGCTGATACACACAAAAGCGTAGGATGCATTGAGGCGTTGTATGCAAAAAGCATGTTTACTTTCTATTTTTGTAAGCATCACAAGCAGCGTTCGAACAAATCAGCTGATTTTAAAAAAATTTTTATTATTACTTGCGGTAATGCTGCATAAAAAGCATTTCATGTAATTTGAGACGCACAATGCAAGTAAAGTATACAAATTATTCAATGCGTGGAGGTGAAAATGAGTGGTGTGGACCTCTAGCTATAGCATTAGCTATAATTTTTTCCCTAAGCTAATCTCGCGAAGCTATACGCCTGTCTGCAGGAGACAAGAGTCTCTAGCGGGAATCGAACCCGCAACCTCCGCACTGGTAGACTAGATCACTACCAGCTAGCCTACCGGGGCACCCAAAAGATTTGAGGCTTTAGAAAATAATTAAACCTATTCTTTATCTACAATTCTTGACCCTCGATTAGTGTTGCCAATTTAGCCATTTAGTGGCTAGATTTAGCCATTTTCACCCTGTTTAGCCATTAAAAAATGAGTTTAGCCATTAGCGATTTTTTAAGCCATTTATCAACTTGTTTAGCCATAAACATTTTTTGTCGTTTTTCTTTTAAAAGAATAATTTTTATTTTATTATAAAAATTTATAAAATTAAAATACACATTTTTAACCATTAAAACGCCTTTTATTTAAATTACAACTTTTACAAATGTTGAAAATCGCTTAAACGATGTTGATGAAACATCTTTCAAAATAAAGAAACAGTATTCGGTGTTTCTTTTTTTTTAAATTTCAGAATTGACTACATATAAAGTTTATCTCACTTCTATGATCTTTTGCTGAAGTAAAGAGTGTATTTAGCCAAGTTAACAACGTTTAAAGTAATTTTAGAAATAGGTTACATACAATGGGGTAAATATTTTTACCATAACAATAAAATATTTATACCCCCATCACAATAGTGGAGAGGGGACTTACGTTTGTAACACGTTAAAATATTGGTTTGTTCTTAGCCATTTTGTAGCCATTTTTCCGAAATTTAGCCATTTTTGGTCACCAAGTTTTGGCAACACTGCCCTCGATGCAATGCTCGAATATTTCAAAGACAGTCGTCTTTAATCGTATTCGAAAACTCGTCATATTGAGCTGCTAAATATGTCTGCATTCCGAAAGTGTTGAAAACAAGATTATCCTCCAGATGGTAAAAGTGCTCATAAGTCTAAAAGACCTGGCCTTTGGACCATTTGTGAAAAAATTATAAGTGAGCCTCTTTCCATCCTGTGCTGCGATTGTGCATAAAAAAGAAGGATATCTTAGATCTTCCAATATTTCTAGAGACGCAGGTCCGCTTGTTTACTGGCGCAATGGCATATTATGCCCAAACTTGAAGAAAATGGCGCAGAAATTATAAATCTGTGAGACTTTTTCCACTGCAGTTTTCGTTCAAACTGACATGCGAAAACCATAATCTCCACAAAAGTTGAGAATACTTTGTTTTCTAAACAAAAATCTTATTAATGTCGATTTTAAATATTTCTAACTAATTTCTTCTTAAGCTGACAAAAATATTTCTATTTATAATTAAAATTTCATGACAATTGCGTCATAAAGTTGTAAAGTCATATGTCTTAAAATAATTACAAGAAATATATATGACTGCTGTGGGCAACCGCTTATTTATAATTTAGATTTCTACTTTAAAGTTATGACTAATCAATGAACACAGCATTAACATTTTTATTTTTTTTTAACGCAACAATTTTTTTTAAACAATTGTAAAATATTATAGGGATATGACTTGATAGCACACCGTGTGAATACCCCAAATATTTTTTTATTTTAATCTTATTAAATTTTAAATAAATCTAATCACTGCACTGTAATTTTGTATAATAAATAAAGCAAATCACTCTAATTGAGCCTTGTTATTTTAACTTGAATTCAAACTCAATACGCGTATCGATATCGGCGAAATTTTATTTTTAGTATCGGTATCGTATCGGCAAAAAGGCGTATCGTAACTTCTCTAATAAAAATCTAGTCCCAATATTTTCTGGGGTCTTCGGAAAACTCATTTTAACATACACACGGACATACATTTATGCGGATACAGTTAAATCAACTTCGCTACCCATAAGTAACCAGAATATATAGCATTTTGACAAAACATCTTAAGTCGAGATAAGATAGCAAAAGAGTTTAAAAAAACGCGATGAACAAACATTTTTATCAAATAATAAAATAAACAGAAATAACAGAAAAATTTCGTTTATAATAAAAAGTTTCCAGACGATCTGGTCTAAGCAACCAGTGAAATGCGCATAGGAATAGCTTATCCCTTCAACAATAAATTTAAGTGTTTTTATCAATAATACAAATTGGGAATTAAGCACGACTAACAAAATCTTATAATAAAACATTTTAAAAACGTAAACAAAAATGTTTTTTGAATGAAAATTCTTATGATTAAAAACATATTTTTCAGCTTTTTAAATTTGACTTAAGATGTTTTGTCAAAATGCCACGGATATATAAATTAAAGGGTCTAAGATCAATATTGTAGAAATTAAAAACAGAATGACATACTTATTTAGGGTGAGTGAGAGCTGTTGAAACAGGACACATATACAACTTCTAAAACTCCAAATGTGGCGATACAAGACGCAAAAAGTTTGTAAAACCAAAAATGTTGGGCTTGTTTGTAAAGTCGCTTGGAAGATTTTTCGCGTTGATTTTTATAAAATTTTTAGTAATTTTTTGTAAATGTGTATGAAGAAAGAAACTTACTAGTAGTACTTCCGGCCATGTAGGTGATTTCACATCCTTAAAGATACAAATACGTAATGAACGAAAAAACGTAAAAACTTCTGGTGCCGAAAATGCAAATATTAAAGCCCAAATCCAAACAAGCTGTTCTTTAACTGGAAGTTCCACATAATAATCACCCTTCGTATCTAAAGACAAAACCAAATAGTTAAAATTAAAAATAAATTACCTCCATTGATAACAACATAAAAATTATTGATTTTTTAATTAACATTATAGTGGAGATTGCTTGGACAAACCGATAATATTGCAGTATTTAACAGTAGTATTCGGGTTTATATGCGCCACCATAAAAATGTACGAAATTTTCGATACAACTGCAGTTGCCAGCATTATAACGAATACAAACAAATACGTGAATAATTTGAAGAGTTTTAAAATAACACCCAACTTGGTCCAATTAGCTGCAGAACCGGTAGCTCTTTTTGAGGGTGGATCTTGAAATGAATCCCATAATGGTGGTTTCTCTCTATTCTTTCTGTTTGGATAATATAAACGAACGTTATTAAATTTATTATTATAAATAACTTAAATACTCTTTACCGATTTCTTGTAAAGTTATCATCATCTGCATCACCTTCTGAATTCATGATTAAGTTTAACTATGCCTTTGTGTTACTTATTAATCGGTCCTCTACTTTCAAGAAGTGTTCGCATTGAAAGATAATAAAAAACTAAAAATAATTGATACTGATATAAAAAACACATTGTGATGTTATTGGCAGCATATAATTTATCTGATAATTACATTAAAGATAAAAACTGTCATTGTCGGCCTGTCAATATGAAAGAAAATATTTTCTTGCTGAGGCATTGTCTCGAAGGCATACAAACACTGGCACTTTAAAAGTAAAGTCGTTCGAGCCAGCCATACAATACCCTGCAAAAGATCTTTGAGACACAATGTTTTAACCATACAAATTTATGTTTGGGATTAAGATTCATATAGGAGTTATTTTTGCCAAATATTATCTAGATATTTACGTCTACATGAGATTTTTCCTTCTAAAGTGATTTAAGGGTTTATATGTCAATTATGGACTACCAGTGCAAAATGTTGCAATGCCATAGTAGAATTATAAGAGTTACCGTTGCCAAATCTTATATTAGCGGAGTTAAAAATTAGGCTTGCAAATGAGCAAATGCAAAATATCGTAGCACTTTAATGAAATCTAACGCAAACTCTGTGTATTTTGCTGTTTAATTTAACAAACGAGCTTCGATATTTTGCATTTGCACTTTTGCAAGACTAATACTGAACTCCGCTATTAATTCTAACATTTATAAGAACGTTATGGCACTATAAGGTATTTTAAAGAGTGCTTAGGATCTAATGTGACCCTATGCCCCCACACGGAAACAAGTTTATTTTCTAAAGTAATCAGTTTCGTTTCTTTAAACAAGAAAATTCAAAATCTTAAAATAATTTCTTGATTTTTACTTATTTTGTTCGTATTTTGCAAAATAAAATAAAAAAATTTGTAGAGTAAAAAAGATTGTAGCAAAATATTTTGGGCCGAATTAAATGTTAATGCCAATGTTGGCTACCGATACCGTAATTATTAAAGGTACCGATAAAATGGTGTTTTTTGAATACCGGTATTTATACCGATACCGAATGTCGTTTCGGTTGCCAACAAACATATTTTCCATTAGCACAAGTATTGAAAATATTTATTTGTTTCTTGTTTTTTCAAAAATATATACATATATGACAAAGTCAATATAATTTTTCCAATATTTTAGAGAAACTCCCTTTGATAATTGAAGCACTGCCGCGAATAACTTTGTAAGTTTTTAAAAGCCAGGATAACCTTTTTTTAAAATACCATGCAAATTTACCATTTTTAACTTTTTTTATGGAAAAACGTTTCATATCCACAATCGCGATGTCATTCAGATTTTGCAAAAAGTGGCTTTTACAACGTTATTCGCGGTTGTGCTTCAATTGTCACCATGGAAAAATATACTATTTTAGTCGTTTAGACTAGGGATTGCTGTTCGGCTTTAACCGTATTCGAAACCGCGGTTTTTAATGCCTCAAAAACCAAAACCGAAAACCGACAAAAAAAACCTCGGTTTTTAGCTTTTACTTTAAAACTATATTTATGCTTAAATAAATTGCAAATTATAAAATTTTACATAAATTCTTAAAATTTTAAATTGGTACTAAGAAAAACAAATGTGCCTTTTCTAATAAAAGTACTTTGATTCCCTCGTACAATTTGGATTGTGATTCTTTTTTGAGTAGTTTTGTTGATCCAAAAACGTTTTATTCAGTTATAGTTACACTAACAAAAAAACGAATCATAAATGTCTCATCCAGAAGAGTCGCTTGTTTGGAACCATCATCTCCCGACAAAAGTATCTTTTATAATCAGAAAATGAGCGCTTATTCTTGTTTTTTAATCGCGCTGAAGAGTTAAATAGACTCGAATATGATTCAAAATGTATCATAATTGAATCTTTGAGGTTTCAGCTTCACAAACAAAATAAATGCATATGAGCTAATTTTTCGATACTAAATGATGCGATCGTTCTGAAAAAATTTACCCTACCGATGAATCACCTCGAAGAATCATTTGTGATACAATTTTCTAATTCCTTTTAGGGAATATGAGTGAATCATATGTCAATCCTTTTTCAATGATTTCATATATGATTGATAAATCAGTTTGTAATCATCAAAAGTGATCTGAAAAAACTCTTTTAGGTGATTTTTACAAAAAATTATTACCCAAATGCTAGCTGGGTTGATATTGTATATATGTTTATGTGGTTTTATTGGTATATTTTTAAAACCGAACCGACCGCTTTTAATGATTTTAAAACCGAAACCGCGGTTTCACATTTTTACGGTTTTTAGCAAACTCTAATTTAGACCCTTTCTATATTTTACATACATACCTTTTACATTATCAAAGTTTCTTTACTGGCATTATTATACCGATTTAATAAAAATACTTATACCGAAATAACTAAAGCCTATAGTACACGGAATGTAAAAAGCCACATGCGCATGTGGTTCTGACGTAATTTTGACGACGCTACAAAGCCACAATAGCAAGTTCGTGTGGTGTGATGACGACAAAATTACGTCAGAACTACCTGCGCATGTAGCTTTTTACATTCCGTGCTTTACACTTTTATACCAAAAACTCAAATCGTTTCCGATGCCAGTCTCGTTAAATACCAACATCGTTGCATGATTTATGGGCACAAAAACTCTATTCTGGTGAGAATGGGGTTTTTAATATGCATCGTCCTTCTGACAATTAAAACGAACAAAAATGTTATTAAAATATCTCTATTCATTAGGTAAATCCGGAAAGAGATTCTGACTCAATCTGCATACTAAACGGTCTAGAATCAATATTTCTATCTGTAACACACATCAGAACAAACGCATAATATACTCGCCGCCTATTGTGATGTAGGGTACAAAAGTAAAATAAAATACCTTGAAAAATAATGTTGAGTTTTATCTTTTTATTTTTTAGTGTAATTGATAAATTAAATCAAATATACAAGAATAAAAGAAAACACATACGTGAGTGTAATAACTCTGCTTTAGATATTTAAGTTTTTGTAAAAACCTCTTTTTTATATAACAAACTTTCAAGATCGTCCAGACATTTTGACTTAAATTTGTCATTGAACAGCCTGTTTTCTAACATAAATAGTAAATTATTTTAATATTCCCGAATTCTTTTCAAACTTATATCTTCTTCGTTTAGCACCCCCGTGGCTTCTACATAAACCAGGGCAGTGGAGTCGTCAAGAAAAAGTGATAACTCCGACTCCGACTCCATGCGATTAAATTTTTTAAGTACGACTCCGACTCCTTTGATTAACAGTTTATAAGCGACTGGTCCTTATTTGACTTTAAACCTAATTTTTTTAATGCAGAACCTTTTAAATTGTTATATATAGCAAAACAAAAAAAAGATTCTATAAAAATTTCAAATCGGTATTTTAGCACGTGCCGCATTGAGCTTTAATATAGTTATTTAAATATGAGTAGGTGAGATGCAAAATATCGTTCTTTACACTTTATTCGAATTTTGGGAAAATGCTAAAAACATATAGCGCCCGATTTAATGGACCAAATTCGTTGAACTATTTTGATTCGGAAGTGTTATGCCATCCTTAATTAATAACTTAACAGTTGAACAATTTAACCCTTCTTTGCATGATTTTTTCTTTTTTTGTGAAAAAAATCATAGAGATGTAATTTATGCTCTAGATTAAGGAAAAAATATTTTAAAATGTTTAATTATAAATATAAGGTACTAAATATGTAAAAAACAGTATGATGGAAATTTCCATCACCATGCAAACTCGCATGTCAAGCTCAGTACTAAATAAATAAAAATCAAAATAGCTTTGTATAATTTTTATTCCAGATGATAATTCATAAAACAATTATTATTCTTATTGAAGCACAAATTAACTCCACATTTGTTACAAATTATTGTTGAGTAACCTTTGCATTTCGAGTATTTGCATCTTAGTGATTCGCCTACTTTTGGCCGATGATCGGAACCATCCCTCCTTATGTCTTTCGGGGGCGCAGGAGTCGCAGAACCTTTTCTCCTTTTTGACTGTAGTTCTTGTTCAAGAGAACTATGCTTGGACGCCCGCGCTTTGCATCTTTAGTGGCTTCTTTGTTGCACAGAACAAATGCCAATTCATTCCTAAATTGGCTTATTGTAAGCAGGTCCTTTGCTGGAACGTTTCTTTTTTCGTGAGCATTTTTTTTATGAACTAACCAAGAATTTTTGACTGCTAAATCAAATACATAAATGGAAAAAGATACGCAAGTACCACTTTTTTGACCTCAATATTATGTGGTTTTTTCCCAAGAAGCTATCCATGAGGTCCACGCCATATTAATCATAAAAGTGAGAAAAGCACTGATATGGGGTCTCCAGTTGTGAAACTTCGTTGGAAGAGCTTTCCATGAAAGTAATTAAATCTTTGTTGTACACCATATTTCTTTTTTCCAAACTAATTCTCTTTTGTCAAAATGGAAATCTAAAGAGCTGTGTGGAGTAACTTATTGCAAGGGTTCCTGATCACCTATAACGTCCTCTTCTACGAGAGGAGAATCAGATTTACCAATTCTATATATTTCTTCATCGTCACCATTTTCCTCCTGCAGAAACTGCACAATTTCATCAGCATCGTTCTCGTCGTCAGAATTTTCGGCATCAGGGTCATCTTCTGATAGCCAACCGTCCCCCAATTGAGCCAAGTACGCTTCAATCACCCCTATCGTGAATAACAAGTGAAATTTTTGTTCCCATGAAATTTTCATTCCCCTCGAAGGGAAAAAAGCAATCATGAATCTCATGTGAAAAAATTTTCACGCTATCAGTTCCAGTGAATGTAACAAAAAAGAAGAAAGATTAGGAAATATTAAAAATCAATGAAATTTATGTTCATAAATATTTACGTATATATTTTAAAGAAAAGTGAAAATAATAAAGCTAAATGATTAGTATTGGAGGGATAGGTTGATTGCAACGTTAGTTTTTTACACTTTTTAAATTTTATGTAGTAAAATATTTCCCAAAATTCTGCCACCACGTTGTTTTGCATTTTGTTGACCAATATATCGGTTGGTGCCTTATTAACGGAAATAAACCTTAATATTCGATTTATAGGAGAAACTACTCACATACATGTCCTGTTCCCTAGCAAAAATAAAGTGAGAAAATCTAAGGGAAATGTGAACAAATTACGAGGGAAAAAACTTTTCACGATAAGGGGAATTTTTTCACGTGAACATTTTTTCACGTTATTATTCTCTTTTGAATGACCTTTTTTTCATGGGAGTTTTTCATGATCGCAAATATGTAAAAAGGGGAAAAATTACGAGGGAAAAATTATTCACGATAGGGGTGAATATCTTTTTCATCCATTTTTGTCTAAAAAACTAACATAAAGCAGGTTTACTATAAATACATTTTTACCGCACATTACAAGTGAAGCTATTGCATAATGATGTTAATTTCTGTGACATAGTTTTTCATTATTTCTACTTTTCTTTGGGTGTTTCGAAATCAATTGTACAGAATATTACTAAAACAATAAAAACAAACCTTTTTTCCACTCAGTAAAACTTTTTTATCAAAAAAAAGTTTTAAATAAGCTTTCGAAAAATTGCAATAATTATGCTTGTTTTTTTATCTTTGCAAACAGCCGGGTTACGAGACAAAACCAATAAATTTAAATGTTATGCTTCTTCTTTTTTTGCCGCTATGATTTATTGCATACAATAGTGATGAGAAATTATGTTGGCAGCAACCAATTGACATTAGACCTCTTCGTGTTCGTTTTCTTCTTCAATAAATATTATGATGGAAATTTCCATCACCATGCAAACCAACTGAAATATAGAAAAAAATAGATTTAATTTTAGAACTAAAGAGTTTTGCTACGTAGTTTCGAAAGAAAGAAACGAGTTTTGCTACAATTCATTGAGCTAAAGTATCTTTTGCAAGTTGTATTAATTTATTAAAATTATGCAAACAGTGCTAAAAAATGTAACAACAGTTCTGTAGTGGAGGGATAAACTACACCAATTTACATCTTTTTTATACTGTTGGAATCAGAATTTTTCCTCTATGGATTTGTGAATTCCCATAAGTCTTATCTAATGTAGTTTTTGAGATAGAAAGGTTGAAAACAACACCAAGTCCAATTTGCTTAGACGTTAAGGGCATCAAGTATACTTAGTGTTGTTTACCACAGAATTTGAAGAAATAAAGAACATCATAAGTGTTTTTAATATACATACATACATAAATTGTATTTATAAAGTAAAATATTTCGACCAACTTTGTTAATCATTCTAAGAAAAATTAAATATATACATATGCTGTTTGTCTCAAGGCATGGAACAGTACCAATACCATCATAGAAGGTTACGAACCTTTAATGACGTAATTTTATTAAGGATATCATCGACATAAATAAACATATTAGGATCATATAGAATATTCGGCAAATTTTTAATACAAAAATAGAATCATTTGTGATTTTCAACATGTTTTTGTGGTCTGCTGTAAAGTTTTCAAAATGAGGCTGGATGTAGTTTATCTCCCACCTCCAGAGTTAAAAAAATATGAATTTTGAAACAACTAAATTGAAATCTTTTTCTTCAGTGCGAGTACACTGCTTTTTACATTGCCTTTTCCGTTCCATAATCAATATTATTATTGTCGAAGACCGAAATTTTAAATTGCAAGTCTTTATTATCTCTCTAATTTTCCCCAAAGTTAGTAGATAAAAGTATTTTCAAATAATTTTTCGGGTAACCACAACTTTGATGGGAATTATATCCGGAACAATGTCATGTATTTTTCCGAATTCCTTTTCCTTTTTTTCTATTATAATTCACCTTGAAGGTTGGAACTTAAAATGTAGTTCACTTGATGCTTTACCACAGGAGCTTCAGCAGAGCCATATACTATATGAACATCGCTACTAAAATATTTGTTAATAAACGATAAATAAAAAACAACTTGTTTACAAATTTAATTTTTAAGTTCCATAATTCGGCTCTATTTCATTAACGATATCTTGGCGAAATTCAAGCAGGAAGGTAAAAACAGTGAACCAGCGAGTTTTGTTACAGAAATTTTAGGTCACATAAAAACATAGAAAATTACATGCTTCGATACAATCTATATTTTTATTCTCATAAATTATCAAAAGATCTGTCAAAATAAGATGTTATCTCAATTTTTTAAATTTTGAAACTCACCTACTCATATGTAAAGTATACTGGTCCTTATTTGCTGACTTCAAAATTTCAAAAAGCAGAACCTCTTATGGTAAATTTCACCAATTTATTTTAATATCAATTGATATTGGTGAAATTGGCCATTAAAATTTTTTTATTTTGAAAAATTTTAGAAAAAATTTTAATGCCAAAAATTTTGGAGTCGGAGTCGCTGGTTTTTGTGGGTACTTTGACTCCGACTCCGGTGCAAAAACCTCAACTCCGCCTCCTCAACTCCGACTCCACAGCACTGCTTGCTACCAATGTGTTTTTTTTTCAATATGCTCGTCCGAAAATATATTTAAAGATGGTGAAGGGCACAGCTTAAGCTTGCACTCTAACTTGCTTTTTCTAATTTTTAGTTGGTTGAGTGGTTTTTACATTATTTTAATAAAAGGGAAGAAATTCCGTGCTGTGGGCCATACTATAAAAAACCAAATTTACAAAATTAATATTAAAAAAAATTAAAAGATTTGCATGGTTTGAAAAATCAAATTACAATACCAAGGCGAATTCATCCCAGGTAATCTCGGTACTACAACAAGTACAACTCGTACAAAAGCCACAAGCAATTTGTTTTTATAAAATCATAAGAATCACATAATAATCACAGAAACAAAGATAATAAAAGAGAATAAACAAAATTTTGACATCCAACAGTGATTTTAGCTAATATCAGCAGGGCTTTTAAGACCACCGTTTTAAGACACCAGTTTCACAGAACCAGAATCGACACCAGGTGTCCCACTTGTCGGCTTTTTTTAATTTGCACAGTGTTATTATTTTTAAATCAAAGTTAAATAAAAAAGATTAGGATTTCAACGCATTATTACGTTCTTTCTTAATAAAACACTTTTTGATTTATTCCATTTACACAGCGTAAACATTTTACAGTACTGGGACGACAGTAAGAAAATATACATATATTAGTTACCAAAAACACTACTAACTGTTTTCGTGACGTAGGCGTCCGTTCAGACAGTTATTAAGACAGTTCACTTTTAAAAAATGTCAAACGTCTAAAACAAAACAAATTAAAAAATAGCGTAAAACAACTATATTGTGTAAACATAGATATTACTTGATTAAAATGTAAAAAAAAACAAAGCAGAATATATTTATTTTTATTTACTTTGTATTTCTGTTTCTTTTGCGAACAAAACTTAAAATTGCTGTCAGCAAATGTCAAATCACTGTCCAATTTTACTGTCTGTAACACAGTGGCGAAGACAGCTGGAAAATTGTGAATGTATTAGTGGAAAATTTGTATGTGTTTCTACTGTCTTACCAGTTGGCCGAGTCTTTAAGAAATCCTTGAAGATGGATGCGCGAATGTTAATTCCTGTCGTTCATTCGATCAAAAGATTATGTAGACGACAATGTCGCCTTTTTTTATCGTCAACGATTACATTCATGACAATGTCGTTCATTTTGCCTTCCACGACAAATATTATTATATGGTTATATATTTCAGACAATTTATTTAGTAAAGTTGCAATTTTTATTTCTGGCTTTTATAAGCAATCCTTAGATTGATAGTGCAGTATAAATTGCATGTTTTCCATTGTCCACTACCTGCAGCAGCAATTCTTTAATTTATGAAGGTACATAAATAAACAATTAAAAAAAAATTTTTTAAATTTTAAGCAGACCAAAAAAGTAATTGAAATAATTCAACTACGGCAGAAGAAAACTTTATCATCAATAGCTTTTTTACAAGACAACATATGTATAAGACAGTGTCGCTTATACTGTCCCACACAGAGTTTGAGAGAAGACAATTTATTAGATAATGTCGCTCATATTGTCGTACACGACGATTTTCCCTAATTTGTCCTACAGAAAGCCTATACGAAAGGGGACAAGTCGTGCGTACGTCATTGATGACGATGTCTTCAACGACAATCTGGCCAACTGTGTTTCTAGTACTGGCAAATGTAATCGCCGTGCTAGAATAAACCTTTGAGTTCCCAGTTGGCCAGATTGCCCTTGAAGACATCGTTGACGCTGACGAGTTGTCCCCTCGCGTTTAGGTTGTCTAGAAGACAACTTAGTGGAAATAAGCGTATACGACAACGTTTTGTTCCCTATCAGACTTTGTGAAAGACAGTTGTCTTTTAAGCTGTTTTCATAAAAATCTATGTTTGTGAGTATCCAGTTGGCCATTTCCTTGACGACACGAAGGCGACCGTCCAAACAAATAATTGACGACCTTTTCGCACAAGTGTCGGAAAAATCGTTCACGACTTTTGAGCGATATTATCGCCGTTCAGGCAACGGTTTGTCATGCAGAGAATGCAGTATCTTACCAGACGGCTTAGACGGGGTAGCTGAGGTTTTGCAGTTCGTAGTAGGGATGGCGTTGAGACCTCCCAATACGCCATTAGCTCATTGAAGCGAAGACTTTTGCTCCTCCGTAAGGGTGGATTGGTGGAGTGATCGCAACCTCTCCACAATCCTGATACGCAAGCTTTATTGGTTGTGTCTTTGTTACGATGGTCTCAGAGGTATTTTAGATTCGAGTTATGTCCTTTGTCCTTGTCATTCCTTGTCCTGTCTCTGCCTTCTCCATTCTTGTTCTTGGGTCTTGGTTTAAAAAATGTTGCTTTAATTTTGAGTCCCGGTAATTTTGGGGTACTGAAAGTCCGCAACGTCAGTACCCCCGATAACGTGTTAATGCGTAGTATATGTGCTGAGGTGCCCATGTATCAGCAAAGCTCTGTGATAATAATATAGTCGGATACCCCCGACTGCAAACCAGATCGATAGGCACCTGAAACCAAGACATAAGCCACAGCCTCAACTTAAGCAACCACTTCGCACAGTGGGTGAAACGTTCAATAAAGCGGAGCTAAATTAATATCTCGGCTGTTCCTTATCCGATCGGCTCCTAACTTTCAGAAATAATTTGTTGCAACAAAGACCTGGAAGAAGATTTAGACAATAATGCTCAATATCATCTGAGAAAAACAGGAGTGATGTAAGCAGAAATGTCGAACGTCTTTATTTCTAGCCTCAAGTGCTTCTTCCGCCATCATGCCAGTTGTTAGCACAACATTATTAATAATTCCTGTTCCATATATTAAGATTTTGTGAATAGAATTAGGGATGTAAAACCATGGATATTCATTGACAAACATTTGAGCTATTTCAAATGCGTATTGCCGAAAAGCAACTCGATTAACATCGTATGCGCAAACCATAGCAAGCAAACTAAAAAAAAATCGCTTAACTTGCAAATAGGGAAATACTTTTATACCCTTTGTACACTTTTATACATTTCGGAGGAACGCATGGAAGATGTTGAAATGTAAAATACGCGTTCATACTTGAAACATCTAACATCTACTATCAATAAAAGATGTCACCATTTCTGAAAAAAAACATTAATTTTTTTAAACTTTTTACAAAAGTGCCAAAATTTTAAAAGATTACACCAAAATGTATTTAGAACTCTTGAGAAATGGTAACGCTGCTTTCAAGCCAAATGCCATTTTGTCAGTGATGCCACAGTAATAATAGAATTTATTGCCACTTTTCTAGTGATTACACTTATATAATCGAAAGATGTAGAATGATATACAATGAGATAGGAACATTGTAAAATGTAAAGATGTTAAAAAATTTTGATATTAGCCCTATGTATTTCTTATGGGAAATCTTCGCAAATTAATGTTAGATGTTAAATGTTGACAAGTGTGAAAGGGCTATTACTGTTTACAGAGCTCGTACTGCACTATATAATATGGCGGACAAATTTGTTGTTGCACCTGTTGATACATGTTTTTTATTTGAGAGTTCATAGATATTCGAATTTATTAGTTTTGAGAAAACAAACCAGTGGGATATTGGTTATCGAAAATACAAAAAAAAACCGAAATTCCGCATTTCAAATTTGAATTAAACGACGCTCGATTGACCGTTGCTTGCACTGTGCATCGATACAAGATCGTTATCTAAAGTGGTAGCCACTTAGTCCCATACAGACTTCTTTCTGAAATATACTATTTGTTTGCATTAACCATCTAATTATGTTTGCATTTAAATTTAATTTCTTCAAAAACATTTTACTGCAAATTAAATTATTTTTGGAATTGGTTAACATACTTCCTTTGATATGTTAATATGTATTAATATAAAATTTAGCGACCGTCCGTATGACAAAACATTTCGTATAAATGGTGTAATTATAGTTACCTATATTTATCTATTTATAGTTATCTATAGATAGCCAATCTTATTAAGAAAGTCGTTTAGAATTTTTATCGTTATAATTTAAATACAAATGGTGGCGGAATGCACAGATTGACATGAGATTCAAATTAGTTTTATCTGAAGAATTCATACTACTACATTTCGTGAAGATCGGTATATAATTTACCATAGGCCTCATTTAAACCTTCAGCAAATAAAGATTTTGTGGTAAAATTTGGTCAAATTTAGCTTTATATGTCCAGAAATAACATCATGCCGTTTAGTAATAATCGGTTCAAAATTAATCATAACTCCCATACAAAACAGCATATCGTCAGCTCAGAATTGGTTTGGCGCATATCAATGTAATTTAACCATGATATGTGCCAAACCAATTCTGAGATGACGATATGTCGTTAAGAGCTATTTTGTACTGAAATTTTAAAAATGTTTGTCGGGAAGCAATATCGGTAGCTAACAACGCATAAAAGTTCATGTTTAAAAATAACGATAGTAACTGTACACAGTTTAAAAATATGTAGTGAAAAATCCATTTTTTAATACAAAAAATTAAAGTATAATCGGGAATTTGAATGGGAGCTTTGCTCAAATATGGACCGATTCTAATAAAATTTGATTAAGATGATTACCACAAAATATGATACCACAAAATATTTTTGGACTTAACTAATGCTTAATATGCACCAAAAAAAAAAAATAAGACGGCTTATGGACACACATACTCTTTTGCGGAAAAATTTCTATGTGGGCTTTGTAAAATCATAAATACCATTCCCGTTAGGCAGAAACGTGTTAAATTAAAAACAATTGCATTTGGAGTTTTTTTATTAGGTTCAACACAATTTTTTATTGTTACGTTTGGCATCAATTGCTTAAATCTAGCGCAGTTGCTTCATTTGTAATCAATTGCCTTTCAGCAAATAAGTTAGATAAATAAAGCAAAAAACAAGTTAGAGTGCTATACCAACTAGAAATATTTTTGATTGCTTTAGTCAAACCAGTAATCATTAGATATGGACATCAGGAGCACTCTCTGCTTTATGTTCTCTCCTGTCAATCTGCTTCTTGTATACGGCACTGCTTCTTATAAATGCCAATCATTTTAGATCTTCATACATATTAGTTTAAAAAACATATGATGCATGCAATGATGCCAATTCTTAAAAAATTGTTTAAAAACGGCTAAATATTGAGTTTTTAATGAAGACTGACTTTTAAAAATATCGAATTCTATAGTCGTATTTCAATATCGATATATTGATATATCGGCATTTTTAATATCGGCTATATATATCCATTATTTTTTTTTAAATATCGATATTTTGATATATCGATATTTTTTCACATTACGGTTATTAAGTTATATTGAAAACAGCAAAATACCTACATTTATTAAATTTTTTTTAATATATTTTGTTGCTGTAATTATAGCTACATCAACCTTCCGTGAACAACCCAAATTAGAAATGTTAGATTACTTTTGGTTTTTACGATTTTGTTGTTGATATTTAAGGATTTTATTCTGCTATACCAGGATCAATATTTTCTTTATCCAACGGTTTTTGGCATATTATTTAAAAATTTTTTTTTGCCAAAGCAAAGCGCAGCAACAAAACTATTGCAAAACAAAATAAAATACACTTTTTTACAAACAAAATAAATAAACACAAAACAAACAGACTACGTACATATATCGACAACAAAACCCATCAAACACGGAGGTTTGATTTCAAATTGATAATAATTTGAAATTAAACGTTTTCTCAAACGACAAACGTTTAATAATGATTTGAAAATCATAGCATTCTTAACAAAAAGGGGAAATTATTTTCAAATTGAAAAATTCCTTTATTTTCAACTTGCTTTCAAACGTAATTCTCAAATGTTTTTCAAATGTGGATTAAATACCATGTAGAACATATTTTTTTTTTCATTATTTATTTATTGAATCTTCATATATTAAATATGAACTCACAATAATTAATCAAATCTTAACCTAATACTTTATTTTATGTCCTGCCAGTGACAGACAAAAATTTTCTTCATCACGGGTTCTATTCACTTAAATAGGTGTTTATCGCTTTTCTAATTGGGTAAGTGCTGCAGTGTCTCTTCTTCTTAAGCGAGTGTGGCCGCCATCATTTAAAATATTTCGAGCTAGTGGGTTCGGATGCAATTCGAGCCTTTTTTAGTATTTTACTGCATATTTCGTAATCACAGTTTTAACTAATGGAACATTGAGATTCTTGTGAATACAGTAGAATCGCGAAAAAGTTAACTCTCGAAAAAGTAAAACTCGCGGATAAGTTAACTGAATTTTAACGTGCCTGCGTCGCTCTAAAAAGTTAACTTTTAATTAACTTTTCTGAAAGTTTTGATAAAACAACATCGGAAATGAGCAGCAAGTAGAGAATTTGAACAAAATTATAAAGATATTTAGGGAAAACTAATAGCGTTGGATTATGGATCTCAAAAATTAGAAAAAAATGTTTGAAATTCTCGAGGCTGTGGCGAATAAATATGAAAAATATGAGTTATTATTTTTTGTTATTATGAAAACTAAGCCATTGGAATAAGTTAAGTGTGTTATTTTTGAAAGATCCATGTTTATTTTTGTATATTTGTCAAATTTAAGCCCGCTTAAAAAAGTTAATAGTTCGGAAAAGTTAAAAACCCTTGGGACATTTTGGTTAACTTTTCCGCGATTCTACTGTATTTGAATTTTTAACATACCAAGGGGCAGCTGTGATTATTCGAAGAAGTTTATTTTGGCGCCTTTGAATTTTATCGATATTAGAAGCCGAGGCAGTGCCCCATAACTGAATACCGTAGCACCAGATAGGCTTTAAGATAGAGTTGTAAAGTAGAAGTTTGCAGTCGAGACTAAGGACAGAGTTTCTTCCAATAAGCCAATGAATTTGAATGGCTTTAAGTTTCATTTGAGTTAATTTTGCATCTATATGGCATTTCCACGTTAATCGCCGATCCAGGCGTCTACCGAGATATTTTACATGCGAATGTTGAGGAATTATTTGATTATTGATTGTAATAGGGGGGCAAGATTCCCGGCGCAAGGTGAATGTACGCATTTTTGCTCATTTACCATTATCCTCCATTGTCTTAGCCATATTTCTAGTTGAAATATATGATCCTGTAAATAACGAGATGCTTCATAACTGTTTTCGTGGACGCTTAGAAAAGCTGTATCTTCTGCAAATGTTGAAGTTTGGGTGTAGTTGTTTGTTGGCATGTCCGAAGTATAAATTAAGTATAAAAGAGGGCCCAGGATGCTGCCTTGTGGAACTCCAGTGCCAATTGGCTGAGGTGAACTTAAGAAATCTCCTTCTTTCATAATAAATTGACGGCCGACTAAGTAGCTTTCTAACAGCTTATGTGTGTTTGCTGGTAAATTTTGCTTCAATTTATGTAGTAAGCAATATTTTTTTACTTTAAATGCTTTTCTAATGGCGTTAACTATTCTATGGGTTTGTTCAATTGTACTGTGTTCTCTTCTCAAGCCAAAATGGTGGTTAGGTATACACTAGGGTGGGTCACTGATGTATGAGAAAAAATAAAAGTTCTCGAATCATATTCTAATAGCAATATTTTTTTGTATTACGGTAAAACAAATAAAAATTGCAAAAGAAAAGTTCAAAAAAATCTCATCTTGAGCCCGCGCATGAGCTCCTAAGAATTAAGAATATTTGAAAAAAGTCCATTTTTTAAATTTTAATATTTGTTTTTACTATCAATTGTTATTAATTAAAACTAAAAATATTTTGAATTAAACTTAAAAAAAATAAAAAGTGGGTTCTTATACAACATAAAACAATAAAACCCTTTTTGGTCACAAAATCTTGTTTACTGTCAAATGCGGGCATCTCTCGTCTTGATTCAAGTTTCGTCTATATTAAACCATCTCTTGACTTTTTAGCGCCAAGAGTCATGAATGCTTCTGATACTATTTTCACGAACCTAAAAGTCGTTAAAATACAGTAATAAGATTTTCTGCAATACAATGCTATTGTTGCTATATTACAAATTTAATAAAATTGAAGGTCAGAGCGCGGGCTCTTACACTAAAAATAAATTAATAATATTTTACAGGGATCTAATTCAGACAAAAATACAACATATTTACGCTATTAGAAGTCGATAAGAGAAAAAATATTTTTTTGACTCACCCTAGTATACACCCATTGTTATTTAAAATTGGGATTAATTTTGACGCTAAGAGCTTCTCAAACAGCTTTGATATATTAGATAATAAGCTAATAGGACTATATGACTCAACTTTTGTATGATCTTTCCCTGGCTTTGGTATCATGGTAACTTAGGAAACCTTCCATTCTTGCGGGTAGTATTCAAGCCGTAAAATATCATTAAAAATAAAAAGTATAATTTTCTTTGCTATGCGAGGTAGCTCTAAAAGCATTTTATTACTGATCTTATCAATACCAGGTACCTTCTTAGTGTTTAAGTCATTAATAGCCTTTTCGATATCTCTTATTTCAAATCTTATGGGAATAGCTGCTCTAGCAGCAACAGGTGGTAACTCGACCGCAATATCGATGGATATATTTGGTGTAAATACGTTTTTCAAGGGACTCACAAACAGATTTCCTTTTTCAATATCGTTTCTTGCCCAACTACCATTCAAGATTCTTAATGGTGACTTAGAGACAACTGGCCTTTTAAAATTTCTAGCTGCACGCCATAATGAGTAGTCTGATTGTGGAGCTGCATCAAGTTCCTTAAGATATTTTCCAAGAGAAACTGTTTTCTGAGTCTGCAGTAGCTTTCTTAGTCTTTTTGTACACTTTTTTAGCAATTTCTTAAGTTGAGGGGATCAGTGCAGTTGCCAATCTCCTGGAGCCCCCCTTTTTCAGACAAAAGGCGCTCGATATCTGTGGAAAATATTTTAATATTTTTTGTTTTTTTGGGGGCAGTACTAGAATGTTGGACAGCTACTTTTAGAAAACTGTCAAAATTAACAATAGAGCGATCTACATTCTCCGGTGTACTAAGCGGAATATTTTCTGTGCAATGGGTACTGAGATATTTTTTATATTTTAACCAATTTATTTGCGTAGCTGTCATCGCTAAGTTACCAGTCGGAGATACAATTCTATTGGGGTTCATTATAGTTACAATTGTAGGAATCTTCAACATGGACCGTTTCTATGGGGATGTTGTTAACCATGCCGAAATCGATGATATCGGGAATTTTTGCTGATCAGTAGGCCAATATGTTGGTTGTCCGCTCGCTACCACATTTAAATCCATTTTAGAAATTGTGTTAAATAAAACACGACCCTTTGGTGTTATAAGTCGTGACCCCAGAAGGTATGCTTAGCGTTATAATCGCCAGCGGCTAGAAAACAGGATCCTAATGATTTAAAATATTTATAATATTGGCTTTCTGATATTGAATATCTAGGTGGGGTGTATAACGATGAAATTACTAGGTTTCTATTTAGTTCTTCAACTCAAATGTTCGTTGCTTGAAGAAAACATAAATAAAAATATTTTATTCTTTAATTTAAATTTATCATTTTTTTAAATAAACTGTGCGATAAACATTCGGCACCATAGCCAAAAAATTAAATAATGTTCTTTCCGTCCTTTAATTCTTGCAAAGACGAAATTGGCTTCCTTTTATTTTGAGGATTGTAGCACCGCGATCATACAACAAACTTAAAACTTCCGAACTTTTACGTTTTATTTTTTTTAATTCGTATTCTTAATCATTGTTATTATGTACCCACAAATAATTTTTATTTTTCACAAGGAATAAATCGTTCAGTTGTAAAACACATTTAACCACGAAGTTGATATTCAATGTTTACGTTTATTTTTCGCTTTAGTATTGCCAAGTTTAGTTTTGATTGAATTTAACAGTTGATACCAATTTGACATCATATTGATAAGACATTTAATGTCAAATGTTTATTTTCAAATCATTATCAATTTCAATTTAAATGTTTAAATCAAACATTTGAAAAACGTTTGAGAACTGTGATTGATGTCAAATGATAAATTCATTTCATATCAAATATTTGACTTCGTGTTTGTTGGGAAATAAAAAAAAAAAACGCATGCAAGAAAAAACAAGAACAAAATGTTTTATTGATTAATATGGACATGTTAAATACATTTTACTAAATTTTTTTTATTTTAGACAACCAATTGAAAGTTATATTGTTAATTATTTAAAAACATTTTTATATGATTTAAATGTATACATAAGTTCAGAGGCAAATGCAGATTTTCTCTTTGATAAGTTTTTAAATTTTTGCAACTAATTGTTTTTTTTTGTTTAAAACAACAAATTATTGTTCAAAAATATTAAAAAAATAAAATAAACAAATCATTGTAATAGTGATGTTAATAAAAAGTAAGCAAACTTTTATTCGAATACTTTCTTATCATACATTAAAAAAAGGTTCAAACAAAAGTTTTTATGATACCTTTCGGCAACATTTTGTTCAGAAACTAAAATAATATGTAGTTTTATTTGTTAAGAATAATGTTTAAGGTCTACAATTAAAAAAAATTGTAAAACAAAATAATTATATGTAGAATATCATGTGAACCGAATTAAAGTTTCATGCATCACTAGCAAGAAAATGGCATCAAAATATAAAGAAAGTTGCCATACTTAAACACAAAATCGCTACAAACTGTTAATAGTAAAAAAGCTGTTAATGTACGTTTATGAATACACATTTTTATAAGAGGTTTATATGACAAAAAGCGTCTGATAGTTATTACATACTGTAAGCTTAATATAAGAACTTTTTATGAATATGACTACACCATTAATAAATATTTAAAATTTAATTTCTTACACTTCTTATTTAAAAGCAATGGCGCATATTCATAAATTATCACTAAGTGTTAACTTTTTTAAGTACCTATTTAAGTTATTCACAGTTAATTACTTTCTGCAGAAAAAGTTTACACTTAATTATGGGTAAAGCTGTAACTAAATGTTAACTAACTAATACATACAAAGAACAGCTGATTAATATTATCTTATAATTTATTTGAATAACAAAACAATTTTGGCACCAAATTTGTGTCACTTTAAAATACAGAAAACTCTAAATACTCTTACAATTTTGTAAATAATAAACTTGCTTTATTACATTTGCCACTTGCATCCATTTATACTGCGTCCAAAAACATCCATGAAAAAATAAAACTAGAGGTGTGTTTTTAGTCACTGAATTTTATTGAAAAATTATGTTTTTACAAGCCCCTAATTTAATTGATTTATATAAAAACAATAACAATAATTTTTATGCATTTTTTTAAGAACAATAACTGTTTTTTAATAGCTTAATAAGCTTTTAAATTAACTACAGTATATATCGTTTAAAATATTATCGACATTTTGTTTTCTCTATAGAGAGGGAAAAATCCGGTATAAAAATACCAAAACTGACACCATTCGTTGTCAAAAATGAGCCAACTACGTTTGTGTTCAATCTGATAACAGATGGTGTCAAAATTTTTAACCACCATGTTGTGATTTTGTCACCTTTAAGACTCATCCTGTCAACAACATGTAAATACATTAGCTCTGTTCCACATGCATAACGAAACAGTCCGAACTTGCACAAAGTTACCCAAAAGCGTTCCACATAACAATTTTTGTGCAATAAAGAGAGTAATTTTTTTCACTTCCTGTACAAATTTGCACGAACTTTTTCTTTGGGTAAGTTCGGACAAGAACAAAACAATCAGCTGTTTTTGTTTACATATGAAACTGACAAATAATTCAGGAAATTTACAAGCAAAAGGAAAAGTTTAGTTTTAATTAAAACACATATTAAAAAGCAAAATGTAAGGTTTTTGTGAAAAATGAAAGTGGTTAAAACGTTATTGCATACATATTTCCCTTAATCTTTAATATAAAAAAAAAAAACAAAATATAAAAAATTACAATGATGCAAATGTTTTAGTTTTATAATGTTATGACTTTTAAGCGTCTTAAACCACTTAAATAGATCTTAATTTGAAAAGTCAGCAGCATTAGTATTTGAAAATGTTCAAAAATTGTATTTTGCGTTCCAGCAATTTTGGGTAGTTTCGGCAAATTTAGAGAGTAATTTTCATTTTACTCTCATTAGTCCGAACTTGCCCGAGATCTTGTGGAACACACCTATTATCACCATAATTGTGTCATTCTGACAACATGCTGTTATCATTTTTGACAACACACCGTCGGTATATTGACCACATTCGGTCGTCATTTCGATAACACATTGTGCCGAGTATAGTAATAAATAACCCATTCTGAACACAATCAATAAAAATATATGATGCATTTTTATTTATTTATTTCAAATTTTTTAAATAAAAATTAAAAAAATTCACCTGTTTAATTTTAATAAAATGTACGATAAATGTTTTTTTTCACTTTTTTCTATAACTATCTATGAACTATTTTTTAGTTTCTGCTTTGTAAGTTGCGGCTTTAGTTATGATTTCTGAATATGTGCCACTGTTTACTTAACTTTTAATTTTTTACTTCATTGAAATAATTACAATTTCTTTGCGCTTTCATTTGCGTATTAGAGTATTCCACGGATGGGTAATTATGCGGGGAAAGCATTTAAACGAATACGCTTAACTACCTCATTGAGGTAATTAAACGAATGCGTTTTAATACATCAGCAATTAAATGTAGTTCTTTACAAGATACCTTAACTTTGATGTATAAAGAAAAGTTAATGGAATTTGCTGTCTGGAATTTTATCTTTAATGCTTTTCGAGATGTCCTGTCATATCCCGCTATCAAAACCGTACGCACACATACAAACTTATGATCAGGGAAACCGTAAATATACAGCTGCATGTTTTCCTTGTGCGACCAATGAAAGCAGAAATATTATATTTATCCGTTTTAGAGCTTTTTATGAATTTTAGTATCGATTTGCTTGTGAATAATTTGCATATTTCATCTATTGCTGCATTTTTATTGCACACATGTTCAACAAATAAATTTGTGCTGATGTGTGTAATACAAAGAAATCTCTTAGTATACGGATCGACTCAGAAACACTTTTTAAAGTGATCTCTTCATCGCCGTCAGTCAATCTGTTCGATTGTCTGTCCATGTAAACTTTGTGGGCACAGAACAAGTTGGAATTTTTAGATAATTTTATAAAATTTTGTTAATACGTTTTAGTTGTCATAAGAACGAAGCCTATCATGCTTCTTTCTTTATGCCCATTAAACATTTTATTTTATTGTACTACAGATCAGATTTTGTTGAATCGGATAACATTTGAACATCCATTCAAATATCAATCCCGAAAATATTTAAGCATTTTTAGCCTTTTAAATGTTAACATTAATATAAAATTCAGCGACCTTCCTTTCAATCTCTTTAAGTCAAAATATCTCATATATTTGGAGATTCTAGTTAATATTCGGCACAAATAACTCTTATATTAATCTTAACCTTATAACATAACTTTATTCTGGTGAGCTCATCGGTTGCATATAGTGTAAATCTCGAAAATTTACCTGCAAATACTATGGTGTATGGACTTTATCGACTATAATTTGTTTCATTTTTTATTGCAAATACTAAATTGTTGAATATTTTGCTTTCAAATAAGTTCATATTTAATGGTCATAAGCCCCTTTTCAGATCAGGGGCCTGATTCTGGCAGTCGTGATCGAATAATTTCTTGATTCGAAAGCAATTAATAATCTAATTATTTCAGTCAATACTGAACGATTCGGAATTATTTTTCAGTGTTATAAAGCATTTATTTGAAAAATACTGAAAAAAAATTTTCGATTCGTTAAGTATCGACTGAAATAAAATTGCTTTCGAATCAAGATAGGACTCGATCACGGCTGCCAGAATTAGGCCCCTGATTTCCGGTTTCCCTGCTTTTTATTAATATGCAAACTTCTGTACAAGAAATGAATGAGCGAATCATCTTATTTTTCACGTTGATGATTCATTCGCTCATTCATTTCTTGTAGGGTTGGTAGTGTTGTTTTCAAATACATAGTACTGTGGAAGTAAAACGAATGAAATTAAGGTGAAATTTGGTTCTGGGAGTTTAATTTTTAAGGCAATTATCCGAATTGGATAATTAAGCATATGGCAATTAAACGTGGATTTTTTGGAAAAAATGGAACAAAAAACGGGGATATAAAACTCAAGGCTAATAAGCTTGAAAGGCATTGCAGGGGGTATACTACTGTAGCTGGTGAAAGGTTTTACTATGTAATTTAAAATAATTTGTTTTCGGAAAAGACTCTGTAAATCTCCCGATTTAAAAGTCTTTTCAATACAACCTGCTTCCTCGTAAGGGATAGGGGTAAGCTAAGCAATCTTTAAATTTTTCCCTTACAACGTGCTTTTCTGTAAGGGATAGTGGAAAGCTTTTAATTGGTTGCTTAGCTTACATTATTACCAAAATCCTTTCAATGGTATCGCTTATATCCTGCATCTCAGTTAGGATTAATAATAAGCGAAAGTCTAAACATTTTTTACTGGGATAGTATGCATTTTTTTTAAATAAGATAAAATAATAATAAGATAAATAAGATATTTTTTGTAGAAAAGAAAACAAGGCACTCATTTTAAATCTAACTTTCAATAGCGGAGTTCAGTGTTTGGTGCAAATGGTCTTGCAAAAGAGCAAATGCAAAATATAGCTGTTTTGTTAAATCCAACAACAACATAATTTACGCCTCAATATTATTTCAAATTTTTTTATCAAATGAAATTCCCAAGCAAATTGTGACTCTCCATCCTAATGTACATGGACGTAAAAAGCACGAGCAGAATGTCGTGCTAGAGTGGCTAACTAACATATTTTTTTAGAAATGTTATCAATACTTACAAGATTTCATTCATGTTTTATTAAAAAAAAATTCAAGCAAATTTATTTTAAATTTTTCATGCTAACTTTGACATTCTTACATTACTGATATTTGTCGCTTATATTTTTTAACGAAAATATTTGTTTACTTGAAGAAATGAATAACAAATTCGTTAACGTAAACGATATCTCTCGTTACTTTACGATATTGGTAGTTAAATTCAAAAACTTTAAAATTGCGGTACTCTGATAAGTAATGCCTAAAAATTAATTCGGACGAAACATTCAAAAATGGTGATTTATGGATTGAAGACAAGGATGACAAAATAACTGTATATTAAATTTACCGTAATTTTTTTCAATTAAGTCTTGAAAATGTCTGCAACCGTTTTGTATCCCAAGAGTTGGCATCAATTGTCTATTACATCAGTAGATGGTGCGGCCAGCTATGTGTCAATCATCAGACTTACGTTATTAACTTTGTCCCAGGAAATAGTGTACTCTTATCATCCCGTAAATTAATCTTCTTAATTGGTTAAAAAATCTTTAATTAAAGTCCATTACGTTAAGCAATACGATTATTATAGTGTTTATTAGCAAATGGTACTTTTTACGTCGTGCGGTATTTTTATATCTTAAAAAGTATTAAAAATTAACACAATAGTAGTGAATTTTCCATGCTTGGCTTGTTATCTTCTTTGTTCTGTTCAGCGCTGCCAGACTTGGGGATTTCATGCAAGCAGAAAAGACAAAGAAAGTCATTTGGGAACTTAAAAAAAAATTCGGCGATTTTTTGGGGAATTAACACATTTTTAATGTACATATGTATTTTCCATTCTTTTATTATTTAGGTTTATTTTTTTTTGTTTCGTATATAAAATATGAAAAAGTAGCAAAACTTTTATCTTACTCATATCAACAACTTATACGGTGTAAAGGGTCATAATTAAAATTACAATTTTTGTTAAGTGTGTAAAAGGTACTTAGTAAACTTATGTTAATTTTCTTGAGTGAGTGTTTTAAAAAAGAATTTAAAAAAAGAAGTAGAAACCGTTGACAAGACATACAATTTTTAAAAGACAATTTTTCAGCAAATATAACTTCCCCAAAAATAAGTAAATATTAAAGACAATATAATAAAGTTTGGAAAAAAATGCGGGGCTATTATTAGTGCTTATAATGCACCGAAGTATTTAATAAATGACGGATATATGTATTTTTATTGTTGATTTTAAGGATGGCAAAACCCGATTGAACATGCTCCTAGTTAAAAACAGTATATTGCTTGTCGCTCAAGCAAAATAAAATAATTTTTTTAACCAACAATTTTTATTTGGGGACTAGCTGACCCGGCAGACGTTGTCCTGTCCAAATTAGAAAAAAATGTTTGCGTTCGATTTTCAAAATCCGTTGAAAAGAGGAAAAAAAGGTATTTTTAAATTAAAATGTAGTTCATATTCATGTGTTTGATTTACTTTTGATTTTAAAATACATATGTATGTATGTACATATGTATAGTGGCAGTTCTTGAATCTCTTCAGGTTGCTCTTCGTCTCAAATGCGGCAAATTTGTTTGCTTACATACCCATCGAGCCAGAAATGGGCCTCATCGAAGGACACGAAACACATTCCTCACAGAACGTGAATTTTTTGTAATAAAGTTGAACGATTTGTAAACGTTGCTCAGGCGTAAGTCTTTTCATTATGAAATGCCAAACAATACTAAACAAAAATAACATGACAGCATGTCACGACTCGCACGTGATCGGCGAAAAAGGCTATTGAATAATATATCTCTACTTGACTCACCATTATTTACATTTTAGTTGATAAGATAAATATTTGTTGGGTTTTGTGGCGCATAAACTAATAATGGCAATGGACTTCCGACGCGGGAACAAACGACATATAATTGACCATGCGAGAAGCAGGGATTCTCAAGGTTTATGCCGAAAACACGCAATGACTGCCCTTGAGATTTGTTGATTGTCGCCGCATATGAGAGCCTTACTGGAAACTGCAAGTGTTAAAATCGAATGCCATGTCGGTTGGAATCATTGGTATCAAATCGTTTTCTCCCTTGTACTTTCCTTTAAGCATTGTTGCTTCGATGACGTCAGTTTTTTTTTACCGTAAGTTGGGTGCCATTACAAAGACGTGGTTGGCTTATATTTCGTTACATTATGATTACCGATCCAACTTTTAGTTTGAGATTATGAGGCAATAATCCGGATAATTCCTGGGATTGGAAAGTTGCAGACATCGTTCTGAGAAGTATCGGAATCTACCGATTTTTACGTCTTCAATTCGCCAGCGATTTTACTTTGAATCTTAAAATTAAGTTCGTAGACATCAACGTTTTTCGCAGCTAATAACGCACGTTCGCTTAACCAATCATGATTTCTATAATTTTGTGTAATGTTTGGCAGCACCTTTCGGATGAGTTCGGACTTTAATTCGGAGAACTGGCAGAAATTGAAATATCCACCGGGATTTTTCCGTTTCCTATTGTTTTGGAAAATACGTCTTGAGATTGATTGTTCTGCAGCTCGACCCGAATGTTGAGTCAATTTGAGCTTCCTTTCGTGTTGTCACAAAGCAGACGACTGCAAACATGCATTAAATTCATCGGCGGGCGTTGATCGTGGTATCACTGTGTTTGCCGAAAATCACCTGCCAACAAATCATCGTACCTCCAAAACGGCTTTGATTGTTTCGTAAATCTTGCAACGTTTTGTCCAATGCCTCCAAAGATTTTTTATGCGCCATTGTACATTCATCCCAAACGAACAGTTTGCTTTGCTGCAAAACATCATGACGATCATTTTAAAGAAAAAATCGGTCAAGCCGTCCTCAAGTTGTTAGCTTAATAGAAAAAGTAGGCGTGGTAAATTTTTATTTCGATTAAAACTTAAAATGGATTAATACGAACATTTGAAAAAAAAATTAGTCAAATCGATGGAGTCGTTTTCTGATTTTAGGTAAATCGAAAAAAGTGGGCGGGGCAAAATTTTATTTTCGTTAAAATCTAAGTTGGCGATCATTTTAAATAAAAATCGGTCACGCCATCCTCAAGTTATTCGCTTAATAGAAAAAGTGAGCGTAAAAGTAGGCGTGGTAAATTTTTCATTCGATGAAAACTTAAAAAGGATTAATACGAACATTTGAAAGAAAAATCAGTCGTTTTTGATTTTAGTGAAATCGAAAAAATTGGCCGGATAAGTGGGCGGGGCAAAAATTTTCGTTCCGTTAAAACCTAAGTGGGATCAAAGGATAAATCGTCCAAATCAGTCAAGCCGTTCTCAAGTTATGCGATTAGTAACGGACAACATTAAATTTTTATTTATATAGATTTTTGAGGATTTCTTATTAAAATTTTTCTTGCTATTTTTTAAAAAGAAAAATATTAACTTTTTAATTTGGGGATTTTTTTCTAATTTTTTGGGGACAAGGAAAAAAGTACCTGGCAGCCCTGATTCTGTTAGTTTTTCTTTGTGTGTATTTCTTACAGTTGTTTATCAGTTCAAGCAATTTAATTGTGTTAAGCTTTAAAAGACGTATATAGTCTTTGATAACTTTATCTTTTAATGATAAGGTTAATGAAGTTTGGAAGTTCATACATGTATGTACACATTAAGAACGAGAAGGCGCAAAAAATTATATAAAAAAAGTTATATATGTACATAAATCTCTATGCCAAATCTAAAGATTTAAATGACTATCATCCTTTAAATCTGTATTTTTATTTTGACAAACATATTTTTATATTATATTCCTTATCGATGCATTAGTAATTTATACATAAGTATGTGTCTCCAAATCTTACGTAAATACTTACAAAGCTGTATCAGGTTTTTGCACTTGCAAAGAAACGACATGATTGATAAAGACCATCATAAAGCATTTTTGTAAATGTTTTGTTGTTTAACAACACAGTGCAACTCGAAAAAAAATAACCATATACGGACAAAAAATATCCATAAAGGACCCAAAAAAAAGACCCGTGCCTCCCAGTTTTGCCCAAAGGCATGCACCTTTTTATGGGCCTTTGAAGATTTGGGTCATCGGTGTCATTTTTGCAAAAAAGTGATCATTTTATCATGCTCATATCTTGCAAACCGTTCGGAATTTCGATTTACACTTTGAGACAAAGTTGTAGCTTTTGGCATAAAGAAATTTTGCACTATTGGTGCTACCTAAACGGTGTTAAAAAACATTCCTAGGAAGTTCATATGCTCTAAAAGTTGTTTATTGAGATCTTGGGTACATTTTTGTAATGGATTGTTTCCTTGAATTTTGAACGGTTTGCTACCTATGGACCTAAACAGACAATTTTTCAGCAAATATAACTTCCCCAAAAATAAGTAAATATTAAAGACAATATAATAAAGTTTGGAAAAAAATGCGGGGCTATTATTAGTGCTTATAATGCACCGAAGTATTTAATAAATGACGGATATATGTATTTTTATTGTTGATTTTAAGGATGGCAAAACCCGATTGAACATGCTCCTAGTTAAAAACAGTATATTGCTTGTCGCTCAAGCAAAATAAAATAATTTTTTTAACCAACAATTTTTATTTGGGGACTAGCTGACCCGGCAGACGTTGTCCTGTCCAAATTAGAAAAAAATGTTTGCGTTCGATTTTCAAAATCCGTTGAAAAGAGGAAAAAAAGGTATTTTTAAATTAAAATGTAGTTCATATTCATGTGTTTGATTTACTTTTGATTTTAAAATACATATGTATGTATGTACATATGTATAGTGGCAGTTCTTGAATCTCTTCAGGTTGCTCTTCGTCTCAAATGCGGCAAATTTGTTTGCTTACATACCCATCGAGCCAGAAATGGGCCTCATCGAAGGACACGAAACACATTCCTCACAGAACGTGAATTTTTTGTAATAAAGTTGAACGATTTGTAAACGTTGCTCAGGCGTAAGTCTTTTCATTATGAAATGCCAAACAATACTAAACAAAAATAACATGACAGCATGTCACGACTCGCACGTGATCGGCGAAAAAGGCTATTGAATAATATATCTCTACTTGACTCACCATTATTTACATTTTAGTTGATAAGATAAATATTTGTTGGGTTTTGTGGCGCATAAACTAATAATGGCAATGGACTTCCGACGCGGGAACAAACGACATATAATTGACCATGCGAGAAGCAGGGATTCTCAAGGTTTATGCCGAAAACACGCAATGACTGCCCTTGAGATTTGTTGATTGTCGCCGCATATGAGAGCCTTACTGGAAACTGCAAGTGTTAAAATCGAATGCCATGTCGGTTGGAATCATTGGTATCAAATCGTTTTCTCCCTTGTACTTTCCTTTAAGCATTGTTGCTTCGATGACGTCAGTTTTTTTTTACCGTAAGTTGGGTGCCATTACAAAGACGTGGTTGGCTTATATTTCGTTACATTATGATTACCGATCCAACTTTTAGTTTGAGATTATGAGGCAATAATCCGGATAATTCCTGGGATTGGAAAGTTGCAGACATCGTTCTGAGAAGTATCGGAATCTACCGATTTTTACGTCTTCAATTCGCCAGCGATTTTACTTTGAATCTTAAAATTAAGTTCGTAGACATCAACGTTTTTCGCAGCTAATAACGCACGTTCGCTTAACCAATCATGATTTCTATAATTTTGTGTAATGTTTGGCAGCACCTTTCGGATGAGTTCGGACTTTAATTCGGAGAACTGGCAGAAATTGAAATATCCACCGGGATTTTTCCGTTTCCTATTGTTTTGGAAAATACGTCTTGAGATTGATTGTTCTGCAGCTCGACCCGAATGTTGAGTCAATTTGAGCTTCCTTTCGTGTTGTCACAAAGCAGACGACTGCAAACATGCATTAAATTCATCGGCGGGCGTTGATCGTGGTATCACTGTGTTTGCCGAAAATCACCTGCCAACAAATCATCGTACCTCCAAAACGGCTTTGATTGTTTCGTAAATCTTGCAACGTTTTGTCCAATGCCTCCAAAGATTTTTTATGCGCCATTGTACATTCATCCCAAACGAACAGTTTGCTTTGCTGCAAAACATCATGACGATCATTTTAAAGAAAAAATCGGTCAAGCCGTCCTCAAGTTGTTAGCTTAATAGAAAAAGTAGGCGTGGTAAATTTTTATTTCGATTAAAACTTAAAATGGATTAATACGAACATTTGAAAAAAAAATTAGTCAAATCGATGGAGTCGTTTTCTGATTTTAGGTAAATCGAAAAAAGTGGGCGGGGCAAAATTTTATTTTCGTTAAAATCTAAGTTGGCGATCATTTTAAATAAAAATCGGTCACGCCATCCTCAAGTTATTCGCTTAATAGAAAAAGTGAGCGTAAAAGTAGGCGTGGTAAATTTTTCATTCGATGAAAACTTAAAAAGGATTAATACGAACATTTGAAAGAAAAATCAGTCGTTTTTGATTTTAGTGAAATCGAAAAAATTGGCCGGATAAGTGGGCGGGGCAAAAATTTTCGTTCCGTTAAAACCTAAGTGGGATCAAAGGATAAATCGTCCAAATCAGTCAAGCCGTTCTCAAGTTATGCGATTAGTAACGGACAACATTAAATTTTTATTTATATAGATTTTTGAGGATTTCTTATTAAAATTTTTCTTGCTATTTTTTAAAAAGAAAAATATTAACTTTTTAATTTGGGGATTTTTTTCTAATTTTTTGGGGACAAGGAAAAAAGTACCTGGCAGCCCTGATTCTGTTAGTTTTTCTTTGTGTGTATTTCTTACAGTTGTTTATCAGTTCAAGCAATTTAATTGTGTTAAGCTTTAAAAGACGTATATAGTCTTTGATAACTTTATCTTTTAATGATAAGGTTAATGAAGTTTGGAAGTTCATACATGTATGTACACATTAAGAACGAGAAGGCGCAAAAAATTATATAAAAAAAGTTATATATGTACATAAATCTCTATGCCAAATCTAAAGATTTAAATGACTATCATCCTTTAAATCTGTATTTTTATTTTGACAAACATATTTTTATATTATATTCCTTATCGATGCATTAGTAATTTATACATAAGTATGTGTCTCCAAATCTTACGTAAATACTTACAAAGCTGTATCAGGTTTTTGCACTTGCAAAGAAACGACATGATTGATAAAGACCATCATAAAGCATTTTTGTAAATGTTTTGTTGTTTAACAACACAGTGCAACTCGAAAAAAAATAACCATATACGGACAAAAAATATCCATAAAGGACCCAAAAAAAAGACCCGTGCCTCCCAGTTTTGCCCAAAGGCATGCACCTTTTTATGGGCCTTTGAAGATTTGGGTCATCGGTGTCATTTTTGCAAAAAAGTGATCATTTTATCATGCTCATATCTTGCAAACCGTTCGGAATTTCGATTTACACTTTGAGACAAAGTTGTAGCTTTTGGCATAAAGAAATTTTGCACTATTGGTGCTACCTAAACGGTGTTAAAAAACATTCCTAGGAAGTTCATATGCTCTAAAAGTTGTTTATTGAGATCTTGGGTACATTTTTGTAATGGATTGTTTCCTTGAATTTTGAACGGTTTGCTACCTATGGACCTAAACAGGAGGAAAAAGGTAAAAAAAAATCGAATTTTGCAAAGTTTTGAAAACCATAAAATGTTTAGGCATAAACTTTTATTTTTTTAAAAGATGGTTAATTGGACCAATAATATTTATGTATGCATATATTTGACATACATACCTACATATATCATAACTGTATTTACGCTACAGCAATTAGTATAGAAATATACCAGTTGGTATTTACTTTAATCTACAGTAGTTAACGGATATGAGAATTGAAAAAACACGGAAATGTTTCTAACGGAAGGAACTCAACTGCAACGTATGTACGAAGTACCCTGACATAGATACGTTGCCAAATAAAACGAGTAATATTTAATACAAGGGCACAAAATAGTTGGGGCAAACGTAAAAGCGTATCTACGATGTAAATCGGCACGAATTTAATTCTATTTCAAACGCCGCAAAGTAGCTGATAATCGGCTTTTATCGGCCAAAAATTGCATTTTTGTTTGCTGGAGAACTTTCCTACCATTTTATTTTTTTAAAATCGGTTTAGCAGTTTTTGAGAAATTTAAGGTCAAAGTGGAACTTTTGATTGAGAATTATGGTATTTTTTATCTAAAAAGGGAGGTGTTTTTAAATGCTCTCTCTGTTTTAAGAACTTTATAAACTACATAACTGCTAAATTTTATTATGATATCTTTATTCATGTTAGATTTATAAAATTTTAAATCTTAAAATTACTATTTTTTCACTCATATTCAAAGCCCTTTCATTTATTTACACTATAGAAATTATAATTTTAATGATTGACATTCCATGAAACTGACGTAGATAGAGATATTACAATGAAATTTTGAAGTTATATAGAACGTAAAGATCTTACAACAGTGGACTTGAAAGCATCCCCATTTTTCATTAAGAAATGCCATAATTCCCAATCCTGTGAAAACACCGTTACATAAATGATTTTTTTTGCAAAAATGGCAATACTGTCACTATTTTTATTACTCGAAAATTATGGACATTTTAGGATACATTACTGTTCTAATTTTATAAAAATCAGTGCGTTGATATTTTTGTTTGAACAATTTGATTTTTGTTTTTTTTTTTTTTGATAGGGGCATGTGGGAGTAACAAATGTCAAATTGACTTACAATTGCTTCTACATTCTACATAGAATCTACAAGCATTATCATTATGTTTTCTTTCAAAAATATAAACATTTTTATATATTTCTGGAGAACATTTTTATCGGCGAAAGAACTTAGCCATCTTTAAACTAGTAAACATGAGTATTCATATGTGTTACATTTATAGAAAAACGCATAACATTATAATAACTAGGATAACTTCGTGATAACGTTTTTAAGTTCAACTTTAACTTTTTACTAGAATAATTTTTAAATTAAAAAAATTATTTGTTAATATTTAAATTTTTATTTTCTTTTTTATTTAAATTACAATAACCACAAAAAATATATATTTTACTTAAATAACAATAAAATGATATTCATTTGGTTGGAAAGAACATATTTGGTTCTGTTTGTGTCTGTCCTTTAGCCAGACAGATGGACAGACAGCTTGACATGGCTAAGTCGACTTAGAAATACTTAAGGACCCAGAATATAGGGTCTGAGATAAATTACGGAACCACAAACTTATACCATGTTCACTGCACTATTCGTGTTTCGATCTCTTATTCCTGTTTCGCGCCCCAAACATGATTGAAAAGACTTGTTTCCCCATACAAAATTTTGAGAGCGAAACAGGTCGCTTCATTTTGAAACAGGTTGCGAAGCAGAAAAAATGTACTTTCATCTCCAATTTTGATAACAGTTATCGTTAGTTTATCTGAACTAGCTCTCAAAACAAAAACAAAACAAAGAAAAAAAAACAAAATAAAAATTGATGTTTAAAAAAATAAAGTGATAATAATAACATAATAATATTAATAAAAGTATTAAATAATATATTTTTAAGTTTTATTTAATTTTTATCTATTTTAAAAAGAATCACACTAAAAACACAAAAAAATGACAAAGTTTCAGAGAACGAAACCAGTGGTTTATATCATCGTATGAACATGGAATTAGTATACTGAATAAAAATGTTGGGAGTTATTTTATTCAAATGATAAAAGTGTTTGACAGACAGTTCCAAACAGTTGCAAAAGTATATATGGGGTTAAAGATGACACTTTAAGCCAGGGATGATAAATTACATTTTCTAAATTGTACTTAATTAAGTAAAAAATTGTTCTTTTTTGACCCTAATTGTACTAAAAATATTTTTTACTAGTTTTATTATTAAAATAACAGAAAATGTACGAACATATGTATATTAAAATTCACTTGTACTATACCTTAATACATTCGTATTTGAAATACACCTTTGGCATTTAACCAAAAAAAAACTTTTGTATCTTAAATATTTTCCATTTTTCAACGTTATTTGCTTCTTCTGTAAGCTTATGAAAAATGATGTTACTTTATTTTGCATTTTGTTAGACCATATAAAGGAGTTAAGCATCCGACGACCGTCTGTCAGTTTATCTGGTCATGTCTAAATTTTAAAAATGGTTTTTTCTAAGACCCCAGGTATGATGTCCAATCAATTCTTACATATTTATAACACAAAAATCCGGAAAAGGTTGCTATTGAAATTCTGCCAGATCCGTTCCCACTTTCCGGAAATCAATCCCGGGAAATTTGTGTGGGAATTCCCGGGATTTTTCTTAATTTAATTATGGCAACTGTTTGCCATTAGGCAAAAAGATCTTAGGGCAAAAAAACTCTATTTTAGTTTATGTTTAGCTTTAAGTAAATTTTTTTTCTTATTTGTTTAGTTTAAATCACTTACAACTACAATTCGAGTCGGAAAGAATCCAACCAATTGTAGGGGAATGTAAGAAAAGATAAACTCACTGTTTATGGTTGGTGTTTTGTTTTGGCTTTGATATTGTTACAAGTAAGACTTTGAGTGTTTATAATTCTTATTCGCTTTAGGGTTTTATTTGTATAATATTTGTGGCTTTTCCAAAATCTTTGGAAAAGGGTTTCTGATGAGCTGGCCTAAGCAACCAGTGAAATGCACATAGAAGCTAGCTTTCCCTCAACAATAAATTTCAGTGTATTTATCAAATATGAAAAACTGGGAATTTAGCACGTCATACGAAAATCGTATTAATAATAAATTTTTTATTCTCGGAAATAACTTTGATAATATAAATCACTTTAGTCTACCCCGATTTCTTCTTATCGTTGTCATCTGCTCTTAGGAAAAAAGTCAATCAAATACATCCAATAAATATTTTTCAATTTAACATAACGAAAAACTACAGTTTTTAACTTAAGACAGTTTTGCCATACGCCAAAGAGTTGTCAATTCATAACCGATAAATAAGTGCTGGTTCACACACGTCAAGTTTGACGCGTTAAGTCTTTAGCTTTTAGAAGAGAAGGGAAAACAGAATGCCATTTCTTTTTTTTTCTCTCCTAAAAACTCAAGACTTGACGAGTCAAAATTGACGTGTGTGAACCGGAACTAAGGCAATGTTTAGTGTTTTGAAATTTCGAAAGAAGAAAAGTAAAAATGTACAAAATTTTTAATTTGTTCAAAGACCCAGATTTATTTTATAAAAACGAGAAAAGTTGTTTCGACTTGAGCAGCTGCATAAAAGATTTTCGGATTAGATTCTGTAAGAGATAATGAGAAAAGTTATTAATAAAGAAAACGCTTAAGGTAGAAGTACATAGCACGCGTTAGTGCGCGCGCGTCTGTATACTTCTGTCAAGAAAAGATAAACTATTGGATTTTAATATTACAAGCTACATGCAAAATATTTTGACGCGTTAACGCCAGAAAGTTGGTTAACTTTGAACTTTTTAACGCGTTGTGTATTTTTGACAAGTAATCAGCTGACAATAAACCTAATAATTCAACAAATTTGTGAATCATGAAAGAAAAACTTATTGAAAAGCATAAAAACAAACAATATTTATATAAAAAGAATAAATTTAATAAAATAAAAAAATCTTGATATACTTTGGAATCCGTTTTTAATGCACAAATAAGTAAACAAATAAAAAACAGCTGACACGAACGGCTTTTGTAACGCGCGTTGTGTGACTTGCAATTTTTCATGCGCTAAAGTTTTTAAACGCCCGCCAAACCTCGACGAATCAACGCGTGTTATGTACTTCTACCTTTATTCGATTCGAAGAAAAAATTTTTTTAAAAGGAATTACAAGTTTTGAAGGTAGTGCTAAGAAAACTGAAAGTGTCTAGAGATTATATAATGTTCCTTTCACTATAAAGGCAAACATCCGTAGAAAGGAAACGTGTTTTCTGATTGAAATCTTTTTGATTAAAATTAGAAATAGGCTTTCAAACGATTCTGTAAATGCTTATTGTGAGCTTAAATCCTATTTTTAAAGAAACAATTTGTTTAAATATTTGAACTTTTTTGGCTTTATATAAATGCTGTTGGCTTTGAATATATTATGTGGCAATAAGTGGTTAAGTCCATTTTTTTAGTCTTAAATGAGAACCATTTTCCAAAAATCCTACAAAATAATTGCTATTTTGCCCATGAAGATTTTAAGCACTTTTTCCTTTTTGCCACAGAAATTTGAGAAAGTTGAATACTAATTTAATTGATTTCAGGAAATGTTATTTGTTCAAATAAATTAAATTACATAACATTTTGCATCGATTTGTATTGAGCGGGATTTCCCGTAATCCCGGGAAGTTGAAAAATAAATCCCGCTTTCCCGGGGAATGAAAAAGTCCGGGAAAAGAAAAACTCTAATTGAAAGTAAACCAAATCGGTTCATTATGTCCCCTGGCAGGTTTACAAGTGCTCTTCCGAATTTAAGTTATTTTTCGATTTTTGATACTCTCGTAAAGCGAATATAAGATTCGGCAAGGCCGAATATAGCACTTTTACTTGTTTTAACCTACTTTTGTAGTGTGGTTGTTGTTTATACAACAAAATTCGTCATCATCTTTGTTATTGTTGTACTTTTTTGACACGTACAAAAATAGTATTTTTGTAACTTATCTTGTAACAACTACATAGTAATAAACTGCCCCAAAACCTTACTAGTTACGAGTTAAGCTGCAGGGTATTTAAGAATATGAAAAAAGAACGTAATAGCAAAAAAAATTTGATGTTTTGTTTAATATTTGTAACTGATAACAGGCTGTCGTATTAAATAACAAAACAAGTAAGAGTTCTATATTTGGTTCTGCCGAATCTTATATGGGCATTTCCATTTTGACGTGACGTGATATTTGTACAACAAAATGTAAAAAAATTAAATGAAGAAGTCAAATTTATAAAAAGGGTTTTTACATTTTCAAAGTAATGAAGAAGCACTATATTCAGAAAAATAAATAACAACAATCGACGCTAAGGATTTGCAGATATAAGCAAAAATATGCGCTGGCGTGATGTTAAAAAAACGGAAGTGGATTTTGACTTACTTTACAAAACTAAATAAGACTGCGAATTGAGCAAGACGTTTTGTATAAGACCTTTTTTAGTAAACTTTGGACTTATATAGATTTATTTTTCAAGCTATCAAATTTAAAAATGTTTGCTCGTTTAAAGGTACATTTGGATATTTTCAGCGAAAAGTCTACTTTTTTTTTAATGTAACGCCAGATTGCAAATAAGGTTGTATTTTAGGACCATGTTGTTAAACCGTTATCCTTTTTGTTACTTAATGTAGTGCTAGTTGCGCTGTACTCCAAAATATAAGAAAGTAAACTATACATATAAAATTTTTGAGAAACAATTTAAATTACATCTGGCGTTACGTTACAAAAAGGAGACTTTTCGCTGGAACTGCCCATATACCCTTCAACATGGTATAATAAGAGCAAATGTAATTCCGGGTAACCATGTAAATTCGGGGGATAGTTAACGTGTATTTGCACTGTTAGAGGTATTTAACGAAGTAATTAACGAACTGTGTACCACTGATGGGATTTGTGGTAAAATTGAACCAAATTTGGTACAATCGAAACTTAATTGGTACACTGGTACAATTCATCCTGTTACAATTTAAAAAAAAGACACACTAAGTTTTAAAATTTGTTTAAGGCAGATTAACTTACGTTTCTCTTCAATAATACAAATTCAAATAACAAATCTCCAGCCCTGACCAGAACTACTAAAAATGTAATTATTTTTAATATATTTTTATATGTTTAGCTAACATATTAAGTACATACTTACATAAGTATGTGTACTCGTATTCCTGTAGGAAACCGGAGATCAAGTGTCTCCAAATCGCCACTTTGGTCCATTGTTTTGGTGACACTATCAACGAAGCATCTATATTTTTGTCTGCCTTTGATAAAAAATAAAATAAAGATTTATTTTAGCTCCTTTTAATTTTTTATACCCACACCACAATAGTGGAGAGAGTATTATGCGTTTCTGCAGATCTATGAACACAAAAAAATATAAATAGTACACCGATCGACTCAGAATCACTTTCTGAGTCGATTTAACTATGTTCCTCCATTCAGCTGGTTGTCTGTCCAAATAACCTTGTGCTTAAAGTACAAGTCGCAATCTTTAAGATAAATCGGTGAAGGTTTCAATTCAGAAGGACAAAGCCTTCTGAAAATAGTGACAATCGTTTCATAATATCACATAGATGAAGATATCTAAATAATGTTTGGCACAATGAACTTTCACATGCATCTTAACACCCTTAACATAATTTTGTTCTGGCGGGTTCATGACTGTCCGTTTGTTCCAAATAGGGTACACTACCGAAAATTTGTCTTTATATACTGTGGTGTAGGGTATTATTGACCGACTTTACTTTCTTACTTGTTTTGTCTTTGTTATTATTGAATAAAAAAGTGTTATGAATTCTTACTATGAATGCTCTTTTATTTTATAGCGAAATTTTGGTACAATTTATGTCAATTTGGTACAATTTTGCCATTGAGACGATACAATTTAAGAATTTCCAGATCCCAACACTGCTATGTACTAAGCTTATTAAGGGTGGTAGTGAACAAATAACGTTCATAAATTACAAGGAGACTTTAAAAATTTAAGATTTATAGTTGAAATGTAGAGATTTATAAGTAAAAATTAGAGGCAGTCGTGTTTATTTGCAAAACCCTCAGCCATTTGTGGAACGATCTGGCTAAACTTCAATATCATACTTTTCCGGACGTTATTCAATGTAAATACCCAGTTTAAAATTGTGCTTTAACGAAGCAGGTTTGTAAGGGAGAAATGTAATGGTGTTTTCTTTTCTACAAGAAAATGTGCCTTCTTTTAAAAAAATGCAATTTGGTGTCTGATGTTCCATTAGTGGTTCGCAAAATGATCAAATTTCTTATTGGGTTTATAACAACATTGTTACCATCTTATCTGGAGTCTTTCGAAAATATATTTTAACACAGACATCGTTAAATCAACTCTTATACTCATATTTATCCAATGTTGATATTAATTTTTACAATTTATTGTTATCAACGCAAGCGGGAGATTTTTTTTTCAATTAAATTTGAAATATCGAGATTGGATCAGATTGGATATTCGTATTTGGCGAATTTTGGTGCAGCTATTCGAATTCTCATTTGCGAATTTTAAGAATTGATATCCGTCACTTCACTAATACTTACAGGGTGTAAGATCAATATTGTAGATACTATTACAATCGGGATAACAAACTTTTAAGTAAATATCCCTTCTACCTGTGGTGAAGGGTATAAACATAATCACATGCATTTTACATGTAAGCAAAAACAAAAGTTATATGTGTGAGTATGGTTTTATTTGTTGTATTCCTGTAATAATTAGTTTAAAAAAAAAACAAAAGTGTAATACAAATAATACACATTTAAACACTTACATTCAAACATTCATAATCTGGCACACATAAGTACACACGTATTTGCATCTTTGTACTTTGAAAGTTTCATTATCAGTAAAACGATGAGCTAGTTTCCTACATTTCACAGTATTGGACGCAGTGCTGGGTAGAGGCACTTCAGTTTTAAGTGATTTGTTAAACTGTTCAGTGTCGATTCTGTTTAAAAGTTTATAATCTTTAAAAAATCAAAATAAATAAGAATAGTGTAAAGAATTTTTAAACACCAAAATATTAAAAAAAATTATTTAGTAATGTTTTTCTAGTTAATTTAATCAACAGGAAAAAAAATTGTTGGTTTAGAAATACCTACCAAAGATTTAATAAAAAATATTCAACAAAATGAATGCAATTTTAAGAAAAAGTTTGCACATATCGAGTGCTTTCAAAACATCTTATTCGACAAATATTTGGAGAGCAGCCAGTATTCAAGCACCAAGACAACCAGTAAGAAATTTAGTTTAGTGATAAGAAAAATAACAAGAGAATGAAAAGTGATGTATTAATTTACAATTAAAACAAACAAAATATAGAATTATTCACCCCAATTACATAAGTCGTTTTCTATGTCGACGCCAATTTTGAGTTGTTGTCACGTCTAGTCGTCAACTACATCATTTCGACGTTAATTTGATATTTTCGAAGAATGTTGTTACGATGTTGACTATTTATTTAAAATCTGAAAAACAATCCCATCTCTAATGATCATGTTCTTCTGACGTTTAGTGCTTTTTTTTTTAAATTAAGTTTATATTAAAATAAATTAAATTGAAAAGAGTGTTGTCGAAAATGTAAAAAAAATGACGGGGCAAGTTATTCCGCAAATGGCATTTGGGCGAAGTCCAAGTAAATGTAAAGTTGTTTTTACATGCTAACTAAAATTTCTTTAACTTTTATTAAAAACGTCGCAAATTTTCCTGTCAACTAAAACAGAGTCAATTAAATTCGACGAAGACTTAAAACCGCCATTGAAAATACCAAGTGACTGTCAATGTAGTCAATTGTCAATATATAACGATTAAGAAAATTCAATATTTGGTCCGTTGCCGTCGACTTTCATAATAGGGGTGATTATTTTAGTTTTAAATTTTTATGTAAAATGGATTCAGTTCGAAAAAATTCCAAACGATTACAAGCTTGTTTATTTATGCAATGATAAAATCATCTTAGTAAGAATAAAGGCCAAGTCACATAGAATCCTTTGTACTTAATTCGTCGTATTTTTCAACTGACAACTTAATTGATATACATTTAGTTAACGTACGTTGAGTTATTGAAAGCTATCAGTTTATTTTTTGATTAAATTTTTTGTGTTGTGTGTCATCAAATCAAATAACTAAAATTAACCCTGAATATAATATAATAAAACTTTTTTATGTGTTTTCAAATTACGTTCTTTTTTTAAACAACGTTAGATGATGATTAATTAAAATTCGTATAAGATTTTGAGATAGAAGAAGAACTTTTATTTTTTATGGTTATTTTTTTTGTTGATTTTTTACCTTAAAAGTCGTTCCGCAAACAATTTTATTTAAAAAAAATTCGTCGATTCGACGAAGAGCAACCTTAATGTACTAAAGTGAAGAGTTACCTTTCAGGGTTAAATTAATAAAATTGTATCGGTAAATATCGGTGATTAAAGTATTCTTTAGTTGCCCCTCCTCAATTGTTACTTAAGTGTTAGTTTAAAAATAAAATTAAAAAGTTTTGAAACAGAATACAACCCAGCTAGCATTTTATGAAAAAATTAATCATATTCGAGTCATTTATGACTCCTCTGCAAGATTAAAATAAGCATATATGAGCTCATTTTCTGATCATAAATGATTGTTTTCTCGGGAGGAAATGGTACCCTACCCGGGACTCTTTTTAAGGAGTCTCTTATTACCCGCTTTTCTGATCAGTTTCGACTCATTTATGACTCATATTTTTAATGATTTGCGAGTCTTTTTAGACTCATGTTTTAGTCATATTTCTGATTATTTGCGAGTCTTTTTCGACTAATTTTTTAGTCGTATTTTTTATTGTCTAAGAGTCTTTTTCGACTCATTATTTAGTCGTATTTCTGATCCTTTAAGAGCCTTTTTCGACTCAGTATTCAGTCCTAATTCTAATCGTTTGCGAATGATTTAAGAGTCGTTTTTTAGTCGTTTTTCTGATCATTTGCGAGTCTTTTTTGACTATTTTTTCAGTCATATTTGTAATAGATTACAAAAAGAAATATTTTTCGATTTAAATTATTAATTAATTTAGTTTATTAATATTATTTAAACTAAATTATTGTTAAATAATAATAATAATAATTAATAACAATAACAACAACAACAACAATAACAACTATAACAACAAAAATAACAATAAATATACAAATTAAAATGAGTTAAAATAAAAAACGAACTTTACGAAGAATTGTAATTTTTAATTTGTATGTTTTCATGTCCTTATCTGTGCATTTGAATTTGTGATGAGAAATAGCTAAAACAAAATATTAATTTTTTTTAATTTTGGACAATTAAACTTGCAAGGGAAGTATCCCAATGCAAACCATCAGATCTTAATGAAACTTAGATATATTGTAGAGAATAAAAATTAATTGGACACGTATATTTTTAAGCTGCCCAATCTAAATTTTAAGGTGGCTCGAAAATTATCCAAGATTTTTGTAATGTGAGATTGAGGAGCAAAAAAATCGTGTCCAATTAATTTTTATTCTCGGGATATTGCCCTTGTTAGACGTGTACCTACCTTTAATAATTGTTATAAGGTAAATTTTTTCCATCCTTCATTTCTTTAACATCTTTTTACATATCCGAGATTTCAGACTTCAAAGATTTTACTTCTTCGAGCAATAGAAGTTCAAGGTTCTGAAGGTTATTAGTGTGAGGAACATAAACATTTTGCACTAGAAAAAGAATTGTTTTGTTTAAATGAAAAACAATTGATTTGATTTTTTACTTACAAGTTGTTAAATTACTACTTGGGGTGTACTGAAACTCTCCAGAGTGAAATACATTATTCTGCGGCATTTTTAGGTAGGGGTTTGAAAATGTAACTGTTGTCTAACGATTATAATTAATTTATTACTTAAAGTTTACACCACGAGATCACTCACATTAATATTATTAAAAAATTTACAATATTCTAATATTTAACGCTTGCTTCAAAGCTAGCTATTTTTACAAATAAAAATCAGTTTTTCATCATCTAGATGATCAAAATATTATTCATAAATAACTTCAAAACAGTCATATTTTAAACACCTGTATGATAAATTTTCGATTGCTGAATGTTTTGTTATTGCATTTTCAATAAATTACTTTTTAAGCATAAGAACGAATCATTTTCGAGTCTTTTTTCAAGCGCGCAACTGATTAATCAGTTTTTAATCATCAAAAGTACTCGAGGAAGACTTAGTTAGGTGATTTTTGATAAAACAATCATCCAAATGCTAGTAGGGAACAATACTGTATTAAATTTCTTCAGTAGAAGTAAAACAATTTTAAATTTTTCATTAAAGGCATATGAATAAAAAGTTTTTGTTCAAACTTTTCATTACCAAAACTAGATAAAATTTTATGATATTTTTACAGCGGTTAGATATGAATTTAACGTGTCGATTTTTTGTTGAACAAGTGCGATATGATTAGGGTAAACACGATGGTCTTTGTGAAAATTTGCCAATTTGTAAATTTGCAGTGCATATTATGATTGTGCAAATGTGTTATTTTTCTACAAATTTATTATGGCAGCACAAAAAACTTCTGGCAGCACTGTTAATTATCTGCATAATGTGCCAAATGTTATTGTTTACATTTGTTTGCAACTGAGCAAATATGCATTTCACTGCTTGCTTAGGCCAGATCATCATAAAAATTGGGATTTAAGCACGAATAACAAAATCATTTAAATTAAATTTTGTATTCCCACGAAAATAATTTTGATAATAAACTGGCAACTGACTGGCAGCCCGCTTTATATTTTGTTTGCGAAAACAATAAAGCGTGTTGTTTTTGTTTTTAAATAGTTTTTTCTTAACCTACTTACAACTACAATTAATGTTGGAAGAATTCCAATCAATTGTAGTGGGGAATGTAAGGAGAGGTAAACTCACTGTTTATTGTTGATGAATTTGTTTAAACTTTGATATTGTTACAATTAGAACTGTTGCTGTAATTCTTATATGCCTAACAGTTTTATTTGGTTTAATATCTTTAGTTATTCTAAAATCTTTATGGATGCAGTTTCCTGATGATCTGGCCTAAAGCTTCGTACAGACGATGGTCAGATCTGACAATCTAGTAAGCAGGCGTTGCCAACAGCAATATTTTTCTGACAATGGTGCAATTGTCAGATGCATTAATTTTGCACTTCTGCAAATACAAATGAGCTTACAATGTTCACACAGCTGTAAGATATTTTAGCCAATTTTAATGCAGTTTAAGCAACGCTGCTTACCAATATTGTAAGATCTGACCATCGTCTGTACGAAGCTTAAGCAACCAGTGAATTGCGATTAACAAAATCATTTAAATTAATAAAAATGATTTTTTAATTATACTTTATCGTAATTCGTTTACAATTAATTTTAGTTCAGATGAATCAAAATATTAATTATAATTATTTAATTGGATTAATTTATTAATCAACATTCTAGTTAATTAAAATATTCCATAAATATTTAGTTTGTGACAATTAATATTTGAACTAAAATTATTCGAAGGATTAAAACATTTCCTAGAAATATATTTATCTGGGAATAATTCTTCTGTAACATCTATAAACTTTTAACATATTTTCAATGTATAGCAGGCTTGCCAGATGGTCTTGATTTTTCTCGACTTGCAAGAATTTTAAGTGCTCAACTTCTAATGTGGTCAGGGTTGACCGACTATACTTTCTTAGCGGATTTGAGAACACCAATTTATGAATTATGCGTAATAAAAAAAATTGTTTTTATCAAGAATACAAATTGGTAATTAAGCACGAATAACAAACTCAAATAAAAAAATTTTTTTTATAATAAACTGGCAAGTGCACGGCCTAAAAAAAACTGACTGGCAACGTGCTTTTTATTTTATTTTGCGAAAACAATTGTTGTTATTTTGTTTCTATTTTGATAAACTCACTGTTTATTGCTGATGTTTTTATTTAAGCTTTGATATTGTTACAAGAAGAAATGTTGCTTATAATTCTTATACGCTTAACGGTTTTATTTGGTTTAATATCTTTAGTTTTTCTAAAATCTTTTTGGGTGAAGTTTCCTGATGATCTAACCTAAGCAACCAGTGAAATGCGCATAGAAATAGCTTAACCCATCGACAATAAATTTCAGCGTTTTTATCAAAAATAAAAATTGGGAATTAAGCACGAATAACAAAATCATTTAAATTTAATTTTGTATTCCCACGAAAATTATGTTGAAAATTTTTTGTTTTCAATTCAAGTCGAAACCTAGAACATACCTGTAATCGTTTCGTTTTTAGTGTCGATTTCCATCACATACCTGGGCCCAAATCGTCGCACACGTGTTTAAATGAACTTTCGTATCGAATAAAACTTAGTCACGTTCCAAAAAACGGGATTGCGGCATTCGAAAGCTTTCGAATCGAAATTTGTTTAAAAAATGTAAAAGATTTTGTGCTTGTATATAAATCAAGTGTTAATAGTGACTTCGGCTTATCGGCGTTTGCCAAAAAGAGCAACGCAAAATATTAAAAAATTCAGAAAATTTGCAAAAATAGCTAAATTCTCGAAAGTTTTTAATATATCAAACAAGCCATTAAATTGATTAAAAGTCCCTAAAAGTACAAGGAAAGACAAAAATTCGATAAAAAAAATTTGAAATTAGCGGAAATTCGCAAAAATTTGCAAACAGCTGCATGAAAGGAAAGTCAAATATTTAATAAAAATTGTTAAAGCTGTAAAAAATCAGAAAACTTATAGAAAAAATCGCTGCTATCGCGAACATGGTTATAATTCGCGAATAATCGCAAACTTGGAAACAAACCGTAAAATTTATTTGAAATCGCTAAATCAGTTAAAAAAAAAACAATATTTCAACAATTAACAAAAACTGTGCGGACTGATTTCCCAGAACTCAGGAAACCAATGCACGCGCAATATTAAATGCTGTCAACTTATTTCCCAAATAATAATTTTTCCAATTAATTTTAATGCAAACTTATTTTCGCAACAATATTTAAATGATAACCTTCATTTTGAATTTTAAAAATTATGTATGTTTTTAATTTTGTATAAAAAGATTATTGTTCTGTTCATCGATTTCGATCAAAGACTTCGTTCGTTGTTATGTTTTAAGTGTAAGCTAAGCGAACGAAGTGTTCGTTCAGAAATAGAGGAACAGGCAGTATATTCGGCTTCATCAAGTCTTTAATACCCACCGCTAGCCTCATTTGAAGAAATTTTAAGGCGGCTATGTGTAATAATTGATCGATTTGACTCATTTCATTTTCGTTTTATCTCATGTCACTTTTATCGTCAAAGTATATTGAAAATCATTAAAGAGATGTCGATCTTCAAAGCACTGTTTATTGTTAAAATAAATATTTTTTTTTAACATATTAAAGTTCATAGTCCAATTAAAACAAATAACAAAAAAATAATTGCGTTAATATATACAAGATTAAAACAAATAATCACATACAATTGAAATACAAAAAAATAAAAAAATAAATAAAGGCTTTGGATTACTAATATGTTCTGGGTGCTGGTGGTAGTGCCTCAACACTATCATCAAGCACACTATCAATGACAGGTCTATATTTTATGAAAGTCTTGCCTTCATCATTACACCAAATAAGTAAATGCTTGCGCCAATGTTGATCCAAAGATTTTTTCGTTTGTCCTTTAATATCTTTGCTATAATCGTATTCATCGAGCCGAACTTTGAAATCTTCGCGAGAATGAGCACCTCGGGATTCTTTACGATGTTCCATTGAAGTGACTGTTGCTATGGCATTTATTAATAAGTTTTCTAATTCAAGTGTTTCCATTAGGTCTGTATTCCAAATCATACTTTTGTCCACCACTCTAACATCGGCAAATTCCTTATAGGTCTCTTGTATAAGTTTGCAACCTTCGATTAGCAGTTTGCCTTCACGAAATACAGCTGCATGTTTTGTCATTATCTTTTGCATTTTGGAGCGTATTAATGCGGGTGCAATAATGCCTTTACTGTGTCGAAGCTTATCTAGCTTAGCAATTGAATCTTCGCCGGTTGTTTGTTTAAGGGGTGGTAAAGGTTCATCGGGTGTATAATTCTCTGCAATAAAATCGGCACAGGACTTGCCAAAAACTAATAAATCTAATAGCGAATTGGCTCCCAGTCTGTTGGCTCCATGTACCGAAGAACAGGAACATTCTCCACATGCATACAAACCAGGTATTATAATATCTTTACCTGTGTCATCAATACTTATGACTTGACCCTTAAAGTTGGTGGGAATACCGCCCATATTGTAATGAACTGTTGGTAGTACGGGAACTGGTTCCTTAAGAACATCAATATTTACAAATATTTTTGCAGTCGTTACTATGCCGGGAAGTCGTTTCAGAATAACATCTTTAGGCAAATGATGAAGTTGCAAGTGAACATGATCTTTGTCGGGGCCACAACCATTGCCGTTCAGCACCTCCAGAGTCATTGCACGAGCAACAACATCACGTGACGCCAGATCTTTGGCCTTGGGAGCATAACGCTCCATAAAACGCTCTCCTTTGGCGTTAAGAAAAAAACCACCTTCACCACGAACTCCCTCTGTTATGAGACAACCCACTCCATACATTCCTGTGGGGTGGAACTGTACGAACTCCATGTCTTGTAGCGGCAATTGTTTACGTGCTATCATTGCCGTACCATCTCCCGTGCAAGTGTGGCCATCTGTAGTTGAAAAATAGGTGCGACCACTGCCACCCGTAGCTATTACAGTGTTTGGAGCTCGAAATCGATATATAAGACCATTTTCCAGATTCCAAGCAATAACACCGCAACACTTACAATTTTCAAATAGTAAATCCAAGACAAAACATTCAACAAAATACTGACAATCATACGCCAGCGATTGACCATAGAGAGTGTGAATTAGTGCATGGCCAGTTCGGTCGCTAACGGCGCAAGCTCTGTGCGCCATACCACCTTTACCATATTTCAGAGTTTGACCGCCAAATGCACGTTGATAAATCTTGCCATCAGATGTGCGCGAAAAAGGCATACCCCAGTTTTCCAGCTCTAATACGGCTTGAGGTGCAGCTCTGCACATATAATGAATTGCGTCCTGATCACCTAGCCAATCAGATCCTTTAACTGTATCATAGAAATGATAGCGCCAATCATCTTCTTCCATATTACCTAAAGCTGCATTTATCCCTCCCTGAGCAGCCACAGTGTGAGAACGTGTGGGGAAGAGCTTAGTTACCACAGCGGTCTTGAAACCATGTTTTACTAAGCCTAAAGCTGCTCGTAAACCAGCCCCACCTGCACCAACAACAATTGCGTCGTAGCTGAAGTCAACCATTGGATAATTTTTCCATAAATCTTTTTGCTTGATATGATCCTCGTTACTTTTATGCGGATTTGAGGTTCTAAAACGACTTTGCTGTAGAGCCTCAAATATGGATTTAATATAAGGGAGGAAATATCTTCTTCCTGCTAGGAACATTTTATTTTCAATAAATATTTTTGATAAATTAATAAAAGTCAATGTATTTTAAAATTCCAAAAAATTTTATTGACAATCAACCCATCCACGCATACGTTTGTTTTACAAAAGCATTTTATTGAAAATCATTGGGACAATGATGGCATAAGCCACAAATGTTTTTACAGAATGAACATTAAACGTATCAAATTTTCTTAGTAAATATTTTTCTAGTGTTGGAAAATTAAGTTGAAATACATAAGAAAATTATGAAGCATGTTAAAAAAATGGGCTCATAATCAAGCATAGGTCCAATATGAAGCACACTCCCCAAAAAGACGTTATTTTGAACTTAACCACATAAATTGTTTGTGGCGGTTAGCATATATTTGACCATATCTTCCATAAATACTCAAATACTCCATGCTACATATTAAAAAAAGTAACTATGCGTTGCGTTGTGTTTTCGGAACTAATAAAAAATTAAATTATTCATTTTAGCTCCATCTTTGTTGCAAATTGTTTTTATTACTACAGGTGCTAAACCAAGGGTTCTGTCTATATTAACAGCCTTTTCACCCGACGTAAAGCGTTTTATTACGTCCAATTTTAGTTCCAAACGAATGTAATTTCTTTTCTTTGCACTAATTTTTCTAAACAACTTCTTATTAGGAACTAACTACTTATTTCCTAACACTCAACTATGCTTGGAATAATTTACTTAACAGAATTAAATGGGAATTCGCCGTTTTACACGCAAATAGAAAAATTCTTTACATGTGATTATGACTTCAGTGAAAAAATTCAATCGTTTGTAGCGACGCAAATTGGAATCATAAAAAGGAAAAGCGAATTTAACCGAGTTATAAAAAGTGACGCAAGTGGGACCGACGCTAATCGGGTCTCTAGTGTATATTTTTTGCAATATCGATGGCATTGTAGAATTAGGATTACTTAAAAATCATCAACCAATTTTCTCAAAAAAATCTTTAAAATTACGAAAAATCTTCACATCTAACAACCCTGTTCACATAGTAAATCTAAGGCGGCCGGTTTATTAATGGTGGGTGTAGGGTCTATATTTTTTGTTTGTAACACACATCAACAAAAACGCATTAAGGCCTAACTATACTATGCTTATGCTAGCTTAATCTACTGTCAAAAATTTACGAAAAGCCTGTCAAATGCTTATGCAAATTATTGTGTACTTTTAGGTGACTCTATTGTACTTTTTGAACTTAAATAACTTTAACGCTTAGTTGCAAACATTTGTACTTTTGCAAAAATTATTTTCTACGTATATTTCCTTAAAATATCAATTCTTTGACATAATTTTTTTAGTGTCTACAATTATTTAATAAAAGTGTACTTAAATATGCAATTGTTTTTTATTTTAATGTTTTTTAATATGCAGTCAAGAAACCGTTGATTCCTTAAGCAAAGTACGATAAGTTTCGCTCTGTACTTAAATCCCCGTTTCCACCTCCAAGTACAAGTTCGAAATACTTAATACACTCACTTTCACTCACTTTCACTTACATTCACATAACTTTTGTACATTCCCAACAAACACGGAGGTTTGATTTCAAATTGAAAATGATTTGAAATCAAACGTTTTCTCAAACGACAAACGTTTGATAATGATTTGAAAATCATAGCGTTCTCAACAAAAAGGGGAAATTATTTTCAAATTGAAAAATTCCTTTATTTTCAACTTGTTTTCAAACGTAATTCGCAAATGTTTTTCAAATGTGGATTATAATACAATGTGGAATATAAATAAAACTATTTAATTTTTTTAATTTAAATTTATTATTTATTTAAATAAACTTTGAGATAAACATTCGGTACCATAGCTTAAAGATGAAATATTGTTCTTTCCGTCCTCTAATTCTTGGAAAGACAAAATACTTGGCTCCCTTTTATTTTGAGGATTGTAGCACCGCGATCGTTTAACAAACTTTCTTCACTTTCCCGTTTTATTTTTTTTTCTTTTTTTTCGTATTTTTAATTATTGTAATTTCTCACAAATAATTTTTATTTTTCACAAGAAATAAACTGTTCCCTTTATATTAAAATGTATTTTTAATAGTAAAACACATGTAACCACAAGGAAAAAAAGTTACTTTCGCCATTGTTTTAAAACTACTCCATTGTGTACACAAGAGGATTAGTTTTAGCTTCGTTTAAAAACGAAAACATGTCGTTAAAAAACGAAGACATGTCGTCTCACTACAAACACTTTTTAACAATGACATGGTCCATGCTTGCATTACATCGGACCAGTCCATGGAGTAGTCCATTTTATCAAAATGGATCAGGTGGTCCAATATTATTTGTAGGGTTGATACATGTATTTGGGCCTTTATGCTCGCTATTTCATTTGCATTTTGGTTGCAAAAACTTTCCACACCAGTGTTTACCAAAAGTTGTGGAAATTTGCAAATTTTATTTTAAATTTTAAAAATTTGGCTATTGCAAAGTTTGAAGTGTTTAGATAAATGAATGAGTTTCTACATTAAGTCGCTTTTATACAGATGGTATTGAATTTACAACATTACAAGAACATTTGACATATCTGTGATTATTACATCGAGCCCTTTTTGCGATTTTATCGATAGCGACAAAAGCTAAATTTAACAGGGGAGGGTTTTTATTTAAGTCGTGCAGCAGTTATTTGGTTTCATACTATGCATTCATTAATTTTCAAAATTTTAATAGCGCATTCGATTGTTTTTAAGAGCATGCTGGCCTCTCGACTTGAAAATATTCACCCAAGTAAATAAGTTTTTATATAAAAAATAAGACCTTAAGCTCGAGAATTTAATTTATATATTAAAATAATACAGGTCGAAGAAAATACATATTAGATTTATATTTAATATTTTTATAAAGAACATAGATAAAAAAAATTTTTTCTTAATTTAATGAAAAAGATTGGAAATACAAAAAAAAAATTACACTCAAAAAATTGTTTTCAGTATTTATAAAATAACTTTTTTTTGTTTCGATAAACAATTCTTATTTTATAATGCAAATAAAAAAAAGTGTTTTCACTCAAACAATATTTCAGTAATTTTTCTGTAGAAGTCAAGAAAACGAATTAGAGGCCAAATAAAGTGGATTAGAGGACATGATTTTTTCTGTTTTAAGAAGTATGTTTTGCGTATTTTATTACAAAAAAAAAACTATTTATTTTAATTATTCTTTGTTTTATGCAAAACGCAGTTTATGTAAAACGTGTTCTAACTATTTTTTATATAGAACGCATACCAGAGGAGATGCAAATTGGGGTTCAACTGCTTTTTTGAAATTTTAGTATGATGATTAGTCTCTCAAAACAAAACCTGTATTGCATAAACCATAATATAATATTCCTTAGCTTTTTGGTTCCACAACTTTTTTTAACTTTTGCTAATATTGGACCCAGAAACATAAAGTTCACCATGCAATGTCCTGAGTATACTTTATAACTTTTTGTTACTTTTTAAACCTTTAACAGATACTTTTTTAATTTCCGTTAGCATTGGACCTAGAAGCATGAAATTTAACATTCAAGGTCCTGACTGAATGAGAATCTTTAAGAGTTTTTGTTACTTTTTTTTCTTTGACTTAGAAACATAAAATTATGCAGGTGCAGAAAAATTTTGGAACTTTTTTTTAATATAACACACTTTTATAAAAAATTAATAGTTTGCTAACTGCACTGCCACTTTGTATAAATGTTTATATCTGTAAACCATATGCTAGCTTTGTTTGTCCGGACAAATTTTCCGAAATAGATGAATCGTTCTGCAGAACACTCTCTATAAAATAATTATTCTCCGGACAAAAATTTTGTTCTGAACGCATGTGTGAATCGAGCTTAAGGAGCGATATTTAATGTTTATTTTCGAATACGTAAATAGGCCATTTTTAAATTAAAAGATTGATATTCCACATCCTTACATTGGTTAAATAAAATTTCACTTTTCTATATATTCCCCAGAATTAATGGACGAATGATAAAGAGATGAATACAAAAAAAAAAAAAAAACAATAAGAATACAGTTTAATATAAAGCACTTAACGCCTCTTAGACATTAAATGGTTTCTACTTTCGTCTGTTTAAGTGTGAAATTTAAGGATTTTCGTTGTGCAAAAAACATTTAACTTAAGTTAAATGCATTCTCGTCATGTAAATGGTGTGTGCAAAAGCAGACAAACAAAAAAAGCGAACATTTTCTTACTCAATTGTTTACTTAATAGAGCAGAGTATGTATTAATATTAGGGTGATCGATTATTCGACATTTTCAAGAAACCGGGTTTCGAATATTTCGACTCTTTCCAAACTTTTCAAAGACCGTTTAGAGTTTTTAAAATTCAGTAAGAAAACCTGGTGACCGGATTTTTGAGCTACGTTCACAATCAAAAAAACAATTTCGTTTTTTCTTCTATCTATTTTCTTCCCAAAGTATTTCATATATTTTCCTTTAATTTTTAGAACAAAAATGTAACCAACATTTTTTTTAAAATCTAACTAAAGTTTAGTCAACTAGAACTTTAGCAACAATTTGTATGAAATTGTTTGTGACCTTTAAAATAATTTTTTTTTAGTTTTGAATGAAAATTGTAACATTATGTTTTAAAAAATATTAATACTTAAATGCATAATATTCTTAATGTTTCTTTATGCAAAATGTGTGTGGTTGCAAAAGAAATTGCTGCTCTATTATGAACCCCAAGTGAAAATGTAACTATGATTGTGAACGAAGCTTTAAGAACTCAAGTGTGAAAATAGTATTACACTTTATAATTAATATTTTACTCAAAAATAATTTATATTTTTATTGTTGTTTTTTGGTTGGCTAAAGGTCATATGAAAATTATAAATAAAAAATCCACACATTTCTGTATTTTTAATTTTTTTTTTTTATTTTTCATCCGATATTTCGACCATACATCGATGGCCATCTTCAGGGGATTTAAAACACTGTCAAATTAAAAACTATAAAAAAGTTAAAACGTCCTAACTGCTGGTCATATTTTTATCAAAAACCTCAATTTCACAAAAATTAAGTTTTTCTAAAGTTGAATTCACAATTAATTTTAATCCCCATTTTTTAATGCTTGCATTTATTTTTCGCTTCAGTGTTGCCAAGTTTATTTTTGATTTGAGAAAAACATTTGATAACAATTTGATATCAAATTGATAAAACATTGTATATTAAATGTTTACAAAAAACATTATTAATTTGATTACAAGTGTTAAAATCAAACAATTGAAAAAGTTTGAGAATTGCGTTTGATGTCAAATGTTAAAGTTATTTCATATCAAAGGTTTGACTTCGTGTTTGCTTTCAAATTTACTTTTTCATTTATTTGGCTATTTGATTTTAAATTTTAGAAGCTATTCACAAAAAATGTTTTTATGTTTCCTTTTTAAAATATATTTCTTTAAAAATGTGCTTAATTTAAAAAAATTTTTTTTTTTGAAAATTATAGTGATTTTTATAAAAAAAACTTGATAAAAGCTACCATTTTGAGTTGTTTCTTTGTCGGGGGCCATTTTGAAATGAAAATGACTTTCAATTTGTATACAGCCTGTGCTGCGGTTGTCAATTCAAACGAGTTTTGTTGAGTGTTAACAACATAAAAGTGATTTATTGAATGTGTTGCTGCAGGGTTACATACATATAAGTGCCGGTGCACACACGTCAAGTTTGACTCGCCAAGTCTTCAGTTTTTAGGAGGGAGGGGAAAAGAAATGGCATTCTCTTTTCCCTTCTCTCCTAAAAGATCAAGACTTGAAGAGTCAAACTTGACATGTGTGAACCGGCACTAAGCGAAAAAAGCAAAGGTATGTTCGCATTTTTGTGCCGGTTCACACACGTCAAGGGAAAAGAGAATGCCATTTATATTCCCTTCTCTCCTAAAACCTCAAGGCTGGACGAGCCAAACTTGACGTGTGTGAACCGGCACTAACAAATATTGATCTACTAATCTACCAAATTGGTCTACTTTTAACATACGTTTTCATACCTTTGTTGATCTACTAAACTTTAGTACCGAAAAAGGATTAAAGTAATTAAATATTTTTTTTTAATATACTAATATTAAAAAAATGTTAATAAAAATAGTTGCTGCGTGTGGGGCGTCAAATGATTGTGCATTGGCAAAATAGACTTAAAAAAATACCGGACTATTCCACATTCGAAAAACAACATGAAAAAAACCGACAACATTATTGCGGAAAAACCCGGGTTTAAAACCGACTCACCCTAATAAATAAGCAAAAATTTTATAGTTTTAAAAGGACTTATTTATCAATTTTAACATTTTTATTAAAGACTTTTTAAATATTCTAAATTTTAACGATCTTCATAAAATAGTTAAAAGATTAAATTTTTTATATTGCGATTTTAAAATGCTTTTTACAAATTGCCTAACAAATTGCTTAACAAATTTTATCACACAATTAAAGATAATTACAAATAAAAAAAAACAGTTAAAGCGTATAGCCCAAGTCCAAAACCCTACACCACAGAAAATGCATAAAATTGTCCGCGGATGTACCCTATATGGAACATCATGGCCCCGGCAAAACAATATAATGTATTCATTGATTGATGCACTTATGTTAAATTTGACTTAAACATTAACCTCCCTGTTCATAAAAAATATTTTAGGCATTAAAAAGGTTCATTAAACAAATTTTCATAGAAAATTCGTTTTATAAACTTTAAATCAGAGACCGTATTTTAATACCTTTAAAACAATTTTTTTTTTTTGTTTTTTTTCATATAAAAGTAAAAAAACTTGTGATAAAATTTTTTTTATCCATCTGGATTTTTGAATTTGGAAAAACAATATTTTTTTATTCTTTTCGAAAATCATTAAATAAAAATCTTTTATGATATTTATCACAAAAGTTGAAAATGATTTTCATTTATTTTCATCGGATGAAAGAATTAAAATGAAAAAAAATTAAAATGTGTTGTAAGAAAAAATTATGTTTGAAAACAAATATCAATGTTTGATTTTCTTTCAATAAATGGAAATAAATTTTAATCAACAAAGATACATATTTATATGATATTGAAATAAAAAATAAAAAGTTTTCGGGTCTCTGCCTTAAATATTGTTTATGAATAAGTCTTTGAATGCATATTTGCATATCCGAAGAAAGTAAAATAATTTTTATTAGCAAAAAAGGGAGTTTTCAAGCTAGAAAGAACAATTTGGCAAGTTTCTAGTAGTAAAGCGGACCATACACTTGCAATATTATTGTATATGTTAATCGCAATATTATTTCAATGTTGTCCTATATTATGCAATAAGTCTTCATTCATTCAATAATAAGGTGAACCTAATAAGGTTATAACCTATGGGAATAACATAAACAGCATTGTACAATGTTGCCAACACATTTTACTTTCTTTTCGTTGTGCAATAAAAATCAAAAGTCTTTTGATTGTTGCCAATATATTGTGCCACCTTCGCATATCACATACAAATAGGCGATATAATTGTACAATACGTAAAATTTAACAATTTTATTGCAAGTGGTGTATGAGCCGCTTTACAGAAATTAAGATTTTAAGACGTGTAGCAACAAATAAAATAGACACATACAATTAGTGTTACATTATTTTAAACAGAATATATTTGACCATACTGTTGCCATGGGATACATTTTTATTAGGGCATTTCATATTATTTTAAGTATATGTTTGTATATATGTATATGTACATACATACATATGCATATATATAACTCTTAAGGTGTTATTTTTTTACATACAAAACTTTTCTTATAAATTTGTTAAAACCAATAGTTCGGCACTTTTTTGAGTGCCTTCTTCAGGTTTTTTTTCTTTCTTTTTAATAAAACTTAAAAATTATATTCAACATTTTTTATTTTTCGAATTTATTCTATGAGCTAAATTTCAGTTATGTATTTTATAAAGCTTTTTTGTAATACAATATAATAGTCTGATAGTGTATAAAGTCATTTCTGAAAAATTGAAGGAATATGACTATTACAAAAAAGCTTTATAAAATACATAACTGAAATTTAGCTCATAGAATAAATTCGAAAAATAAAAAATGTTGAATATAATATAAAGTAACCTTCAGAAGGAAATAATTCCCAGTTTCTATTTGTTAAAAATTAATAATTTTTTTATAAAAAAATTTAAGAATAAAATGACAAAATAACAAAAAAACGTGGTACTGAACCGATTTTGCTGGAGTTCAATCCCAAACTGCTTAGGATAACTAGAAGCATTTTGACACCAAGTTTTTTTATTTCTTTTATGTTCCTCGAAAGTAAGCGTGTTTTCAACAGAAGAATAGACAGAAATTCATGGCTAAATCAACTTAGAATTACTCAAGAAGCCAGAATATACATATGTACTTATAGGGGTCTGAGATGAATAATAAAAAGGTTTCACACGGAATGACAAACTAAGTATACCCTCTTCACAAGTAATTATGGTGGAGGGTATAAAAAATAAAATTTTGGTTAGGTTATTTTTTGGCCACTAAATTTTGATTACCGTCAAATCTGGACATCTCTCGTCATGATTTAAGTTTCGTCTGTATTAAACGTTTTCTTAATTTTTTTATCGAATAGTCATAGATGCTTTGACACTATTTTCAAGAACTTAATATTCGTTAAAACACAGTTATATGCTTTTCTGCAATACAATGCTTTTGTTGTTATACATATATTCAAAATTTAACAAAAATAAATAAATTATATTTTAAAGGGGCTAATTCAGAAACAAAAATACAACATACACAGCCTGTTCTGAAAATCACTCTAACTCAAATCACGTGATTTCAAATCACATGTCCCTTTTTAAATCACATGTGTGATGATTTGGTGTTCCGTTTTTGTGAATTTTGGTGTGATCTGCAATTGCCGGAAGCACACTAAGAAACACAAAAACGGTATGACTTTCAGAACACTACAAAATCACAAGTGTGATTTCAAAAGCATGTGATTTGAAATCACGTGATTTTCTGAACAGGCCCGCTATTACGCTATTAAAAGTCGATACGAGAAAAAATATTTTTTGACCCTCCCTAATACAAATGTACATTCATTTTTTTTTTTATTTAGATAAGCTTTCTTCTTTAGCAGAGCACAAGTAATTTGAGCAGAACTGTAAAAATACGATGTGTAAATTGTGTATAGTAAATGTGATTAAACGGCTCATATTGTTGTCTGAGATGATAATTCATTATAGAATGCAACTTTAATTACAAATTATACGAAGTTTGCCTTTCAATAGTTCATATGTAAGGCCATGTGTATATTGAACTGTATTAAATTACGTAGACATGAGAATTGTTGTTATCATTTTCATTTCTTCTTTTCTATAAAAATTAATTCATACTTTTTATACCCACACAACAATAGTGGATAGGGTATTACGCGTTTGTACTGATGTTTGTAATGCCTTAATGTATACCATTGGACTAATGGTGTTTTCTTTTCTACAGAAAATGTCACATTTTATATAAAAACTGCAATTTGGTGTTCGATTCTTAAAAATTCTTTGCCTTCTAAAAGGGCAACGTGTTTTATTCTAAAAAAATTCACCCTTAAATGTCATAATGCATTGCACTTTACGCCCCGTATAAATCAAGAGTGTTGAAAATGCCCTGTAAAAATATGGCTTCTGTTTATATATAGGGCTACCAGACGAAGTTGGGAAAAAATCGCCTCTAATCGGGACAGTAAAAATTTTAAATTTTATTAGTTATTTTTTATAGCCAAACAAAAGAAAGCATTACATTGTTAATAATAGGTTGTCAGTAATATAAAATTTAAAAGGATACGGTATTATAAAATGGTTTTTGGTGTTAATAAATCGGCAATCTGGCACAGGTATTTTCTTGTTTACATATTTTATGAAAAATAAACTACAGAAATTGGAATTTCGTCATTCAAATTTGGATGCATAAGCCCATTTTGAAGTAGATACTTTTTGATTTATGTAGTATGTACATATTTTTTATAAACATATTGAAAAACAAACTTTTTGTAAGCTGTTAAAAACAGGGCGATCCAATTTTGTGTTTTGTTCTCGTCAAATAAAAAATTGCAATATTACATGTTCGGCAAGACATTTTAAAAATGTGGTATTTTTTTGTAGAAAAGAATACACCATAAGAATCGCTTTTTGAATCGTCATGACAAAATTTTGTGCTAGTAAGTCCAAAAATAATCATGTGTCACAGTTAAAAACCCCTATCTAACATCACTAAAAGGCAAAAAAGTCTCAAACAAATGAAGATATCTAATCCATAATTGACATATGGGTCTAAATAGGGAACACTTGCAACCAATTTTTTTTATTACATTGGGCACATTCATTAGACGTAACTGTTGCGCAATCTTTGAGTGTTTTTCATAAAATATTCTGTACAGTGATTTAAACGAGAGCTGTGAAGTCGCCAAAAATATTTCTAACTCCGACTTTGAATCCAACCGCTACAATTTGTAAAGTCCTATTCCGACTCCTTCTTTTACATTGATGCTATAAGACGAGACTGGTCCATATTTGTTTTTTAACTCTTTTTTAATGCAGTCCCTTTCAAAGGATTAAAGAAAACAAGAAAGTTAGTCTGTAAAAATTTCAAATCGATATTTTAAATATTGCATCGAAAATTACGAAGAATTTTTATTTTTGGAAATATGTATTAGAAATTTTTTTTGGCAAAAAAATATTGGAGTCGATTCTGGTACAAAAACCTCCACTTCGACTATACAACTCCGCCTCCACAGCCCTGATTTACGGCCAATTTCACCAAATTTAGTTAAAACTAACTTTTAATTAAAGTTCCAGTTACCAATATGTTTTGACATTGTTCGGAACGCATGGGTGAATCGACCTTAACAAATCAAAACAAACACATCGAACTATCACAGATGCCGTTTCTACACAACCTGTAGTTCATTCGCCTTGTACATTAACAATTTAAACTAAAAAGATTACTTATAAATACAACATAGCTAATTAATTCCTAACTAAATCTACTTTCGTAACAATATTTAATTTATTGATAAATATAAAAGGGGCATAGGTCTTTATGCAAAGAATAAAGAAAACCCCGAAAAATACACACTTCTACATTTGACAAGTACCATATTTTTGCATCGCCTTCTATCTATTTTATTTTTTTTTTTTTTTTGTAGTGTTAAGCAAATCAATTTCCGATTTTTATTTATTTTTTTAAGTTTTGTTCAAGTTTTTTGATTGGAATCTTTTATCAGGAATTTTAATAGCTGAAGAAATTTTTTTGAATGTACGTGAATGCAGTTTACTTTATTTTTCAACTTAAAGAATTTCTTAAATATGTATATACATATTTATAAAGTTTGTTTTTCAACGTACACTAACAAATTGTTTGTTTTGAAAAAATCTAAAGATTATAGTCAGGTATGTTCTAGGTTTAGACTCGAATTGAAAACGAAAAATTTTTTGAATCAGCATAATTCATAAATTGGTGTTCTCAAATCAGCATGTTTTTGTGTATTCGAAGTTTTTGTTCGGAAAAACTTTTGTTGAACTAATGATCGCTAATTTGCTAACCGAAGTATGATAGCAATGTCTAATATTTTTTAAAAATCGTGAAAGCTGTAAAGAATCACAAAAAAATCGCTAACATGGCTAAAATCCTCGAAAAATTGCAAACTTTTAAACAAACACTAAAATTTATTTGAAATCTCTAAATGGGTTAAAAAAAAACAAAATGCCGGAAAATAACAAAAAAAAAAATTGCAAAAATAGCGAAAATTCGCGAAAAATTTTAATATTTCAAACCAGCCATAATATTGATTTAAAGTCCCTAAAACTATAAGGAATGGCAAAAAATCGGTAAAAATTGCTAAATTCAAGGAAATTCGCAAAAATTTGCAAACAGCGGCATGATAGCAAAGTCAACTATTTATTATAAATCGTTAAAGCTGTAAAGAATCAGAAAACTTACACGACCAAATCGCTTATATCGCGAACATGGCTAAAATTCGCGAAAAATTGCAAAGTTTAAAACAAACCCAAAAACTAAGAGATCGCTAAAGCGATTAAAGAAACAAATTGTCTGAAAATAACATAAAAATCGTTCAAAAAAATTTGGTATAATTACATCAATATCAATGAAAATGTCGACTTTAAATTTAGGGTTAGTAAGGGCCTTTTGCGTTTTAGATAACGATATATTTTTGATTAAATTGGATTAAGAAGATTTTAAGCTAAAAGCAATATTAATTTTTTTGTTAAAAATGTTATCACATATTACAATAAAAGTCGATTCGGTTTACTTTCACCAACCCATATCTACTCTAATTGAAAACGAATAAAAACATGTGGATGTGAAATGCAGAACACCAATAATGCTAAAGTAATCCACTTTCGAGTGGATTCGGATTCTAGAACACGCCCGAGTTATTGCTATTTTAGCTGTTGCTTTTCCTGTACATTTTTATTTAAAAAAAATATTGTATTATTATATTTTTATTACTGATTTTTACGTGTTGATTATTTCAATTCGTTCACTATCGACTGAAAGAATTAAAAAAAAGGTTGCTTTCGTATCGTAAGATAAAACTAGGCAACAAGGTTTTGGACTGGAGTAACCAAATATCTTTCCTAGGGTAATTTGGTGGGCTGTATTCTAATCAGTAATTGGTTTTTCTCTATCAAGTCAGATTTTCGAGAATCGAAAAAATATTTTATATTTAAAAAATCAATGAATTTTCACAGGTGAAAAGCGTTTGTATTTTGCTGGTTCGGTTTCACGTAATAGAGTCCTGCAATAGTCTCCCAGCATGCTTTTGTCTCAAAATCCTTTATAAATTCTTTCAATTTTCATTAAATCTTGGTGAGCTCGCTTCTCTTATTCGCGCTCACTGAACCTAGTTTTTTTTTTGTTTGTCCAAGTTTCTGACTGCAAACTAAAATAATGTAAATATGTATGCATATTTTAATGCTTATGATTTTGCATATCCTTTTTTCCAACCAAATATTTACCACACACAAAGCAAAAATTGCTTGAATCAGTAACACACGATCTCCGTGACATGCCTAAACGCTACTTTAATGAAGATTTTGAATGAATGTGGGCTTCTGTCAAATAAATAATTGTGAAATTGTAGTGTCAGTATTGACTGTTTTACAGTATAGCGAATAACACAAACTTTGAAAAAAATTTTCTTATCAAAATAAATTCCACGACAATAAATTTATAAACTAGAATATAAATTATATACACAAACAAACAATTAAGCAATACATGCATACACAGAAACAATTTTCATTAATTTTTTATCAATTAAATACATTTTTTGAAAATAATTATAACTTAATTAATGTCAATTTACAATTCAATTAAGTTTTAATAATTTTCAATTATATTTTTTATTGTTCAAAAATGAAAAAAGTATATTTGATTCAATTGACAATTTTTTTCTCAAAAATAAATGTGTAAATAACGGCCAATTTTACCAAGTTCAGTTAAAACTAAGTATTATAAAAGTATACTTTAACTTTCAGTTAACATTATGTTTTTTACAGTTATAACTAGGGATGAGATTTTCATGCACTAAAAATCGAAAATATGCGCATAAAATATGCACTAAAAACTCCAAAATATGCATTAAAAAATAAAGGATATGCACTAAAAACTTACACATTTCAAATTAAAAGCGTTTTTTTTTATTTTATTCAAAACAAAAAATAAAAAAATGCTATTGTTGCTTTTACTCCATTGTTTTTAAAACTTAATTTAAATACTTTTTTATATCATCAAAAGTAAATCTTTGGCTGTTAAAAAGCTTTTGTACATGGGAAATGATCTCTCAACGTCAACCTAAGTTAAAACATACTTGAAGGATGCCAGTTTATTTGGAGAATATTAATATTCTAATTCAGATCCCACATTTGATTCTAGATAAAAAATAGTTGAAATTTTTTTATTGTTTTTGCAAAACGTTTTGGATTTTTTGTTTATTTGTTTTCCTACCACATTGTTTCTCGTATGAAATCAATATTATCGAATTGGCTTCTTATTTCCTCTGCAACTTGATGTAACCCATGTGCCTAGCAAGTAACATGTAACCATTTTGGAAAAATGGTCTTAGGCTAATTGGCAGCCTTAACAATGTAAGGTTCTGCATCGGTTAAAAATTTAAGGATCTCTTGACGAAATCTTGTATTTTAAGCAGAGCTTCAAAAAATTTATTTATTGATTTAAAAATGTTTATTTTGGAAAATTTTTTACAATTTGGAAATTTTTTGAAAAACTTTTTTTATAATATGGAAATTTAAAAAAGATGTCACACAAAATTGTTAAAATATGCATTTATAAACGAAATATGCAAAAATATGCATTTTTATCAAAATATGCAACAATATGCAAAAACAAATCGATGCCATTTTAACACAAATTTAATGATTCGAAAAGACAATTGGTCGACAACGATCTTAGGCTATCGACAAAAAACATGCATTTACATGAAAATCGCATCCCTAGTTATAACTTATGGTTAATTATAACTGAACTTGGTGAAATTGGCCGTAAGTAAATCAAAATATTAACCCAATAACCAATTTGACTGGAAATCAAGTGCAACACAATTGCCATTCAAGTTCGAATTTCAAGTTTCAAGGGTTGAGATATACTTTTGTTACACTTTATTTCAATGGCATTCTCCAGTAACATGGGAATTTGAAATCCAGTGAATATAAGTAAAAAATATTTTGTAACTTAAATAGCATTTAAAAATACGTTTGAACAAGTTTATCTCCAGTTACATTTTAAGCACTTGAAATTTTTATTTTAAGTGGTTATTGGAAATTGATTTTTTTGATTAAGGCGAATTTTTTACAGGTTATCTCAGTACTACATCAAGCACAACTCGTACAGAAACTACAAGCAATTTGTTTTTGTAAAATCATTGCAAAATGTCAAAAATAAAAACAATTATAAAGATGATAAAGCTTAAAAAAGTTATCAGCAGGGCTTTTAAGACAGCCTTGTTTGAAACAAAATAATTTAAGCTTCTAAAATTTTATATAATTTATGTATATTGGTATTGTCAAAGCATGAGCTTTGTTAATTCACAATAATTTTTTTTATAATAACTAGCTGTTAAGTCCCAGCTTTGCTCGGGGTCAAACAATCATGGAATTTTATATAAAATCATAAAATCATTTTTCTTACATTTAACACATTGTAAACATATTTGGGGTATTCACAAGGTGTGCTATACAGTCATATCGTCATAATGTCCTAAATAATATTTCACAATGGTTTTAAAAAAATATTGTTGTGTTTCAAACAAAATAAAAATTTATAAGCATTTGCCCACAGCAGTCATATACAATATTTCTTATAATTATTTTAAGACATGTGATTTTAAAACTTTATGACTACCTTGTGAAATCCCCAATTATATCAAAAAAGCCTTAATATGTATAAATGAATATATTAAATCAAGACAATTATATATTTTTGCATACTAATGCTATTAGTGGTTCAATTCTAGTGTACAGCAATAATTCCACAACAGTTTAAGGTTTAAAAAGCAACATTATCGAGCAGATATCAACCATTGACAACAGTTTATTGAAAAACTTGATTGAGAATTTCGGTAAAACATCGGAAGCCTGTAGAGACAGAAGGGGGGGGGGGGTCACTTAACCAAAATAATTTTTAACCGTAACCTATTTTTAATATCTAAAAAAACTGCTTTTATTAAAATTAAAATGATAATTTAATTTTGGACACCCTTCACATAAACATGTATTTTAGTGTGTCACAAAAAAATTTTTTTGGGTCTCAAGCATAATTTTAAAGCTTTACCCTAGAAAGTATTTTGAAGATTTTTTTCAGATATTTTTGGACGAGGTTTAGAGGTCGCTCAAGTCGAATTTTTGCCAAAAACGGGTTTGCCGTCCTTTTTTTGAGTTTTCTCTAAAATAAAAACCCGATTTTCTTTCCTTTTAAGCAAATAATTTAAAAGAAAAGTATTCAAGCTTTATTTTAGTGTACAAGGACTATAAGTTTTTGCAACGTATTTGCACATTTAGGCACCCTTCATCACAATTTTTTTCAATTTTTCCATAAGTTTTGTAAATAATACTTTATAACTTTTAAAATTTATATGAAAATGGAAGAAACTAACAACACAGTTTGAAAGACCAATTAATTCTAAATGATTTAGAAACTAATATTTTTGAATTCGCTCTTACCGTTATTGAGTTATACCGGGTTTCAGCTTTGTTTACCAAACAATTTTTTTTATAATTTGGAATGGAAAAGCAGTGTTTAATACCCTACAAGTGGCAATAGCAAATATTTTTACTACCGCTACCAAAGTAGAATAACACGTGAACTTTTAAACTAACTACTTAACTGCTACAATGAAAACTGCTTTTATTGCTACCTGAACTCGTATGTAGTAAATACTTAAAAGCCAAATTTTAAAAGAAGCAGCAAGAAGAAAATAAACACATACCTATGAAGAAGAAGCAAATGATTTGAATTAAAGCTACCGCTCTTCTTTTACTTCAAGAAGTTTAGTAGGGGTACTCACGGTCAAGCATACTACCATCACTGGTGTCATTTGTTGATTATGAGAGTTTTGGTTTAGTATTGTGTTTGTTTACATTTTTTTATTGTTTTCCAGCAGATTGTATTTCGTTGTTATTTTTTTGTTTTGTTGTTATTTCAACGTCCTCCAAAGCAATTATCAATGTTATTGTCTTGCAAGATAAGCGTAAAATAAAAAACAACTTTTTGTGGAAAAATATGGGGAAAAGTTAACAGAGGTGTACGTATTGAGTCTATGAGGTTTCTATGGCAAACATTTATTCTTTGATAAGAGGGTGTAAAGTTTATATATGTACATATAAATAAAATTCTTATTTTAATGTTTAAAATAAGAGACATAACACTAAATTTTAAATTGTCTATTTTTAAATGTTTGAACTTTGACACAACTAATTTAATAATATTTTATACCTATCATCCACCACTTCGAGTGGTTATTAAGCAAATGTTTACCTAAGACCGGATAGAGTATATACTATTTTCTGCGTTCAACAACTAGAATATGCATGAACAAGCTTAAGCTACTGTAAAAAATTTACGAAAAGCCTCTCAAATGCATTTAAAAGAACAAAAACAAAATAAAAAAAGATTTGGTTCTGTACGAAATAAGCGATCAGTTTCGCACAAATTACATAAAATTTTGATATTTTTAGTGAGGCTTGAGTTCATCAAATTTAATTTTCATTAAATTATTTTTACTGAAGGAAGGAATTTTACAACTTGGAATTTTATTGAAATTTTTATTGATATCTTTTGAAAACTAAATTTGATGAACTCAAGCCTAACTAAAAATATCAAAATTAAAATCAACAGTTCAACTAAAAATTACAACAGTTTCATAAAATTTAAAAAAAGTTTCCTAAAGTTCATTATGGTTTTGGAACATATGATTTACATGTATTTACACATTTCCTTTAGCAACGTTATTTTTATTTATTTATTTATTTAATTTAAGTCTATGGACAAATTCCTTACAGACTATCTTAATGTATTAACATAATAATTTATTTTTTTAAGCAAAGAAAGAACAATTAGTATAAACATTATTGATTTAAATATAATATGATATTGCTTTTTATGATATTTATGTTCAGAGAATAGTCGATAAAGTTATACATTTCATTGAAACAGCTGCATAATTTTCTTATTGGATCTGACATCGCAAAGTTAGTTCGGCATGTCCTGACATATAGAGGGTTGAAAAAACGAAGTGAACGTTGAGGAATATTAAAAGTAACGTTACTCAATAAAAATTCGGAATGTGTACTACCATTTATAAGATTAAACATAAAAGATATATTTAGCATCATTCGCCGGCTTTTTAACGTTGGTAAATTTATTTCAGCTAGTCTTGTTGAATATGAAGGTAATACCAGGCATCCTCTTTAATCACTTCTTAAGCAGAAAATAAGAAATTGTTTTTGAACTGATTCGATACGATCATTATGAATATTATAGATCGGGTCCCAAATAATGCTGCCGTATTCCAAAATTGGTCTGACGAGCGAAGTAAAAAGACGTTTTGTGATTAAGGGATCGTTGAATTCTTTTGCCCATCTTTTAATAAAAGCCAGAACACTGCGGGATTTATTAACAGTCATCGTTATATGTTGAATAAACTCAAGTTTTTTGTCTAACAATATTCCCAAATCCATTATTTCACTTACATATTGTAAAGTACAGCCATCAATAACGTAGGAGTAAGCACACTTTTTTACTCTGGAAAATTGCATATGATTGCATTTATTTAAATTTAGTTCCATCAGGTTAAGTTTACACCATTTGTCAAAACTATCCAGGTCATTTTGTAGATGTTGTTGATCACTAGGAAGTTTTATAGTCAAAAATAATTTTACGTCGTCTGCATACATCAATACATTACAATGTTGAATTGCTTCAGGCAAATCATTAATAAAAAGAAGGAACAAGATTGGACCAATGTGGCTACCCTGAGGAACCCCAGATTTTACATTGATTTTTCCCGAAACTGCAGTATTAAATTTTACAGATTGAGTTCTACATGACAAATATGATTTGATCCAGCTCAGGAAGTTACTATTGAAGCCCATTAAGTCCAATTTTTTCAACAATAGTGTATGATTAACTTTGTCGAAGGCCTTACTGAAATCAGTGTAAATAACATCAGTGTGGTGTCCGTTGACAAAATCTCTATTAACTAATGTTGTTAAATGGAGAATGTTAGTCATAGTAGAGGATCCTTTCCGAAAGCCATGTTGACGTGGTGACAATAAGTCAGAAACTTGATGAGTGAGGCAATCCATTAAACATTTTTCAAAAAGTTTTGGAATATCACTTAGTTTTGCTATACCTCTGTAATTGCATATATCGGATTTATTTCCTGATTTAAACAATGGAATAATATATGAATCTTTCCAAACTTTCGGAAAGTAACCACAATTTAAAGAAGCGTTAAAGATGATAGATAAAGGTGTCGCCAAAGCAGTTGCGCAATGTTTTAAAACACAACTTGGTATGCCATCTGGTCCACTAAAAGATGATGACTTAGCGTTTTTTAAACAGTTTAGAATGTGAGAGGTAGTGATAGCAAAAGAAGATATATTTTGGTTAAAAATTATATTGTAAGGGTAAACATTACTAGCATCATACAGAGTTTCGGAATATGTAGACGCAAAGAAGTCGGCAAACATATTGCTGATTTTTAATTCATCACTAGACTCGGAACTTAGGTATTTCATGACATTTGGAAATCCTGTGGATTTCCTTTTGGTATTAACAAATTTAAAGAATGATTTGGGATCTTGAACTAAGTTTCGCTTAACATTACGGAGATAAATCTTATACAGTTCTGTGTTAAGCAAATTATAGTCTGCACGCGCAACTGCATATTTTTCATAGTAAAAAATAGCTCTTGTTGTTTTATATTTTTTATGCATATGCATATACTGGTTTCACCTTAAGTCATTTTAGCCATGTCTGTTTGTTAAAAATACGCCTCAAATTGTTTCTGGGTTAACTAAAAGCTAGTTTACACTATCACACAAGTCTGACGTATTCCATAAAACTTTTCGAGATAGAAATCTAATTGTCAATTTAATTTAACATTACATTGCACACAAACGCACACTATCAGATACAAACATGTTTTTGGTAAAATGCAACCCTGATGAAATGAAAAGCATTATTGTTTTGAAATATTTAAAAAAACATAAGAGTTAAGCCTATAGTACACGGAATGTAAAAAGTCACATGCGCATGTGGTTCTGACGTAATTTTATCGTCATCACACAACACAAATTTGCTATTGTGGCTTTGTAGTGACGTCAAAATTACGTCAGAACCACATGCGCATGTGTCTTATTACATTCCGTGTACTATAGGCTTAATAAGTTTTATGAGATATTTGTTGAAAAGTAACTATTATAGTTAAATTTTTATTTTTTACTTAGCCATAGGTATTAAAAAAAAAAGATTAAACTTTTTTCTTTTCTATACACATTGAAAAAGGTCTGGCCAGACTCATGTGTACCACGAAGGGTTAAAAAGTAAATTTATACTCTTGCTTCTCATTTAGTTTATATTTTTCGTAAAATATGTGCATAAGATTTCTAAAGTTAAAACCATATTGGGCATTATGTAGGTGCTTTTTTATTCTGTAAGATGTAATGCGGGCAAGTAAATCAATCATAATAATTTTTTCTTTCTAATTCGAGATAAAATCCACTTTATAATACTTGAATCAAGCGCATTTTGAGATTGATTCAATCTTAGTTTTACTTAAATCGATCTCATTTTCGGATTATTTCAAGTACGAAATCGTGATTGAATATGGATAATTTAAGTATTTTGCGATTGAAAATTCGTACTTGAATCAATCTTTCTGTACATGATTCAAGAAAATCCGTACTCACCGTACTATTAATACCGTTTCGGATTGATTTGAGTACGGGTGGATTGATTTTTCTTTTCAGTGTAATTTTCATATTTCTTCTTTCTTTATTACTTACTGAAATATTTATGTCGTAACAGTTATTATTTAAGAAATAGTTAAGTCGACGGTTGCCGAAAAGAACAACAAAGGTAGCTACGTAAAAATTGCTAAAATTCGGAAAACTCGCAAAAATAGCGAAAATTTACGTATCAAAATTTTAAAAATTTTTAAAAATTAAAAAAAAATAGAAAATACAGTAACTTATAAAACAAAAAAATTATTTGACATTAAACGGCTGTTGTTCACCAGTCGGCAACCTTTTGGCAGCTCGGTTACAAGAGTTTAGCATATCGTTAGCCAGAATTTTTAAGTGTACTACAAAAAAACTTTGCGCTTACTTCATGACAACTTTTCTTTATTAATACGGCCGATAAAATTTTGGTTAGCAAACTAAACAAAACAGTTAAAAACACTTTTCTCCTCTGTTTGTCATCCGATTTGAACAAGAAATACAACATTTGAAAGAAAAAGGTATTTATATACTTACAGAAGTGCATGCATGATATATATTTTATAAAAATTTGAGGGGTTAAGAGGATAATTTCGATTATTTCATGTCTCCAAAACTAAGAGTGATAAAAAAAAAATTGAATACTTATCGTTGGTCACTACAAATACAATCGTATGGATGTGTGAAACATTTTTAAATTCGGCCCTTTTGGGGAGTAAACGGTATATTTTGGTCCTTCTTTGCCATCCCATCTATCTTTAAAACCAATAAACATAAAAATAAACATTATAACCAGGGCTGTGGAGTCGTCAAGAAAAAGGGTTAACTCCATCCATCCGATGAAATTTTTTAAGTACGCCTCCGACTCCTTTAATTCGCAATGTATACGAGACTGGTCCTTATTTGCCTTAAAATTCTTTTTTTAATAAACACGTGCCGCATTGAGCTTAAATATAGTTTTTTAAATATGAGTAGGTGAGATGTAGGTGAGCGCCCGATTAAATTGACCAAATTAGTTAAACTATTTTGATTCGGAAGTGTTATGTGATCCTTAATTAATAACTCAACAGTTGACAAATTTAAACCAACTGAAATATAGAAAAAATAGATTTAATTTTAGAACTAAAGAGTTTTGCTACGAAGTTTCGAAAGAAAGAAACGAGTTTTGCTACAATTCATTGAGGAAAATTATTCATTGGGCTAAAGTATCTTTTGAAAGTTGTATTAATTTATTAAAATTATGCAAACAGTGCTAAAAAATTTAACAACAGTTCTGTAGGGGAGGGATAAACTACACCAATTTACATCTTTTTAATACTGTTGGAATCAAAATTTTTCCTCTATGGATTTGTAAATTCCCATAAGTCTTATCTAATGTAGTTTTTGAGATAGAAAGGTTGAAAACAACAACAGTGTTGTTTACCACTGAATTTGTAGAGGCAAAGAACATCAGGAGTCCTTTTTTGTAAATAGTGAATATTTTTTTTAATAAAGTTAAATTAAAACACTGCCATTTTAGTTTTATTTTATTTGTTTAGTCAAATATTTCGACCAACTTTGTTAATCATTCTCAGGAAAATTTAATATAATTTAATTTAGCATACAGATGAGCCTTCTGTTGTTACTTGAGCACTCTTACTTGTAAATATATTTATATACTATTGGGGGATTCAAAAGGTGTCATAAAGTCATATGTCTTAAAATAAAAACATGAAAAAATAAGACTGTTGTGAACAACCCCTCATAAATTAGTGTGCTATTTGGAATTTAAATTAATTAAATTAAATCTTACCTGACTATTTTCCATTTTTTATACGCAAATCACAAAATTTTTTTTTTGTTTGTTTACCAAACATCAAGCCGGTCTAATTTGACGCCGCAAGTGTTTTGTTGCAAAAATTTCTAGCCGCAGGTTAAATCCGGATGTTTGCCGGATACAACTATACCATCAACGGCGACGGCTACAAAAACATAGCCGCTCGGCTCAGCCGTTCAGCGCAGGTCTTTTCTTATTAATTACAACAGCACAATAAACATAGCAAGCAAAGTTTTATTAATTTAAGATACTTTTTGTTTACAAAGCAACAACAATATTTTTAAACCATTGTAAAATGTAAGAACATTATGACAATACAACATGATAGCACACCTTGTGAATACCCCATATGTACTTACGTGTGTGTACTAACTCTTTTGTCGGTTGTATAAAATGAAGAGAACTGATACAAAAGTTAGTATACCCTTGTGTAAACTTTATGTTTTAATAACGATGTCTCATATCAAAATTGTTATGCCTTTAATAAAACAGTGTCCTTAAGTATGCTCTTTAATATTATTACTTTATTGTAAAATAATTTGGTATTTTAGTATGTATGTATGTATAAATAAGCACAAAATATTAATAAGTGATAGATATAAACACATTTTTAGACCTTGTTGTTGTAATTTATCAATGGCCAAATTCGATTTCATCTGATATTGAGTTTTATTACAAGCAACTGGCCTACCATGTTCTTTGTAAATAAAAATGCAAGTTGTTATTTCCCACTGTAATATTGTACTTTTATAACATAGAACATGGTAGGCCAGTAGCTTATAATAACAATTAAATAACTTTTTATACCCTCCACCACCACAAGTGCTGAATGAGGGCATACTAAGTTAGTAATTTTTAGATGTTTTTTGTGTTCATTAGAATTTTATTTACTTTTAGGTTTATGTGTATAATAATATCTGTGGCATTTTAACAAAACATCTTAAGTCGTGATAAGATAGCAAAAATGTTTAAGACAACTCTGTGAAAAAATCGTTATTATCAAATAATAAAATAAACAAATGTTAAAGAAAAATTTCGTTTATAATAAAAAAGGCAAAACAGTTAAGAACACTTTTCTTCTTTGTATTAATGATTTGAACAAAATTTAAAAGGTATTTACTTACAGAAGTGCACATATATTTTATATACATATTTTATTAAAATCTAAGCGTTCAAATTTGCAGCTAACACAAATAACTTAGTTTTTTCCAATTATCAAATAAAAAAAAGAGGGTGGTCGAATATTTCGACTATATAAATTTTATGTATAAATTGGCACAGGCAAAACAGTTAAGAACGCTTTCTTCTTTTGCTTGTCAACCGAACCACAATGGGGAGAAAAAATTTCAAAAAGTGGAAATACGGGAAATTTAATTTTTTTCTTATACTTTTCCGTGCTGCATGTGATAAGATTTAAATTTTCTCTAATATTGAAATTAGAAACATAATATTATGGGTGCAGGGTCTGAGTGAATGAGAAATGCTGGTACTTTTTGCTTTCCATCTGGTACTTTATGAATTTTCGTTAATACTAAACTTATTAAAATAAAATAAACATGCATGGCCCTGAGTGAATAAGAATATGTAAGGGGGAGCTCTTTGGTAGTTTTTCTTTCTACATCTGCAGCCGTATTCCGTAATTCGCTAAAGCTAAATCTCTATTGCTAAAAATCTATAAAGTTGATTTAGCAATTTTTTGCTACGGATGCAATTCTGTAATGTGCATTTTTAAATTTGCCACTGCCATAAAAATTTTACTCGCCCTAATTTAAGCATTTACTGTCATCGCTAAAATTTTTAAATTTTGTATTCTCTAAGGCATTTTCGCGATCAAGATTGTACATTCATATATACTTAGATGTAGTTTTTTCTTAATAAAACTTAAAAATGTATGGTCGATTTTTGACCATTAGGCGAACACTAGTAGATAATAATAGGCAAGTTGATTTCTCTGTGTTCCTTTTACGACTACACTATACACTGGAATTTAATACATCATTCGAAAGACATTTTTTAGTAGAATTGTAGAAATTAAAATTGGTTCAGTATTTTAGGAGTTATATGCTATAAACACATTCGAGACAGCAAGCTACCGACTTCAATATGTCAAAAGTAGAATACATGTGTGTATGTATATGGAAATTATTATTTTCACGACGGCACGGCTACATGTCTGCAGGTTGTTGTCTGTGCTTATTGTGTCGTTGTAGTCAATTTAAACTAATTTCTGATATTTTAATTAGGCTTAAGTTCATCCAATTTTCTATTTTTGTCGACTACAAAACAGAAAAAGTGTTGCTAATATTAAAAAATATTTAAGGAATGTTTATAAAAAATGTTCTTTTTTTTCGCTTAAAAGAAAAGAAACGGCATGAAATAAGAATATTAACTCGGCTCAACACCAAATTAATATTTATATAATTTTTAGTTTCCTTTAAATAAGTTTCATATAAAGATGTTTTTCACGCCAACGCTCCTAGTTTAGGAGTTATAGGTCGTAAAAGTGGCAAAATGATTTATCCATATCTCTTTGGGTATAAAATGAATCTATTAAATATGGGAATCATTGGAAAATGCTTCAAAGTGTCTTTTTAAGAGCCAATTTGATATATTTTTGGCTTAATCTTTAAATTATGTCAATACAACAATAATTATTTAACCCTGATATGTTTGCTTGATAAAGTTTTTCTGTATTGCGGGTTTTCAGCCTTGCCTTGTTAATAACACTGCTTTACAAATTTTAAATTTGGAAAAATACCAAGAACGCCACATGCCTAGATAAGTTAATTGGGACCTCCTGAACACGAAAAACGCTGTAATTTTTTTTTTCTAAGTACCGTTTTTTAGATAACGGTACTTTTGTGTTTTTCGGTGTATGGTCCCACTCAAACCCTTGTGGAGCCCAGCCGAGAAGTCCGATCGAGATAAATGGTACATCGTTGCAAAGGTAATTGAATACCTTTTTTGTCGATATGTCGGAAATTTCTATCTGATAAGAACTGGCTGAGTTATGGTACCTCAAAATTCAAAATTTGCCTATTTTTTACGTTTTTTTGAAAATTTTTCATTTTTATTTCGTTTTTTTTCTACGTTATAGTAAAGATCTGGAATGTTTTATTTTTTTACCTAATAGTTTATTTAATTACCAACATTTTAAGTGTAATTTGAAAAAAATCGGATAAAAAATAAAGTTTTTATTAAGGATTTTGTGGAACGACAATATTTTCATATTCGGCGTAAATTCAAAAAATTTAAATTAAAATGACGAGCGACTTGAACTGTTGCGTTTTTTTTCGGATGCATCTTCGCGAATGAGGAACCAACAATAGTCCGCCATCATTTGTTCGTCCCACCAGCCTTTGTAACGTCTCTCGATTTCTTCCATTTCTTGGTGAAATCTTTCACCTTGTTCATCACTATCACTATCATCACAATCGATCCCAACGAATTTTGTTATGTTTGTGGTGTTCTTGTGAAAAAGAAATCACAACATTTGATGCGAAAAATGAATACGAAAAATTTATCTGAAGCGTATAAGAAGTATTTCGGTTTTCGACCTGCGTCTCTCGACAAACCGTGGACACCGAATAGTGCAAGTAACAACTGCCGAACAGTTTTAAATAAAATTGCTATGGGTCAAGAGTGTTTCTTCACATTTGGAAAGCCAATGCAATGGAGAAACCAGATCAACCATACAACTGATTGTTATTTCTGTTTAACGGAAAAGGCTATCGGACGTAGAATTGAACCAGTTTATCCAGTTGTTAGCTCGGTGACGCTACCAGTGCCGCACTCAGTATCGTGCCCCAAACCGCAGCTGATTGTAGCGGGCCCCACAGAAATACGAAAAAGAACAATAAAAAATGATTCATCAGATGAGTGCAGTGAAGCAGAAATGCAATCAAATAAGAAACCCCATTTACTTACTCAGGCCGAGCTCAATGATTTGTGCCGAGATTTGTATTTGCCGAAATCGAAATCTGAACTACTTGCATCACGATTACAAGAGTGGGGATATTGTGCTCCTGAGACACGTGTTACATATTACCGTGATCGCAGCAAACAACTTGCACTTTTCTTCGCAAAAACGGCAAACTTTTGTTTTTGTGCCAACATATGTGGTCTTTTCAATGCTCTCCAACAAAATTATGACCCAGAGGAATGGCGTCTTTTTATGGATGGAGGCAAGGATAGTTTGAAGGCAGTCTTGCTTTATAAAGGGAATACGAAACCATCAATTCCAATCGGATATGGAAAATACATAAAGGAAACATATGAAGCAATGAAAGAACTTCTCGATCTCATACATTATGACCAACATCAATGGAAAGTTTGCTCTGATTTTAAATTAGTTGCCATACTATCTGGATTGCAAGGGGGCAATACGAAGTTTCCCTGTTTTCTATGTCTATGGGACAGCCGTGACCGTCAGAATCACGGAGAGTACAATATCAAAAATGACCCACTCATTCCTCTGGAGAAGATAATACTTCCTCCATTACATATAAAGCTTGGGTTATTTACAAATATTGTAAAAAAGTTGCCAAAAGACAGTCTTGCCATGAATTACCTTAAACAAAAATTTCCGAGAGCCACAGCGAGCAAAATTGAAGCTGGTATATTTGATGGACCTCAAATTCGGGCTCTGTACGGTGACCAATCATTTAATGAGTGTTTAGGTCCAGCTCATTTGGAGGCATGGGAAGCATTCCACCACATCGTTCACAACTTTTTGGGAAACTACAGAAGTCCTGATTACGCAGAGAAGATCGATACACTACTGCAAAAATTCAATGCCATTGGTAAGTGTTGAGTGAAAACATGTATATCAAAAAGGCCGCTATCATTTGAAATTTTATTCTTTTTAACTTTTTATTCAGTCATTTGGATCTTTTCCCCACGAACTTGGGCTCCGAAAGTGATGAACAAGGCGAAAGATTGCACCAGGAAATGGAAGAAATCGAGAGACGTTACAAAGGCTGGTGGGATGAACAAATAATGGCGGACTATTGTTGGTTTCTCATTCGCGAAGATCCATCCGAAAATAAACGCAAAAGTTTAAGTCGCTCGTCATTTTAATTTAAATTTTTTGAATTTACGCCGAATATAGTGTGTGAGCAATGAATATGAAAATATTGCCGTTCCACAAAATCCTTAATAAAAACTTTATTTTTTATCCGATTTTTTTCAAATTACACTTAAAATGTTGGTAATTAAATAAACAAATATACAAATAAATAAATAAACAAAAATAGGCAAATTTTGAATTTTGAGGTACCATAACTCAGCCAGTTCTTATCAGATAGAAATTTCCGACATATCGACAAAAAAGGTATTCAATTACCTTTGCAACGATGTACCATTTATCTCGATCGGACTTCTCGGCTGGGCTCCACAAGGGTTTGAGTGGGACCATACACCGAAAAACACAAAAGTACCGTTATCTAAAAAACGTTACTTAGAAAAAAAAAATTACAGCGTTTTTCGTGTTCAGGAAGTCCCAATTAACTTATCTAGGCATGTGGCGTTCTTGGTATTTTTTGGCTGTAAACCAGTGTAATGTATGTACCAGAGAATGACAACAAGTACCCATAAGAAAAATATACAGAGATATTTACCCACGCTTTTCGTTATTGTGTATGCACATATTTATAACACAAATAATAAGAACAGCTATGGTTGTGCGTTGCAAAAAGTATGGTTATTACTTATATTTATGCACGGCAATATCTTCACGCAACCACATTCAGTAGACAAAAATACATGAATATTATGCAGATGTTATTCAATACCCATGAATGTGTTTTGGTTATCTGCCATTTTGGCACTTCTGTGTAAAAATGAAAAAAAAAAAATTTAACAAAAATGTGCGTTGATCACTACGCAGGTATGGGACTATGTACATATTATTTATGATACATAAAATAAATTTGTCCGTAAAATCAGCAGTGCCTTTGTAAAACTACACATAAGCTATACATTTTTATAAAAAATAGGACCACGAGGGGTGGAAATGGGAATTTCTGCTCTCCGAAGATATCTGGCAGATTTTAATGAAATTTTAAACATAGATAGATTCATATTTATACAGACACTTAAGCTACGTATTTTTTTAAAAAAATAGGTTAACGAGGGGAGATAGGGGGCAATTTATGCCACTCCAAAACTATCCAATTGAAAAATTTTTTTGCACTTCTGCACTTGTCGCTCTCACACACACATTGCATAGGTAGATGACACGAGATGGAAGATATTGTTTTTTATGTATGCATGTAAGTATTGAGTTGTATGTTGTGCTCATAAGAAAGAGTGTAACCGCCACGTAATACATTTAGCGCTTGCTTAGACGCCTTCTGTAAAGATTTAAAATTCAAACATTTCTTTTTCATAAGTTGTAAAGGAAAATACCCTCGAGCTTCTCTCGTGGTCCTATTTTGAAAAAAATATATATATGTAGCTTGTTTGTTCATATTAATATGGATCTATCTACATATGTTTTACATTTCGTAAACATCTGTTAGATATTTTCGGAGAAGAAGAAATTGCCGCCAACTGCCCCTCGTTGTCCTAATAAAATAACCTTACCGCCTTAGTCAAATCCTAAAAAGCTTTAAAATTATCATCATTTTTTTCTGAATAAAATCACAAAAAAATTTTGCATAGTTCCAAAATTATTAAAATTGTATTTGCCATCTCTGCTCTCTCTCACTCTTTATATTTACGTTATACTTACGGTAATACACATACTTTAATGGGTATTGCAGATAGCTAACAGAAATTTTATTTATATCTGCATGTACATTCAAAAAAAAGAATGAATATGGATATACTAGGGTTATCGATTATTCGACTTTTTTCAATAACCGGTTTTCGAATATTCCGAATAGTTGCTATTTTCAAAAAACCGGTTTTCGGTTAAGCATTTTAAAAATAACCGGTTAATCGGTTTTTATTAGAATAAATAAAAATACAAAAATCAAATTAGTTTTTGTAACAAAAAGTTAATTAGAATAAAAACAAAACAATTCACGAAGGTAAGGAACCAACAAAATACATAGATATGACAAAAGGTATGTTCAGACCTACAAATATTTGACGATAAAATCAAAAAAAAAAAAAGCGTGGCCAGTAAATTGAATGAACTTAAGCATTATTTTAAATAATTTCTAGTTATTTGCTAATCTTTATGTCTAAAATAATAATAACATTTATGTATAATGTAGTTACGAAACCCTTAAATAATGTTTGCTCTAGCCAAACGTTTTGCAAAAGCAAACAATTCTTTAAGAAAACTAGTGGTTACAGTCAAATAATTATTTAATAGGTGTGAACATAGCTTTAGAATTTTTTAAAAGCTTTGGTTTTAAAAATTTAGGAATTTAATAGATTTATTATTTCACATATTTTCCAAATTTATTGCAAATGAGTTTTAATTTGTTGTGTTTTAATACATAAAACTGATGAATTTTCCCATATCGTTGATTCCGCCGGAATGTTCTTGTTTTAAGCATGAAAATATGCTAGAACACCTTAAGAGTTTTTCATTCATTATTGGCAGCATATTTTAGTAAAGTATTATTTGCAGTCTCTTAAAAACTATTTACTTGGAAAACGGTCAAGTTTTATTTGGCGTATATTTAAGTCAAGCTTGTAGACTAACTAAAAGTGACGTTAAAGAACCTTTGCAACTTATCATTTTAGGGCCGATTAAGCACAATTTTCTTTTAAGTCAGTTCGAAATATCACCAGAGATGACATCTTTATAATTACTTTTTAAGCTGAACTTTTTTTGTAGTACTTTATATTGTTTTTGGTTTTTGTTACAAGAACACACGCTAATTAAAGCGATTTGTATTTACATTGCTCATAATGTTTTTTTTGAGTTTTGTTTTCAATTTGTTTTGGCATTTTTTATAAAAAGTTTAAGTTTGCAAATATTTAATAGAAAAATACTTAAATTACGGGTGCATTTATAACAAAAGTAAGGAAAACGTATATAAATTACACATTACTTAAATAACCGGGTAATTTTACTAAAATAACCGGTTTATTCGATATTCGAAAAATTGATATTTTAAAATATTCGACTTGGGCAAAACTAAAATAACCGGTTCAAACCGGTCGAATACTATTCGATCGATCACCCTAGGATATACACATTGGCAGCGTATATTTATACATATTTAAGTTCAACTTGTTATGGGTAATGGTATGTATGTGTATGGTTTTGATCTCTACTCATGCATGTCAATACCTGCTTTCTCACTAATATTGAAAGAGTACTTAAAATGATATTTTTGTCATTCTCTGGTATGTACATATTAAAATAATTAAATATGTATCCAGTACATAAATTATTAACACATAGGTATATATTTTTAATCAAACTTATAAATAAATTGAGTAATTTTCTAACATACATATAATTTTTTAAATCTTAATATATTTAAAATTTTATAAAATATTTATTTATTCAAAAGATTTTGTTATTCGTGCTTAATTCCCAGTTTTTATTATTGATAAAAACACTTGAAATTTATTGTTGATGGGATAAGCTATTCCTATGCGTGTTTCACTGGTTGCTTAGGCCAGATCATCAGGAAACTTCATTCATAAAGATTTTAGAAAAACTGAAGATATTAAACCAAATAAATCTGTTAAACGTATAAGAATTATAGCAACCGTTCCACTTGTAATAATATCAAAGCTTTAACAAATGATGATCTGGCCTAAGCAACCAGTGAAATGCGCATAGGAATAGCTTATCCCATCAACAATAAATTTCAAGTGTTTTTATAAATAATAAAAACTGGGAATTAAGCACGAATAACAAAATCTTTTGAAAATTTAAATTTTGTATTCCCAAAAATTGAAATTACTTTTTGATAATAATTATTTATTTTATTTTATTTATTTAATATAATTAGGTCTATGGATAAATCCTTACAGCCTAGTACAAATGAGTATTTAACTTAAGCATAATATTACGTTTCACAATATTTACATCTAGAGAAAAATCAACAAATTCAAACATTTCATTAAAGCAACAACACAGTTTTCTAAATGGGTCTGCCATAGCATAGTTAGTTCTAAAAGTTTTTATAAATAAGGGATTATAATCAGCCTTATTGTGGTTGTCGTTTTCGTAAAAAAACGTGTCGTTTTTTGTAGTAGATTAAAGAACACATGTTGAGTATAACTTTAATCTATTACACAGTCGTATACGACAACGACAACCACAATAAGGCCGAATAATGCACCGTACGACGTGGAATGTTAAATGATAATCTACTTAATAAAAGATTGGAGCAGACTTTCCCATTTATTAAGTTTATTACATATGAGACATTTAGCATAACTCTGCGACTTTTCAGTGTTGGCAAACGTATTAAGGATAATCTTGATGTATATGATGGGAGATTATCATATCCTCGATATGTATCTCTCAGGCAAAAAAAGCAAGAATTGTTTTTCAATGCATTCAATATGATCATGAACCATATAATGTGGATCCCATACAATCGAACCGTATTCCATGATTGGTCTAACGAAAGATGTGTAAAGTTGTTTAGTGATGAAAGGATCATTGAATTCTTTCGTCCAACGCTTAACAAAAGCCAGAGTACAACGAGCCCTGTTCACAGTCATTGTTATGTGTTGAATAAAATCCAATTTTACATCCAGTAAAATGCTAAGATCCATAATTGTGTCCACTATCTCGATTTTGTTGTCACCGAGCTTATAATTATTTATAATACTACGTTTTCTAAAAAAGCGCATATGCTTACATTTCATTATGTTTAATTCCATTATTAGGTTATGTTTATACCAATTATAAAATGTATCCAAGTCTACTTGTAGATAGATGTGGTCTAAAGTGTTCGTGAAGTTTAAAAATATTTTTACATCGTCTGCGAACATTAGTATGTGTGAATGTTTAATAATTTCAGGCATGTCGTTGATAAAGAGCAGAAACAAAAGAGGGCCAGGCGACGACTACCTTGCGGAACACCGGATTTTACCAATATCGGTTTAGAAGTTGAAAACCCAAATTTTACCCATTGTATTCTGCCGAAAAGATATGACTTTAGCCAGCTTTCATAAATTTTGTCGAAATCCATAATATCAATTTTTTCAGAAGAAGGTTGTGATTTACATTATCATATGCCTTACTGAAGTCGGTATAAATAACGACGGTATGTTGGTGGTTGACAAATCCTTCATTTAACGAAGTTGTTAGTTCCAAAATATTTGTCATAGTATATGATTCTTTACGAAATCCGTGTTGAAAAGGTGTTAATAACGCTGAAACTTGATGAACCAAGGAATCTAAAATGCATTTTTCAAATAGTTTTGGAATTGCGCTAAGTTTGGCTATACCCCTGTAATTAATCATATTTGATTTTTTTACAAATTTGAAGAAGGGAATTAAATATGACTTTTTTCCATATTTTTGGGAAATAACCATTTTTCATAGAAATATTAAAATAATTGACAACGGCATTGCTAAAGCTTCCATACAATTGATTAAAATACTGCTTGGTATACCATCAGGACCCATTGAGTTTGAATATTTAAATGATTTTAAGCAATTGATAATATTGACTGTCGTTATTGGTAAAAATTATATAGTTTGACCAGTAGCTATATTAAATGGATAATTGACATTTTCAGTACAATGGGCATCAGAATATGTGGACGAAAAAGTCTGCGAATAAATCACTGATTTCCTTTTCATCATGTGTTTCCGTACCCATATATTTCATGACCTTCGGTGCGCCAGAGTTCTTTCTTTTCGAATTTACAAATTTATAGAATGATTTTGCATCGTGTTTTAAGTTGTTTTTTATTTTAATCAAATAATCGTTATATAATTTAGCATTTAGCAATTATATTTTGCACGAAGGTCGAAATACTTGCTGTAATCGCATTGGGATCTAGATTTCTTATATTTTTTGTAAGTCTTAGTTTTTGAGTTTTTTAACGAAGAAAGTTGTATACTGCCCCATGGTGGTCCTGATTTTGAGCTGAATTGTACTGTAAAAATTATTAAAAAAAAAATTATTCAATCGTAGGGTCGTAACGATCTTCTGGGAGTGTTATAGGATCAACACGATTTATTGTACACTCCTTAGGCTCATTAACAAATACCAGGTCAAGTAATTTGCCATATACATATATTGTAGACGCCATTAATCTGATGTAAACATATATTTGTAATGTTGCCGAATATACCATCGCTAATGTTATCAGAACGATTTGGAATGTAAGTTTTAAAATCGCCAAGGACTAACATGAAATCACCCGAACAGATTTTGGAGGCCACTAGTTCCATTGCCAAAATGTGTTGTTGAAAAGTTATTATATCTGATAGAGGTGGGATATAAGAACATGTAATGTATATTTTAATGCTATTTACTTTAACTACCACTGCAATAATATTCAATTTCACTAGTTAAGTTTAATATTGCTCTTCAGCTGGAAATTTGTTTAAGACCAGGGGTGCCAGGTGATTTTGGTAAGAAATCGTCATATTTTCAAAAAAAAATCGGCATTATCGGCATTTTAATTTAAAGAAATCGGCAAAAAATCGGCAAACCAAAAATACCTATTTTAAATACAGTAAAACACTTTTTTTTGTGGAAAAAAATATCAAAACACAACAATTTTGCATTACCTTATGCTAATAGCATAAAATTCAACAAAAAATAAACGTTTTACAAATAAAATGTAAGTAATTAGAAACAAAAATGTATACGTATATTCTGTACACAGAAAAAATAGAAAATCGACTTCAATTAAACAATTCGTTCAGACAATTAAATATTTAACTAATTTTGCCCCTGCAAAGGAATTGATCATATCAATTAACGGATTTGTATTTTCGAGTCATTGGACACAAATTTAGTCAATTAAAAAATTAATTGTATAAACAAAAAATACACCACATATACACAAACATTTAATTTTATGGGTTTTGATTAAAAAAATTAATCGCAGCAAACAAAAAATTAATTGAATAATTAATGTACACCAATTAATTATTTAATTGAAAAATTTTTTGGAAAAATTTTTTCTGTGTACTTTAGGGTAAATTATTTTAAAGTTTTGTACTTTTTGTTATTTTAGATTCATATGAGCTTGACATTTTTATTAAATCCTTAATTTTAATATCAGCATGAAAATAGTTTAAAATTTTAAATAATTTTTGGAATGATGAATTCTATGCAAAGATTAATTTGCATGGTACATTAAAATTTCGTTTTATTAAGGTTGACTTGGCTTAACATTTTTCCACATTGGCAGAAGAATGAGAAATTGTTGGAAATGAACCAGGAGAATTCTCACTTTTAAATCTAAATTTTGTTGCCAAAAAGTTTTGTTAATTTACTTGACTTTCTTACAAAAGATTGGTTATCGGATAAACTTGCATCATCCTCAAATGCGCTTGTAAAAATTATTTTTTGATTTAAGTTTCTTCATTAAAAGTGAATTTTGAATTTAACTTGCCTCAACTTTTTTGTAAGTAAAAATCTATTTCCAAATTCAAATATAAAGTATGTACTAAAGACCTGCACGAGTGTATCAGTAAGTATTGTTGAAACAGATACACCAGATATTTATCTGTTACTACTGATATAAATGAGAGAATGAGTGTAACTGATATTGTATGGTTTTGCTTTTGTCCACTCACCATATCTTAAAAACAAAAACTGTTGCTTATGGTTTTGTATTGAGTATGACATAACATTTTTTTCTTGCTTACAAATATCTGTTGTCACCATAAGTATTTCTACAATATCTGTGGTGTAATGTTGTATTTTAAAATATTGTTGGCGAGTTTATGAAAATAAGAAAGTTTATAAAAACTTGTATACGATCTCAACCAGGGGTGCCAGATCGTTTTGGTAAGAAATCGGCATATTTTCAAAAACAAATCAGAAATTAAATTAAATAAAAAAATCGGCAAATTACTATTACGATTTTTAACACAATAAAACATTAACAAAAATAAAAATAAAAAAGCAAAACAATTAACCATTACCTAATGCTTTAAAAAAATTAATAAAAATAAACTTTTAAGAAATAAATTTTAGTTAATTAAAAAATCGCAAGGACCGTAAATAAGAGTTATCCATAAAATGTTAGCTTAAAAACGGAGTCAACCAATAGGTTTGTTCTAAAGTTCTCTTTAAGAACCTATGGTGATCTAGAAAAAAAAATCTCAACTCCACAGTTAAAAATCATTTTTCAACGAAAAAATAAAAGTTTGGATAAACTCTTAAAAACAGAGTTTTTTCCGCAATCATAACATATTCGCCCTAAAATAGAACACACACCATCAACAAATACAACTCTTTTAAGGATTTTAATTTTTACGTCTAAAATACTCATTATGTTTTTCTTCTTTTTTTATTTTTACGTTGCAATTGTAGTGATCTGACCAGCGACAAGCTTTGGTTGTTAATGTACAAAAAATTAGTTGAATAAAATGCTGGTTTAAATCAAACTCCTGAAATGAGTTTTATATTTTGACGGCTGAATAAATTCTCGTTTTAACAGTTTTATTCGATATTTTATTCCTCAACTGATTTTTAATTTATGACGGCTTAATAAAACTCTCTTTTTAAGAGTTAAATTTTACCTTTTATTTTTACGTTGAAAAATGACTGTTTTATATGGACTTGTTGGTTTTTAAAATAAAAAAATAACTCAGGGACTGAAAATAATTACTGCATATATTATTTTTTGTAAAGGTTACGAGAAATATTCCTTTATTTTCAATTGGGAATATTTAACCATTATCGTTATATATATTTCATTTTGTTGGTGGTAACCAATGAAAGTAAAATTTATTTTTTTTTTGGTTAATGATAACCAAATTTGTTACAAATATCTATTGGAAAAAATATATTTTTTTCTGGTTATATTTTTTTATTTTTTGGGTACAAATTGGATAATTTAAACAAATAAGAAAGTAAAGTTCTTCAATCCCGACCCTATGATACTCCACACCACATCATTTAGACAACTTTTCAAGAGTGTACCTTATTTGGGACCAATGGGCAATCATGGACCCAGGAAAAAAAATAATATTATAAAGTTAAGATTCAGGTCAATGTTATTACCATTTATCGTATGCTTAATTCTTAGGGCAATAAGAACCTATGTACCGAATTTCAGCAATTTATCTTCAAAATTGCGACTTGAACTTTGCCTACAAGGCTTACACGGACAGCCAACCGGACGGGTGGATTTCTTTAGATCGATTCCCCTTGTGCCTTAAGCCCCTCATATGTAGTTGTATATTTCTCAAAATGTTTTTGCATGGTTAGACATACAATACAAATACTGCATATATGGAATACATATAACCATTTTTTCCTTAAGTAGATATAAGCGCTGAATTAATAACAGTTTTCTCTTTGTAATGTAACAAGTTGCCCAAAATTAATAACACTGTGCAAGAAATTTACACTTTTTTTGAGACAAGCTCGGCACCTGGCGTTTTAACCTAATTCGGATACGTTGAATCCAGCGGTGCTTGCCGCTTTTAAGATTGGCTCTGGTTTTCGAGATATACCGTTATTTCGAAAATGGAGGAGGTTGCATAACATATGTTCGCGTAACTCAAACACGCTTTTGCGATAAAATTTCCTTTAAGAAAAGTAAAACTTTTTTCTAATGTGAGCAGTCGTTTTTGAAACATAATTTTTTTTTATTGAAAAAAAAAATTAATTTCGAAATTTTTGTTTTTTAAAAATTCATAAAAAATTCAAAAATGCAGCAAGGGTTCTAATTTTTTGCAGACATATAAAAAACGAAGCTGCAAACAAAACAAAAAAAATTGCGGAGTTTCGGTTTTTTTTAGTAATTTCAGTAAACTAAACCGTTTTTGAGTTACGCTAATAGGTGTATGTTGTGCAACCTCCTCCATTTTCGAAATAACGGTATATCTCGAAAACCAGAGCCAATCTTAAAAACGGCGAGCACCACTGGATTCCACGTATCCGAATTAGGTTAAAGCGCCAGGTGCCCAGCTTGTCTGTTTTTCCAACTAGCGTAGTGTAATATATATAAAACAAACCAAAAATTACCGTGTTGTAAGTATGTATTTCTCAAAAAATAGGCACTTTGATAATTTAGAGGAAAATATCGCCAAAAATCGTGAAATATGGCCTGATAACAACGATTCTCGCTTGTGTTGCAGTTGTTGCTCGGCAATTTGTACTGCCACAGCACAACACACTGTGTATGTGTGTGTGTAACATGTGTGGTTTTTTATTGGCTTTTTGTTATGTATACCCTCCGCCACAACTAGCTGGGTATACTTAGTTTGTCATTTCGTGTGAAACATTTTTATTATTCGAGCCTTTACCGCGAAAATAACGTAAGCACCAAAATACATTTTATAGGTGAGAGTTTTTTTTATTCTAATTCATATAAATTTTGTATTAAATTTGTTGCTCACGATAAAATCAGGGACCAAACATAATGGTTATTGTATTTTATTTGAGTTTACTGGAAAATTCCTTTTATTTTCATTTGGTTATTTTTAACCATTATCGTTACATATATTTTAAACTAGTTATCGTAACCAATTAAAGTAAAAAACATTTTTTTGTTTTGTTACACATAAATAACCATTACTTCAACCACAATTTTTTTTTGTTACAATTAACTATTAAACCAAATAATTAATTTTTTGGTTACAAATAACCATTTTAAAAAATAATTAATTTATTTGGTTTCAAATAACCATTAAAACAAGCGATTTTTTTTAACAACGACACAGGTTAAAAATTTTCTTCAGATATTTTTTTCTGTGCATATGTAACCTGCGGAAAATTTGTGTCAATTGGTCCAAGCGACTGGTCCTGGGATTTGTGAAAATAGAACAAGTACAAAAAGAAAGGACTCATGACCAGTGAAAGAAGATCCAATCCCTTAACTGGTTTATAAAGAACAAAAAGGTAGAAAAAGTAATGAATTTCAGAACAGTCTTCAGCGGTGATGTGACACATTTTTTGGTAATTTTTAAAATTTGGCTCTTAAATTTAATTCTTAGACTAGTTTTATTGAAATAATACTACATAGTATTTCCCCTCCAATGACAACCCCATGTAAAAGTGATAGGTCTTATTCATATAAAGTGTTAGAACTGGAACCGGTCCCTACCACCAAAGACCTATCAAGGGACTACTTCAGTGTCAGTTCGCTTCCCTCTAGGGTATTTATATGTATGATTATTTCCGTGCATTTATTATTTCGATGACTAAGAAGAAGGAGTGAACGTGTCAACTGTTGTGCGTGACTTGAGAGGCAATTCTAAACCGCTAGAATCACCGTCTTTACTTAAAAACAGTTTTTTTGCTTTTGCCGGAAAAATTATTGCCCAAGGGTCCCAAATAGTAACCGACTATACTTTCTTACTTATGTATAATTTATATTTGTAACCAAAAAATAAATTACTTGTTTTAATGGTTATTTGTAACCAAATTAATTTATTATTTGTTAAAATGGTTATTTGTAACCAAAAAATTAATTATTTGGTTTAATAGTTGTTTGTAACCAAAAAAATTTTTTAGTTGAATTAATGGTTATTTATGAAGGTATAACCAAAAAAAAAATTTTTTACTTTAATTGGTTACGATAACCAGAATAAAATATATATATTAAATGATAATTGTAATTTTTAACCTTTAGGTACCTATAATTCATCAATATTAATGGTTATATTTATATGATTTTTTGTCGTTTCCTTTATAGGGTCCCTGGATAAAATAGTTTTTGCCATAAAATCGTTAAAGTCATTTATTTAGAAAAAAACAAAAATCTAAAATGATGCCGCTTACGTTATTTTCGCGGTTAGGGCTCAAATTCAACTATATTCAAACAATTTTTTTCAAAATAAAAATATTTCAAAACGTTAATATGAATTGCTATTTTTTTCTAAATTTCGGTGCGTTTTTTAATTTTTCTAACCCAACAATTATACTTACTGTAACATTTGCCTTTATGTATGTAGGTTATTTCCACATAAAATGTAGCATACCTACTTCTTTTTTAATATTTTCAAATGTTTAAATATTTAAGAAAATGCTTTAAACGAAAAAAATAGTTTTGGTTGGTAAAAACCCAAGTTTTTTTTACAAAAACAAATTACATGTGTTCAGTAATTTTTTTTTACAATAATTTTTGTCTACATGTCTTTTTAACAAAATAACCATAGGCATCAAAGAATTTAAGAAAAAAAATATTACCGCTACTAAAATCTTCAAAAATGTTTGCTTTAAAAAAAGCAGCATACACATGTTTACAAGAACAAATCATGTACGCAGCAGACACAAAGACTAATCGTGCTGCTCATCAAGAAAGATTGCAAGCGCTTCCACTTGTATTTTCGTCGTAGGTATAATACGTAACTTGTAGTGTTGTTGTTGCTTGGCAATTTGTACGACCATAGTACAAGCAGCCTGTGGATTTTGTTTTTGTAAAATTTTTTGTTTGGCTTTTTTTTCGCTCGTAATACATTCACGCTCTTTTTCGTTGAAAAATAATTGAAAATAACGGCATCGTACAATAAGTAACTTATTGTATTCCATCAGTATCCACTAGTATTTGCTTTTGCAAAGCAGATATTAACAGATATGATACTCTCTTTCGCTTTTGTATCAACTTACATCCACTCTTTTACAATTCATATCAATATCAACTTATATCAGAAACACAAGAGCACTCATCCATACATATCCACTTTAGAAAACACACAGAAACAGATATAAACAGATGTATCTGTGCAGGTCTTTAGTATGTACTTTATATTTTTTAATTTAACTTTTTTTTCTTCTTTTAGCTTTTGTCAAAAAAATTGCTGATATTTTTTTTTGTTTTTGATCAAGTTCTTTTATTCTTTACAATTGCAACATGTGTGTGTTGGGTAAACATACGTAACAAACACTGCATATAATATAGGACAAATCTAACCTTTTTTTCTTAGCAAAAGCGCTAAATTAATAACAGTTCTCTCTTTTTAATAAAACAAGTATTTCAATGGTACCCAAAATTAATAAATTGTACTAAATCCAACAAAAAGTTACTTTGGTTAAGATGTTTATCAAAAAATCGGCATATTTTGAGCAAAAATCGGCAAATCGGCACTTTGATAATTTAGGGCAAAAAATCGATAAATCGGCAAATATGGCAGGCCTGTTTAAGACAGCTATTAAAACTCCACCGCCAGTAGTAACTGTAGTTCAATTGCGCCGGAATACATGAAAATTATTGCAAACAATTTCGGTATTTAAGAAAGTATTATTTAGCCAAGTCTCAGTAAGACAAATAATGTGGTGATTGAAATTAAAACTATCGAGATATAATCTGGAGCATTTAGTCCTCATTCCACGTACGTTTTGGTATATAAATGCTTGAAGTGTTCTTTTCTAAACATATTATGTTTGAATAAATAAATTGACAAATTTTAAGTTTTGTAGAAAAATCTTTTAAGAATTATTTATTCTTAAAATTGGCTCTTAACGGGCTAATAAATCGGAATTTTTAATACATCATGTGAAAGATATTTCGAAATAGTTTCTAATAAAAACAAGACTTCTTAGATCCAGTTTTTACCTAAAAAGTTATTGATAAAGAGAACGTTCGTAAATGCAGTTGTTGGGTATCACTTGCGCAGAAGTAAAGTTAAATGTTCGTAAAAGCACTTGTAAGAAACTTGGCATCACTCTCATATGTCAAAAGTTTTTATGCAGTGATGCCGCAATTCTGCAGTAAACTGGCAATTATTGCTTTAAGCTACGGTCACACTTATTAAATATTTGACCAAATAAGCGTAACCCCTACTTTTGTTAATAGTAAGTGAGATTTAACATGGTCTTAATGTCACAAAATAAATTTTTAATACTGCTAGACGTATCAAAAAACTGTTTTTTGAAAAATGTGGTATTGTAATCGAAATAAATATTGGAATTAAAGAAAATGATTATTTAGTTTGCTTGTTGGTCCCGTTTTTTTCGTCGAATATTTGACAAATGTGAACGTAGGTTTAGTTAATTTACTGAAGCAATAACTTTTGACAAAAAAGAAATCGTTTAAATTGTTACTTTTTGGTTCAATGTTTACAATTTAATTTGTCGTCGTTATTGTAAAAAACATTTTTATGTTTATTTGGGCAAAAAATTAGTTTTGGAGAAAAACGATTTTAAAGTTAATGTTATTATTTTAGTTGGCCAATTTTAAAATTTTAAATCATTTCATATTTTTAAGCTTGTTAGGCCCGGAGCTTTAATGTAAATAAAACATCAATTTTATTACAGCTTTTTCCCAACGTTTCGTAGAGTATTTTTCTACTTCTTCAGGGGGTGTCTATTTAAATATGTGTAACAACGTACATTATAATACAATATTTTTTTTTAAACCATGTATATAACTTACAAATTTTTTGATTATATTACATTTGAGGAGGTCCATAACAAAACGCAATAATTACACCATAACATTTTTTTGGATAAACGACAAAATGTAATTTAAGTTAGTAGCACATAATTTTTTAAAAAAAACAATTATTGAGGTATTATTGTCTACAAAAAATAATATTAATCACAAATTAATTATTTTATCTGACAGTTTGTTTTAAAGTTATTTAGATAACAACTTTGGAATTATTGCGTTTTGGTCCGAATCATAGTATTTATTTAATTTTGCTTTGAAATGTATGAAAATATGTATGAAAATTAACTTAAAAAAAGCAAAATGTATTAACTAAACAAAAATTCCTTACGTCTTATAGTTATTGCCGGTTCACACAAGTCAAGTTTGACTCGTCAAGTCTTGAGCTTTTAGGAAAGAAGGGTAAAGAGAATGCCATTTCATTTCCCTTCTCTCCTAAAAACTCAAGACTTGACGAGTCAAACTTGACGTGTGTGAACCGCCACTTATCTAAGAGTTACCACCAGAGCATAATATATTTATAAAGTTGACTTTTTTAAAATTTCTTGTAGCGATTTGTTGCAAAGATGTGTAATTATTGCATTTTGCTCTGAACCATTATATTTGGTATTGAATTGCAGTGTAGTTATTGAGTTTTGGAATGCTTTATAATAAAGGTAATATAGATTTCAATGTGTAAAATAGGATTCAATCAAAAAACTTGAAAAATGTAATTATTGCGTTTTGTTATGGACCTCCTCATTTATATTACATACAACAAAGTTAATTTTTTTTTTCTAATAAAATATGTATTTTAAAGCAAACTTATGACAAAAGTAATGCAGTAAGAAAACTTTGGTTCATTAGAAGGAGCGTATTGTCTTTTTTAAGAATCACCAAAAAAGTAAAAATCGGTTTTTTTCATCTATAGGTCCCTTTTAACTGAAACTGACACAGTTAATGTTTGCTTTTTAAACTTTTTAAATTTTAATAGTTCAAACTTTGCACAGCTGTTGTGCAAAGTAGCAGCAACACAACTGGCAATCACACATCAGCAACAACATTTTGCATCACTGCAGCAGTTACAAAATCAACAAAAGATAAAATATTTCAAATGTTTTTTAATAAATTCATTTGTTTTTACGTTATAAAATGTATTAAAAGCAATTATTTATTTATTTATAATCTTAAATAAAGTTTGTATAAGAGTCTGCATTTAGACATGTTTTTCCATTTTATAAAAGTAAAAAAAAAATGAAATATAAAGACATAGTAAACAAAAACAGCTGTTTTTTCCATTATAGCTGCCGTCTTCAACATAATTCAGTATCTGAATACACGACAAAAATTTCAGCCAGCAGCATTTGTAGTATTGTGTTCGTGTAGCCTGCTGTCTCGAATGAGTTTAATGCAATAGGCGTTAAGGCCATGTCAGATAAAAATTTTGCTTCGCGTTGCGTAAGAGATTCGCTTTGATATCCAAGATCAAATATTCATACTTATACGAAACATGTCACATAAAGTACTTTTAACGCAGAGCGAATCGAAAAGTTAGGCAACTCTCATCTTTTTGCGCGCTTTGACAGTCTGCTAGTATATTTTTTTAATTTATTTTCTTTTAACAAACAATTCGTGTGTTTTGTCAAAGTGTTTATTGTGTCACACACCTTTTGCGTTACGCTTTTCTGTCAAAGTAAGAAACGTCACACAAAGCGATGAAGTTTTATCAGACAAGGCCTTTAAAAAGTGTTACCAATACATTGAAACATTTCACATACGTGAGCAAAAAAAATTTTTTTTCTCTCGATCTATTTCTATCTATGGTTAGTAGTTTGATCTCGTTCCATGTAAGACGAGTTTCATGTTCTTTTCTGATGGACCGGATCCAGGCGGGTTACCGCGTATTTCGATTCGAAAGAAATCATTTTCGGATTCGAACAATTTGTACTGGGTATTACGATTTTCGTAATATTTGTTTCGAACAAACGGACGATTTTTATACTTTATTGAAAACAAAAAAATCCCTTTCTTAACAACCACTTGCTATTACGAACAAAAAGTTTTCATCAAATTTCCCATTTTATTTAAATACAACCTCTGTCATCGTTTCGAACGATTGCGAAGATCGTAATACACAGTACAAATTGTTCGAACTCGTAAATTATTTCTTTCGAATCGAAATACGCAGTAACCCCCCAGGATTATGTGGTCGATTAGGCAGACGTAGACCTTGAGGATTCCAGTCTATGAAAGCTCTTGTAATATCAGTTGATGGAGGTCGTATGTCAGTTTCAATAGGACAGCAATGTGCCTGATTCCTAAGGGGTTCATTGGATATCCAATTCGATCAATAAATCCGTAATATCATATTCATATATGTGACTTTTTCCGAGAATTCAACTTCTTCGCAAATTTATGTTAGATTTTCAATGTTGACAATAGTAAAAAGGCTATTGACCGCTTAACTAACAAATATTGTTGTAAATTTATGCCCACTTCAGTTTGTTAAGAGAAGAAAAAAGTTTTTCTTTAAAAAAAAGGGGGAATTGAAAAAAATTAAAAAAAATCCCGGGAACAAACTCTGTCATATTTTCCAATTTATTGCCAGTAGATTATGTACCTACTTTATTTAATCCACCGCCGCGAATATGCATTTCCAATTTGTGTCTTGGGATTGGAATTATATTGATATTAAATTGACCATTCCAGTTGTCAATAATTTCCTTACGAATCTTTTATTATAATTAAATTCATTTATTGTCTTTGGTTAAGGTTTAATTTAATCTTAAAATTGTTTTTTTAAATTTTAAATTAAATAATTTTATTGTGTACTTAAAAAGACTTAACAATTTTATTAGAAATTTGTTTCTTGTTTCAGTTTGTCAACAACAGTTTTCCCATTAAGAGGATACTTTAATTGCATTTTAAAATTAATGTGTTCAAGTTATGGAAAACATAATTTAACTCTAATATCGCTATGAACCACATTAAGACCTCTTACTGAGCATCTCTATGCAAAGCATATACAAAAGTGTGGGATTAAAGTTGAAAATAACCTAAAGGCATTTATTAAGTCCATCTGCAGCAGTAATAAATTTTATCATAATGAGTTTCAATTCAGCTTTAATGGCCATAAATAAACAATGTCTGTCTTTTCATAATATAAATTTAAATTATTTGAATTTATATCGCTGATAAAAACTGTTTACTACAGTTAATTGTAGTTGTTTTAAAAATGTTTATTTGTGTAACGAATTAATTTAAAATTACGAAAGAAGTAATACGAGTATTTATGTATGTTAGCACGTACAATAAAAAAATAATAATTTGTAAAACTCCAGGAAAAATGTAGACTTTAGAGTAGAAACTTCACGTAGGAATAAAATTGCTCCGTATTAACGTTGTCAAATTAAAACGTATACAATTGTTCACTGAACCAAAAATTTACCTTAATACTGCAAAATGGGATGTAAAACTGAAGAAATGTAGGTTGTTCTACAACTTACAAATTAATTATTTAAGTCTACGGACGTTTTTAATTTTTAACCAATATTTATATTGAAAAATTATTACTTACTTTAACAACCCCCATTTCATTCATTTCCTAAACCCCAGTAGGAATATTTACTTTTACTGTTTAAAGCAATGTTTTTATACCCTCCACCACAATTAGTAGTGAAGAGGGTATACTTAGTTTGTCATTCCGTGTAAAACTTTTTTATTATTTATCTCAGACCCCATAAAGTACATATATTCTGGCTCCTTAAGTAATTCTAAGTTGATTTAGCCATGTCCGTCTGTCTGTCCGTCTGTTGAATACACGCTCACTTTTGAAAAACTCAAAAGAAATGAAAAAACTTGGTGTCAAATTGCTTCTTGTTATCCTAAGCAGTTTGGGATTGAAATCCAGAAAATTTGGTTCAGTAGGATCAGAGCTATGAATCAAAATGTGGAACCACCCCCCTTAAAAATTGATAATTTTATTACAAAATAAATGGTGCAACAATGCACGGAATGATAAAAGATTTTGCAAAAATTCGTTTCGTGAAGGTCGTTCCATAATTTACCCTTGGCCTTATATAAACCCTATTCCCGCAAAACAGTTAAGTACGCCTAAAACCATAATTAATAATGCTATCATAAGAAAATTTGGCACGTCACAGTTTTATAGGACAAGACTATAAACACTACTCACGGCAAACCGTAATAAATAAAGCTATCAGAATAAGATTTCATACTTCACAGCACAGAACTGTAAAAAGTGACGTGTGAAAAAGGCCCAAATCAGTTGCGAGGGCAGCTTTCGAAGAAAGAGAAAGAAAATGTTTTTTGGTAGTAAAGTGGCAATGTGTAAAAACAGGCCGCTACTATCAACACGAATTGCGTAATCAAAACAAAAAATGCAAAAGGGCAGCTTTCTTAGAAAGAGACAAAAAAAAAGGCAAAATCTTCCGTCTCGTGTCAGTTCTGTATATTCTGTGCTTCACAGTTTTATAGAACTAGAAATCACACTAATTTACCTTAGATCCCATATTAAGCAGCCTTCTAAAATTCACTGTAAACGCTAAAACTAATTTCACCACTGTATTGAAAATTATTAAACTTTATGTTTTTAATACCAAAAATCACTCAGCGGAATTTCGGGATGATTGGTTCATAACTTACCATGGCTCCAATATAAATCACCCTCCTGAAAATCATTTAAGTTCGGCTTAAAATGTTACGAATCATGATATTTTACTCAAGATTGTCGGTCAAAAATTTAATATAGGACTAAACCGCAATCATTTTAAGATATCATGCAGATATCACTCCTCAAATATTCGAACTGACGGTGTAGGTTATCAAAGATTCGGCACAGTCGAATATAGCACTCTAATGCCATGTTCGCACAGGTGTGATTGCAGGCCAATGTGTCTCAGTTAATGAAGTTGTTAAAATTATTGATAAAGTGTGTTCGCACGGTGCTTTGGATTACTTCGCTCTCTGTTTTTATAACTTGTTTGAATTACCATGTTCACACGGCATTTTCCTAATCGGTTTTGACAGTTTTTCTCTTTTTTTATACCCTTCACCGACGGTAAGAGGGTATATATAACTTTGTCATTCCGTTTGTATGTTCCACAATATTGATCCTACACCCTATAAAGTATATATATTCTGGGTCCTTATGAAAAGCGAAGTTCAAATCCGGTTGTCCGTCTGTCCGTCTGTCCGTGTGTATGTTGAAATGGGTTTTCCGAAAACCCCAGAAATGATGTGGACTAGGTTGATATATATTTATGTCACATATACTCCGTTTAAGTTTGCTATTGAAATTTAGCCAGATCCGTCCAAAAATGACGGAGATAGGAGCAAAAACCACGACTACCTCTAAATTTTTCCAAAAATCCCTTGTTGTTGTTGTATTTTTTTTATTTCTGTATATCTTGAGAACGGCAAGAGCCAAAGTTTCCAAATTAGGTACACACATTTAGGTTGCCAATACACACCATCGTACAAAATGTGGGCGGGATCGGAGAAGTGGGCGTGGTACCTCCCGTACAAAAAAAAATTAAAAATTGTATAAAAACCTAAATTTTAGGGCTGCCATATGCCCTATGGATATGACTTATATATCAAAATATCAATTTTAAGTAGAACATATTTTATAAAAAACTCGGGAAAATCGGTTCAGATACAAAAAAGTTATGACCAAAATTAAATTTTTTTTTAAATGCCCACTTTCGGGAACCATAGATCTCCCCGAGTCCAAGCATTATAACTCCAGTAAATGGCTAATTTCTTCTTAAACACGTCGGTATATAAATCTGTCAAATCGGTTAAAAAATGGCAGAGTTACAACCGAAATACTGAATCCCCAAAAATTACTCTTTTTATAATTAACTTTGTTAAAATATATATTTACAAGTATATATAAATGTTTATATATAAATATAACTTAAGTAAATGGTAAAATTCTTTCTTAACACGTCGGTATATACAAATATCAAATCGGTTGGACAATGGGTAATTTATGAGCAAAATACTCCAAAAATGGGCTAAAAAACATCAAAATTTTTATAAAAACCTAAATTTTAGGGCTGCCATATGTCCTATATATATGACTTATATACCAAAATATCGGAAATTTGTATGAGTTATAACCGAAATACTGGGGTCTAATCACCGCATACGATATCGAGCAAAATTCATCGAAATTATTTATTTTGGTATCTTGAAACTCGATATCAAATGAAATGTATTGAATTTGGAATAAAAGCATTCGACATCGAGTAACTCGACATTACATTAATCGAGTTTTCATTCGATACGCCAGTGTCTATCGTATGCAAAAAAATTCAGTGGTTTATTCGATACGATAGTATCGAATGCGGTGATTAGACCCCTGAATTCCCGAAAATTACTCTTGTTATACCCTTTACGGAAGGTAAAAAAGGTATATATAACTGTAATTTCTACAATATTGATCCTACACCCTATAAAGTACATATATTCTGGGCCCTTATGAAAAGCGAAGTTCAAAACCGGTTGTCTCTTATTTAAAAAAAATTTACCAGTTTTATTTAGTTGTTGTCTAATTGCTATGTATTCTGCTCGCACAATGGTGAAGGGTATATAAGATTCGGCACAGCCGAATACAGCACTCTTACTTGTTTTTATTTATTTTGGTTATTGCTAAATTTAATCGTTTGTTTGCGGTTACTTGTTAAAAGAAATACATACATATAAAATATTTATTTTCTTTTTTTGTTTCCATTAAATTTTATAATATAAATTACTTTCAATACTTTTGTTAACTTTGTTTATGTTATATTTTGTTTGTTTTTTTTAGTGCTTTGACAGCTGGTGATATAAAAAACCGATAAAAATTAGAGATCACAGTGATATTAAAGTAATCCACAGAGTAATAAAAATTGAATTACGTACAAAAGAGGTAATCCGCTCTCAAAATTTTGTATGACGAATTTTGTAATTTGGATCATAATTAGGCTGTGAATTTCGAATGAGAGAGTGAATTACGAAAAAATGCTGTCGTGCGGACATGGCATAACTTGTTTTATTTTGTTAACCTTAAATGAGTTCAAATTATTTGTGATGGTTTTTTATTTAAAAACTTAAGTGCTAAAGATTTTAAATTTTATAACAAAATCTATGGCAAATTTTTCTGAATTTACAAAATAAACTACACACAAAAAAAAATCATAGTTAAAATTACCTAAATATATGGTATAAAATTAACTAAGCGCAAGGGTAGCATGACAGTATCTAAGTTTCTTAGTTAATAAAACTATTAACTTAGGTAATTTCTATGTTCGAAAAAGTATATAATTATTTTGTTAAAATTACTTAAAAACTTTGAAAATTTACCAATGATAGCAAAGTTATTTTATATTTTTATTTTTGGAAAATTATCTTAGTTTAATTTTGTACCATAGATTTTAGGTAAACTTACTATTTTTTTTGGTTACATACTTTAAATAAAATTAATTTAATTTCATTGTAATATTTTATTTATTTTCATCAAACGGGGAAAGTATAAAATATATAAAGATACAATTTACACACAAAATAAACTCATAGCGAACAATTCAGCATCATTAACTCCAAAATATCATATTTTGGATGAGCGATATATATTTTTTAAACCTATTAGAATTTAACGATAAATTTGATTTATTAAATTGTCAAAATAGTGCATATTTACTTTGCTTTCACTTAAACTTGAATTTTGTAATTTTTTGTTTGTTTTTGTTGTAACAAGCGCATCCAGTGGTGTTTCTGTGGAACTCATAATTTTCATTAGGCCTTCCTTCTGTTAATGCTTCTAAATCTATTTTTTACCTGGTTCTTTTCAATGAAATTCGTGTGATAAAGTAATAAATAATTATTGTTTTTATTTTTTATTTACATACATCTTTTTTGTAAAAAGTTCAGTGGAGATCTTATGATTATAATATCTCACATAAATACGTTCTATCTTTATACTCTATCGAATAGTTTTTAATTTATTTTAATTTAAAAATTTTAAATTGAAATTTAAATTTAAACTTTTTTCACAAAAAATTTCCAATTGAAAGAAAAAATCAAAAAAAACTTACATACATTCATATATTGAAAAATTCGAAGAAGATACCTAACCCGATTAGTAATAATAACAAAAATTTTAGGCAAAACTTTTTCTATAAATTACCAATTTTCTTAGGCAACTAAACTAAGTTTTTTGTTTTTATATAAAAATAAATTACCTGTGTACGCATTTGTAAAATACCCTAGATTATTTTTTTGTGTGTATATGACATTCAGTTTGAATTGTCTAGTATTGAGTAAGCATTTTACAGGACATTTTTACAAATGTAGATATGTGGAATTAAAACCATAAATAGTTTAAACATCAAACATTTTTCAAATATAAAAAATTATTTAAACAAAGATACATCCATTAAGATAATGAAGCGCGTAAATTCAAAAAAAAAACTATATAATATTTTTATGGAAAGCGATGAACAATTAGAGAGGTAAGATATTATTAGTAAATTATGAAGAATAAAAATGTATAGTTCAACTTTTTAATTGCAGATAAATAAGACCTTATTTTAGATAAAATTTCGAACATGGATGAACAAATTTCAAGTAAAAATTTATAATCAAGGTTAACGGAGGATATTACCATATCAAAAAATGGAATAAAAAAATTGTTATCCGAACCGGAAACGAAAAATTTACCTTTTGCCTGATACGCCTTTTAAAACTATAAAAGAATTTATAATATACGATTCGGAAACAAAAGAACCATCAACATATTGCATTTGTACATTTTTTCCAATCTCTTTGTTATTTCTTTATTTATCTTACTTTCTTATTAATTTCTTCAAGTAGGGAATACGGTTTTAAATGTTGGAAGATCATTATGGAGCATTGCGTGGCAAAAAATTTGTGTTGGGCAGGAACGAAGCAAAAAAATCTTTTCAAGAATTATCTTGTACTGCCGCTATTAATGTTAAGATTATATAAAAAATTTAAATGAATTCAAACATACATTGTATGTATGTATGTGCATACAAACATTTTTTTGATGCATTCTTAAAAAAATAACCACATGAAATTATTGATATTTTAGCTGAAGAGTAAAAAATTCTTTCTGAATGCTAGCGACAGAATTAGCAAGCAAGAAAAATATAAATCAAAATTAAATTAAATTATGTTTTTATTATTTTAAAAAACTTTGCACATTGTTTTGACTATTATTCATATTATAAGATCAATTACCTAAATGTATAAATTACACACAGAAAAAAATCACGTTGAATGAAAGCTATTCAAGTTTAAACAATGTGAATTTCATGAAGAATCCAATTGGTTTAAGTGTGTTATAACAGTGTGAAGAAGCTTCAGAGACAACATACGCATTTATTTAAGAATAATTCAATACACATACCCCTTTAACACATGCTTCACTTATTTTGTATTCTCCTTTGTCAACAGAAGCATCAGCAGAATCGCCCGATATGCGTTTCGTCATCATTCTACTTTGAAAACTTGATGTACTATTTAACTAAATTATTTTAATTAAAAGAATACGGGAATTGTCTTCTTTTTATAACATATTTTAAGAATAAAAATAAAAAAATTAACATACTTAACTATGTATGCATGTTTATTTAACAAGATAAACTTTTGATTTTAATATAAAACAGGTTTTGTAATGGATTCAATATGAATCCATTTTTATTTATATTTTAATATTTTTTTTTATTATTTATTTTAACAGTAAATAATATTGAATAAGCGTGATTTAAGATTATTTAAATATTTTTCATTTAAAATGAATATGAAATAATGATAAATTTAAATAATGGGCGTACTTTTGCAGAAAGTTACTATGATTCTCAATCAAAATTTTTCCATGTTAATTTTACATTGGTATTTTGTTCTGTGTGTACCTGTTCTTAACATTGTAAAATTACGTAACATTTTATTGTTATTAATTAACTGTTATTAATTTTTGTTACTCCAGCTTTAATTTATTTATTATAAACTGTTTTTATTTATGTTGAGTTATAGAGGGTTAAGTAAATCTATGTGATCTTTAAGAATGTGCTTTATTTATGACCTGGGGTAAATTTTAAAACGTTTTTCACAAAATTGTATTTCACGTCTTATTAAACTACGTTGTTCTAAATTTTACAACAAAATTATAAATTTTTGCGGCTTAAGGCGTAGTAAAGTGTAATTTCTGCAAAAAGAAAGCTGGCCGTGTTCGTACCTAACAGTTATCTTTACCCAGTAAAAAAAATTTGGGTTTTTTTGAAGCACTTTAAAGAAAAAGCCGATAATCGAGCGCTTCAATAAGAGAGCTTTTATATAGCAGTAAATGATCAAGAATAAAATATAGAAAAAAGCTTCTATTTTGGTGCTGACAACGATGAGGTTTTAAAGCGAAAAAAATACAAATATATAATAGTTTACGAAAATTATTGAAACAATGCATTTAAGCAATTAAAAGCAAAAAATCAATGAATATGGAAATTTAGTTATCTCTTAAAAAAGCGCTTTAGGAGTGCTTTGTTTGCATGTTAAAAAAATCGCTTATTGTCAGCAGAAAATAGTCCTCCAAACCGGGAACACTCCATACAAAAATCAGGCATCTTATCAGCAGGTTTGAAGCGATTTGAGGTATGCATTCATACATAAAACCTGCTCCTTTTGGAGCACATTTTTTACTGGGTACCTACTTATTTCAACATTTATTTTGCTTACGTGTTTTTTCCATCAGTTTTCCTTTAAAATATGGCAGCTTTTACACCATTGGTTTCTATGCACAGCTAGATTTCTTTTTGTAGAAATTACGGGCATACATTTTACAACAAAATTATAAATTTTTGCGATTTAAGGCGTAGTAAAGTGTTTTCCGAGAGTGCGCTTTATATAGGGCATATTAAAAATGAAGATTCGATCTTTCCAAAATCTTGTGGTGTGGTTTTGAGTCTTTTTAAAATAGAACATGGAATGACAACCTTAGGCCATTTTTCCCAACTTACCGATAGCTTAAAGTAGCCCTTAACCGGCCTTATAAAAAATGTTCCATTATTGAAACTTAACTTTAACCTAAAGTGAGCGATAAAGTAAATTAAGGTTCATCCTACCTGTTAGGCTAAAGTAAAGTTGTAATAATGGAACCCTTTTTATACGGCCGATAATATCCTACCTTTATCTATCGCTAAGTTGTGAAAACGGGCCTCAGTGTTTCTTCATTCACTACTGCTCAAGGCGAATTGACTTTCAGGTGGCGTTGAACACACAGCTGTGCTACTTTTTTTCTTAATTAGAGAGAGGAAGTTCAAAAGTTACTTGTGTTTTTGACATATCGGCCAACGAAAGCAACAAAAAAATACATTGTTGTGTTTTTGGTGTTGTTACTTGTTGTAGTGTCGACACCACCGTTAACATAAATTCGCCTTGCTACTGCTGATTAGGGGAATACAACTGTAAATAGACAAGTTTATTAAATATGCTAAGTTGAATTTCTACTTTATTCTAAATTTGTTAAATGTTGAATTTTTAGTTCCTGTTCGCCCTTCCAGTTATTATATTCATTAAGACTTTAATACTTTCAGTGTAATTATAAACAATTTGATCCTATCCGCAGAATAAGCTCTGAATTAAACTAAAATTTGGTTTTAAAAAAACCTTTAAAAGCTTTCGTCTACTCCTGGTTAACATAAATAGAGCTTTTTTCTTTCATGAAGCAACATTATTGCCGATGCATTAATTTTCGTACATTTCTCTTACTTTTTCATATGTATAAAGATTTTGTGGTTGGGGTTAACCCTGGCTTTTGTTTACAAAAATTAAAATTAAATTTTATAAACAAAATATTCTATAAAAAAATGTTAGTAAATTAATAAAAAATAAAAATTTTTAATGAAAATGTTAATAATAATAGCAATAAAAAAAAGAAATACATTAAGAAGGTATTTTGCTGCGCATAAACATATAGTAGATATGAATGTGGAAGATATTTGCGTGATAGCACTAGTTTCTTGGAACTTTCGGAACTTTTGGAACTACACCGTATGCACATTTAGGTGGGTCGAAAAAAAGTTGTGCCAGTCACCCCTAGAATGAAAGATATGTCAATGAAGGAATAACATTTTTGCCACTCCCCCAAATACAGCTTTTTTGTTTTTTTTTATATATATGTAGCACTGGCAGTTAAAGTCCGATCTCATCATATCGCATATCGATGTTCATACAGTGACAGTGTCTTAATTTTTTCCTTTCGTGACTTTTGAGTCCGCCACTTATGCCATCATCCCCCAAATTTTCAATTATTTTCAAGTGCCAAAAAGTCCTTCTAAAACTTAGTATGTGTAGCTTTCAATATAATCACTTTTATGACACGCTTCAAACTTAAGCACCTTTTTTACTTTTTCACATACATCTTACATTAAACTGGGTAGAACACAATAATTGAATAAAACTTATATTTAGGTATTGTGTTTCAAGAACTTTAAATAATCAAGAAGCTTGAGCTTCTAACGCTATACTGTTCGTCCAAGCACGTTTGTCGGGCATTTCGCTTTACAAGACGGTCTACAGCAGTGTGTTGCGAACGTAGGTTTGCTTTCTTGTTTCGGGTTTTGGCGGTGTTAATGGCCGCTTTTATTAATTTTCTTTCCATAATCAAGGACCAAGTTTCGTCAGATAACCATTGCTTGCGTCTTTGTTCCTTGAAGCCTATGTGCTTCTTAGCAGCTTCTGTTATAATTTTCTTAATAGTTTGCCAGTCTTTTCGATGTGCATATGATGTTGTTCTAACGGCTTGTTGCGGTTCTTGGGTGTAATTTGCAGCAACAGAGGGATTTCTTAGGTTATGTATGTTGAACTTTTTCTGGAGCGATGGATTTGCTTTATTGTAATGTGGTCGATTTGGTTTTCTGTTATATGGTCCGATGATACCCATGTGGTCTTGTGTACGTTTTTATGTGGGAAAAGAGATCCACCTATAACTAGGTAGCTTGCAGCACACATATTTACAAAAATATCTCCATTTTCGGTTCTTCTTCCTAGCGCATGCGTGCCCATAATGCTTTCGAAGCCAGAGTTGTCAGGACCTGCTTGCGCGTTAAAGTCTCCCATAACAATCAATATATAACCGGTGTTTGAAGACGATATTGCACGATCAAGTAGACTGTAAAAGTCTTCTTTAGCAGAATAATCTGACAGCTCCGTAGGTGCATAGCACTGTATGCAAGTTACGTTACGAGCACGGGTTCTAAACCTTGCAGAAATTATTCTGTCCGAGTAAGGCTTCCAGCATATGACTGCATTATAAGCTTCACTAGAAAGTAGAATGCCAACTCCAGAAGATCTTGGCTCATTGGGTGGCTTTCCCTAATAAAGAAAGTGATGTCCGCTGGCGGTTGTTGTTTCACCAGATTCTGGCCAACGTACCTCACTTAAGCCCAAGAAAAGAAGTTCGTACACTCACAATATTCTGTACGTAAAATTAACTGAAATTGTAATATAAAATAAATTAAAGTTCAATTAAAAACCGGTCTACCTATTTTTCATTTATTTTTAACAACAAGTTCATTTAATTTTTACTGTCAAAAATTCAACACCATATTCCGTAAAATCAAATAAATATTCAGTTATATTGTAAAATTTAACTGTCAAAAATTCAACACCATATTCAGTAAAAACGATTAAATATTCAGTTATTTATTAAAATTTTACTGTAAATTTTTAACTGTCAAATTGACCCCATATTCAGTAAAAACAATTAAATATTCAGTTATTTCATTAAATTTTCGTTTACTCCACAAAAGAGCCGAATTTCTAAAAATACCAGACAGACACCTGTCCGCTTGTTTTTCTTATAAGCGAAAGAGGGAGAATATTTTTATTTACTTACACAGTTACACACCTTTGTTTTACTTTTGTTGTACTGACCACGTTGTTTACAGAAGAACTCTCAATTATAAGACACCAGCACCATGACCGATATGGCTTCGTAATTATTTTACTTTTAAAATTTGATGTAGGTATTTAACTAAATTATTTTAACAAATAGAAAATGGGTATTGCTTACACAAAACAAGCAATTCATTTTTTATAGATAAGTAAAAATTAATTTTTGGTAGTAAAATTATATAAAATAAATGAATATTTAATTGTTTTTACTGAATATGGTGTTGAATTTTTGACAGTAAAATTTTGTAAAATAACTGCATATTTATTTGTTTTTACGGAATATGTAGTTAATTTTTTGACAATTAATTTATAAAAGATAACTGAATATTGATTTGTTTTTACGGAATTCGCGGTTGAATTTTTGACAGTAAAAATTAAATGAACTTTTCGTTGCTTTAAATTACATTTTTATTTACTTTAACATAAAGAAGAATTTAACTCAATCAACAGACAATATTAACTGCAACTGAAAATCCGTATTAATATGCAATTAGTTTTTTGAATAACTGTTAGAATCAGTTAAAAATAAATTTGCTTGGAAGTTTAAATGTTTATTTATTTAAAAATGACTGAACGGAATATTTCTTAAATAAACTACAGTCCGTTACTGTAATAATATTGTGAGTGTAGTTTTCAAATTCATTACACAGTTGTTCTAAACGCGATGGTTCAGACAGCGTCCTTACATTCCAGGTTCCAAATAGTGTCCTTTTTTCATGCTAAAGGTTGTCATCAGTAAATCAGATCTTTTTTGGTTAGATATGGTTGAGGTTTCATTGCGTTCTTTAAGATGCGGTAGCTTATTAGTCTTCCGCATCCGATCCAGGTGCTGGGGCTGCCAGCAACCTCCAGGCAGGCAATTTGTAAAGTTTTTCAAAGGCAGAGATTATCCGCGTTCCTTCTACTTCCTGAGACGCCCTTAACGAACCATCAGGTTACTTTACAGAAACTAAGTTTCAGAAGTTCTTCCTACTGACCTGAGACGTCTTTCAACCATTCAGGTTACTTAGCCGCCTTCTCACTCTAGCTAGCCTCTGAACGGGTGTTCTAAAGCCATTTCCCGGGGAATACCTGGTAAAAACCGGAGGTAATGAGCTGCCTTGACTGTGACGCAAAGGAATCATCCTTGGCCTCTCCCAAGTGAGTGGCAATCAAGAACTTTCAACCTTTACTTGTCACAGTCCATTCCCCTATCCCTTATATATCGGTTTGTGCCTTAATATTCGATTTATAGGAGGACCTACTTACATACATGTTCTGTTCCGTAGCAAAAATAAAGTGAGAAAATCTAAGAGAAATGTAAACAAATTACGAGGGAAAAAACTTTTCAAGATAAGGGGAATGTTTTCCCTTGAACATTTTTTCACGTTATTATACCCCTTTGAATTACCTTTTGTTCATGGGAATTTTTCATGATCGCAAATATGTGAAAAGGGAAAAATTACGAGGGAAAAATTATTCACGATAGGGGTGAATGTTAACACTAAAAAATTGCGTTTTAATTTAATTAAAAGAAAGTTACATTGGCCTTTAAAAACCCTTGATTTCTTGTAATAAAAAAAATTATGTGTGAGTAAATAATTAATAACCATGTGAAATAATGAGAATAAAATTAAAACGGGAATGTGAAGAAAATATAAGATTATTGTACGATCGCGGTGATACGTCATGACAATTCTCAAAACAAAAAGGAGCCAAGTATTTTGTCTTTCCAAGAATTAGAGGACGGAAAGAACACCAGTTTATATTTAAACTATGGTGCCGAATGTTTATCTCACGGTTTATTTAAATAAATGACGAATTTAAATTAAAAAAAAAAAATATTTTAAAAACATTTGAGAATCCCTTTTAAAAGCAATTTGAAAATAAATGCATGAAATAAATTTCCCCTTTTATGTTGGAATTCTTTCAAAACAGGTTTTATTTAAAAATCACTTTCAATTTTAAATCAAACCTCCGTGTTTGTTGGGTTGTTTTTGTTAAATTTCGTTTTAACAGAATGTCCCATGCCCTTTTCTAGCAGAAACAATATGTATGTACATATGTTTGTATATAATATAAATATAAATACATAGTAAGAATATGGTAAATTTAATATATTTTTTCATCTTTATTTATATCCATTTTCTAGTACTTAAGTTTATTCCATTAAATTTGGCAATAAATGTTTGTTTGAGTTCATTTTTTTCATAATTTGTTTATTTATTTTTTCAGATTACGCCACCTGAAAAACGCCTCAGTCTCGAACGCAAACAACCCACATTTGCTGAGAGAAGTCAGTTAAAATATGCTCGTCGTTTGGTTGTGAAGCTGGGAAGTGCTGTTATCACACGAGAGGACAATCATGGTCTTGCTCTTGGCCGTCTAGCTTCTATTGTTGAGCAGGTTGGTGAACGTTATCATTCAAATGCTACAATAAACACGTTACAATTATTACTTCCGACACAAAGATAATTTTTATTTTATGTTTCTGCTTATAATTTTATGTTTTTTTGGTGATTTTATATTTTGGACACTTTTAAACAAAAACCAACAGATTGAAAACATTTAACAAAATACAAATGTATGTAGCAAAAAAAACCCCTCATTACGATTTACATTTTGGAATTTTTAAATACACCCATAAAAACTCAAACGACTTTTTTAAACTTTGCGGACGAAAAAGTAATTTTCACTGATGACTAATTGTTTTTTTTTATGGATTTTGTAAGACTTAAGAGAAAAAACATGTTTTAATATGCTCACTTCTAACAAAACTATTTTTGAAGAAAATTTGTTATGTATGTATTATGTTTAATATGACCATATTATAGTCACCGACTATAATATAATAATTTTGTAAGACTTACGTTAATATCTTTGTTAACAATTTTGCGATATCAACACCCAGATAAAAAACATGTTTTAATATGGTCACATGCAACAAACCTATTTTTAAAGAAAATTTTAAACATATCGCTGGCTTAACATGTAAAGGCTCTAAGTCCACTTCTTTAAGAAATTGAGATTTTAATGCAGTAATGTGCAATAAGTTAAAATAACGTATTTACAAAGAAAAAAATTACAGTTATCTCATTTTTTGTTGTTGTTTTGTAGTGATGAGCAAAATCGCTAAGGCCAATTTATCACAAGAAAAAGCTCTAAGTCCCAATTGAAAGTACAGTTTAACTATTTCTCTAAAATTATTCCATCACATGTATTTTTATTGTTTTTTGTCTCTCCTGTAAAATTTTCAAATATGGACTTAGAGCCTTTACATGTTTAGCCAGCGATAGTATGTTTAATTTAACCAAAATTTTGTCACCGGCCACCTTATTATGGTTAAATAAGTCCTCCATCATGAAGCAACAACCATATTATTGCTCCGAGCATGTTGCTCTTGGAAAAGAGGAAAATACTATTGTTGATTTAAAAACAAGTTATTATCATATTTAACCAAAACATGTTTAGAGGCAACCATAATATGATTGTGGTTTCTTGACGAAGGACTAACTTTACCATAATATGACTGTCGGTGACTATAATATGGTCATATTAAACATAATACATATATAACAAATTTTCTTTAAAAATAGTTTTGTTAGAGGTGACCATATTTAAACATTTTTTTTCTCTGCGTAAACGACTTTTTTTATTGGGTTTTAAAAATGGATATTCCTGCATTTTCTGGTGATAACCTTTATTGGATTGCCCACATAGATATCTGTGGCATTTTGACAAAACATCTTAAGTCAAATTTAAAAAAGTTGAAAAAAATGTTGTGAATCATACGAATTTTCATTTGAAAAACGTTTTTGTTTAAAAGCTTTATTTTTGTAGAAATTACGGGCATATTACATATACAACTTATTTTATTGTCTATAAAAAATCAATAAAATATACCTAGAAATTCATATAAAAAAATTATGTAAAAGTCTTTAATAATTAAAAATAATTAAAATACTTCAGTAGAAGTAATTTTCTTTTAAATATGAATGTTTTTACATAAAACTAATATAAATTCTGCACAGTCCATTAGACTAGCTCACTACCAGCTAGCTTACCTGGGTTTCTTAATAGTAGTAGACGTAATAAGCACCTAACCTTTCCTTGACACAACTTTTTTGTTACGGTCTTTTTAAATTTGTTTTTGTTTATTATTACTTCACTTATCCCAAACAAAAATAACTCGCACAAAATCGCAATTATTACATGGAATGATTAATTACTAACACTGCTTTAAGGCCCAACTATAATATTCTTAAGTTGGCTTAAGCAACTGTGCGAACACATGTGATTCATATGTGTCAAACCATATTGAACTTAAGAAAACTTGTTGTTAAAATTAATGAAACTGTCATTTGCTTAAGCAAAGTGCGAAACAGATCGCACTTTCCCCACTTTTTTTAAGTGAATTTGAGAGGCTTTTTGTTAAATTTTGACAGTAGCTTAAGCAGGCTAATGCATATTATAGTTGGGCCCATGGTAGAATAATTACAAGGTAGGTATTTTAGGGAGAGTTGTATTTATTTACCCATGTAATGTCAAATTTATTTATTTGATTATTGACACTTGTTTTAATGTTTTTCCCTTTTTTCTTTGGTTTGACGTTAGATGGGTTTTAAAATAACTACACCTTGTATATATTCTACCATGGTTGGTAGGTTGGTTTGAAGTTGATCATAGTTTTTTTTTATTTTAATGTAAAAAATCCACTTTAAAACCTTAAAATTACAAGAAAAATTATCTTTTATCTAAAGTGCACTTTTCTCCAGTATAAATGGTAACAAACGAGCAATAAGTTTGGCAATATTTGCCGGGGAAACTGTAATATTTTACTATCAACCAGTGTTGCCAATGAAGAATTCGGATATTACACATGAATGTGTACCAAATTACACATTTGTAGCAAAATGACACATTCAAATTGAAAAATTAGCTTTGATAGAATGAATTCAACGGGAAAACCCTTATTGATGTTCCATATTTCCAATTAGGTTATGTAAGGTTAAGAAAAAAAGCAAAACTTTCTAATTGATGTAGTAAGAAAGAACTGGATGAACATGCTTAATGCACGTATTCATGCGAAGTTCTTATTTGCGAACGTAAGCGGTTACGTCGGCAGAAAAACAGAACAAAATTTACATTTTTGTACAAGCCTTAGCAACATAAATTGTTAAAATCCGCTATGAGTGGTTCTTTTCGACACAAACAAAATTAACCCCCCTATCGGGAATAATTTTCCCTCGTAATTTTGCCACTTTTCACATATTTGCGATCTGACTAACTGACAACGGTTTCCACTGGCTGACTCTTTGTATCGCATTTTGACGTCGTTAAGGCGCATTATAAGTAATGTTAACGGTAATTTGCAAAAAACAGTTTTTTTAAAAATTGGATCTACAACGTTATTTGCTTTAATTTATGTTTTAATTTTAAGGTTGATATTCATAGTCTTATGCAGACCTTTGTTACATAAGTTTTTAAAATTAACTATTAAATTAAAATGTTAATTTGAGCAATTTGCTTTGAAATAAATTAACTTGTTCGGACAGTAAAATCAGCGATAGAAAATGTCAACATTAAAAAATCTCCCGGACCTGACCGCATCACAGGCTCAATATTAAGAAACTTACCTACGTCTGGTTCAATAATCTTGCTGCTCATCTTTAATGCGATATTACGAGTTGGCTACTTCCAAACATCTTGGAAGACTTCTACAATTGTTATGATTCCTGAGCCAGTAAAAGACGCTAGTCAAATGACGTCGTACATACCAATCAGCCTACTATCAATCTTATCAAAGCTATTAAAAAAATATTCCTTTTAAGTATAACTTCCTATCTAAATGAACACGCAATCATTCCGGATCATCAGTTCGGATTCCTAGCAAGGCATGGTACAATCAAACAAGTGCATAGAATTGTTACCTTAATTAGATCAGCGTTTGAGAGAAAGGAATATTGCTCAGCACTGTTTATAGAAATTTCCCAAGCATTCGCCAAAGTTTGGCATGATGGGTTACTCATTAAAATAACACGAATGCTTCCTCATAACTCTCACAAACTCCTTGAGAGTTAAGTAGCTATAGCAGAACAAGAAAATATCTGCTAGTGCCCTCAAGGCAGCATTTTAGAGCCGTTACTGCATATAATATTTACAGCCGATATGCCAACAAGCCCGAGCACACATACTTCTGCGTTTGCTGACGACACAGCATTTACTAGTGTTAATCAGGACCCAAAAGTTGCATCGCAGCATCTACAGTCAGACATCAATGAACTAGAGGCCTGGCTGGAAAAATGGAAAATAAAAGTTAACCCGACTAAATGTGCTCACTTGGCTTTCACGCTCGGAAGACAAACGTGCCCAGCTGTAAAAAAAATAACATCACTGTTCATCATGTAAAGTACTTAAAGCAGCTCAACTACATTGGCTCCTCGGTCGAAACTCAAACTTGTCCTTAGACAACAAAGTTCTCTTATACAAGTCTATTATAGAACAAATATGGACATATGACATCCAATAATGGGGTACTGCATGCGCATCAAACATCCAGAAGTTACAAAGAATCCAGTCTATGATATTACGGCAAATCGTCTGAGCCCCGTAATGACAGATATCTTAACATCGCTACCAAAGTAAAAAAGTTTTCAGTCAAATACATAGATAAACTAATGGTGCATCCCAACTACCTTGCTCGGGATCTAATAAAGTCCGAAGGTCACCGGAGACTGAGCAGGCTTTTTTGACACTTGAATGCAATTAATTAGCGGTAACATTAGTAATGACTAACCAATACAAATAATAACTATAATTAAGCTTTGAAAACATATTGCAATTTCTGATAAGGAAAATTCAATAAAAAAAAATCTTTTAGTATACCGATCAACTCGGAATCACTTTTCAAAGTGATTTTACGATGTCCATCCGTCCGTTTGGCTGGGTATATGCCCATGTAAAACTTGTGCGCAAAGTACAAGTGGCAATTTTGTAGATAATTTGATCAAATATGTACAAAGTCTTTTTATATGCTGAGAATTGGTCTTTAATTTCACATATTTCCCATGAAAACTTCTTTCCAAAATAGACTCTTTGTGTCCGTAAAACATATAATTATGTTGGTATTTAAATTAAATTTGTTCCAAAAATATTTTACTGTAAATTAAATTATTTTCGAATCGGTTTACATGGGGAAAATCTCGAAATTTCGTCTGTAAATACAATGGTGTAGGAGATTACCGACAGTAATTTTATGTTGTTTTTAAATGAAAATGTTATTACGTCCCCTTAATATAACAATAGCGTATGTGCTCATACGCTATTATTTTTTTATTGCATATTTAGAATCTCCATCATTGATTTTATGTCTGGTCAAAATTTCGTCAAATTCTACTTCCAAAAAGTGAGTCAAAATGTCGTTGGAAAAAATAGTGTATAATTTCTTGTTCAAAATTTTCTTTCAATAAGTGTGTAAGCTCATATGCACTATTTTACTTGAAATTGCCACTCCAAAATTGTTAAAAGAATAATGGTGTATACGCATTATACTCCATTTTAGTCTGTAGAAAAAAATACAATTTATGAAAACTTTAACTCATAAAATAGCTTATAATAATATACACTATTGTTTGAGAAATAGTTTCATTCCTACCATCGAAAGCTGCATGATCTCCAAAATTTGTGCAAGAAGAATGTAAGTCGTCGTGGCTCGAAGTCACTTTTTTATAACTTACAAGGTGGAAAGAAGAGAAATTGTTTAGATGAGCCAGATGAAGCAGAGGAAGAGAAAGAAGACGAATAAACTTCTATTTTTTTTTGATTGACGCAATGTATACCTTAATTTGTCATAATTTTTTGTTTTTAATAACCCAAATTGAAAAGTAATGAATATATGCCACTGAATTAACAAAACTATGAATTAATCACTGTTTTATAATGTTACAAATTGATATTTTTGAAATCAAATATTTTAATAAAAATACCGTAAAATTATTGAATAAAACAGCGTATACCATACAAAATAAAATAGTGTATCAGGTTTATCATACGAATTCCTTAAAAAAAATAGCCTATATGGAGGACTTGCACTTTGAATGACATATGGATGGTCTTAAAGGATGCGTAGAATAAAAAAAATTGGTAAATTTAAAGACAAGAAATGGTATTATGTATTCGTCAAAAAATGCAATAAGAAGCATTTTTATTTACCGCGATATGGAGGTTTAAATAGACATCCGATTTGAAAAAAACTTTAAACACGATTTTCTCAAAACTCCAAAAAAATTATACGCTATTGTTATATTGAGGGGACGATTAAATTGATGAATATTTTGTCTTTAAATGAGCAATTTTTTATTTTTTGCAGCATATTTTTTACCAATTTTCAATTTTAAAACGAGTTTTTTAGAGCATATTTCTGGTTTTCCTGATAATTAGGATACTGGAGTAAAAATTAACGATACAGGTTCATAAATTACCGATGTTTTGATAACCAGCTCCCTTTTTTGTATGAAACAATGGCTTGGCACAGTAGCCCTCTAACCATGTAACCATGTATTATTTTTCCTGGCCCCATTCAAGTGTACCTCAGATTTTAGTGTTTTGGTATTAATCTTAATACTTACTTTGGTGAAGGGAATAAAAGTTTCGACAAAGCCTAATATAGCACTCTAACTTGTTTTATTGTATTTTATATAAAAACAATATACATAAAAATTAAATTTACTTAACATGTTAATAAAAACATAAACATAATATTTTCAGGTGGCAGAATGTCATCTAGAAGGTCGTGAAGTGATGATGGTTACTAGCGGAGCCGTAGCATTTGGTAAACAGAAACTGGCACAAGAATTGCTTATGTCCTTATCAATGAGGGAGACTCTATCGCCCAAGGATCATTCGAAAGCGGTAATAATCATGTCATACATCCTTATATTTATTTGTGGCAAAAAGGAAAAAGTGCTTAAGTCGATTTTAGAAAAATTTGAGCTTATGGCACCTTTGTAAAAATATTAATGAACAAGGCTTTAAATATTTTATATGATTTTTGAGGAAGATATAGCAAAGTAACTTTTTGCTTATTTTTTTCATTGCACTGAATCAAAAATTTAACTAAATACTGGAAAATGCGGTGTAAAATTGTTGAAGAAATATAGGTTTTTTTACAACTTACAAATTTTTATTTAAGTCTATTGACGTTTTTCGTAAATACAGAAAAATTTCGTAAATAGTTATAAAGAAAAATTTTTTTTGATTTAACTTTAACCTTTTTAGTCAAATTGATTATAAAATTAGTCAAACTTACTAATTGTGGTAGTTTTATATTATTAAGAATTTTTATTTATTTGAACTAATAAATGTAGTCACTTTGAATATCTTTTATATTGAAATTGACGAATCTTTATTCAAATTAACTAATAAATTTAGTATATATGAATACCACATCCAATGAAACCCATCAGAATCACGCACATTGCTGCCCCATTGAAACTGACGTCCGACGCCCATCAATTGGTATTGCAAGAGCTGCCATGGACTGGAATACTCAAGGTCAACGTCAGCCTAATCGACCACATAATTTCTGGATTCGGCCCACCAGAAAATAACATGAAGCTGCTCGTCTTACATGGAACGAGATTAAACTACTATCAGAGATAGAAATAGATCGAGAGAATTCGTTAACGCCCCATGTTCTCCGTGAACATTTTTTTTTTAATGTTTTATTTTGCATTTTATTATTTATATCAGTTTCAGATAAACAAAGGACATATTCATACATATACATATGTATATTAAAATTAAAAGAATCATTTTCATTAAATTTTTGCATTTAATTTTAACTGAATTAAATTCTAGATTCCGTTAGTCATTTTGAAGAATTCTTTTCGATTTTACTTAAACAAATAGTTAATTTTTAATATTTTAATTCAGCTGTGGCTGTGAGTGTTAAACGAAAAACCCTCTGAAGAAATTGAGTGGTTACGATTGAAACATGTAAGGGCAACCTGTCCGTGGTAGCCCGGGTTCGAGCCCCACGGCAGTCAAGAATGAAAAATTATCAATAAATTTTAATTATTTTCATGTTGTAAAATTCCCTTCTTCATAAAAGTAATTCAATGAAAAGTAAATTTGATTAGATTTAGCCAAATTAAAATATGAAAATTTGGATTAAAAACCCTAAAAAGGAGTTCAACAAAAATAACCACAATACAAATTATTTTTTAATTTAGTGCATGTTACCGATGATATTTGGTTCAGTGTGTGCAATAGCATTGAGAACAAAAGCTTAAGTTTACTTTCGATCTGTATTCAGGTATAAAAACCAGAGACCGTTACATTTATTTCTTTATTCATAAAAGTCAGATGATAACCGTTTATTTTGATTTTTAATTTTTTGATCAAAAATAAAAGTTATATTAATTAGGGGTAAGTTCGTTAAATTTAATTTTCATTAAATTAAATTATGACTTAGCCCAATTAAAAATTTAAAAACTTTAATTAAAAACCAACAGTTCAATGAAAAATCACAATTGTAACAAAAGCTTAGATTTTAATTTTATCGATCAACAATAAAAGTTATATTTTGGTTTTTATTTTTTGGAGCAAAAATTAAAGTTATTCTCTGAAAAATTTAGTTGACTTTAAATATAAATTTGAATGTTCATAAGAAACTCCCATAATGATCACACATTTAAATAAATATTTAAAGTCAACTGACGTATTATAACACGTTTACATTTCTTTTGAGAATAACTTTTATTTTTGCTCGGAAAAATACAAATCAAAAAATTACTTTTATTTTTTAACGACAAAATAAAAATCAAAAAATAACTGTTATTTTTGTTCAAAAAAATAAAAATCAAGAGGTAACTGTTATTTTTGTTCAACAAAAATAATAAAAAAAAATACCTGTTAGTTTTGATCGAAAAAATTTAAATCAAATTTTAAAAATCAATTTATTTTATCATAGAAAAGCTTATAAGGATAAATCGGTATGCTTAAATCAGTTTTCCGACTTTATTTCAATATGCTTTTTTTGTTTAAAAATTTCAAAATAACTGTTAATTTCGGTCCCTGATAAATACTTAAAAAACTATTACCGAAGAGAAGCGATGAGTTTATAAAATATTTTCAAAAAATACCTTTAAAGTTTTAAATTGCCTTCCTACGAAACTAAAAAATAGACTTAATCACTTTTTGCTTCATGTAGTCAGACACGTTGAACACATGTAGGGGGGAATATTTATACACGTACCTTTGTAAACGTGTGTTAACAACATCATCGTTACATTAATTTTAACGAGTAGAAAAATGGTAAAATAAATAAATCAATTTTTAATATTCATAGGAAGATGGATTTCTATTGGATCCAAGAGCAGCAGCTGCTGTGGGACAGTCTGGTCTAATGTCATTGTACGATGCCATGTTTGCACAGTATGGCGTTAAAATTGCACAGGTAATAAAACGTAATAAAGTTTAAAAAAAATTTACTGCCACATGCAAATATTCAATAACAACTGCATTCAATTATTCAACATTTTGTGGCGTGTTATTTTTCTGGTCTTGTTATTGATGTCGTTACTTTATTTATATGTTTCTCTTTGTGCTGCTTTCAGGTTCTTGTTACGAAACCAGATTTTTACAACGAGGAGACACGTAACAATTTGTTTTGTACTCTATCAGAATTGATTAGCCTTAACATTGTACCAATTATTAATACTAACGATGCAGTCTCACCACCCATGTTTATTGTGGATGATGATCTACCCGGTGGCTCCAAAAAGGTATATGCAGATAAAACGAAGACAAGTTTTTCTTAAGTTGGTTCAAGTAGATAAGTGGCTGCTTAAAAAAATGTAATAGAATCGGTTTTCACTCTTGGTAGTAAAGTAGGCCTGGTAAATCTTGTTTTTAGAACACCGTAGCAACAAAATGTTCTAAATTATAATCTACTGCATTGCGGTTGAAAAAATCACACAAAAACACATGTGCTAAATTTACCAGAATAAAACACAATCGTTTTGCATTCAAACTGACGAAAACCAAAACAGATATCAGCTGATTTATTTGTTTACAATATATACGGAAAAGACACTAACAGGCTTTAGTATAAAATCGTTTTTAATAGAACAGGGTTATAAAATTATTACAAAGAGTAAAAACCGCTAGTGTAACAACACAAAAAATGTACATATTTATTTTACAAAAACATGCAATACAATTTATAAATTTACAAAAAATGTGAATCACCGAGTTTGAATTATACTTAAGTATGTTTGTATGGGGATGTGATTGGAAGAGAAACGTATGTTTGTTGCAGGGATAATAGAGGTAAAGCACGATTAATAGAGGTATAATCATCAAGGATAATAGAGGTTGTAAAACAAAGCGAACAGCATTTCGGTTAAAAGAAAGAGATAACAGATAACCGGTTTGCAACGGTAAACATATAAATGTACACATATATTTTTTTCTAAAAATACCTATGTAGTCCTACACTTACGGGCTTCAATAATGTCACATTTACACATGCATACTCGTTTACACACATTAAATTCTTCCCTGCAAATAATAGGACTAGTCCAAACACGCGTGTAAAATGTAGCCCACAAGGGACTAGGACTAGTCCAAAAGTAACCCAAACGTATGGAAAAAACATGGTCTATTTAACATAACGATGCCCTAGGAGAGGACCATATAACCCAGCGTTAAATTACAAAGGAGTAGTCTTAAAACTACTCTATGGTATACTCAAGAGGAGTAGTTTTGAAGTCGTTTAAAAACGAAAACATGTCGTTAAAAAACGGAGAGATGCCATCTCACTAAAAACACTTTTTAACAATGACATGGTCCATGCTTGCATTGCATTGGACCAGTCCATGGAGTAGTCCATTTGATCAAAATGGATCAGTAGCCCGTTTCTGTATTTTTCGCATCGTAAATTTTTCCGCATGAAACCAGTGAATCGGGACAGAAACAGTGTAAAATGAAACAAAAAATGGTTTTTCTCGCACAAGTGTTTCTGTATCTTTCCGTTGCGAGAATTATCTGTCATTTTAATAATTTTCCAGCAATTATTGGAAGGATGCGAGAAAAAGTGTTTCTATAACAATATTTTGCGAAAAGTTTCTTTCAAGAACTGTCAAAATAAGTCACATTTGAAATTGGTGGCGAGAAAAACAAAATGTAGATTTTTTGAATTTAAAATATGTTTATATACTATTTTTTTAAAATAAATAAAAAAATAGAAGGAATATAAATGATAAATGCATAATTTATATGATGAAAATAAACAAAAAACAATTGTTATATATTGTTAGGTTAAATTTTTGTTAGCCTTTTCTTGTTTTGGTTTTAATCAGTGCTGCCAGATAAATTTGTGTCAAAACCGTCAATGTCCTGAGAAAAAAATAAAAAAGATCGTCTTTTTTGTTTTAAAAATCTTGCAATTTAAAATCAATTTTAAACAAATTTTTTTCGACTTTTATTAAAAAATAATCAAACAAAAACATAGTTAAAGTTCATGGGTATTTAATAATTATTATTTAATAATTGAGATATAAATCTTTAATTTACCTATTCCTATAATCTTTTTCTTCTTACCTGAAATAGACTTAGTAGAATACCTTGTAGTTAAAATTAAAAAAATCGGTTCATAAATAAACGGGTTAAAGACCCAGTAAAATCTTCGCCTACAAAATAATATGTTAAGTAATCAGAAACACATAAAAGCACTACATACAATTCTACTGAAAAACTAATGAATTTTACAAGGGTTGTGCCAAAAAGAACAAATTCAAAAGTAAGTAATTTTTTGTATCTTAATACATCCAGAAAAAAGTAGTTATCGAAGTTCTTATGGAAGAAAGCTACTTAATAACGAGTGAAAGAAGTTATCCATTTTGAAAAAGTTTTTACTGGGAGACAAACAAATTTCTTTCTTGCCGGAATAATGGTTTTGGCACAAAAGTGTACATATAAGATAAGAATATCAAATATCAATCATATTTTGTATATGTATATAAGAAGTATTAAATGTTCAAAATAAGCCAAGTCGGTCCATTACTTTCCCTCTAAATTTTGCTTTTGCCGATACATTTTTTAGGGAAGAAACAAACAATTTCGAAGACAATGTTCACAATAGGGATAAATATAAAAATTTAAGCAGCCTTGTTTCTAAAGATATCTTTTTTTCTAATAAACAAACATATAAAAATATTTACAATTATCTTATTTCGAAGACTAAGGGGCTTATAGTGTAAAACGCAACGCCAACAATTTCATTAAAAGCAAAAATAAAATCAAATATATTTTATAAATTTGTTGTTGCTTTCTACAGACATTCATGTTATTTTTTTTAAATTTTCAACGCCACAAAATAGAAGTGTTTGAAATTTAAAAATTCAAGATGAATTTCTATAGAAAGTAACAACAAAATTATAAAATATTTTTGATTTTGTTTTTGCTTTCGTCACTTTTTTAGAAAAAATCATCAAAACGTCACTTTGTTAATATCGGAACAAAAAATCGTCAAGATGACGATAACTCGTCAAATCTGGCAGCCCTATTTTTATTATATTTATTTCTTTTGTTTACGTTTCGCTTTTATTTGACACTTAATTACTGGAAATATTCCAGTATAAACAGAATTTGTTGTGTCTGTTTTCGCAATCAAATACAGAAACACTTTTATCTCATAAATCGAGAAACGATGGAATTTTTTGTTTCACACTTCATGTAAGAAATTTTAAGATGCGAGAAATACAGAAACGAGCTACAGGTAGTCCAATATTATTTGCAGGGTTTTTACATCCTGCTGTCACATACATACATTCATGCATGCATACTTGTGTATTTACATAAGTCTTAATTCAATTTCTTTTACGTGCATTTTCTTTATTTTAGTTTTTTTTTATCATTCTGCCTTTTTTTATTCAGGGAATTGCCATTAAAGATAATGATAGTTTGTCTGCCATGTTGGCTGCAGAAGTGCAAGCGGATTTGCTCATTTTAATGTCGGATGTCGACGGTATTTACAATAAGCCACCGTGGGAAGATGGCGCCAAATTAATGCATACATACACATCTAACGACAATCGTCTCATTGAGTTTGGCAGAAAGTCTAAGGTAAGTACACTTACATAACTACATGCTTTGAATACAACTATCAACATTTCTTCGCTTATTTCGTCTTCTATTTACATTTCCTTTTTATTTTCCCTGCACGTCTTGTCTTGATTGCACAACTCAATGCTTTTAAACTTTGTCTAAGTACATCAACGTATTAGAAAGAAAGAGTCTCTCGCGTGGAAATACAAAAAATACCACAAGGCGGCTCATGTGCAAATAATTTTTTTCCAAATCGCTTCTTATTTTCTGACTCAAGTCAATATAAATTTGTTAACGTTGATCCTGTCGTTAAGGTAGATCAAAGCTGTGAATTTATTACTTTTTACTCTAATGCGAATAATATCTTAACCATTCTTACGATAGAGCTTAAAACTCATTTAAGGTCATGGCGCAAAAAAAAGTTTTCGTTCTGCAGTCAGTAGTTTTATTTAAAGACGACCGTCATGGAAGATTAAAATTTAATAGAACACAGATGTTGTTAGTTTTTATTGAATCACCCGTTATAAACATACATGATGAAGTTAAAATATTTTTTCTTCAATCTGCATTTGCTTTATTAAATTAAATCAAATAAAGTTTATGTTGATTACTTGATGTGGCTGCAGTCGTTCGTAAATAAAAATGTATTTAATTCTGTTTAAATATGGGACAACAGAGGGGTTTATCTTTAAATGCGTTTATTTTGTAGACTAACACAATCACTTAAGTAGAAATTAAGTATGTATGTTACTAACAAAGTTTTTGAAACAAAGTTAGATTAAATAAATGTTATAGTTTCTATAGACAATCCAATGCTCTGGTAGGCGGTGAAGATTTTGTTCGTTAAACAATTTTTATGTCGTATTATTATAAATAACAACAAAAAACACATATAAGCACTTTTGTTTTGATGGAAATTATTTAAAATTACACAAGTTTAAAGGTCATTTCGTTCCGGAAAAATTTGAAACGTGACTGACAATTTATGATTTCAGCTCTAGTTTTCGCGATGTAACGTTAAATCAAAAATAAAGGCACAAATTGCTTTATTTTATTGTTTTCGTTAGCAAGTCAAAACAAAGCAAGTTGCCAGTTCAGTTATTGAATAAAAAAATGTGTATTCCTGAAAAATAACTTTGATAATAAATTTGCAAGTGGCCGTGTAAAATAAACTCAACTTGCAAATGGATTTTTTTCATATTCTTACGAAAACAAAAAAATTAAGCAATTTAATCTTAATACTTTTAACCCACTTATGTATATTACCCACTGCATGTCGAGTCGAAAGAGGCAAACAATTGTAGGGCAATATAAGAAAAGATAAACAAACTCACTGTTCAGAGCTTTGGTATAGTTTCAAGTAGGTCTTGAGTGTTTGTAATTCTCACTCGCTTTGCATTTTTTTTTTTTTTGTAAAATATCTCAAGCTGCTCCAAAAGTCTTTGGAACATGTTTCCTGTAGTGCGAGTCACTAACTTTTTTAACGATAATCGAATCGTTAAAATAAATATAACGCAAATTTATCGAATATGCTATTCAGTAAAATTTTTAACGATATTCGCTGTCGTTAAAAGTCAGCTTTTACTTTAATCAATTTTTTGTCGATATTTTAGCGACAATAATTTAGGTTGTGTTTATTTAATCGATAAAATCTATGTTATGTTTTAAATAACTTACATACATACAAAGATATATTCATATGTATATGTATAAACAAAAACAAAATCCTAAATTTAAAATTTACAAAATAAGCAAATTATGAACAAAAACAAAATTCTAAATGTAAAATTCACAAAAAAAATATAAAACCACAAATTAACCCTTCGTCTTACACATGAGTCTGGCCAGAGCTTTTTCAATGTATTTTGAATGAAAAGCATGTGTAACACGGGGGGCTAAGAACAATTTCATTTGTTTTTATTTTATTCTCTTTTGTGCTTTTCGTTTTTTTTTAACATTTTGTAGACAAAGATGCTACAAAAAAACAGCTGTTAGCAATCGTTAAAAATATGTTACTGAATTACACTATCGTTACTGCAAGCGAATATTTATAACGAAAAATATAACGATTGTCGGATCGTTAAAAGTTAGTGAATCGCACCACTGATGATCTGGCCTAAGCAACTTGTCTTTAGAAATATAGTACGTCATAACTAAAACTTATTATTTTCTGCTGACAATAAGCGCTTCTTTTAACATGCCAACAAAGCACTCATAAAGGGATTTTTTTAATGGCTAACTTTATAAGCCTTTTAGTGCCTTTTTTCTATAATTTTCGTAAACCCTACATATTTTTATTTTTTTCGCTTTAAAACTTCTTCGTTTTTTTTATTTTTAATTTTTTTTAATCCATCTTTATTAAATTATTTGATTACATATTTACATATTTCGAGATTTTATCTATAGATATTACAGCGAATTATATTTTTAATCACAGATATTGAGTAACTTTATATACTAAAATGTTTAAAGGAAAAATAGAAAAACCTTTATATGACAAAAAGAAAAACCTTTTTCGCTGTCAGCACTAAAATATTAGCTTTTTTGTGCATTTTATTCTTTATCATTTACTGCCGTATAAAAGCTCTCTTATTGCAGCGCTCTATTATGCGCTTTTTCTCTTAAGTGCTTCAAAAAACACATTTTTTTGATGGGTATGAAAATCTATATTTTAATCTGAATTGAAATTTAAATACAGTTGGTGAAATTGGTCCTAAAACTTGAAATTTTTGATAAAATTTTTTCGGTCAAACTACTGAGGAGATTTAGAAAAAATTTTTCAACAACCTAATAATAATTTTGAAATTCTGATATTGGGGAAACCCTGCTCAAGCTGAAAGTACATTTATTTTTTAAAAAGCGTGAAAACTAGAGCTGATGAAAAATAAGAAGTTTATTTCTTAAGAAAAAAATTTTAATTCTAGCAAATCAAAAATTTTATGGAAATTAAAATTGAATTGATATGAATTAAATGATATGCAAATTTAATGCCTTAAAACCAGGGCTGTGGAGTCTTCAAGAAATAGTTCTAACTACGACTCCGACTCCATCTACTGAAATTTTTTAAGTACGACTTCGACTCCGATTCCAACTCCTACTCCGACTCCTACCCTAACCTTGATGCTAAATGTATATGAGAGGGGTCCTTGTTTGTCTTTAAACTCTTTTTATACCCACACCACAAAAGTGCAGAGGGTATTATGCGTTTGTGCTGATGTGTGTAACACCTTGAAATATTAATAATTTTTCATTCTTAACTTTTAATTGCATTTAAATAATTTCAATACCAAATTTTAATACATTCCTTACGGTTTAAAAGTTAATACAGTGTTTACCAGGAGCGGGATTTATGAGGTCTTTGGTAAATTACGGAACATTCTTTGCGAAATTAGGTAATGTGTTTTTTTAGTGCTATGAAACTCTGGCAGTTCAAAACTTTACTACAAGAGCATTATTTGCTACAATTTTATGCGTATTAAAGTGTTTTTCGAGAATGGGCTTAGTATGATAAATTATAGACCGATCGCCACGAAATCTGACAGTGTAATTTTTAGTCTTATAAAACTGCGATAGACCAAATTTTGTTAAAATAGGATTGTTCTTTACGGCACACTAAACTAATTTTAAATTATGGGCCGATCTTCACTTCCATTATTGCATATATAATTAAATAAAATGAATTTTTGCAAAATCTTATATCAATCCGTGCATTTTGTCAACAATTATGCGAGTTTTAGTAACAATGTTATACATTCTTTAGGGCGATTGTTCTACATTTAGCGCTATAGCTCCTGTTCTACAGAACAGATTTTTGTGGAATATAATTCCAAACTGCTTTTGGATAGCTAGAAATATTGAGACACCAAGGTGTGCCCCGGTAGCCTAGCTGGTAGAGAGCTAGTCTAACAATGGCGTGGTTGCGGGTACGATTCCCGTAAGAGACTCTGGTTTCTGTCCTGCAGACAAGCGTAGAGCTTCGCGAAATTAGCTTAGGGAACTAAAAAATATTATTAATATTTTTTTTGGATCGAAAAAGAGCGTGTTTTCAGCAGACGGACAGGCAAATTATATTTGAACATGTTATTACTGGAGCTATCGAATTACTTTTTTAGCTAAATGTTAATGATTTCTCACATATACGAGAGTGCAACCTATTCGGGACCCATGGAAAATAATGCTTATTTGTCCATATGCCCATTTGCAATTAGTCCTTGTGCCAATAAGAACGTATGTGACAATAGACAGCCAGCCAGCCTACCATCCAGCCGGACGGACATCGTTATATCGATCGGTATACTTTAAGGTGGGTCCAGAAATCATATTTTAAGGCGTTACACACATCAGCACAAATGCATAATACCCTCTCAACTATTGTGGTCTGGGTATAAATAATTTTAATCATACAAATTGATCAATTCTAAATGACGAGTAGCAGAGTTTTCTTCTGTTATTAGATTCGGTGAATTTGTATCTTCTGATGAAAAATAAAAAGTATGTTTGTTATATGTTTGCCAAATTGAAAATTAATAATCATCCACATAAAACAGCAATAATCAATATTTATACTCCAGAATAAATAAACTTTAAGTTATCCGTCATTGTTCATCAAACTGCTCCAAAAAAATAACTTTATCTATTGATAAGCACATACATACATACAAATGTTAAAACATGCACACATATAACAATCACAATTATTCAATGCTTTTGGGAATTGTATGAATAAAGAGAATTTCACAAGCAAGAACATGCAATTGGTAACAAAGGACATGTTGTGGTGAATCATGCAGTGACAACTTTCGTTTGTTTAGTTGATCTTTAGTAATATCTTCGTATTTACTACTGAAAAACAATAAACTTGTTATTTGATTGGTATAAATGAACATCTCTGGTATGAAGGCAAAAAAAAAAAAAAAAAAATTCATTTCATTGATTATTTTATTTTATTAAGTATGAATGTTTTTGCAATCACCTGATGTCGTTCTCTGCTGCACTTTGCAATTATATTGCTTGTTGCATATATTTAACAAAGATTATATCTGGGGCTTGGCGTTAAAAGGGCCAATGTCAAAATATTTACTTTTCAGAAAATTTAAGTAAATAAAATTGAAAATGGATAATCAACAGCAAATTTCGATCCACCATTACCATTGGTTAAGGATAGATGTGTGACTGTAGACTAGGGATGGGCAATTTGAAAAAATATATCGATATATATCGAATCGATATTGTTTTAGAGTATCGATATTTATTATTGCAAAAATATCGATATATCGAACGTATTTTGCTGAAACTATTACCAAATTAAAAAATTCAGTATACCTTTGTACAAACATATGTATGAACAAATTAATTATATGTAATTGCATTGTTACTTTTTATTGTTTCATTTTTTTTTTAAAAATTGATAAAAACAAAAAAATTTAATCAAAACAAAAAATTCAATTATAACAAAAACAAAAGGGAAGAATTCAAAAAACCATAAGAAAAAAAAATAAATTACGAAAAATTTAAATGGAAGTAAATAAGTCATGGAAGTACCAACTTTCCTTAAAATCCGAATTGAACCCCAAAAGTACCAACTGGTTTTAGTCAAACCAGTAATCATCAGATATGGACATCAGGAGCACTCTCTGTTTTATGTGCACTCCAGACAATCTGCTTCTCGTATCCGGCACTGCTTCTTATAAATGCCAATTATTTTAGATCTTCATATTTGTTTAAAAAAAAACATATGATGCATCCAATGATTCCAATTCTTAAAAAGCATATTCAGCCCAATTATGAATAAAAATTCCCCGGGAGTTTTCTCCCTTCTCCCATTTGTTCTATGTTAATTCAATTGTAGAAATGGGGAAAGGGAAAAAACTCCCAGGGAATTTTTATTCGTAATTGGGCTGATTGTTTAAAAAACGGCTGACTTTAAAAAATATCGAATTCGATAGTCGTATTTCAATATCGATACATCGATATATCGGTATTTAAAATATCGGCGATATATATCGATTATATTTTTTTTTAATATCGATATTTTGATATATCGATATTTTTTGCCCATTCCTACTGTAGACTGCCAGGCGCCGCAGTAGTACAAACGATGAGAATGTAGTTGTTCTTGAAACTAGTAAATTCGACACGAGTTCAATCCCGTGTTCAGTCAAGAATAAAATTATTGAAAAATTTTTTTAATTCATTTCATGTTTGTATATTCCTTCCTTCACTAAAAAAAATTAATAAAAATTAAATGAACTTAAGCGTAATTAAAATATGAAAAACTTGAATTAAAACCAACAGTTCAATGAAAAATAAAATTTAAGTTTCCTACCAAATTTTTTTTAACGGTTTCCTTTGATTTGTAATGGTGTTTAAATTTTAAGATCCGATCTTGATTTTAAATAAAACACAAATTATTTGGGAAATTATTGTCATTTCTGTTTGTTATAATGAACATTTTGGTATGGTTCAATTATGTATGGAACAAAATATCGCCCAAATGGACGCCGCGACCTCAGCAGCACACCTCCATTCGATGGTCCAAATTTTCGATGACGCTGAGGCATAATTGAGGTTCTTTGCCGTTAATGTGCCGAATTATCTCATCCTTTAGCTCTTGAATTGTTGCTGGCTTATCGACGTACACCTTTTCTTTCAAATTACCCCAAAGAAAGAAGTCCAACGGTGTCAAATCACACGATCTTGGCGGCCAATTGACATCACCACCACATGAGATAACCCGGCCAAAAGACCCATTGTTTCGTTAGCTGTGTGGCAAGTGGTAGCGTCCTGTTGAAACCAAATATAATCCACATCCATATCTTCCAATTCGGGCTATAAAAAGTTCGTTAGCATCTTACGATAGCGAACACCATTCACAGTAACTGCCTGACCGGGCTCATTTTGGAAATATACGGATGATGCCATAGCTCATAAACCGCACCACAGTCACAGTCACTATTTGCGGTTGCATTGATTTTTCGACAATCACTCTTGGATTATCATTCATCCAAATGCAGCAATTTTGCTTGTTGACGAATCCAATGAGGTGAAAATGTGCCTCATCACTGAATCACGAAGTGCACGATATGCATTTTGATTTTAACCCCCTTTATCATAATAAGCCTGAATAACTTTTACGCGTTGCTCGATTGTGTATCTTTCCATGGTTCAATTTGAGTTACTCGGAAATTGAGAAATGTCAAATGAAATGCAAAAAAAACTTGTAGTTTATGTGTGGTTCACATAAACTTCTCCTTTATTCTTTACTCTCTCTGTTTAAAGAGAAAATGTGTTGTAATTTTTCTAAGTGGAGTTATGACCACACGCAGAGAAAAAATATGGTTGGGCATGGTTACGGCAACAACACTACATTTAATGTAACAATATATTGTTGTCGTACACAAATAATTGTCATTTTTCTTTAATATCAACAATATTATAGTTACTGTAAACAAGTCAATGTTTATCGCAATTATTAATTTGAGTATTGTTGATCGAAAAATAATTATTTTTCTAACAACTAAATTATGATAACTTTCTAAACATATTATTTTAATCACAACCATATCATGATATTTAATAGCCATAACATCATAACTTTCTATACATTTATCATATTATGTTTAAGATGTAATCAAACTATTTGTACTCCAATAATATTATGTAAGCGCCATTTGTAAAATAATTTTGTATCAGTTGTGTCATTTATTTTATATGTGAGCGGTTAATCAATTTAAAGATAAATTCCCATAAAAAAATATGTTTAAAGAAATTAAAAAAATTAAAATATTAGCGGAGTTCATTCCGTATTAGTGATTTAATAGTGCAAATGCAAAATATCGTAGTTTTTTTGTAGAATCCAAAAACAAAACACACAGAGATTTCATTATATTTTATAAAAGTTTTACGATATTTCTGTGGTTTTCATGGGCAACCGCATGTGTCTAAAAACAAATTTTTCAGGAGAGCCGAAAAACAATTCTTTATCCTACTATGGGCTAGGTTTTGCAGATTTTGAATTTGCTCTTTTGCAAGCCTTATATTGAACTCCGCTGTTTGATTCACATTAAGAAAAATTGTAAAAAGCCACAAAATACAAAATCGATGCAAAAAAGTTTTAATTTATTTTATATTTTTATGACAGTTATGATAGGGGCTGTATCATAATATGATTGCTTCTATATTAATTATGATTAACATGATGATAATATGATTCCTTCTTAGCTTATTATGTTTAACATGACAATAATATGATTAGTTCCTAACTTATTATGATTAACATGACAATAATTTGATAACTTCTTTACTTAGTATTATTAACATAACAATAATATGATTATGGCAAAAATATTATGATGTAATATGACGAGTATATTTAGTCATAATATGATTCAATAATAATCCTAATATGGTGAATACAATCATAAATTTTATCATAATATGATGCTCTTAGAATATGTTTACCACAACAATATTTTTTCTTTGCGTGCACGTGTAGCAAATGAGCGACATAATCTTTGACTTAGACACATATTGTATTTGGATAGGAAACTTTAGGTTTTTAATTTTTTTTCAAGAATCAGAAATTAAGAAAAAAAAGATGTTTTTTTGTTGACATTGGCCGTCATAACAAGATCAATAAAAAACAGAAAATTATTATTTTCAGTGTTACAACGTTTATTGAATTGAAAGAATACAAATAATAAAAATAGTAGTAAAGTAAAGAAATAATAAAACCTGCGTTTAGAAAAAACTTCTTATATTACGGTAAATTGCGTTCTTCTTCCAAAGCTGCCGAGTTGTCCGCGATGTTGTCATAGCACAAAAGATTATTAGATTAAACTGGACTCCTTATACAAATTGAAGCTAGAAGGCTGTTTCAGCAAAGTAAAAGAGAATGAAAAAAAGACACCCAATGCAACGATCAACTCGAAAAAGCAAAATGTTGGCATTGGCCCTTTTACCACCTATACACAGTCATATAACAAGTGCATGTTCCAAAATTCATGCATAAAATAAATTCTGTGGCATTTTGACAAAACATCTTAAGTCGAGATAGGATAGCAAAAAAAATTTAAAAAAAAACTCGATGAAAAAATCATTTTTAGCAAATAATAAAATTAACCGAAATTAAAGAAAAATTTCGTTTATAATACAAAATTTTTAAATCGTAAACAAAAATATTTTTTGAAGGAAAATTCGTATAATTAACAGAATTTTTTCCAACTTTTTAAATTTGACTTAAGATGTTTTGTCAAAAGGACACAGAATTATTGTAAACAAAAATTAAAAATGAAAATAATGCACAGCTGCTGTAAATGCTCGGAGCTTATGTCGGATGAAAATGTACACATACGTTTGAAAGCACCAATTATAAATCGTCTGTGAGTCCGATACATATAATGCTTTCTGTAAATATATTCATACACACACACAGAAACTTTTTACGACAAATTTGTTGGCATTCTTTACCAAATAGTACGTATGAGTAATATTTTAATAAACAAATGCTACTCATACTACAAATCATTTTCAATATGAGCTATGACATGTCGGCTACACAGAACGGTGTTTTTTTTATCGGAAAAAGGGATGTAGCGAAACGCCCCACAGTGGTTCGGCTTCATACGATTGGCGGCATTAAATATAAGGAAACATGGTAGAGCCTTGAATTTCGGTATGGACTAATATTTGCTTGTGATAAAAGAATACTGCAAATATGAAAAAAATCCGAGCATAACCACGCCTACTTCCCATATAACACAAAAGTTAAAAATCATTATAGAGTCACAATTTTTTGCTCATTGCAATTTTATGATAATATTAAGCAATGGTGAAAACATTAGCAATATCTGCTAACAACCACGCCTACCTCTCACACAAAATGACCACAAAAAATCCAATATTTTTCTTATTAGCAAAGCTAGATCGATTAAAACAGCTACACAGGCTTAAATGTTCGTGTTTTTTATTTGATTAAAATATAAATAAAATGCGCAATACCATGCTTGTGAATGAAATTTGTCCTAACTTTTTTTAGTTTTTTACACCGGAATTGCTTAGGGGCAGCTGAATGTTATCGTTAGCTGAGACTTCAAGCTTTAATTTGATATACATAAGTCTCGGGCTAGAGGTCGTCGGAGATCAATATAAACAAGCCATAGAAGTTGGAGAAAATAAATATTTTTGGACAATTTTTAATAGTAAAATAATTTTTTTTTTAATTTTCAAAACTTTTTTTTATTTGCATATATATAATTTATAACATCCAATTGTAAAAATAAAATTATTGTGGTGTTGTAACAAGAGTATTTTAAAAGCATGAAGCGATAGAAAGTGGCATATATTATACGGCCATTTCAAACGCATTCACTTAGGTCAACTTTGAATGTCTCTGGAGAAAAAAGTAATAAAGCTATAAGCCTAATATTTTGGATACATAATAATTAGAGAGTTTATTACAAACTGTGGAAAAAACAGGTAGATCAGCAGACATGAAAAAAATTAATTAATGCCGCTCTTGAACCAGTGTGCGCCCTTTCGCCGATACGATATCGATACTCAAAGAGAAGTATCGGCGATACCGATATCAATTTTAAATTTAAAATTAAGATAAAATAAAAAAATCAAGCCAGGTATTTTTTATACTAACCCTAGAAGGAAGCGAACTGACACCAAAGTAGTGCCGTGATAGGTCTTTCGCGATATAAGACCGGTTCTAGTTCTAACACTTTATATGAATAAGACCAATCACTTGTTCATGGGGTTGTCATTGGAGGGGGACTTTTGACACCATTTTACCAGTCCCAGATCTATTCTCAATGAACGTGCTTAGTGTCAGTTATCCTAGAATTAAATTAAAGAATCAAATTTTAGAAAGTACAAACAAATCTGTCATTACTTTGTCTAACTTTTTGTTCTTCAAAAGCCAGTTAAGGGATTGGTTCTACTTTCGCTGGTCATGAGTCCTTTCATTTTGTACTTGTTCTATTTTCACAAATCCCAGGACCAGTCTGTTGGACCAATTGACACAAATTTCCCGCAGGGAAATTACAGTGTAAGGGATTATTAATATTTAAAATTGATTTTAATAAAATTTTTAATACAACGAATTTGAATTAAAAAATAAAAAAAGATAATTTAGTCATACTTTAATAATAAATACGGAATAAAATAAAAATAAAAAAAATTTAATTATTTAAAAAAAAACACCGTTTAAGAGGTTGTTATTCAAAAATTAATACTAAAAAGATTTTTATTGGTAAACAAAGTATTCGCAACATTTGCGGAAATAGACGATATCGCAAACCTGCTTGAAGCAGACCTGCAGTGGAAAATAGTCTCTAAGATGCGACAGAACTCATTTGAAGACTTAAGTATTTCTGCGCCATGCAAGAAAGCAAGCGAATCTGCGCAGCAGATTTAAGGTATCTCTAGACTTCTTGTTTAACTGAACCACAGCATAGGATGGTCAACCTTCTCAAACTTTCTTATGAGATTTTCACAAACGCTCCAAAGGTCATCTCTTGTAGACTTGCTAGAACTTTTGCTAGGTGTACAGGTGACCGTGTGTTTTAACTTCCGGAATTCAGAGTCATGCTAAGTAGCTCAATAAGACGTTTTGTCTTTGAAATTTTCGAGCTTTGTATCGAAGGTCAAGAATAGTAGTTATACAATAGATTTCATTATTTTCTAAACCATAAAATCTTTCATTCAGGGCTGGCGATAAGTGAATCGCCAATTTTCGGGGCTATAAACTAATCTGCATCTCAGATTATTCATTTATTGTATTTTCTTATAATGTTCGCAGACTGCTAATTAGCAGAATCGCATCAGACAATGTTGCAGGGATTTTGCTCGCGGATTTGATGGTCTCTTAGCAGTAACCCACAATTTGTGGCAAAATGATTTTTAGTGACACCATAATCATTAAAAATAGACAGAAAAACTTTAAAACCTCCAAAATATACAATATTTATCAATATAAGAAAATTTTACTCCTATGGTGCAAAGCACTTGCTAAAGCTACAGGTCCATACCAAGCGTTCAATGCGTTTATGCATCTGTCCATAAAGTAACACAGACAACGCGTAGTATGCCTATACGTATCGAAAGCGTAAATTTCCTTTACTTTCTACTTTAGCATTCATCTCGAAAAAGGTCAAACAAGTAGTATAGAACACGTGGTGTGGACCTCTAGAGTTAAAAGAAACTTTTAAGTATTCTGTTTGATTTAATGCTCTGCTTTTGCATCTTATGCAAAAAATAAGTAGAGAAAATTAAATTGTTTGTTCAAAAAAAAAAAAAAAAAAAAGCAAACAGTATCGTCGTATCGACTGTTAAATATTGCCGCACAGTGGCGCCTTTTGACTTTTTTCGTTGCAAAAATCATAACTTTTGAACTGATTAAGATATTTAAAAATTTTAAAAAGCATTTGAAAGGAAACTTCTTTAGCTTTAATATACATGATTTGCAAGGTCATAGGTTAGGCGCGGCACTGTGCACAGTGTCTGCTTTCGACTGTTTATATTACAAACATCATAACTTTTGAGGTAAGAAAGATATTTTAATAAAAATGAGTATCATTATTGGCCATAGCTTTGTGGAGGCACAGTGCACAGTGGTTTTTTTTTGTTGAAAACATCATAATTTTTTAAGTTACCAAGAAATTTGTAATGGGGAAAAAACACTGGATTTTTAAATCTTTTAGGATCAAAATAAGTGCTCGTTTATTGTGATAGGCATTGGACACGGTGACACGTTTGACCTTTCTTGTCGCAAAAATCATATATTTTGAAGTAATGATATTTTTAAAATTTCTCAAACATTTAAAACACAACTTTTTGTGCTTTGAATGGCATTCTTATAGGGAAGTCTAGAAAAAAATGCTACTCTAATATAACATGTTATATTTTATATCGTTTACTGTAGACTTGATTATTTCTGAAGACTCCTTTGCATATTTAAAAAATATCGGACGGCAAAAATGGACTGACGATGGGCGAGGATTTTTCCAATGCTCAGAGATTTCACTTCTAAGCCGTAAAGGAACTATAAAAGCCATCAACATATTTGCATCTGTAATAGTTATGTCAGTTGTCGATATTGTTTGTTTGTAAGCACTTTGACCAGATGATCCATCACATCCCCACTTGCTTATCAATGTTAGCCTATCTGGAAGTAATGCTCTTTATTCTAGGCCACAATTAACTGGATTATATACAACTGCAGTTTTTATTTTACTTAGTATAAAAACCAAGTTTTAAAACTACCTGCCTATTTTCATAATGTGTTCTTAAATTTAAATAAATAAACAAATTCCAATAATTATGCCTACCTGATTGACACAAGAAAATATTGTTTATAAATAAGGCTACATACATATTTATAAGTAGGCACATATGCATACTAGGGGTATAACTTTTGAACAATTTTTTAAATTATCAAAAAATACCTATCCATGCCATATAGACCATGAAAATCTATGATAAAAATTGGGGTCACTTTTTCGCGGGCGTTAAAAAAGTTCCCCCCCCAAATCACTTTGAAGTTTAGTATTTGTATTTTTTTTTGTTAATTAAAAATACAATATCTCAATCGTAAAAACAAAAAACATTCAGTTCTATTTTACTATTTCACAAATAAGCCTTATACCACCAATTATACTACACCCAAACAGTTAAAATTATGTTAAAATAACACGGAAACTCTTTTTTTGAACAAAATGGAAAAAACGGTTTGGGGGGGAGGTTTTTTATCCAAATTGATCTCAAAAAACTGTTTTCTTGATATATACATCAGTGGCCACCCCGTCGTGATAGGTATTTTTTTTGGTTATACCCCTAATGCATACATTAACAGAAGTATGTCAGTCAGTTCCACTTATATTTACATTTTTGTGCTGTAAGATAACATAAAATATTAAAATTTTGGTAGCTTTTTTCCTTATTTGGCAATTTTTTTTTTTTATTTTTGGTTGCAAAAATATCTTGGCTGTGGCAACGCTGGCTATAAGATTTTAACATCTTTCTTTAAATTTCAAGAAAACCTGCATTTTTTTGTGGCCCAATTTAGCGAAATTATTTAAAGTACTGTGTAGTAAAAATGCTAAAAAAATATGGGCGTAACCATTTTTGCCCATTTTTAGATATTCTGTATTTTATTTGTAAAAAGTACCTAAATATAGGGTGTCTGAAAACCGGCAACTGCCAAAAAAGTAGGGCATCTGGTGGACATTTTCTTACTTATTTTAATAAACAATAGATATACCTTTAAAACAATACCAAAAAAGTAGTGATCACATGGCAATATTTCTGACACTTCAATTCTAAAATGTCGACTTTAAGGAGCTCCACCAGCTATAATTCTTATCCAATTAAGAAAAACGTTTTTGAATTCTGATCAGTAAAATGGTCTTTATACGATGTGTTCATTCATTTTACAAAATTTTGTCATCAAATTTTGTATTTTTGCCACGGTTTTTGGGAAAAGGCGCCACAGTGCGCCGACACCGATATATCGGCAAACATTGGGTATCGCTATATTGGGTAGTGGTATTTATTACATCTGTAATACTTTTATAATAAAGGTGTAATCTCTCTCATAACGATTTTTTTTTTTGGCTTAAGGCCTTTCTGTCGAACGCCAAAGAAATGCTTTATTGAATTCAACATGTTAGAATTAAGAATTCGGATCAATTTATGTTCTACGATTTTTCGCTGTGCGTAATAAACATTTTGTACCAGAATATGTTCAGAAATATTGCAAAATTTTGCATAATATCTTAACTTTTTAAACAAAATTGTTTAATAAAAAATTTAGGAACTTTCCTATACATTTTTCGGCCAATTTCACCAAGTTCAGTTAAAACTAACTATTACTTTACTTTCCAGTTAACAATATGTTGTTGACAGTTGAAACTGAAAGTTAATTAAAACTGAACTTGGTGAAATTGACCGTTAAAGTTCTAAAACTATACATACACTTTTTCGAATATTCGTATTCTTTTTTTTTTCATCAAGTTTGATGTTTCTAACTTAAAAAAGGTTATATGTTAGATACGTCTTTTGTAATTGAAAGTTACGATAAACAATTACACACGAACGTATAAGCCAGGGCTGTGAAGTCGAAGTCGGTTTTGTACCGGAGTAAATAATAAAATAAATTAAAAATTCATAATTCAAAATAAAAATGTTTCGAAATTTTTTACAAAATCATTTTCAATGCAAGAGTAGGAGTCGGAGTTGGAGTCGAAGTTTGAATCAGACTTAAAAAATTTCAGGGGATAGGGTCGGAGTAAGAACAATTTTTTGACGACTCCACAGCCCTGGCATGAACAACCAATATACATATCGCACTCTAAATACTAAAGGGTCACAACTCAAAATTCTTAAATTTTCAGTAGAGACAAAAAAAACGGGTTTCAAAATTCTTAAATTTTCAGTAGAGACAAAAAACGGGTTTCTTTTTATATGCCCTCTAATACTCCAAAGAAGGATTCAGTTGTTTTTTTTTCGCAAAATACTAGAGAAATTGATCAAAGATTTCTATAGTGCGTAGATATGACCACTTTAGTATTTATGGTGCGATATGTACATATAAAGCAGGGGTTTCCATTTCTTTGCACAATTGTGCAAACCACTACAAACACATATTTTTATGCTCTTCAATTCAGTCGTCGGTGTGACTTCGACAAGTGTACATGTTTAGCGGATGCTATATTATTTTGTTTCATCTTACACTCAAAAATAATGTGCGGTCAAAAATGCTTTTGGTAACATCCAATGCCTTGCGTGCAATATTTAGAGTCTAAATTTTAAGACTTAAATGCAGAGTAATATAACATTTCTATTTAATTTTAACATAATTTAAATTGTTGAAAATATATAACAGCAAAGCTAACGTAAATTTAATGAAGTAACTTTTTTTAACAATAACATTTACTGCAACGTTTAAGCTAACGATATGTGTTTTGTTTGTGAAAACAATTCTTTGATACCTGTAAAAGGGTCCCTTTTGCTTTCTTTAAAAAGACGTACCTAAATGCAGAAAAAATTAAATTAATTAAGAAAAAATAGCCGAAAGAATTTGTTGGTATTTTGCTTGTAAAAATATTTTGGTTTCTGTACCAATCGCGTCGGTGGGTTTTTTCTTTCTTTGAAAACCCTTTTCTTAAGTAAGTAGAAATATTTAAAAAACAAGTAAAAAAGTCTTGTTTTTCTACAATTTATGTGTAAATAACCTGTACACATAAAAGCAAATGTGACAGTAGGTAAAATGTTTGGGTAAGAAGATGTGTTTTATTGATGTATTAATGAAACTTTATTGTTTAGCACTATTTTTATTGCTTACTTTTTTATGCTACAATTATTTGACCGAGCCCAAAGAGTTAAGGCTCAGTAAGTCTTTACTTTCTGGTCTGTTACGAACCTGCTGATTTCTTTTTGTTATTAAAAAACCTGTGAAATTGATTAGTTGTTCTGTTCTGTTGCGGTTCAGTTTGATAAAATCAAAAACTTGTAAAGTAATTGTAAGTGACCGCAAAATAAATAATAAAAAATTCGTTAGTTAAATTTTATTTCTTCAAATTTATGTGCATAAAAGTTATTGAAATAAAACAATGGATGGTGCAAAACTAATAAATTTGTCATAAATGGCTACAGTTGCTACAGAAAAAGAAACTTTTACAATTTTGAAACAGAACGGCACGGAACAGAACAGAAACAGAAAGTAAAGACTAATTCTGCCTTTAACCTTACTAATTTATTGTAATTATTAAACGTAACTTTGACCTGTTATAATGACTTTATACATTTTTGCAGGCAAACTCATGTGCACATTTGGTATTTTCTAAAAAGTTATGATATACGATTAGCTAGAATAAAAATGTATGCACAGATGTTTGAAGTATGAGCAACCCAACACCGTGAATACCATTTCTATCCTGAACTAAAAAAAAATTCATTGACGTGCCTCTCTTTATTCGGCACTACTTACCTATGCGAACAAATTTTTTCGGATTTAAAATTTATTTGTTCCAAGCAACGTAATAAATTAAGTTCATCCCATTTGAAAAGCATTCTACTATTACAAAACTGCCATAAAAGTATAAATTTAGAAGATTTTATTTTATAACTTGTAGAACACAAGGGAAAAAAATTAAAAATTTTTTGTGTTGCTAGAAAATTTGTAGCAGTTCTTTACCAATTCAATGTCGCTGATTTTAAAACTGCACTTTTTTTCTATCAGCTGTGATTTGCGTGCAATATTTATTTTTTATGAATTTTTAAAACATAAAAATCTTTAATTTTTTACAATTGTTTGATAAGATATTTGAAACTGATTTAGAGTAAAAAAGCTTCCGAATAAAAAAAGTGTAGTTTTAAAATCAGCGACATTGAATTGGTAAAGAATTGCTACAAATTTTTTATCAACACAAAAAATTTTTAATTTTGTACCTTTGTGTTATACAACTTATAAAATATATTACTAACATTTTATTTCGGCTGTAAATAAATGCATTCTCTCAATTTGCTTACTCTCTGGTACTCACTAACACACAACCAAAAAAATTTTGGAAATCCCTGATATAAAGGAACACACTTTAAATCAGGGGTTTCCATTTCTTTGCACAATTGTGCAAACCACTACAAACACATATTTTTATGCTCTTCAATTCAGTCGTCGGTGTGACTTCGACAAGTGTACATGTTTAGCGGATGCTATATTATTTTGTTTCAGCTTACACTCAAAAATATTGTGCGGTCAAAAATGCTTTAGGTAACATCCAATGCCTTGCGTGCAATATTTAGAGTCTAAATTTTAAGACTTAAATGCAGAGTAATATAACATTTCTATTTAATTTAAACATAATTTAAATTGTTGAAAATATTTAACAGCAAAGCTAACGTAAATTTTATTAAGTAACTTTTTTTAACAATAACATTTACTGCAACGTTTAAGCTAACGATATGTGTTTTGTTTGTGAAAAAAAATTCTTTGATACCTGTAAAAGGGTCCCTTTTGCTTTCTTTAAAAAGACGTACCTAAATGCAAAATTATTATGAAAAAAAATAGCCAAAGGAATTTGTTGGTATTTTGCTTGTAAAAATATTTTGGTTTCTGTACCAATCGCGTCGGTGGGTTTTTTCTTTCTTTGAAAACACTTTTCTTAAGTAAGTAGAAATATTTAAAAAAACAAGTAAAAAAGTCTTGTTTTGCTACAATTTATGTGTAAATAACCTGTACACATAAAAGCAAATGTGACAGTAGGTAAAATGTTTGGGTAAGAAGATGTGTTTTATTGATGTATTAATGAAACTTTATTGTTTCGCACTATTTTTATTGCTTACTTTTTTATGCTACAATTATTTGACCGAGCCCAAAGAGTTAAGGCTCAGTAAGTCTTTACTTTCTGTTCTGTTACGAACCAGCTGATTTGTTTTTGTTATTAAATAACCTGTGAAATTGATTAGTTGTTCTGTTCTGTTCTGTTGCGGTTCAGTTTGATAAAATCAAAAACTTGTAAAGTAATTGTAAGTGACCGCAAAATAAATAATAAAAAATACATTAATTAATTTCTTAAAATTTATGTGCATAAAAGTTATTGAAATAAAACAACGGATGGCGCAAAACAAATTTGTCACAAACTTTTACAATTTTGAAACAGAACGGCACGGAACAGAACAGAAACAGAAAGTAAAGACTAATTCTGCCTCTCTTTATTAGGCACTACTTACCTATGCGAACAAATTTTTTCGGATTTAAAATTTATTTGTTCCAAGCAACGTAATAAATTAAGTTTATCCCATTTGAAAAGCATTCTACTATTACGAAACTGCCATAAAAGTATAAATTTAGAAGATTTTATTTTATAACTTGTATAACACAAGGGAAAAAAATTAAAAATTTTTTGTGTTGCTAGAAAATTTGTAGCAGTTCTTTACCAATTCAATGTCGCTGATTTTAAAACTGCACTTTGTTTTCTATCAGCTGTGATTTGCGTGCAATATTTATTTTTTATGAACTTTTAAAACATAAAAATCATTAATTTTTTACAATTGTTTGATAAGATATTTGAACTGATTTAGAGTCAAAAAGCTTCCGAATAAAAAAAGTGTAGTTTTAAAATCAGCGACATTTCATTGGTAAAGAATTGCTACAAATTTTTTATCAACACAAAAAATTTTTAATTTTGTACCTTTGTGTTATACAACTTATAAAATATATTACTAACATTTTATTTCGGCTGTAAATAAATGCATTCTCTCAATTTGCTTACTCTCTGGTACTCACTAATACACAACCAAAAAAATTTTGGAAATCCCTGCTTTAAATTATGGTCTTGCACATATTTATTGTTTGGAAAACGTATTAAGGTCACTTCAGTATTTCAACTGTCTTTATCTTGAAATATGTTTTAAACATGTATTAGAAAATCCCAACCAAAAATCCTATAAATAAAATCATTAATTCATAGTGTCAATTTAAAATCCATTCAAATGAAATTGTTTATATTAAAAATAAAATTATTTTAATCACAAATAAAGTATCCTAACAATAAACAATTCCAGCAGTTGTTTACAATTTTGCTAAAAATTTGAATTGTTTTACATAGAAACAATATCCTTGAGATAAACAATTATTTTTTTGTCATATTTTACGATTATAATTCTGCTTCATAGATTTTATTATGCAAGCCTAAAAATTAATTCAGTTTGTCTTTGCGGTCAATGGGAGTTGCCTATTCTTTAAATGTTTAAAAAAACCAAACCCAAAACAGAAACACAAACTTAGTGGTGATTATATCAGGCCTATGAGGATTATTTTTTTCCTTAAAATTTTGATACAAAATTATATTTCTCCCAAGACTATTAGCACTAATGAAAACATTTTTGCGCATGAATAAACACCAAATTTGTTTCCTTTTATGTCCTTTCAAGAAAAAAAAAAAAAAAAAAATCCCAACATAAAACACAATTTTTTATATGGAAAGAATTCCATTAAAAAAAAATTTTTGTTTTAACCATTGTAGCCTTAAAAAACATTTTCTGTAATTAATGTTATTAAATTGATTGTAAAACTGTTTTTATTCTAATAAAATTTTTACTTAGAATGAATAAATTTTTAAATGTTTCTGTTTTACTGACAATTATAAAAAACACACACACACGACAACAAAATAAAATAAATTTGTTTTGGTCTGGGGTTTTTTCAGGAATCTTGGATACTAAGTTTTACGAACTGATTTTGGTTCTCGAGATTTACCGTTACAAAAAAATTAAGGAGAGAACTAGCCGTTTAACTCTTATTATTATTATGCTCTTATCAATTCTTGAATATCGTTATAGCTTTATATTCATATATTAATATTAGTAATTTGACGATTTTTCGTTCCGGATTTAGCAAAGTGCCGATTTGCTGATTTTTTTCTTAAAAGTGACGATTTTTTTCAGTCTCCAAAGTCTGAATAAAACATTACATTTTCTGGCACGTTCGTTTTTTATCTTGTTAAACAGCCATACTTTAACAAGAGCGGAAGGCGGAACGTTTTCTTTCGCTAAGCTTTTACGCTGATATGCCATACCTAAGCAAGAGAGTCAACGTTGTGCCCGAACAGTAGCGATAGCTTTCATGTTTAATAAAACCCACAAATTTAAAATAAAAATAGATATAAAAGCGCTAGATTTATCAAAATATAGCTTAATTGCCATTGTTAATTTGCAATAGCGGCAAACTTCACTATTAAACGAGCTGTCAAAATCGTAGAGGCCGCTCTATTCAAAAACTAGAAAACGCGTGCCGCTTCTGTTTAGGTACGGCTGTAATATGCAAGTCTTTAGAAAATCTTTAAACGATTATTTTCAGAGTACAAAAACTACAATGTTACACTTTGTTTATCTTTTGTAAAACCATCATCGAAAGAACCTTTTACGACTCTCTGTATAACAATTACAGGGCGAACATTTCACGAGTTGTATGATAATATCTACATGAGTCTCATACGATTCTTTACATGAAAGACTTCGTCAGATAATCTTTACTCACTTCTTAAGCGATTCCTACAACGATTGAAGAAGCGTCTTTTGCTGTGCTATTGAAGAATCTGAGTCGTGTTACAGTTTTTTCCGTGTGAGGAATCTTCTACGATTAAAAAATGCGGTCATCGACGACCAAAGACGTGCCAGTATCTCTTACTTGATTGAAAATGCTAGCTGGGTATGAAGTAATTATGTTTTTGTTTAAATGTTTGTTTTTTATAAAAAATCGTACAAAAATGGTTAAAAAAAAAACAAAATTTTAAGTTGTCCGATTTTGTTTACGATTTTTCGAAACTTGAAAGACGATTATTTAGTTTTTTCTCAGCAAATTAACGATTTCCTAACAAATTTATCTGGCAGTCCTGTAGTAAGCTGTGGGGCATAATCAAAAATAATGGGAAATAAATTTGGCATCTTAACACTGGGATATCGAAGGAGTATTTTAGTTTTAATATCCATCGTTCCTCCTTCAGAACAACACTTATGAGGCCGGCAAACGGCATTCGAAAAACGATTGTCTTTTCCTTTGACTGATGATTGATTTGCCATTCCCAAGAGATGCTCGTTGCAATCATAGGTGACTATAACCGTAAGTCAATTAACTTTCCTCCCATCACCCTGCAGGTCCACCACATTTCTTTATTCCATAAAAAGCTGTAAAAAAATTTGCATTTTGTATGGGAGACCACTTAAGGAACTGAGATAGCGGGTCTGTATGGTTGATCAAAAATATAAGTGATGAAAAGTAAAAGGAAGATCTGTCATACATTTCACCCGACTATGAGTGACTCTGTGACAGTTATATAGTTTTTTTTCTGGCCTTACAGCAAAATAAAAGTAGCTAACATAAGGTAACATGAAGGCCATTTGTTATTTTTCTTAAATTTTAGTAGTACTTAATTGTAGATGGAATTATATTTATATACATACATAATTATAAAACGATTTAGTTTAACAATAAATGTAAAATTTTCAAAATTTGACCACCGGACGATCCAAGTGTTATAAGAAACATTTTGAAAAAAATTGTAGAAACCGAAACAAGTCTTAAAAATACTTGAATGCAGTAAGTCTGGGTTCACACTATGAAAGCTTTCTTTCAGAAAGTCTGAGTTTATGGGTGAGATGACAGAGAATAAGCTTTTGTTCTCTCCTCTCTCAACCATAAACTCAGACTTTCTCAAAGAAAACTTTCATAGTGTCAACCACTGCTGGGATCTGGAAATTCTGAAATTGTAGCCTCTCAATGGCAAAATTGTACCAAATCGACATAAATTGTACCAAAATTTCGCTAAAAATTAAAAGAGCATTCATAGTAAGAATTCATAACACTTTTTTTTATTCAATAATAACAAGAACAAAACAAGTAAAAAGTAAAAGGTCCGAGCATTTAATACCCTACACCACCACTCATTTTGGACCCATGGGCAATCATGTGAAAGTTCATTGTGCCAAATATTATTCAGATGTCTTCATCTATATACGATTTGTTTGCCCTTAAGTGATTTTAATAAGGGGCATATATGGGATCTATGGTAAATTTTGGACCTACCAGCACAAATACCAACATTTATAAGGAAGTTGTGGCATTAAAAGCTATTTGGGGAGTAGTATTTGTATGGGAGCTATCGTCAAATATGGACCGATTCCAATAAAATTTGGTAAGATGATTTAGATTGCAAGTAAATAAGTTTTTTGTTTAATGTTTCTGTGCAATTTAATTTTATTAAAAATCGGATGTTTTTAATGTAAAACAATATATAAAAAGGGTCCTCATGATATCGTTTATAAGTCTCGTAATCTGTGCAAACTGTGCATTTTTACGCCCTCGTAAATGAACTGTCAAAAATTGTATGAGAATTCATTTACACAAACTTGGTAAATTTGCCCAACAATTTTGTCTCGTAAACTTGCGCTGTTCAATTGTGCATTTATACAAACAGATCTTTTAATGATTTTAACATCGTTTTCAATGAAAAATCCAAGTGTCTATAAATCACAAACAATAAATTCTAGCAATAATTTCAGTAAATTGGTCTTTTGGCTTCCTTTGAGCATTTTTAAAAGCAAATTTCTCATACATATTAATCACAAATTTAAACACAAATTTTTATATTTTTGAATTTTAATTTTTAATTTATTTTTGTATTGACGTTTCCTACAAACTGACCAAGGCCCATTGAAAAGGTCTGCGCAAGAAGCCTGATGATCATTGTTTATGTTCTTTTTAGTTGTTAAAAGTTGTTTACATGTGCATGTATACGTTTATGGTATGCGACACATACACGTTTTTTCTTTTTGCTTTGTATATGTGGTAGTAAATTTTTGACAACTAAAAAGAATCGTTTTTTGTTTTTGTACAAGTAAGCAGACCTGATAGATGGGCCTTGAAACTGACATTAATTGTTTAAAATTACACAAAAGTAAAAAAAGAGGCTTCATGAAACAAGACTCGTAAGTTTGCGCATTTGCACAAATGGCAATTTTAAGCGACATCATGAGGACCCTTAAAATGTTCGTAAGTTGTGTTTGTTTGTTGAGAACAAGTCACCAACTTCATTAGGTCATATTAGCTTAAAAAGAAAAATAACTGAACAAAAAGTCTTGTACAAATTTAATCTTAATACCAACGTAATAAGATAGTTATAGGCACAAACACTGTTCCGGAAAGAAGTTTGTATGTGTGCCATGTGAAATTACTGACCGATTCGCACTATTTTCAGTAAACTTTGTCCTTATGAATTGAAACCCATGTACAACATTTTACCGATTTACCTTAAAGATTGCGACCTGTACTTTAAGCACAAGGTTATATGCACAGGCAACCAGCTGAATGGAGGAACATAGTTAAATCGACTCAGAAAGTGATTCCACTATTGTGGTGTGGGTATTTAAAAATTAAGAAGAAGCAAAAATGTATCTATTTAAATTTTTATCAAAGGCCGACAAAAATATAGATGCTTGGTTGATAGTGTCACCAAAACAATCGACAAAAGTAGCGATTTGGAGACACTTGATCTCTGGCTTTCTACAGAGATCCGAATACACATACTTATGTATGTTTGTACTTAATATGTTAGCATAACATCATGAACATAAATTAAATTTTTAGTGTTCTTGTCAGGGCTTCATAATGTTATTAGAATTTGTATTATTGAAGAGAAAAGTAAGTTAATCCACCTCAAAGAAATTATGAAACTTCCTGGGTCTTTTTTTTAAATTGTACTAAAAAAGGATAAAATGTACCAGTGTACCAATGAAGTTTCGATTGTACCAAATTTGGTACAATTGTACCACAAATCCCATCAGTGGTGTCAACCCAGACACAGCTTATTCTAAAGGATTTTATTAAATGTCATTTCCGAACCTTGGGATTGTGATAATGTTTTTCTTTACTTGTTGAACATGTCTAACAACAAAATTTATGCATGTGTTTCTTTCTAAACCCTTTTTTTTGTTTTTTTTTCTATTGTAGTTTTGTATTAGTAAACCGTAGAAGTTCTTTAGTTATTAGATAACTTCTTTAAAAAACAAAAGCAAATATTGTGAAGATTGGATTTAACAATTTACTTGGTTAATAACAAATGAGTTTGTTGTTTATCTTCTAAATATAAAAAGGTTTGTGAACATTTTTATGGCAGTTCAATACCAAGAACCACTTAAACTACTAAAAATATCTATTAATTAAATTAAATCTTATTATTTTTTCAACCTTTTTTTAAATTAAAATAAAAAGATTTTTCGAGCTCGAGGCCAATTATTTTTAAAAATAAATACATTATTTATTAAATTATTTGTTCCAATATATCGATATCCCTCGGATATCATTATCAAGGAATGAGTTACATGTATATTTGCAAGAGACTTATTACTGTCTTATTTAATTCAATATTAAATTGGAACAAATAATTTAATAAATAATATATTTATTTTTAAAAATAAAAATTAAATTTTTTGTTATGTTTTTTTTTATTTATTTTATGTATTAAAGAAAATATGAATTATTTTTATTATTTAAAATAAAAAAAACTACATTTTTCCAAAAAAAAATATTTTTTCTTCAAAAATAAGATTTGTTGTTGGTGAAATTAAGATTTTATGCTGAAAATTTCTGGCAGCCCTGGTCGTCGGTGTGACTTCGACAAGTGTACATGTTTAGCGAATGATATATTATTTTGTTTCAGCTTACACCATTGGTGTCCAGCCCATACCACAATTGTGGAAATTAATTCACACACATTCTTCACACACATTCTTACGCTCTTTCATTTAGTCAACGAGAATACACAATTCAGTCTTCGATCATCAAGCGACGAGTTCACATGCGGCGGATGCTTACATATTTTGATTTATTTAATAAAGAAAACTTGCCCAGTAAACATTCCATACATAAATATAGAATGATGCAATTTAAAAAATATTTTATGATTGGGAATGCTTTTGGCAATTTACAATGCCTCTTATGTTTTAAAACATTTAAAAATAAGAGGCAAGATATTTTAAAAAGGCATTTTGATAACTTTCACAGTTATATAAATAAATTTAATGTAATTGAAAAAGAAGACCATTTTAAAACCCACCAAAAAATTTTTTTACAGAAATTAAAAGGCTGGTTGCTTGAAATAGAAAGCAATAGAGACAAGCTAGATAACCAAAAATTAAAACAGGAGGCAGCACGTCTTATTAGTTTAAATATTATAAGACATGGTCGACCATTTTCTGATGGAATGTTTATTAAAGATATACTCCTCAAGACTATGCAAACTCTTAATTATAGTGATGCTTTTATAGAAACTCTTCCCTTGTCCCGCAATACTGTTGCACGGCATTGTATTCAGTTAGGAGCATATGTAGAATTTGCCATTAACGAAAAGCTTAAAAATTGCGAATATTTTTCCTTTTCTAACAAACTTTAATTTTTATGGCACCGCTCGTAATTATTACGGTACTGATTGAAATTATTTTAAAAATTGCTTTTTTAGTTTGACATAAATTTGTGTTTGCTGGGTAAACTCTCTCTATTCACTAATACTAATATGAAGCAATACAACCACAATTTAATTTTTGGACGTCTCTGGCTTACACTCAAAAATATTGTGCGGTCAAAAATGCTTTTGGTAACATCCAAGGCCTTGCGTGCAATATTTAGAGTCTAAATTTTAAGACTTAAATGCAGAGTAATATAACATTTCTATTTAATTTAAACATAATTTAAATTGTTGAAAATATTTAACAGCAAAGCTAACGTAAATTTTATTAAGTAACTTTTTTTAACAATAACATTTACTGCAACGTTTAAGCTAACGATATGTGTTTTGTTTGTGAAAAAAAAAATTATTTGATACCTGTCAAAGGGTCCCTATTGCTTTCTTTAAAAAGACGTACCTAAATGCAGAAATTATTAAGAAAAAAAATAGCCAAAAGAATTTGTTGGTATTTTGCTTGTAAAAATATTTTGGTTTCTGTACCAATCGCGTCGGTGGGTTTTTTCTTTCTTTGAAAACACTTTTCTTAAGTAAGTAGAAATATTTAAAAAACAAGTAAAAAAGTCTTGCTTTGCTACAATTTATGTGTAAATAACCTGTAGACATAAAAGCAAATGTGACAGTAGGTAAAATGTTTGGGTAAGAAGATGTGTTTTATTGATGTATTAATGAAACTTTATTGTTTCGCACTATTTTTATTGCTTACTTTTTTATGCTACAATTATTTGACCGAGCCCAAAGAGTTAAGGCTCAGTAAGTCTTTACTTTCTGTTCTGTTACGAAACAGCTGATTTCTTTTTGTTATTAAAAAACCTGTGAAATTGATTAGTTGTTCTGTTCTGTTGCGGTTCAGTTTGATAAAATCAAAAACTTGTAAAGTAATTGTAAGTGACCGCAAAATAAATAATAAAAAATACATTAATTAAATTTTATTTCTTCAAATTTATGTGCATAAAAGTTATTGAAATAAAACAATGGATGGTGCAAAACTAATAAATTTGTCATAAATGGCTAATAAGTTGCTACAGAAAAAGTAACTTTTACAATTTTGAAACAGAACGGCACGGAACAGAACAGAAACAGAAAGTAAAGACTAATTCTGCCTTTAACCTTACTAATTTATGGTAACTATTTAACGTAACTTTGACCTGTTATAATGACTTTATACATTTTTGCAGGCAAACTCATGTGTGCATTTGGTATTTTCTAAAAAGTTATGATATACCATTAGCTGGAATAAAAATGTATGCACAGATGTTTGAAGTATGAGCAACCCAACACCGTGAATACCATTTCTATTTTACTTACCACTATGAATACCCTAACTGTTTACTAAAATAACTTTTTCACGTTATAATTCTCATATTGAATTGAAAAAATGGTTATTAGAAGAGGAAATTAATGAACCAAAATCAGTTCCCAAACTGAAAATGGAGATTTCAAGTTTAGTAATATTGGAAATTGTTAAGAAAGCAAGAACATTGTGGGATGGTGTTTTTATCAAGCAATTGCTGAAGAAAATTTGGGAAAGGCTTAATTACAATACTAAATTTATAGAGTCTCTTCCCCTGTCCAGTCAAACGGTAGGCCGTCGTACTGTTCAATTAGGAACTTGTGTAGAATCTGCAATTAGGGAAAAAGGAGTTAATTGCGAATTTTTTTCAATTTGTTTAGACGGAAGCACTGACATAAATGATATGTGTGAACTTGTAATTTGTATTCGATGCGTAGACAGCGAATACACTATTTTTGAGTCAATGTTTACTTTAGAATCATTTTATGGAAATGTAACTGGCACGTTGTTGTATGATGTTGTCAGAGAAAAGCTTCTTTCCATTGTAAACATAAACAAATTTGCTGGAGTCTGCACAGATGGAGCCAATGTAATGTTGGGCAAATATAATGGACTTATAGGCCAATTAAAAAAACACGAATTTGCAGTTCATAATTTTCACTGCATAATTCATCAGACCGCTCTTGCATCGAAATAAAATAAATGATACCCCAGCTATGAAGACAGCAGAGGATAAAATAAATAAAATTCGAGGCGGACATCAAGCGCTTATCCACCGAAAATTTGTTACCTTTTTAAAAAACAAAAATGCTGTGAATTGTAACCTGAAAATGTTTACAGAAGTTCGGTGGCTAAGTCGCGGTGATTGCCTGAATAGACTTTATGATTTAAGAGAAGAAGTTCTTCAGTTTCTAGAAACTGAGAAAATAGAAAAAGTTTTAGTCCAGTGTTTAAAAGATAATAATTTTATTTTAGACTTAGCTTTTTTGGCAGATACGACAAGTATGTTAAATGAACTTAATTTGGAATTGCAAGGAATGGAACGCAATATATGCGACTTGTGAAAAATCATTCACAATTTTAAAACAAAACTTTTTCTAATTTTTGCCCAAATTAAAAGTGGTGATTTTTCCAACTTTCCAAAAACTTCACTTGTTTACAGAAATCTCGAAATCGACAAAAGATATGAATATGCCGAAATATTTGAAACACTTTTCAATAATTTTCAAGACAGGTTTCAAGATTTTGTAATTTTACAACCGCTATTAGATCTTTTCGAAAACCCTTTTCGTTGCGATCTAAGCAACTACGAATTTGATATTCAATCAGAACTAATCATACAACGAAGCGAAGTAAATGCCCCAGACGAAAATAATATTGTAGAGTTCTGGAAAGATTTGGATGGCGAGTTCTATCCTGAACTAAAAAAAAATTCATTGAGGTGCCTCTCTTTATTCGGCACTACTTACCTATGCGAACAAATTTTTTCGGATTTAAAATTTATTTGTTCCATTAGGTTCATCCCATTTGAAAAGCATTCTACTATTACGAAACTGCCATAAAAGTATAAATTTAGAAGATTTTATTTTATAACTTGTATAACACAAGGGAAAAAAATTAAAAATTTTTTGTGTTGCTAGAAAATTTGTAGCAGTTCTTTACCAATTCAATGTCGCTGATTTTAAAACTGCACTTTGTTTTCTATCAGCTGTGATTTGCGTGCAATATTTATTTTTTATGAATTTTTAAAACATAAAAATCTTTAATTTTTTACAATTGTTTGATAAGATATTTGAAACTGATTTAGAGTCAAAAAGCTTCCGAATAAAAAAAAAGTGTAGTTTTAAAATCAGCGACATTGAATTGGTAAAGAACTGCTACAAATTTTCTAGCAACACAAAAAATTTTTAATTTTGTACCTTTGTGTTATACTTATAAAATATATTACTAACATTTTATTTCGGCTGTAAATAAATGCATTCTCTCAATTTGCTTACTCTCTGGTACTCACTAATACACAAGCAAAAAAATTTTGGAAATCCCTGTTCTATATGGAGGAAGATATATAGATGGATTTGGGTAAGTGCCCCGAAATATAAATAACAGAAATTGTTTTTGGACAGACTCAATACGATCACTATGAACGTTGTAATATGGGTCCCGAATGTTTTGCTACGACAGGGCCTGGACAAAACCAACTAGGTTGATAAAATTGTGCTCCAATATTCTCAATATAAGATACGTGTTTGGCTTCAATCAGCCAAAGAAATCGGCGAAATCGACATATTATTTCACTTACCTACGATCTAAGAGGACAAAATTAGCTTCACTGCCAGTTCAACGATTTCGAACGTTATTGTTCGCATGGAAAATTTATATGAAAAACACTTAATTTTAAAAATATTTTCCATATAAAATTCTGCGTTCGAAATCGTTGAACAGGCAGTCAGATATTAAAGCCCCCACGGTATATCTTCAAAAAAGTCCGGTAACCAGCCTTAAACAGCTGATCGTTTCTGTTATATGCAAAGCAATGCAAATGCTTAACTGACAGTAATGTCACTAAACCGTAACGTGCCAACCTGTAGAAAATAGAATTTCATTACGAGGTTACGTGACAGTTGTACATAGTGATCGGCAGCTTTTATTTTAAATGGAATGGGGGTAAAATCACTCTTTTTATTTGGTACTTTTTTCAGTATCTATGGACTTTTGACAAAAAAACTTACAATACATAAATATTTTAATTTATAAAAATATTAGTTTAGATGTATAAAATAAACAAATGCATACATATACAGGTTACCCTCCTACAAGACAGCTTCCTACAAAACGATTTCGATCTTACACGAAAAAAAATTTGCGGAAATCTCCTCATCTACAACACGTTTTCATTCTAACACGATAAAATGGAATTGCAACTTTATCATGATTGGGTTGTTAAAATTGTACCAAAATAGTACAAAAGTACTAGATTAGAATAAAAATGTAACTACAATGAATTTAAAGAAAATATTTAATTTTTAAAAAAATTTAAATTTTACACTGTCTCCTAGCCTCATATTACACGTTTTCCTACAACACGGCGTTATCTAGGAACCTATCTACCGTGTTGTAGGAGGGTTACCTGTATTATATGTACAATAAAAAGTCTGGATTTTAATGGTATCGAAACCTTGTTTTGTGTATGCACATTTTTAAAATAATGAATGTTCACGTTTATGAATATGCTATAATACATATTTGTTTACTGTAAATCTGTAATATTAATATCAAATATTAATTATTTATGTATTTATGCATGCAAGATATACAGTTTTAATACTATTTAAATCACTTGGTACTTTTTCTGCAAAGCGTTCATCATTTGAACATTTTGAATTCTCATCACTGTGTGTGTTGTTTTATGCATACTAATGCTCTTTTGTTTATATTTTTGAAAAACAGCTGGCACGTTCTTACATGTTCTTTAATTGCACAAACGAGCTTACAGTACGTTACATTGCATTTCATTACATTTACTGTCGGCTAACAGGGCCTTTAACGTTTGTTGTAATGCACAAGTTCGCCAATAATGAAGACAGATTTGTTCGACTATTATTTCTTAATTTCAACAACTTGTTTAAACAGTTTATTTATTTTAATTAGTTCTTCTACAACAAAAAAGTCGGTCTAATAAAACAATATTTTCTTCTTTTATGTGCTGTTTTCACAACACAAGTAACTGAACGTGTAGGTAAATTTATATGGGAAACACTCAAAAAACTGAGTGCTTTTCATATAAATTTCACTAAACGTTCAGTCACTTGTGTTGTGAAAACAGCACATTAATTTAAATTTTCTAGGTACATAATGTCAATAATGGCTTATAGTTTCAATAATGAAAAGAACTTTTATTTAATTATAACTTTGCTTTAAAAAATATTTCATCTTGTTTATTTCCAAATGCGTTGACTTAAATTGAGAGCACAGACCAACTAAAAGTCAACAACAAATTTTTTTTCAAGACAATGAGTATTTTACTTGCCAGTGGACAAATAAGTTCAAGAGAAAATTCATATATATGTAAGTATATTAAACTAAAGGAACAATAGCATAATATTGTTGAAATATTTTTTTAAGTTATGGAAACGAGCAATAGGAAACTTTTAATATAAAGAAGTAAGAAAGTAAAGTCAAGCAAACCCGACCATGTGTTACCCTTCAACACTGGAGAGTGTTAAAAGTGTGTTTTTAAAAGTTGGCCGTTAATGTAGTCAATGATCAGTGATATCAATATTTATATAGCTTTATATAAGGTTTATTTAACCCGCAACTTCGTTAATTTTCTTTGTGGACATATTTGTATGCCAAAGTTTATTAAAAAATACCAGTTGTAGAACCCAAAAGCTAAAGAAAAATATAAAATTTCCCGCATTTCCTTTTTTGGGTACTATTTTTTCCGCCATCAAAGCATCAAATTTGCAGTATTGTAGTGGAAGCCCATAATTTAGTACGAATATGTCAATTAATGGAGAAAAATGTTTCGTAAAAAAAGTACCAAAAATAGTTACGATATTCACCCCTTTAAATGTTCGAATTTCGAAAAAGTAGCAAATTCGTATTCGTATTTTTTTGATAAGTTTCACATGTGGTATTAACTTTGTTTCTATGTTTATTGGTTCAAAAGATAGATGGGATATCAAAAAATTACCAAAATTCAGGTTTTACCCGTTTATTCCCTAATAAGGCCGAAGTTCGAAAAGTACCAGACACATGTCCGCTTATTTTTCTAAAGAAAAACGATATGTATTACATTTATTTGTATCTCTTTTAGTTTTGGAGATAAAAGGTCACCGAATTTTCCCGGTTTTACTCTTTTTTGGCCCCTTAACATTCGAATTTCCAAAAATCCCGTCTTAGTGGATCGATTTGGGGAGTGACCAATCTCTGGTCCAAATTTCAAGTTTTTAGCTTCAGGCGTTTAGGCTGTACGATGATGAATCAGTCAGTAACGTTACAATTTTATATACATTTATAGATTTGCTTAAACATAATTTTATTTTCGATGCCCAATATTTGTGCGAGATTTATTTGTGTTAATACAAAATACTAAAACTTATAAATTAAATAATAATTAATACTACATTAAATGGAATTATTATTTAATTTTTACAATTTTCAAATTTAATACAATTTAAGATTTCCATTTTACACAACTTTATACATCAAAAACTTAAATACAATTATATAAATAGTTCTCTCATCACCTATTTCAGGGTATAAGAAACTTTATTTTAATAAAATACTTTTGTTATTAGATTTGTGTTAACCTAAACGAATTTTATATTCGCGCGAACGATAAGGGAGATTCACACTCTTCAGATTTAAGTCTTCATGTCGTGAGTTTTAAAAAGAGGGAGGAAAATAATTTGCAGTCACTTTTCCCTTCTTTCCTAAAAATTCAAGACTTAATGGCTAAAACCTGACGCGTGTGAATCAGCACTTAAAATACACACAAAAACAGTGTTGGCAAAAAAACTCTGGCTAATGCAAGGCGAATTCATAAAGGTGGCCGCATCATGAGATAGAGTTATGCTAGCTATCCCTTTTTATTGAAAAATACTACGTATTTTGTTTTTGTAAAAAGTTTGAGTGAATGTCAAAAGTATTTGTTGAAAATAAAAACAAAGGAAATGTTTTTGTTTATAAAATATACACAATTGCTTTAAAAAGTAAATCTTGTTCGTCTATTGCAAATTAATTGTGGCTCCACTTATTCCTTACGCATTTTTAATTTCTTTTGTTAATATTTTATATTCACTTTTATTTAAATAAGTTTTTTTTCAAGTATTTAAATTTTTATTGAATATTAAATTTGAATTAATTTTCTACAAAATGCTAAAAATGCTTGACATTCAGTATACACACAAAACAATAAACAATGAACAGATGAGTCGAAAATGTAACCTGTATGAATTCGCCTTGGGCTAATGTCTGCGGTGACAGAACAGTTCACATCAAGGCGAACTCATACAACACTGTAAAATATTTTAACATTGTGTCAAAAATAATACAACACTGTAGTAATCAATTTAAACCAGCTGTGCCCAAGCCCTATGCGCTTGGTGCTCATTTGTTTTTGTAAAAGCACTTAGATATAGGCAGTGTCAAGGCGAATTAACTACAGGTGGTGTCGAAACGGCATCTGATTTTGACAGTTCGAGATTATTTGTTTTGATTTGTTAGTGTTTTGCTAAGAATCGTTGACATTTCGAGCCGTAAAGACTAACAATGCAATGCAAATAAGCCTATGGTGTTTCTGTTGTTTTCGGATTGTTGTAGTTCCGACACCACCTGTAGTTGAATTCGCCTTGGGCAATGTATTTTTAAACACACATATAGCACTCAGCACTAGCAATACAAAATTCACAAACAATTTTGTCTTATTAGTTTTTTTGTCGTTAGTCACTGAGTATACGCGAGTGCAAAGCAACAACACTTTCGTATGCTTTGCTGGTAAACTTTGATGACAGCGATCATCATTGTTGATTTCAAACAAATATTTCATTTTCTTTTTAATTTTAAATTGTTTGTTTTGAAATGTTGTAATTCAAAAATAATTTAAATTTCTTAATTTTAAGCGAAAATTATAAAATTTAGTAAATATTCCCCAGAACCACATGAACGGTATATCACTTTGGCACAAGGTTAGTAATCAGCTGTTGCTTACGTAGCAAGATAGGGTCAACTGGTGTCGATTCGCCTTGGTGCACATGTTCTGTAACTCCCGTGTTGAGAAACTGTGTCTGTAACTTTTATTTGGCGAGTAAGTCATCGTCCTGCTTGCAATTTATTTTGCAGCAATTCTTTTGTTTATGAACTCTGCAATTCTGTCTTGTCTTGTTGTTCTTACACGTTTTAACTTGAATTTGGCTGTAGGTATATTTGTATTTATATATAAAATTTATAAAGAAGAAGAGAAAAGCAAGATAAAAATACAAAATTGCAAAACTATGATTTCATAATCTGGACACTGCCCAGCAAAAACTGATGCTTCCTTGGAAGCAGTAATGTAAGGGAGAATTCGCTTACACTTCTATGAAATATTACATGATTTTTTGTTTGCCATTCCTCGCGTAGCAGGTCTGCTTTTGAGATCTTAAATAAACAGCGAATCAGGCAGTTATTTTTTGAAGCGAAAATGGAAGCGGTTGGGATGCAGTAAACATTGTTATTGCTTCCACATTTCAACATTTTTTTTGCTTGGTAATGCAATTACAAAGCAGACTTTTTAAAAATTGCAGCAACAAAAATTGCAAGTCTGGACGATGACTAAGGGCCGTTATGTAAGGAAAATAACTCGCCAACTTACGGAAAAAGTATGTCGGCAACATTTTTTTAAGAAAAGTACCCCCTTCGAACAAAAAAACAAAATCGATGAGGTAAAATTGTTAAAGCAAAAAATATTCAAAATGAAAAATGCTATGGATAATAAATTACACGGAAAATGTAAGAATTTTGACCTGTAGTGTATTTTCATTGTTAAATTATTTTGTCTTTGTCATATAAAATAAAAAATATGCGAATGTTATTTTAAAGCGTTTTTGTAAGCAACAGACATTAATGTGCACTATACACAGGGTTGTTAGGCTTTTTTCCTTCAAAAATCGTAAAAATTTTTAACAAAATTCATCAAAATCGTCACGGACATTTAACAAAATCGTCAACAAATCGTCAAATATTTCAATTTTACAAATTAGAGACAGTTTATTTCATTGATCGGTTCAAATATTTATCATTTGAAAAGAAATACATAAGAAAAAATATATTTTCATAAAAACATAACAAAAATTTATTATTTATTTCATTTATCCATATTCACAAAAACATTAAAAAAAATTCATTTTCTATTAACTCGAGCTATCTTTAAATGATTAATTTTTAGCCCTATCACTATTGAAAATTGGTTTTACTCTTGAACCAAGGGTCCTGTCGATATTAACAGTCTATTTACCCGACTTGAAACGTTTTATTACGTCCAATTTTAGATCCAAACGAATGCATTTTCTTCTCTTTGCACTCATTTTTCCACACAACTTCTTATTAAGAACTAACTTCTTACTTCCTAACACGCAACTATATTTAGAATAACTTACCTAACATAATTAAATAGAAAATTCGCCCTTTTAAACGCAAATAGAAAAATTATTCACATGTGATTATGACTTCAGCGAAAAAATGCAGTCGTATACATATAGCGGCGCTAATCGAAATCATAAAAACGCAAAGCGGATTTAACCAATTTTTAAAAATCGGAGCAAATAGGACTGACGCAAATCGGGGCTCTAGGGCATATATTTTGCTGTATCGATTGCATTCATATAAATGTAGAATTTGAATTACTAATGCTTCTAACGAAAGCCACCTGCTTTGTGATGGGAAAACAATTTTGTTTTTGTTTAATTTCCAATAATTTTTGTATTTCGAAAAATTAATTTTAAAATTTTGGACTGTTCCCAATATAATCGAAAAATTTCTTCTAAATATTTTATTGATGCCAAAAAATCCTAATAACACTATCACTTTTAGTTAAAAAATCGTCAATCTAACAACCCTGACTATACCTATATTATTTGGTATAGCCGACTATTGTATTTTCGCCGCCGTAATTGAATTTTTTTTTTAAATTTAGTAAATTTTGGTCGCCGTCAACCATATTTGTGATTAGCATTCTCAACGTCTGCTACATCGGCTTTGAGCTGCAGATTTCTAACGTAACGACGTACATATTCGATTTTGAAAGTTATCGACAATAGTATGAGACTATTTTTTACTTACTTTTTACATCTTTTCTAGAGTACTGTATTTTAGAGTCTTGTTCTCGGTATTTAATAAAAATTGTTTATGTAATATAAAACCTAAAATAGTTCTTTATAAAATTCAATGTTCCGAATCTTCAAGTTATTCACAGTTGGTTACTTTCAGCAGAAAAAGTTCACACTTAATTATGGGTAAAGCTGTAACTAAATGCTAACTAACTAATACAAACAATGTTGGCGACCAATTTGTGTCACTCTAATAGCGTTTTCACACTTGTCAACATTTAGCAATAATTTTCGAAGATGTTTCAACATCTTTACAACATAGCCCGGCGTTTCCACATGCAAGTAATTACTTGCAAGTAGTGTATACGTATTATCAACGAAAAATCGTGGAAACAGCCGATTGGCTGAAAGTAAAAAAATTGTAGGAATGTTAGTGAAAAAGTGTGAGTGTATTGAGTTTTTCGAACTTGTACTTGCATGTGGAAACGTGAGGTAAGGAACATTATTTCATTGTATTCCATTCTACATCTTCCGATTATTTTAGTGTCATCACTACAAAAGTGGCAATAAATTCTATTATTATTGTGGCATCACTGGCAGAATAGCATTTGCTTTGAAAGCAGCGTTACCATTTCTCAAGTTTTTCCTTTTTTACAAGACTTGTGTTACTTGATATTGTTTCTATTACTAAACAAGAGAACTCTTTTTTTAAAAAAAATCGGCTCTTTTGTAGAAAAAAAGTATTAAAAAAAATAAAAGTTTTGTTTTCAGAAATGGTGAAATTTTTTATTGATAGTAAATGTTAGATGTTTCAAGTGTGAACGCGTTTTTCACATTTTCAACATATTCCATGCTTTCCTCCTAAATGTGTGCAAGTGTACATAAAACAATAAATACTCTTAGTGCCGGTTCACACAAGTCAAGTTTGACTCGTCAAGTCTTGAGCTTTTAGGAAAGAAGGGTAAAGAGAATGCCATTTCATTTCCCTTCTCTCCTAAAAACTCAAGACTTAACGAGTCAAACTTGACGTGTGTGAACCGGCACTTACAATTTCGTAAATAATTAACTTGTCTTATTACATTTGCTAATTGCGTCCAAAAACATCCATACAGAAACTAGAGATGTGATTTTAGTCACCAAATTTTATTGAAAAATTATATATTTACAGGCCCCTATTATAATTGATTTATATCAAAACTATAACCAAAAAATTACCTTTTTAGAATTTCTATGCATTTTTTTAAGAATAATAATATTGAGTTTTTTAATAGCTTAATAAGCTTTTTAATTAACTACAGTATATCGTCGTCGAAAATCCAAAAGTACGTAATATCACATTTTCTAATTTTACAGGAGAAGCAAAAAACGTTATAAAATGAAAAATTGTTCAGATATAGAAACATTTGATGAGATATGGAATTAAAACAGAACAACTAAATTAATTCAAGAGAAAAAACTAAATTTTTCAAAATAATTTTTAATTTATATTATATAAACTAACAATAAAAGTAATAATTTTGTAATTTAAATAATACAAAACACAATTATGTATGCAATTTATGTTATGAAACTCAAGTTCATCTACTTTTATATATTGTATATATAAAATTGTAACGTTACTGACTGACTCATTAACTGACTGACTAACTCACTGATTCATCATCGCACAGCCTAAACGCTTGAAGCTAAAAACTAGAAATTTGAACCAGAGATTGGTCACTCCACAAAGCGATTCACTATACGGGATTTTTGGAAATTCGAATGTTTTGGGGGTAAAAAATAGTAAAAACGGGGAAATTCGGTAACCTTTTATCTCCAAAACTAAAAGAGATACGCAAAAAAATGTAATACTTATCGTTGTTCTTTAGAAAAATAAGCGGACAGGTGTCTGTTACTTTTTTGAAATTCGTTCCTATTAGGAAGTAAACGGGTAAAACCTAAATTTTGGTAATTTGTTGATACCCCATCTATCATTAATACCACATGTGAAACGTATCAAAAAAATACGAATACAAATTTGGTACTTTTTCGAAATTCAAAAATTTAAGGGGTGAAAATCGTAACTATTATTTTTACTTTTTTTTACAAAACATTTTTCTCCATTCATTGACATATTCGTACTAAATTATGGGCTGCCACTACAATACTGATACTTTACCCTGCGGCCACACGGTCATAGTCTTTTACATACATAGTACAACACATGCTTTCGGGACTCAATTCTGATAATTGCTTATGAAAGAAGACCCAAAAAGAAAAACTTCTGCATCATTAGTTTAGTCATGGTACCTCAATTTTTTTCGAATTTATTCTATGAGCTAAATTTCAGTTATGTTTCTTATAAAGCTTTTTTGTAATAGTCCTATTCCTTTAATATTTAGGAATGACATTATAGACTACCAGACTATTATATTGTATCTTCTTGTTACATTTTACCTTAGCTATCCTTTGGATAGCAATGAAGTATATTGTATGTACAAAAAAATTTACAATTATTAGATACCAGAAGAATGTAATGCATTTTCTGGCCTGCTACGGCCTTCGTCAGCATTCTTTGTGTCACACTGGATAGTGATACTTTTATAAATTGAATGTATTTAACTGTATGTATGTATTTAATTCAATGTTCAAATGGTCCTTTAAATTGTGCCTTTTCTTTAAAGAAAGTTTTATTCATTCAGTATGCATAAGGTTAGGATGGGTGAATTCGGATTTTTTGTCTGCCTGTTGTGGTAGAACCTTATAAAATTCTTTAATATTAATGTGCCCCGGTAGGCTAATTGATAGTGTTCGATTCCCGCCAGAGGCTGTGGTCTGTTTCAATACAACGGGCTGAAGGTCTACGTTACTATTGCTCGGTTTATTATGTTAGAATATAATTTGAAATTGTATTTGTAACTCTTATTAAATAAATAAAAAAAATTCTTTAATATCAGTTTTAAAATAAAAGGTTCCCGATTGATCATCACCTTAAGCACGGATCATATTAACCGTAAACTCTCCAATTTGGTTCATTTGGTTAATTTATAATGCATGCTTGGTCGAATCGATGAGAATTTTTTTAGTGCCGGTTCACACACGTCAAGTTTGACTCGTCAAGTCTTGAGTTTTTAGAAGAGAGGGAAAAAGAAATGGCATTCTCTCTTCCCTTCTCTCCTAAAAGCTCAAGACTTGATGAATCAAACTTGACGTGTGTGAACCGGCACTTAGGAACAACTTCATAATCAAGAATATAATCATGTTTAAGGTTATCAACGTTAAGAGGAAATAGGGATTTACGAGAATCCTTTATTAGGTCAACAAGTTGTGAGGGTATAATTATTTTCTTTTTATTTATTTTTGGTTAAATAAGAGAGTGAGTCGAATCGCACTCAATTCGCGTTTGCCCTACGATTAAATATTTATGTTCAATTGTGTTGTTTTTTCAACACTGAAGGAAATCAAACGTACGGAGGATTTCGTTTCCTCAATATTTTACGAGCATAGTCGACGCAACAAGGTTTCCTTCAGTTTCATCCACAAACACAACTCAAATATTTTATTTTCATTTCTTAATCCAAGTTTGATGATATGTTCATTTGACGAAATGCACTATTTTTGGTCGCAAAAATCTAAAAATTGGTAGAGACGTGTAAGATAACCTAGCGAATGATAATCAATCACAAGCTCGATTTAGATTTTTTTGATGATACGTACTTTTGGATTTCCGACGACGTTACATCGTTCAAAATATTATCGACTTTTTGTTTTCTCTAATTTTTGTTCATAGACATTTTCTTTTTGTTCATACCATATGAGAATTTTGGTAGAGAGAGTGATTTGCTCGAAATAATTTTTCGATAAATTTTAATCTGACTCATCATTCCCATAGAATATACCAAGCGCATAAAAATCTTATGGAATACAATGGCCCAAACTCATAGTCAAGAAAAAGTACATCGGCTTTAAATGCACGTGGTGTTTTAAAGTATACTTTAAAAAAAGTCGACTTTATTTTTGACTATGAATATGGGCCAGTATTTTTAACTTATATGCGTCTTATAAACCATACAAAATCTCTTAAGGACTATTTTCCTGCATGAGGAGAACATGTCGAGCCTTTGCTGCAATAGAGTAATAACTGAAAAAAACCAAATATTTGAGCTAATGTATTTGATTCTTTAATTCCCAGAGGAACATAGGGCCGCCTACAGGCAAAAAATGTTGATAAATCGCCATATCGATTCTTCATATTGTGTATAAATTTCATACAAATATGTTATATACTCAACTCTTGAGAGGAGAATCAAATTGTAGGGTGTTAGAAAATTCAAAATTAAGATATTACTCTATTGCAGCAAAAGCTTGATGTATAGAATACGATGCTTATGTGTATAAATAAGAATTTCTTTTAAAACAATTTATTGTAATGCAAATAAGCAATTGCTTAAACACCAAACTTTTTCGATTATTATGAACAACAATTTCGTTTTCTATAAACAGCAAAGAGTTTATACATATTTTAAATTGGACAAAACTTGACTTCGAATTTTTTTAAAATAGTTTCAAGTGGACTATCGCTCCAATAAAATCTCTGTTGGCTCATCTATAATATAAATATTGATTCCTGTGGTTCCAGGGTGGTACAACGGTCCATTCTTTCTGTCAACAACTCGGGTACAACATAAGTCCAGTTCTAGTCGTAAATGGTTTAGTCAAGAACAGTTTGGCTTAGCCGATTTTACTTTCATGCTTGCTACTCGTTTATATTTTTAATATTTTAAGTGCGCTAAAAATCACATATGCAATATCCGACAAACTTTAATGCATCCTGAAACAAACTTGTTACAAAAGCAATTTGTTAAATTAAATAAATCCAAAGTTCTTGAATAATTGCTTAAGGCAGTTTATGAAAAATGTTTTCACATTTTAAAATAAATTTAACTTGCAACACCATCACTGTTGACCAACAGCAAGTTTTTTTTCATAACCCATTTTAAAAATGTTTTCCGTTTTAATTTATATTTTACCAACACCGACAAAACAAACTCACACATGCATTCATGTTACATGTGAATGCACATCGACATCTTTATAATAAAAGTGTTCATTTGCCGTGACATGTATTATTTTACATTAAAGTTTTTGTGTAAAAAAATGTAAAAGAAACATGTTAACTTAACACGTTGTATTGTGTTCCTCCACCTACATACATCCATACATACATACATACATGCATTTATTTAATAGAATGTTACTGGAACACCTTTGGACACAGGAACACTACATTACTTTTTATATTTTAAATATGTATGTACGAAGGTGTCTAGAAAGGCACTAAGATTGCTCTATGGATGCAGATGTGTAACATGGCTGGCTCTTCATGCCGAGACGTATTAAGAGTGTTATTTTACAATATGTATTTTTTAAGGTTTTTTTTTATTCCCAAATGCTTTTATTCATAGTATTTTTATATCTTAAGTAGCACGGTTATTAAGTAGCTTGAAAGAAAAATTAAGCTGCATAAATTTTTACCCTCCATGCCATACCTGCCATGGCAAATGAAAATTTTGCAAGTTTAGTTAATTTTGGTCGCCGTCAACCATATTTCTGTTTAGCGCTCTCAACGTTTGCCATTTTACATCGGCTTCGATCTGCATATTAAGAAATGTCTAAGGTAACGACTTATTCTATTTTAATAGTTTTCGACAATAGTAACAGACACTTTTTTACTTACTTCTTACATCTATTTTAGAGTACTGTATTTTCGAGCTTTGTTCTCGGTCAATTATTTGTTATGTATATATGTGTGCACAGAAAAAATTATTTTTCGAATTCAAACAAAAAATTTGTAGTATCAAAACATTTTTTGTCTGAAATCGGTCCTACAAACAAATTCGCATATTCAAACAATTTATTTGCATTTTGTTTACTAAAAAAAAACACTGATTTTTTCAAACAAATAATTTACAGATTCAAACAAAAAATTTACTGGAATTCATATAAATTTCAAACAAATAATTTTGCTGAATCAAACAAAAATTTTTTGCACAAGCAATGACGCGCACCCAAGCAATCACTGAAGGAGAAGATGTAGGCAGAAGCAGAGCGGCGGCTGGCTTTGAGACACATGTTTTGTTGGAATTATTTTTGAACGAAGTCTTGTTTATACACACAATGTTTTTCTTCATCACTCACTGTTGCTGTATCCTTTCCTTGGCTAAAGTAGAAGAAATGTAACAAACAACGGCAGCAGACCGACTCGATATATTTTTCGTCATCATTTTATTTTTGTATTTGATGTATTTAAGTAAACAGTTTTCAAAAATTGAATACGGGATTTTGTTTTTCATTCTTTTTTTTCCAACTTTGAAACCAACCAAAAATTTATTTTGTTTCTTATAATGTTGTTGTTGTTTCTGTTGTTTAAAAAAGAATGAAACCTTTTTTTTACCTGCTATTTTTTTTTTGTTTTTTTACTAATAACCTCGTCGCGCTATTTTATCATCTTTCTTCTTGTTGTACTTTTTTAAAGCGTCCAAAAATAAACTGTATGTGTTTTGTGTTGTTGTTCTTATATTTCACATAAAGAAGTGTTGCTTACGATCAAATAAAAAAATGCAAAAAACGACAACATTAAAGAGCGTTAAATATTTCATACAAAATTATGAAAAATTGAAACCAATAGCGCGTATTTTACATTATTGAAAAGTTGTCAACATTTTTGTTGGTTAAATAAAAATCAAACAAAATTATTAATTGAATCAGTAAAAAAATTTGTAGAAATTAAAAAAAAATTCAAACAATAGTTTGTTTGAAAATAATTCGGCAATAATTTTTTCTGTGTACGGCTCGAAATTTCAACCATTTCCAAACAAAATATTGTGAAACCAAAACAAATTGGTTCGAACTGTCAAAATCAGCAGGTGTTTCACTGCCACCTGTAGTGAATTTTCCCTGATATAAACATAGTTTTGTAATATGGCATAGGACTGAATTTTAAATAGAACGTTTCCTTGCTTTTTATGTTTATTTTTTATTGTACAAAAATATGAAGTAAAATTTTACTTTTGAATTTCAAAATTGTTTAGTTATTTTAAAATCAAGGTGAATTATTTCTATTGTCCAGTTATTTGACTCTTGGTATCTGGCAACCATACTTTGTCCCCTTTTAGACGGGCAAAAATTTACGGTGCAAAGTCTTGAGTTTATTGAAGGGAGGGGAAAAGAGAATATCAGGGGAGTACATACTTTGCTGTACTCGCAAATTAGTTTTGTTTTTCGTTCGTAGTTTGTACCCGAAGTTTATATACAGCGTTGCCAGAATCTTTGGAAAGAAAATCTTCATTCGGCGAAAAACAAACAAAGCCAAAAAGTAAAAATTATTATTTTTTTTTATAAAAACATACTTCTTATTATGTAAACTATTAAAATTAAAATACATACATACAAAAATACATATTCGTCAATATACATATGAAACTTTTTAAAAATACGTTTTTTCTTTTCACAAAACATTTTTTTTCATCAATATTTTCAAAAATAACAACCGCTAATCGAAAATTCTTTTTTATATATTTTCTATGCCCAGAAATAATGATGCAATTTAATGTATTCTGGGTACACAGGGTACAAAAGTGTACAAAACCAATAAACAACAAGCTGATAAAAAACTTAATTGTTTTAAAAATTTACTGCTTTTAAAAAATTATCTAACAAGTGTTATTAAATTTTTCAGTTTTAAATCACTTAAAGTTACACGTAATACATTACGTTATTTAATGGTAAGAAGCATAGTGCCCATTCACATTATGCGATTTTTGTCGTTGCGATTCTTACCTTATGGTCGAGAGGGGAGAGAGGAATTATAAGGGGTACTCAAGCGAGTGTACTCTTCGATTCATTTTGTTCGCTCATTGTTCTCTCATTTGACGAAAAATGTATTGAAGTTCGGTTGCAAAAAAAAAAGTCGTAACGACAAAAATCGTACAATGTAAACATCAAACCGACTTCAAAGAGGAAACGACAATAATTGCAACGACAAAAATCGTGTAATGTGAATTGGGACATAGTAATTTAAATATAGGATTCATGCTTACTGGTCCCGATCTATTAATATTTGAAGTAAAAAAAAATCATGTTGTTTTTTTTTTAATCTTGCATAATTTTCAATTAGCCTACATACATATTTAAATATGTTTTTCTTTCATCTAAGTTTCAACACATATTTTTTTTTTTGGTTATTTTTTTATTTTGATGTTTTATTTTTTTTAGGTCGGTACTGGTGGTATGGACTCAAAAGTTAAGGCTGCTACTTGGGCACTAGATCGTGGTGTCAGTGTAGTAATTTGTAATGGCATGCAAGAGAAGGCTATTAAAACTATAATTGGCGGTAGAAAAGTTGGAACATTTTTTACAGAGTCAACTGAAGCTTTTAGCACTCCTGTGGAAGAACTAGCAGAAAATGGTAAGTTCAAACTTTATTTTATTTAGTGCTACTCTCCCCGCTCCATTTTCTGTAATAGAATGAAGTGTATGTGTCCAAAGCACTATGATGTGTTACGGTTGAAGGAACATTGAACAGGTATTGTTGCCTTACTGTGAATAGCATAGATGATGTTCTGTTGTTGTTGTTTTTATCCTGTTGTTCACTTGATGTTTGGCATTTGTACTTTTAGTTCAGAGATGCTGTGCTTGTTTGCATATTAAGTGAGTGTCGGGCAACATCTAGTTTGTTTTGTTCTCATTATATTCTTATATGGAATTTTGCAGAACTATACAAACGAGAAAATAAATAACTAAAGGGTCAAATAAACTACGCAAGAAGTTTAACAACAACAACAACAAGTTTGTGTTAATACTAAAAGTTTATAATATTTAACAAACATGCTTCTTCATACTTATCTTTTGTTTGCTTTACTGTTTGTGTGGTTTATTTGGCCCCTAACTCAAATGCGTAAAATCCTTTATTGTAAAGGGGTGCATAAATGTATTTGAAAATCAAACAGACAAAAAAATTAAATTTGTTTGCGAAACGTTAGTGTACAGCTGCAATGACAAATGCTTTGCGGTACTATTCGACGCACAATTAAAATAGTGTTGTGATTGTACAAGAATTCAAAGAAATACACTCCAGACTGTACTTGCTTATTTCAAAACATTTTAGTACAGAAAACATGTTTGCATATACTTCTACTATTTGAAAATTACCTCGTGCGGTCTGCTAGTACACATTTGCGATTTTAACTTGTCTGCCGCATGGAGCGATGCATAAAAAAATTTGTGATTTTTAATTGTGGCGTACGGATACAAGGAATTGTTGCAATATAATCAAAGAAATAAACATACAAAATATTTCGTACATACATACATATCCAAAATTCATATTAAAAAAATAAAGAATGTGTGTATTTTTTGTTCCCAATCTCAGTGCTGCGTGTATTTTTCATTTCCTTGTTTATTTTGAAAGCATTTTTTACAACTGCACTTTCACTATAGTAAAGAATTTGTTTCTTGATTTCCAGAGGGAAAAAGAAGGAGTACGGAGAATTTTTTGAATGTACAAGGCCTGCTGGCTCCATTCTATACTAATATCTCTTGTACACACGTTGATATTGCAAAGAAGGCCTTCCGCTCTTATCGCTTCTTTAGCAGTGACATAAAAAAATTGTTATTTTGCTTTGACAAAAAAAAAAAAAAAAATAAAACAAGAAAATAATATATTGGGAATTTAGCACGTCATACAAAAATCTTATTAATAAAAAAATTTTGTTTTCCCAAAAAAAAATTGAACTGGCAAATTGGTTTTTTTTTTGTTGTTTTCTTACGAAACCAATAAAATTAAGCAATTACCCAATAAAAACATAAAAGAACAAAAATGTACTTTGGACTTCAATAAGAATTATTGACAAAAAGTACGAAAAAACAGAGGTAAAGGAAAAATTATGTAAAAATCAATTAAAAATGGATAATCATTCAAAAAAGCAAATTTCGATGTTTGTCAGCAGTCGTCGATGGCTGCGTGTGTAAGACGGCAAATCCCTCTGAGGAGATCGAGTGGTAGCGGTCGAAACATGTCAGGGTAACCAGCCGCCTGGGATCGAATCTCAGGTCAGTCAAGAATGAATGATTATCAATAAAAATTTTAATTAATTTTCATGTTGTAAAATTCCTTTCTTCATAAAAATAATTTAATGAAAATTAAATTTGATGAACTTAAGCCTGATTAAAAATATTGAAAATTATGTACATATTACTTTTGAAATTAAATAAAAAAATTTTAGTTTAATAAACAAACAAATTTTCCTTTTCTCTTTAACTTAAAAAAAATTAATTTTAAATGATACCTCGAAAAAGTTGTTTTATTATTTCGTGGCTGTACATTTATACGCCAAATTAAACAACAAATACAACAATTTCAACTTAAAAATCAACCTTTATTGCACTTTGAAATAAATTTTTTTTTGCTACACCAAAGGAATATTGTTGAAGTAGAAATTGCACAAACATTACAAAGTATATACTAGCAAATACTTTGACTTTTAAACTACTGCTCTTTTAATAGTATAACACAACAAAATGAGGATTTTTCAAATTAACTGAAATAAAAATGGCTGATCCTTGTGTATTTTCATCTGCAGATCACGATGGCTTTATATGTAGTTACCTATTTGACAAATATTTTTTTATTTATAAGAGCCATAATGGACGTAACAACCCATATTGGACTTAAAGAACATTTTCGTTAAGTTTTATGATAGTGTCATTTGATTAAGCAAAGTGCGGAACAGATCGCACATTCCGTACGAAATCAGATGTTTTTGATTTTTTGATGCATTTGATTAATAAGCGATTCATAATGATTTATTTGAAAGTGTTTACTCAATCTGCTCAAACGTGTACAGAGCCTCACCGCAAAGTCGTATATATCCCTCTTCTCAATTGAATGTTAAGTAAAAAGTGATATTTAAGACCGATTTTTTCCTGAAGTAGTGGATTTCTTTAAACTAGATGTTTTTGTTCCTAAACGACATTGAAACTTTTGAATTTGAATTGCTATGGCAATAAATTTCTGATATGATAAAAAACTGTGATACTAATATGTGGATGTGTCAGAAACTAAAAGGCCTAACTAACTCCACATAATAAAAAGTAGAGTAAATTAGTAATGGTTGAAAAATTGATTTCCAAATTTAAGATGCTACAAAGAGGAAGTTGGCGAACACGCGAAAGGGTAGTAGTTCATATTACAACAATATATTATGGCTTTATTTTGGTTTGTATATTTTCCTATTATCTGGCTGGTAGCTTCTGAAAAAATTTAAATAACATTCAAACCCTTTACCAATTTTTTATATTTTTAATAGAAAATATTTCTGTGGCATTTTGACAAAACATCTTAAGTCGAGAAAAATAGCAAAAAAGTTTTCAAAAAAAAACTTGGTTTCAAAAAAATGATTTATGATTAACAACATTTTATTCAACCTTTTAAAATTTGACTTAAGGCGTTTTGTCAAAATGCCACAGATATGTATAAATCGACTTTTTGCGAAAAAGAACTTTTCTATTGTGGAAAATTTTACGATTATTTCATATCTGGTTATTTTTCATTGGCTGCAAAAGGCGCCAGTTAAACTCTTCAAGCCTCACAATACGACTTAACAATGTTGTTCAATTTTGTTTAGAGCGGCTTTATATGTTTCTTTTCTGTTAACATACCAGCAGTGTGACCATATTAGCTTTTTTCGAGCTAAATTTAGCTTTATTTTTTCATGTTTAGCTTTAGATATTTCATTTAGCTTTAAGCTTTTTTTTCGGCTTTTTTCAACAATGCATTTAGCTTTTTTAGCCTTTTTTTAATTTTAATTTCGTTTTATTTATATATCAAAATAAATAATACAGTTTATCCAAATAAACTTATTTGTGATTTAGTTAAAAGAGTAATAGTGTGACAGTGCAGAAGTAAGTAATAGCTTTTGCAGATTTGAACTACATACATACATAACGGTGCTGCAGGGCAAGAATAAAAAAGTTACGCTATTTTTCAAAGAAGTTAAAAATTTTTGTCAAAAGTTACAATTCAAAATATTTCTTGAATAAATAGTAAGTTTATATGATTTGTAAAAACCAAATATATATTTCTATTCAATATTTCAGTGATAATAGCAAGACTAGCAATTATGAACAGAACAAAAGCATAGCAAAGAGTAAGTTTCAAGCATCTGCCCACTGCATGAGAATTAAAAACAAGATTTTCGCATACAGTCCTTTTCGTTTCTAGTCCCAACTTTAGCGATTGAAATTTATCTGTTTTGCTGCCGTTGTAAGTAAATTGAATATAAGATTTACATGATAGTTCATTAAGGGATGTAAGCATATTTGCCATATATTCCATCTATAAGCGGCCAGAAAAGGCAAAAGTAAATCGAATTATGTTCATTATAGTCACATCAGCAAAACGTTCTACCATATTAAAGAACTAAAATTAAATCGTTTAATTTTTTTCATCAACACTCAACTTGAAAAAAATTAGTTTTTGGTTTAGGTATCAGGGTAAAAAGTTTTACATTGTCGTTGACGGGATTTTTAAATCGACAAAAATTTCAAACGACTACGACTTCGATCACGAAAACGACTCGTCAACTGTTATTTTTTAAATTTATTGAAAATATCTGATAGTTAATTTTTAACCAGCAAGAATTATTTAACGTGTTTCATATTTTTATTTAAAAAAATTATTTTCAAAATTTTTAAATTAAAAGTCTTTCAATCACATAAAATATTTTTTTTCCTAATATTTAATAATAACATATATTTTTCGGCAAATGGTTTAAAACAATTAAATTAATTACGATATAGTCTCTTTTATTACATCTGAATAGTGTCGATATGACCAACTTGCTAGTTTTTGGTGGTAAAGCGTTCATTTACTTTTTTATTTTTTTGAGTAAATGGGAGAACATTTTGTAAATTCTGCTAGTAAATGAACACATCTATTTTATGTCTACGTTAAAGTTGATAAGTTAGGTTTGGAGTTATTCTTAGCTACATACATATAATTAAAAAAATGTTTGTAAAAACTTTATGATATTTTTAAATGTGACCTTTAAGAACAAAGCCAAGGATATTATACATATACATATACTTACTTAAACACTATTAAATCTATGAAAAATATCGAAATAAGTAAAAGTTACTACAAGAAGCTATAAAAAAAATTTAGCTTTATTTTTTGGCTTTAAATTTTCTTTTTTAGCTCTTTTTAGCTCAATTTTAAGCATGATCTAGCTTTATATTTTTTAAAAATCTGGTCACACTGCATACCAGCCTTGAAAAGTTTCAAATAATCGCAAATTGGTATTGGGCTTTAACAAGTGTTTGACTAGCGCCATCTTGCAACGGCGTTTTGAGACAGTTAAAGATAATTTTTCACAGGCTTGCCAGTTTAGCACTTTTAATGCTAGATTTAGCACATTATTTCCTGAATTAGCACTAAGAATTTCGAATAAGCACTTTTTTTGATCCCAAACCCACTTAGAAACTCACATAATCAATTCAAATAAAGTATCAATACTTTAAGTGTATCAAGAAAAATCCATACATATTATAATAACTATATAACTTTTTACAATTTAGGCAAATAGGAAAAATGGCATAGCACAGTCGAATATATCATATATTTTTTATAAATCACATAAAAGATTTTGCATTATATGCAAAATTAGACAACGTTTGTTCCACACTTTAAACATATCGGACGATATTGTAAAAAACTCGGTTCATATGAAAAGTACCAAAATGAGTTCGTATATGAGGAAGATGAATATGACATAATTGAAATTTTAAACAGTTGTAACAATGGCGATTTATTTTCTGAGAAAAATATGTTACAGTATATACATGTAACACTTTCTAATGTTACCTATAATCACTCGAAATGTTACATGCCATTAACAATGGTATACGATACGATGAGACTGGACTTCAATTGGCGATTCTATATATGTGTGTATAAAACAGAAATGTCTGCATTTAAGGGCGTGGTAAAAAATTTTGTAAGCTCTTGAAACTTAATAAATTTAACTTTTATTCCATAAAGTCGCTGGTGGATTTTTTTTTGGGGTTTGTATTGGATTCTACCTGGTTTAATGTAATAAGTATGTGAAAGAGAAAAAAGGGGCTCAATTTTGGGGCGTGGCGTAAAAGTGAGTATAATAAAAGCGAGATGGTATAAGTGGCGCCCAGAATTTGAGGTCAGATTGAAAAGTCCCCAAGGGCAAAAATGAAGCCACTGTCAAGCAATGGTCAACGCTTATTAGAAAAAAAACAAATTACTTACATGCATAGATAAAAATCCATATATTTGGTCTCGTGTCACTTATCTGTTATATGTTTTATATTCGACTCTTATTAGCAATCCTAAAGTTGACAGTGAAGTATTAACTGCATGTAATCCATTTTCCAGCCCGCGAATAACTTCATCAGCATTTTTCGGTCTTACTGGTTAGAGCTTATTTGTAAATTTTTTTGTAGGTATTTAAATCAACAATCAAAAAAAAAAAGAATATGAGAATTTTAAGAAATCGAAGCAAGACAACTTTTAAGACAGTGTCGCTCCTACTGTCTCACATAGAGTTTAATAGAGGACAACTTATAAGACAACGACGCTCAAACTCTCGAGCACGACGATTTCCTGTAAATTGTCTTCTAGAAAACCTAAACGACAGGGGACAAGTCGTGCATACATCATTGACGACGATGTCGTCAACGGCAATCTGGCCAACTGAATAGCTAACAGAAATTTTATTTATATCTGCATGTACATTCAAAAAGACGAATGAATATAGAAATACACATTGGCAGCGTATACCTAAACATATTTTTTTTGGACTAGTCCTAGTCCCTTGTGGGCTACACTTTACACGCGTGTTTGGACAACTCCTATTATTTGCAGGGTTATATGCTTAAAATTATGATGAAATAAATAATTTTAACAAATAGAACATGGGAATTCTTCTTTCTTTTTACTTTAAACTTTTACTATCAACTAATAATGTCATTATACAATTTATATGATATAAAACCTTGTCGTGAGACTTATGTAAGTACATACATACTCGTATTTTCTTAGTTTGAAAATTTTAATAGATAAACTTAATCCCATCAATTTATTTAATTAACTTGGTTATCTATACAAATAAATCTCCCGATAAGTTTTTATATCATATAAATTGCGTGATAACGTTATAAGTCGATATTTAAAGTTTATTTGTTCTTAAAAAAAAAAAAAAAATTTTAACTTTTAAATATTTAAAACTGACATTCTGATTCTCAGTAAGTCCTTTTATTTGATAACCATATCGTAGACAAGCACTAAAAATTAGTCCATCATATTGGATTTAGAGTAACATCACTTACTTTTCAAAGTATTATTCTCAGAATGCCCCTTCATTTGATAACAATATTTTAGGAATGCATTAAAAATAATTAGTCCGCCATTTTCGGTCTTTCACAATGCTGGATTCAAAACAAAGTCGCACAGCTAACCATGTATAGTCACCCAAACTGAATGTGTGTACAAAGTTTCGGTTAAAGATTTCTGCTTTAAAATTGAGTTTTAAGCTTTATAAGACCCACATATTGGATAAAGAGTTAAAGAGTGACGTCACTTTATTGTTCGAGTTATTCTTAGAAAGCTCTTCCATTTGATACCCATATTGTAGGAGTGCATTAATAATGACTAGTCCGACATCTTGTGTGTGCCGCCTTGTTAGATTTGGAATGACTTCACACAGTTAACCATTTATTGTCATCCAAACGGAACGTGTTTACAAAATTTTAGTTAAATCGGTTGAAGATATACTTATACTTGTTAAATTATTATCTTTAAAAACAATATCAGTGTATATTTTTGTTTTGTTGATTTAACTGTTGCTAAAAAACAGTTGTGTCTTTCTTTATGTTTCAATTAATATGAAGTTTCAATTCATAAAAGTGACTTATTCGGAGAAAATATAATGTTAGTAAATCCCTACTGCTTAGTGCTAAATACATGAATCAAAGAAACAATATTGCGCAGGTCCGTTATTTTAGTGTGGTGACGAAGAAATAGAATTTGTGTATGTGCATTTGTGTGTCTCTTAAATTTTTTACAACAAACACTCATATTTTGTCTATGATGACGTAGATGCGCAGAAGTTTTTTTTTTGTACGGCTGAGTGCGCAATCTTGTTTTTTTGATTCAGGTGCTAAGTAGTCTTATGTGCTGTTTTCACAACGTGTAGTAAAATTTATATGAAAAGCACGCAGTTTTTTGATGAAAAGCACTCAGTTTTTTGAGTGTTTTCCATATAAATTTTACTACACGTTCAGTCACTTGTGTTGTGAAAACAGCACATTAATTCGAATTGTGACACCTTTGATAAAATAAATCTTTTTTGGAGTTTATAATAGTTAGACTTGTTTCAGTTTAGAATTAGGCAAAATTGTCAAAACTTGAAACGAATTCAGCTTAAGTGACATAAAACTTAACATATAAGATTGGTTTTAAACAATTTGTTTTTAGCTCAATATGTAACTGTTTTTGTTTGATTCACTTTTAAACTAGATGTGCGATATATGCTTGAAAATTGAGTTGCACGATTTCACGCGAACAAACATGCATTGCAAGTTAAATCAAAAGTTTTAAAAAGAATAAATATTCAGCCTTATTCCGGTTGTCGTAATCGATCAAGTCCTTTTTTGTAAGACTTTAGCGATTACGACAAACGGAATAAGGCTGATTAAAGCTGAAGGTCCACACCATGCATTTATGCGTCTGTCCTTTTTATGCATCTGACAAAAAAGTAGAATCAGTGTAATTGTATATGACAAGTTACACAGAAAATCGCATAGAATGCATAGTAGTATCAACGCATGAAAGTAGGTTTACTTTCTACTTTTGTATCCGTCGCATGTGTGGTGAAAAAAAGTCAGCTGTTATTGATGGCTATGGATGACAAATCATATTTTATTTTCAATGTTATCGATAAATATGTTTGGGTGGTGGATTACTTTTTACTATTTTTTTGCAGTTAAAAAGGTTTTTAATAAGAGAAAAAGCTTTCGTTATAAAAATTGTATAAACTTTAAAGAATAAAATACATTAAAATTAATTTTAAGCACAATTTTACCACGAACAAAATTTGTCAGTCTAGTTATCGATTACTTTATGTTCTGAGTGTCATCTTTGTTGTGTTTATTATATTTATTTTTTTTTTAACAAATGCCATGAACTGGAAAATTATTAATACCGTGAAAAATCACGAATATTTTTATAATGTATGTATGTGTGGACCTTCAGCTTTACTTTTAATTTTTATTTACAAATATTTGTGTATGCCAGAAATATTGTTGAACAGTTGATTTTTTTCTAAAACGTTTAAAGGATCTCTTTATTTAGCTTTGAGTATAATTGAGACGTTTGAAACATTAAAAGGAACTTTGTTTAGGTTCAACAAGACTTTTATAAGTATTTTTTTTAAAAATTAAAGTGCAGTTTCTTTTAAGTTTTTTCTTTTTAAGTAAATGCTTCCTTTAACATTGCTCAGGACATATTTGCAAACACATTTTAGAACTTTTTGTACTGAATTATTATTAAAATGATATCAACTATTTGACTTTATCGATTTATTATAACCATTAAAGTTAATAAACTTAATAAGATTAGTTTGTCTTTGGCCCTGAGTAATCAGGTTTCATTAATCATCATGTCGGAATGAAAACTTTTAATAAAAAACTATAACATTTTTCCATTCTATTTTCATGTTGTAATCCATGGTCTGTATACCTACATACATTTGCATATACATACAAACATACATCCTACAAACATACAACCACTTGTTTAAACGTCATGTTGTTTGGTTTTTTTTGTTTGTTATTGCAGCACGCATTGGCAGCCGTCAGTTGCAAGCATTGTCACCAGAGCAAAGAGCTAGTGCTGTTAACACGTTGGCAGATTTATTAGTGAGCCGGGAGGAATATATACTGGCTGCCAACGCCAAGGATCTTGCTGAAGCGCAACGTAATGGTTTGGCCAAACCATTGTTGTCACGTCTGTCCCTTAACGCAGGCAAATTGAGAAATTTGTCAGTTGGTTTAAAACAGATTGCAGATGCAAGTCATCAAGTAAGTGTTAAGTTAAAGTTTTTATTTTTTTAGTTGTCTACAACATACTTTTTTTTTATCAAAAACTTAAGTCCGTTGGGGATTTATACAAAGTTTTTAAGATTTTTAAAAAGTTGATAATAACGTGAAGATTAACTATTACAAACACGAATGTTTGTAAGTATAATAGGTGTGTTTATTTACTTTGATAGCAGAACATGCAACGAGAGAGTTGGTTAAAAATTTACAAAATTTTTCTCCAAGTCAGGCATATTCACGCTAATCAGCTGTAGAATTGGGGATTTTTTTCACGATAGAGCGGGGAGTTTCCCCCACATTGACAGGTACCGCGACCAGGTTAGGTCTATTGTACCAACTCCCCTTAGTTGGCCAAAAGACCCTCTGCTTCCCATAGGAACCCAACCAGGACCTTTGCCGATATATTACTGATTTGGGACACACACATTATACCACGCCCCAAGTGCCTCCTTCTGGCCCATGCCAGCGCCGGGCAGTCACACAGTACATGCTCCGTCGTCTCGTCCACGTCTAGACACAGTCTGCATTCCTGATCCTCAGCCAGGCCCATACGATAAAGGTGGTATTTGATCGTGTGGTGACCAGTCAGATAGGCCACCAGCAGTCTCAGATCCCGTCTGCCGAGACCATTCGTCCTCATTACTTTCCCGGGAGAGATAAATTTCCTTGCCTGACGCATTCCCGGAAGCGATACCCAGTATCCCCTTTGTTCGCCCAGAGCCCAGTCCTCCATGAGGGACTGGACCCCTGCCCAACTTAGTCCACAGAAGGGCTCGGGACCCATCATCCGTGCGTTAGAACCAGCCCTGGCCAGCTCATCAGCCATTTTATTACCCGGGATCCCTGAGTGCCCCGGCACCCAGCAGAGCGTTACTCTGCTCCTTGTTCCCAGCTCCTGTAGCTTTCCACGGCACTCCGCCACCAGCTTTGAGGACATTCTCCAAGAAGAGAGTGCTTTAATGGCCGCTCGGCTATCAGTGAAAATCACAATACTGCCGCCAACCATTCCCCTATCAAGAATGTTGCTGCAACACACATCAATGGCACAAATCTCGGCCTGAAAATCACTCGGTGATTCGCCCATTGCCATCAAGAGTCGTGTATTAGGTCCAAATACTCCTGCACCGACTCCGTGCTCCGATTTTGACCCGTCAGTATACCAGTGCAATTCATGGTTTCCCCGACATGGATTCCCAACAATCCAGGACCTTTCGTCCGGAAAGATTGCCCTGAACCTTCTGTTGAAGACCAGTTGCGTGGTCATTATGTCTGCCCTTGTACAGTCAGATAGGCCCGGATCCATGTCAATCAAGCTAGCATGCCCCTGGACCTCAGCAAGTCCCGATGTCAGCTTGATCAGAAGGAGACTGGACATAGCAGTCCTCCTTATATGGATGTGTAGTGGCAGTATGCCCACTATAACCTCAAGTGCTGCCGTGGGACATGTGCGCATTACCCCCAACAGGGCCAGACACACCATCCGCTGCAGCCTGTGGCACTTCCTCATTGCAGTCTCCTGCCGAATCTTAGGCCACCATACCAATGATCCGAAAGTAATTATCGGTCTGACCATCGTAAAGTATAGCCATTTTACCATACTTGGACTGAAACCCCAAGTTCTCCCAAAGAAGATCTTGCATGCCCAGAAAGCCCTTACCGCCTTCCCGAGGGTTTGATCCAAGTGCGAGTTGCAATTGAGCCGTCTGTCCAGAGCAATTCCCAGATATTTGACCTCATTGGAATACTCAACCTCCATTCTGTCCACTACCACTACTAGCTTCTCAAGTCTGTAGTTGTACCTCCTCGTGAACGGTATTACGACCGCCTTGTTAGGGTTGATACTCAACCCCCTTTCATGGCACCATCCAAGAACCCTATTGAGAGCACCCTGCATCATCTCCGTGATGGTGCTCTCGAATTTTCCAGTCACCGCTATTGCCAGGTCATCCGCATAGCCAATGGGCCGAAGGCCATATCCGTCGAGCTTGACCAGCAGATCATCAATCACCAGGCACCATAATAAAGGTGAAAGAACTCCCCCTGTGGACATCCCTTAACAGCACCGATGCTGACACTAGAATAGGGGATTATTTCTTAATAAATTAAAATGTTTTGAAATATTTCCGCAAGAATATTGTTTTTAAATTTTAGAAAAATAAATATTTTATGTTATTGAAAAACTTTTTATTTAAAAATTAGTTTTCGTTTTGGGAACAAATACATGAAACAGATGGCTGAATAATTCTTGCTAGTACTATCAGAAATGTTCAATAAATTTTTTGTCTCTCAAATTTGTATGCTCTTTTTTCACTCTCTCGTTGCAAGTTTTTCGAGTACGTGAACACTTACTAGTAACCAGTGTACCCATATCCAAAACTATTTTACAGCTAAATCGGCTTTAAAATAATGCTAAAAAATCATAAGCTGCCAAAAAATAATGCTAATATTTAAATTGTATTATTTTTTTGCTATTTTAGTTAATATACCTTTATACATGATTTATTTTACAAATTTCTTTTCCATAAACTCACATAATATCAATAAAACAAACTGATTAAAAAAAATTACAATAACGGGTCCGCCATCTAACGTTTTTTTTCAACTAGTGCTTCTTTCGTGAATGGTAACACTTAGCTCATGTCTGATTTGACAGATAATTAGTTTTATCCTTCCGCTGAACGAATATGGTTGTGTATACGCTTGAACAACGCTGGGAAATATGCGTTTTCGCTTCGCTAAGTGGGCCTGCGATCAACTTACAGAAGATGCCGATTTTGTCAAAAAAAATCATCTCTTCAGATGAAGCTCATTTTGATCTTGGCGGGTATGTAAACAAGCCAAACTGTCGCATTTGGGGCACAGAAAACCCGCACGCATACATTGAAAAGCCGTTGCACCCAAAACGAGTCACTGTTTGGTGCGGATTTTGGTCCAGAGGAGTAATTGGGCCATTTTTCTTCGAAAATGAGCACGGAATGGCCGTTGCAGTCAAGGGCGATCGTTATCGGGCCATATTGAACGAATTTTTGTTCACAAAAATTGAAGAGGAGGATATTGGCAACATTTGGTCGAAAAATTAAGTGACTTGATCTCTAAATCCAATATGACGGACTAAGTTTTTAATGCTTGCCTTCAATAAGGGTATCAATTGAAAGGACTTTCTGAGAATTCGAATGCGAGTTTTGGAATAAATTAAAAGTAAAAAATATTTAAAAAAAAAATCTCTTATTTAAAAGCTCCAAAAAGAAAAAAATATAATTTTACTTAAAAACTTTTACTATCAACTTATAACGACGTTTCACAATTTATACGATTTAATATTTGTCGCGAGATTTACTTGTGTAAAAAATAAGTAAATTAAAAACTTGCGACCCATTTCAGCAAGTTTGGCTATGATTAACTTTAACTTCCATTTAGCAGTTTGGTTTTGACAGTTATAGCTGATAGTTAATTATAACTGAACTTGGTAAAATTGACCGTTGATGTGACTATTGAAATTTTTAAACTTAACGCGAGATTTAAATTTTCATATTTAAAAAAATTGCGTATTGACAAGCAGCAAACTTTTATATGAAGCTATAAGTTCTAAAAACAGACAGTAAAAGTTTTTAAGTAATTTTGTTTTTAAAAGGGTTTTATACTTCTAATTTTTATAAAATAAAAACAAAAAATAAAATACATGTTATCATATCTTTTGAAAAAATAACACATATGAATAATAATAATAATTACATCTGCTATTTGTTCATTGCTTTTTAAGGACTGCTGTTATTTTTATTTTTTAAAGTCTTTTGTTCTTTAAATACCACATCCATTTTAAATTTTTAGTTATTTTCTTACATTATTTTTGATTATATTTTGAAAAATTGCGCTCAACATTTGCTTATATGGAAAAACTTCGGACTTATGACAACGTCTTACTTTGAATAAGACCTCGCAAAAAATGTTGTTAAAGTATTAAAATAGCCGCGTTTAGCTAGAAATCACGACATATGGCAGCCCAGATTATACTATGAACATTTTAAAACAATGTGGCAAATTGCCACTGGTAATGTGTTAACATAAACACTATAATAGTTTTGTTTCTTTTCAACCAGTTGTTTGGTAAACGAAAAACACAACTGCGAATTTGGGTACACTTAAAAAAGTTTTACAGTAACTGAGTGTAATTTACTAAAATTATTTTCTGTAAAGTTCAAAATTAATGAAAATTTTGTTATATTATAATTAAACAAATTCTTCAACTGTTTCAACATGTTGTTTCAAAAACAAATATGTTCAGTTATTTTTTATGCATAAAATAAAACTGAAATACTTAACTGCAAAGTTATCTTAAATTATTTTATTATTTACATACCTACATGCATGTGCACATAAATAAAAAACAAAAATATTTCGCTGATTTGGTGCAATGATTATAAAAAATAAATAAAAATTCAGTTAAAAATCGTCTTCATACTTATTTTTCAATTATTTTTAACAAAAAGTTTATTTAATTTTTACTTTCAAAAATTCAACCCCATGTTCCGTAAAAACAAATGAATTTTCAGTTATTTTATATAAATTAACTATCAAAAAATTAACTACATATTTCGTAAAAAAACAAAGGAATATTCAATTATTTTATATAAATTACCATAAAAAATTAACTGTACATTCCGTAAAAACATTTTATATTTTATATAATTTATTTAATGACAGGTAAAAATACTGTTAGCTGGCTTAGTATGTAATTTAAATTGAGTTAAAATTAACTAAAAAGCCCTTTGAATGGACTTTTGTAGTTTGTATAGGTATGTAAAATTAAAAATAATAGACATATTAAGTCATTTTTACAGAATGTCTTCGTTTTAAAATTAACATTAAAAAATAGCCGTACAATTCCTTTGTTTTAAATAAAATTATCCGTTTCATAATTAAATTTCCAGTTATTCACACTTAGTATTCTTTTGAATTTACCTACATAATATTTTGAGTGTAACATCACAAAAGTATGGTATACTTGTTTCTTTAATCACATTGCCGTGTTCAATCAATTGTGAATGAATGAACGAAAACCACAAAAGACCGACTGACACAAAAGAACAAGTGACCCAAATGATCAACTGACTCAAAAGACCAAGTGACCTGAAATGAACGATTGAACGAAATGAACGAACTCGTTCATTGTTTTGAATTGAACGATAATGACCGGTCACCTAAATGAACGATTAAGCCCAAGACTAAAAGATATATTTTGCTATAATTTCGGTTCAGTTCGAGATAAAATACCGATTTTTTGTTACGAGAAAGTATGAAGGAATACTTTGCTTAATAAACGTAAAATAAAAAAATTTTTTTGAGATATGACAATATGTTTATAAGCTGACACGTGTAAGATACTACAACATACAATTTTAAAAACACACTGTCCTAAAGATTACAGGTGGATATTGTAAGAAGAAGTCCGTTTGATGCTATTTTTTGCATCAACCTTGACATACATTTGACTGACTTAGCCGTTGTTTATAAAAAAGAAAAATTACTTTGGATTGTGAATTGGAAATATGCAACAACTTTAACCTTTTGCCCTTTAAACTATTTGTCCAATCTCGGTAAAAAAGTGAAAGAAATTTTTCGGAAACTTGGTAATAAGTAAATAAAATAAGAAATATACCCTTTGCTGACTTTCTAAACGCATTGAGTGTGTCTTATTGTTATTTCCTAAGCTGTTAAAAAATGTTAATATATTTATTTAAAATATTTTATCTATTTTATGAATTTACTTTTTGATCTCATAACTTGGGTACCACAATTTTTGTTTGTTTCTATTATTGTTTTATGAATTAAATTGTTATTCTTATGTTATCTTTTTATCTTGTATCTAGAGCATAATGATACGAAATTTACATATAAAATCGTAAGGTAATAATAATATTTTTGTAGTATTTAGGCATTTCTTTTACTTATTTTGTAAACAAGTTCCCTTACGCTTTTTTAAAAAAGTTTTTTTCATTAATTTAAAACAAATTTACTTTGTATTATTCATATGGAGCGGGATCCCGGGAAATTTAAAAAAATTCCCGTTTTTCCGGGAATCGAAGAACTCCGGGAAAAAAACTCTTATCTTAATACAGCTGAACCCTTCGCACTTGGTAAATTTTTCTATTACTTAATATTTGCACTGTTCTCCAAAACTTGAACAATGCATTAGAAATGTAGTGTCATAAGGGCTTTAAAAAGAGTGGAACGTTTTTTACCTGCTATTGTTTTTGTTTTTTTTCCTACAAACCTCGTCGCGCTATTCTATCATCTTTCTTATTGTTGTACTTTTTTAAAGCATCCAAAAATAGACCGTATGTGTTTTTTTTGTTGTTCTAATATTTCACATAAAGAAGTGCTGCTTACGATCAAATAAAAATATGTAAAAAACGACAACATTAAAGAGCGTTAAATATTTCATACAAAATTATGAAAACTTGAAAGCAATAACGCGTATATTATATTTTTGAATAGTTGTCAACATTTTTGTTGGTTAAAAAAAAAATCAAACAAAAATATTAATTGAATCAGTAAAAAAATTTGTAGAAATTAAAAATATTTTCAAGCAAGCGTTTGTTTGAAAGTAATTCGGCAATAATTTTTTCTGTGAACCTCTTCGGAAAAATCTTAAAAATACGTTGCCCTATAAGTTTCTACATTTTTTTGGGACTCACTAATGTCCATTTGTCTGTTGATAATTCGCTCACTTTCGAACGACTCAAGAGTGTATTTATCATATATGAAAAATTGGGAAGTTAGCACGTCATACAGAAATCTTATTAAGAAATAAAGTTTGTAAAACAACAATATTGGTGCCAAGTTCATTATAGTTCTTCTAAGCAGTTTGGGTTATAGAGCTATAGATCCAAAAATCCCTGAAATTTTATATTTTCGTTACAAAAATAAACATAAATTTGTGACAAAATGCAACAGTTCTCATTAAATTTTGCACATACATATTAATTTAAGTAAAATTTATTTCGTCATGGTTTTATTAGAGTAGAAAATAATCTGCAAAATTTCATGGAGATTGGTCCTATATTTACCAAATGCACTATATAAAGACCACTCGGGCAAATCATTTAAATTTTCAACAAATATGGTAATATTATTCTTTATTAATATTTGAGCTTAAGGCCACTTTTATTTAAAACTAGCTGACCCAGTCCGCGTTGCTGGCCCTAAGCAAACATTAGCATTTAACGAAATTTACAGCCTTTAAAATAAAAATCCATGGAATACCTATCATAAAGTTTTTTTACAAAATAACTTACATATGGTGTAGATTTGGGCTCAATAAAAAAAGAATAAGTTGGACCATGGCGATCAATTTAAAGAAAAAATCGTCCAAATCGGTCAAGCCGTTCTCAAATTATGCGCTTAATAGAAAAAGTGGGCGTAAAAGTAGGCGTGGTAAATTTTTCTTTCGATGAAAACTTAAAGTTGATTAATACGAACGTTTGAAAGAAAAATTAGCCAACTCGATAGAGCCGTTTTCTGATTTTAGGTAAATCGAAAAAAGTGGGCGTAAAAGTCGGCGGGGCAAAATTTTCTTTCCTTAAAAACCTAAGTTGGACCATGGCGATCATTTTAAAGAAAAAATCGTTCAAATCGGTCAAGCCGTTCTCCAGTTATGCGCTTAATAGAAAAAGAGGGCGTAAAAATAATACAAACATTTGAAAGAAAAGTAGTCAAATCGATGGAGCCGTTTTCTGATTTTAGGTAATTCGAAAAAAGTGTTCGGGGCAAAATTTTCTTTCCGCAAAACCTAAGTTAGACTATGGCGATCATTTTAAAGAAAAATCGTCCAAATCGGTCAAGCCGTTCTCCAGTTATGCGCTTAATAGAAAAAGTGGGCGTAAAAGTAGGAGTGGTACATTTTTCTTTCGATGAAAACTTAAAGTTGATTAATACGAACATATGAAAGAAAAATTAGTCAACTCGATGGAGCCGATTTCTGATTATAGGTATATCGAAAAAGTGGGCGTAAAAGTAGGCGGGGCAAAATTTTCTTTCCGTAAAAACCTAAGTTGGACCATGGCGATCATTTTAAAGAAAAAATCGTTCAAATCGGTCAAGCCGTTCTCAAGTTATGGATTTTGCCACGCCCCTCCGCCCCCAGACCGAAAATAAAAAATCAGCCTTCACAGTGTCACCCGCCTGAATATTCCCTGAAAATTTCATCAAAATCGGCCCAGCCGTTTTGGAGTCCATACGTTACATACACACATACATACACACATCCTATTTATACCCTGTAGGAAATGTCACTAGTGAATCTGTTCTGATTCACTATTGACACAGTCACCAGTACTTGGAGGCACTTGCACCCAGGTTTCCTTCAGGGAAATAACATTGTCTGGGGTATTATAAGTCACTAGTACTGGTGACTGTGTCAATAGTGAATCAGTACAGATTCACTAGTGACATTTCCTTCAGGGTTACTATAGACATTTAACATGTGCGTGCCATTGGAAATCTACTACTGACGTTGGTACTACTGACTAGGTAGTTCTTTTGGGAACATATGTAGACATTGGAACCAGAGAATCACTAGTACATTTTAGTAAATGTAGTCTACACTTTTGGTACGAATACGAAATCATAACAATATTTTTTTATTATTTCTTAAACTTTTATAGGAATTGTACGTCTCAGTTGTTATTGATAAAAATTTTTGCGTATTAAAGCCAAATATAGTGACAAATGTAGTGAAGTGTAGACACTTTGTAGACAATGTCACCAAAATAGTCGACAAAACTGGTGACTTGGAGACACTTGCAACCAGGTTTCCTTCAGGGTATATATAGATAGAAGATAGTTTGTTTATTTTTAAATCAATATTTCGATTTCCTTTGGAAATCTTCTTCAGGATATATTTATAAAATTTAATAAAAATTAACAAAAAATTGACAATTAATAAACAAACTATTTTAAATAAAAGTGACCTTAAGCTCAAATATTATTAAAGAATAATATTATTTTAAAAAAGGTCGAAGAAATTAGAATAAAAATATGAACAAATATGGTAGTAAAATTTGGTATGTTGTAGTTTGATAAGAGTAGAAATTATAACGCCTAATTTTATTAAGTGCGGTCCACAACTTACCATAGGCCCCATAAAAAACACACTCTCAAAAAACACTTTAGTACGCCTTTAAAAATAACGATCAACGTTTTTGTAGTAAAATTTGGTCTGTCATAGTTTCATAATCTTAAAAATCACTTTACCGAATTTCTTGATGTTGGATCCATCTTTTCCTAAAGATCCAATAAAAAACGTCCTATTGGAAATTATTTTAATAAGCCTAAAGCCGAAACGAATCATGACATATTATTGGTATTACTTCCAATTACCTTTTATATGACTGAAAATAAAATTATAAATCTTTGTGATGATCGGTCCATAAATTAATATGTAAATCCCTCTACTGAAATATTCCTCCCCAGGGTGGAGGGTATAAAAGATTCGGCCCAGCCGAATAAAGCTCTTCTAATTGTTCAGTTTGATTATTTTGTTTGTTTATTTGTGTTTTGTTTTTTAACTGAATTTTTATAATTAAGCAAAAATTTTTCACATTAAAACTTGTTATAATTTTAATGCTGTTATACTCAATTTTGTGTTGAATGTCTATTTTATAGATAAGTTCCTAAAGCAAACTTTTGTTTCCGCTTGGCTAAAAAAATAAAAAAAAAACTTCTTCTACTTATAAATAAAGTATAATTGAGACAAATTTATTTTTATATAATAGACTTTAGTTCATATTTTCAAGTACATCTATGTATATATGTAGTATGTTTTGTAATGCAAGTAGGAAGGAGACTTTGGGACAACGCTGTGGGTAAATAAATCTCCATTTTTAAATTATAAAACGAGTAATTACAAAAACAAAAATTATGTCTAAGGAGTTTGTATTTATTGCCAGCCATAATGACGACAAACGACATAACTTCTGCTATAAAAAAAAGATACATTTCATGAGTGACATTCAAAAAAATACAGAGTTTTTCAAAAGCAGTTGTGCTATTTTTAAAAAGAGCAATTTTATGACCATCTTACTTATAAGATACTCGTTACTTACCCCCCGTTTTTACATGCAAATGCATGTTCGAAAAACTCAATACACTCCAACTTTTTCACTAACATTCACAAAATTATTGTTCTTTTAGCCAATCGGCTGTTTCCTCGATTTTTCGTTGATAATACGTATACATTACATTCAAGTAATTACTTGCATGTGGAATCGTAGGGTTAGAAGGGATCACATAAAGGGTGAGTCATATAAATGGCATATTAGCTTATAGCCTTGTCACACTTTTCAACATTTAACATCTAACATTAATTTTCGAAGATGTTAAAATTTTCCCATAAGAAATACATTGGGCTAAAAATCAAATGTTTCAACGTCTTTACAAAATGTTCCTATTTCATTGTATTCCATTCTACATCTCCCGATTATTTTAGTGCCATCACTACAAAAGTGGCAATAAATTCTATTTTTTCCATTTTTTTTAAATGGTGACATTATTTATTAATGTTAGATGTTTCAAGTGTGAACGCGTATTTCACATTTTCAACATCTTCCATGCGTTCCTCCGAAATGCAAGTGTACAAAGGGTATTATTATCTAATAAAGGGTGTCTCGCTAAAGTGCATTTTTTAAATGTAGTATAATTTTTTGAGCAAGTGGCAGCTCTGAAAATTGACAGCTTATGTTTATTCCGATTTTTAAAAGCATACTCTTTTCCCTTCTCTCCTTAAAGCTCAAGAATTGACGGCTGAAATGCTAAAGAGTGGTAACAAGCACTAAGGAAAGCCTAAAATTAAACTTTTTTTGGAGTTTAATTTTTTCGTCTAAAATAAAACTTACTTCGCCCTCAAGAAATAAAACCGTTTTAAAGGCCATTATTATAGCCTAATGATAAAGTTCCTTATAGTTTACGTGAAGAATAGCTATCATGAACGATAAGTTTTTTTTGCATTATTACAATTGTTGTATGTAATTTATATACTGTGGCAACTTTACACTAGATATTGTCTACTTTGCCTGTTTAAAATGCGTAGTAGCAACGACTTACTTTTGTTTATTTCTTTAATTGAAAACAAAATTCAATTTTTATAACTTTATTTATGTACAGGGAAACCGTAAATATGCAATTTCAATTTTTTCCCTGTGCGACCGATGAAGGCAAAAACAATATATGTATCCGTTTTAGAGCTTTTTATGAATTTTGGCATCGATTTGTAAGTGCTAATCTTTGCATATTTTACCCTTAGCAGCATGTTTTTTATTGCATAATTAAGTTAAAAGTGCGTTTTTGCAGTATTTTTTAGCGCAAATTTTGCCTTTTTGAGGCATATTGTGATACATGTTCAATTTTGTTAGATGCCTACAAAATCGTTCAGTTGGCAATACCTCTCAAAATCCATGTAAAAGTTGGGAGTCAGCTGATTGAATTTATTTGTAACTTGGTGGCCACACGATCAAGTTTTGCCTTTCAATTCCATTCAATTTGCAATACACTCTCACTTTTTTACTAACACACTCACACTTTTTAAATTGACAACGAGATTGCTTTCAATTTCACCTTTCCATTTGTTTGGAAATTTTGCTTTCAATTTAACAGCTGATTACATGTTTGTCTTTACCCTACTATTACTATAACACTATATTGGTCAACACTACCGGTCATATAACTAGTAAAATGACCGGTAGTCTTCTTGTAGGGTATAAATTGTTTTTTTTGATGACATCATGAAAGTAAATTGTTTACAAATTGAGTGCATTCTACGTCACAACTTTCAATTTTTGTAAATTTTGACAAGCAGTATATGTAAAAGACTATCAAGAACAACTTGATCGTGAGGCCGCAGTGTAAGGCAAATAAATAATTGGCAGATGAGTGCTGGTTAGCTTTGCGACAGAATAGAAGCAAATGAGACATTGAGAAAATCAAATTTGGGGAAAAAGATAATCTCGTTATGAGAAAACGGCCATTAATGTGTTGCTTCAATATCGCCATCTACCTACAGTTTATTTTCACTCTAAAATTGTAATTAAAATTTATGTTATTTTAAGCTTTATAATTTTATTGTATGCATGAATAAAGAAAAGTTAAGGAAAAAGCAATTACTTATGCAAGTTTTTGGCGATGTGTGTAATACATAGAAATCTGGACCAATCTTTTAGTACACTGATCTACTCAGAATCACTTTTTAACGCGATTTAACAATGTCCATCTGTCTGTCCGTGTGGCTGGTTGTCTGTCTGTGTTAACCTTGTGCGCAAAGTACCACCCTACAAATAATAGGACCAGTCCAAACACGCGTGTAAAAAGTAGTCCACAAGGGACTAGGACTAGTCCAAAAGTAACCCAAACGTATGGAAAAAACATGGTATATTTAAGAGGCTTAGTTTTACCTTCGTTTAAAAACGAAAACATGTCGTTAAAAAACGAAGACATGTCGTCTCACTACAAACACTTTTTAACAATGACATGGTCCATGCTTGCATTACATCGGACCAGTCCATGGAGTAGTCCATTTTATGAAATTGTGTCAGGAGGTCCAATAATATTTGCAGGGAAGTAGCATATAACTTGTCTTGTAGGTAATTTGATCATATATGGCAATTACATTTTAACTTTAACACTTTCCGAACTAGACTCTTTTTTCCGTAAACCATCTAATAACGGTGGTATTTAGATTAAATTCGCCCCAAAAGCATTTAACTGCAAATTAAATTCTTTTCGAATCAGATCACATTTGGCCTAAGTTTTATCTACTAAAAGCTTTAACTTATTTTAAAATGTTAACATTAATAAAAAAATTTGCAATCGTCCCTAAATTCTGTTTAAGACAAAAAATCTCATATGGATGTTAATATCTAGATAATATTATGGTGTTTTCTTTTCTAAAAAATAATAATGCATTATAATTGTGCAAAGTGTTTATCAGGTTACACGCACCCTTTCAAAGTGATACAAAAATTTTTCGAAGTTACAGTGGAACAAAAGAATAGCTACGTTTTACAGTCAACACTAATGTGTACTTAGCGTGTTAATATTGAATGCAAAGTTTGAACTAGCAAGCGATATTCACCACGTTTGTAGCAACACAAAATTTTCATTGAATTACAATAACATAGCGTTAACAACACTGATTTTCAATAATAAAAGTCAACTGTTGATAAAACGAACGAAAAACAAAAAGTTTTTACATCAATCACAATATAACCAAAAATCACAATACAACACAAATTGTACGCAAACACAAGAAAAAGTTAATGTAAAAATACTTGCTTGCATAAAAAAGTACTCAAAGCTGGAGGTTCACACCACGCGGCACTCGCTTTTTCGCTGCATACGCAGCTGTGCAGTTATACGTAGTAAGTTACATGCACAAAAGCATTTCTTTGTATGCGTCACAAGCAGAGTTCGAACAAATCAGCTGATGTTGACAAATTAAATTTTATTTTTACTTGTGCGTTTTTCATAACATATTTCTGGTTTCCCTGTTTATGTATTTTATGGTAAATTGTTTTGTATTTTGTATTAAAATGTATTTATTTGAACGAAAAAACAATGTCAAAGGTACAAAATTTTAAAAATGTAGTTTGACATGAAACTGTCATTAAAGTTACCATATCTTCAACAGATAATATGGCAGCTTGAATTTCTTAAAGTTAACTTGTTAAGTTACCATAAGAATGAACTTGATTTTAGCTTATCAGTCACTTTTAGGTTAATGTTAACTTGTAATAACCAAAAACTATTTATCTATCAGATAGCATTCTAAAAAGTATTTGTAAGTTGTAATAAGAAGTTTTATTTTTTCGTCGAAAATAAAACTGATTTATTTAATTTATATTTACTTCTTTTTTTAATGTCAACTTATTTAATTGCAATGAAAGTAATTACATTACAATGCTTTACAAATTAAAATTATTAAAATAAGTTTTATTAAATGATGAAAAAAATCAAACCATCAAATGAGTTTTTGTTTTAACGGCTTACAGCCGTACCTAAACAAGAGCGGAAGGCGGAACGTTTTCTTCCGCTAAGCTTTTACGCTGATATGCCATACCTAAACAAGAGCGTCAACGTTGTGCCACAAAAAGTAGTGTTAACTTTCTTGTTTAATAAAACCCATACAATAAAAATAAGAGAAAACCTCGCTAGATTGACAAAAAATAGCTAAATTGTCATTATTTATTATTAATAGCAGCCAACTTCACTAATAAACGCGCTGTCAAAATCAGATTTTCCATACAAATTGTATGGGCATGAGAATTTTTGACAGCTAGAAAACGCTTTCCGCTCTTGTTTAGGTATGGCTAAACAATAAAACTCTCTTTTTAAGAGTTTTATGCGACCTTTGGATTTTTACATTTAAAAACAGCTGTTCTAGATGGACTTTTTTGTTTTTAATTCACAAAATAACTGTTAAAAAATTATTTCCTTAAATCACTTATAACTTTTACGGTCGCTGGAAAACACACACAGCAGTTAGAAAGTTACATACATAGAAGATAGAAAAGTTATTAGAAAAGCCAGTTGATGCTGGAGTTCTACAAGGAAACATATTGGGACTTCTATTCTATTATATTTAATATATACTTCGGACATGCCAACAAACAACTTTAAACTTTGATGATGATACAGCTTTCCTAGGTGTCTAGGAAAACCATCGTGAAGCATCGCTTTACTAACAGGATCTTATATTTCAACAAGATATGTGGTTTAAACATTTACTTTGTGTCAGGAATTAACCAAATAATACATCAAAATTTGCATGCAAAATGTCTCGGCATTGATCGACATTTAACTTGGAAATGACATACAGAGACAAAACTAAACCAAATGAAACTAAAAGCAATTTAAATTAATTGGCTTATTGAACGAAATTCTGTTCTTAGTCTATTTGCAAACTTACCCTTTTCAGCTCTATCTTAAAGTCAATCTAGTGCTACGGTATTCAGTTATGGGGTACTACCTCCGCCTCGAATATTTAAGAACTCAAAGGCGTAAAAATAAATTTTCATAGATTAATAATACCCGCCCTGGTATGTTAAAAACTTGAATATTCACAAGGATCTTATTAGTTCATTTGCAAAATCTATAAGTAAGAAATATTCGGTAAAATATTTAAAAGGGCTAGAAGTGAAGGTGGCCACAATCGGCTAAGGAGAAGAGATGCCGCAGGATTTATCAGAATAGAAAAGCGGGAAACACCAACATATGTAAACAGAAACCCTGCTGGTAAAAGTTTTCGTCCGGCACTGGCATGACATAAAACAAACAAAATGAATAGACTGTAAATAAAAAAAATAAATTAAAAAAAAACATTTTATTAAACACGCTCAAATGGGTGAACCGATTTTGATAATTTTAAACCGTTGGTTTAAAAGTAATCATTATTTTCAGCTTTGTTGGTCAGACTTGCAATTTTTGTTGCTGCAATTTTTAAAAATTCTGCTTTGAAATTGCACTAGTGTCCAGATTATGAAAATCCAGTTTTGCAATTTTTGTATTTTTATGTCATTTTTCCTCTACTCCTTTTTATATTTTATATACCTGGTGGTCCTTTCTATATTTATTTTCATTTTTATACCACCCGTTTTATTGTAAACATTTTAAGCGTTTGGTTGTTCAATCTTAAACGTCCGTTTTTGTAATCAATTCACAATGTCCTTCCATTCAATTCGTCTCTTATGCACTAACTTCCTCAATGCAATTCCCGCACAGATTTTCAAAGATACATATACAACCCAACCTTAGGCATGTGATGTCCTTAATGGAAAAAGTAAATTTATGATGTAGTTTCATTCCTAACCTTTACATAATTGGCAACTGACAGTGTCTAGGCTGAATTACAACAACACAAACGCTCAAACGCAAACATTACTAAACTACGAACTGCACTCAGGGTTACTGTTTTTTAAAACTCGCACAAAAGGTATTTTTTATAAAAATAAAGTCGCAGAAAAGAGTCGTTTGAAAAAATAAAAGTCGCACATCTTTTTTTTGACGGTTTTTATTAATAAAAAGCATAGCAAAACAAAAAAAAATTGAAACAAACAAAATCAGTTGAATTTTTTCATGTTCAAAAGCCTTTTTTATATTAAACAATACAACATTTATCAGCTCATAGATTTGGGACCCAAATCGCAGAATTGCACCTGAAAGTAGCCCCAAAAAATAAGAACGTCTACATCATTAGTTTTGTCAAGTTGGCTACATTAATTACACTGTACTAAATAGTTGCAAAATTAAGCAAGCCGGGCACATGGCATCTTAGCATAATTCGGGTACGCTGAATCGAATGGTGAAAATCTCTTTTTTAGGTTAGCTCTTGTTTTCGAGATATACCGTTATTTCGAAAATGGAGGAGGTTGCACAACATATATTCGCATAACTCAAAAACGGCTTAGTTTTTTAAAATTACTAATAAAAAACCGAATTTCCGCAATAAAATTTCCTTTAAGAAAAGTAAATCTTTTTTCTAATATGCGCAGTCGTTTTAGAAGCATAATTTTTTTGGAAAAAAAAATATTTTTTTTATCAAAATTCCGAAATTTTTGTATTTTAAAAATTCATAAAAAAATGAAGTGAGGCTTCTAATTCTAAAACCATATAAAAAACGAAGCTGCTAACAAAACAAGCCATAAATGGTAAAAATCTGTTAGCAACTTTTAATTTTATTCACAAAAGTCTTAAAATTTTAATTAATTAAGGAATTTCATAAAACTCAATATTTGTATGGGAGCACCACTAAGAAGTGGGGATAAGAGGCAAGTATGTCTCGAAAAAATGTTTAGGAAAACAAATTAATTGAGTTCGTTCATACATTATATCCCTCTATGGGCGACTCCTGGGCATTTATGGGACTTTTCTGCAATATATTTCTAGTCTGCATTGAACATTTTGTATGGGAGCCCCCTTAAGGAATGGAGATAGCGGGTAGGTATGTTAGAAATAAATAATTGAGATGAAAAATAAAGTGGGGTTGGTCATACATTTGACCCATCTAGGGACATTCTAGGCGCTACAGGGGCCAAATTAAAGAATTTTATTAAGCCGCCATATGTGTATGGTTGAAATTCTTAAATTTGGCTACTGCAGTGCCAAGGATGCCCCTAGATGGGTCAAATGTATGAACAACCCCACCTTATTTTTCATAAATTTTTATATTTCTTCAAAAAATTAGGAGCCTAGCTGCATTTTAATATTTTTTTTTATGAATTTTTAAAAAACTAAATTTTCGAAATTTTGATAAAAAAAAATAATTTTTTTTCCAAAAAAGCTTTTTTGCAAGCACGATTTTTTGAAAAAGTAATAAAATTGTGGCCAAAAGAACAAAAACCTGCAAATTTCTTTAAATATAAAATACGCTGTTTTGATAAAAATAAAAAAAAAATTTTAAATAACAAAAATAAAAAATCTCACAAAATGTCACAGGTCGCTAAAAAGGCGAACGGTAACCCTGACTACACTTTAGCTTTAAAATTTTTTATGATGGTTTCTATTGGTGCGAGTATTGTGTGCCTTAATGGAGTTGGTGCTAGCCTGTGTGTAAACATATTTTCACAATGTCTTTTGTATTGTTCATAAGTAAGAACGTGTGTATATCTTTGCCCCACAGTTCTAGCAAATGTCCTTTGGCTAGTAGTTTAATAATTGGGGTCACAGCCAATTATTGTTGATCCGAAAAAGTAATTACTTGCTTCCCAAATAATCTATGAAAGATTATGTTAAATATAATAACCGCAAGTTTTTATACGACCTGTCGAAACGAAACACTCCCTAAAAGTTGTACAGAAATATTTACGAAACTGTTAGGGTAGTTCTCGTCAGAGTTGCATTTATGGAACCATTTCATTTATTGCCAAAAACTTGTTTGAATTCAAAAAAAATGTTAATCAACTTTCTGGTCATTCAAATTGCTTTTTGTCACATTCAAAGATTCACACTGGCACAGAAAGTTTTAATAAATGTAAAAAAATTCTTAATCATTTTGCAGTTACGTAAATAGTAGCGTATGATCAATACATCGGTCAGTTATATTAAATACATATAACAGGCACATTTTCCAAAAACGGGACTTAGATGCCAAAATGTTCTCGTACGTTAATTGCATTATTTTTAAACACACAGCATTCAATTCCTGCTTATTGACTGACCCCTTTTGTGGTATATTAAATTTCTGAATCCGTGCTAACGAACATATTAGAATTATAATAAGAAATTTCTTTAAATTTTACTCGTATGATGACACTGTGCAGCGCATAGAATGCAAACTCCTTCTCGTGCGGAACTTTTCGAAGTACATTTTTAAACTAACAAATCCATATTTGGGCTTTGGTAGTTAAGCTGCCGTTCGGAATTTATAGCCTTATGCATATTATGGCTATAACTTGATTTTTCCGAAGAACAGAAAAGTTTCCGCGGAAACCAATTCAAATTTTGTTTCCTGTCCTCGGCACACTTGCATGTATATACTAGGAGAACAAAGCTTGCCATATTCGGAGGTCCATATAACAAAACGCAACAATTCCACTTTTTGAATTAAATCTTTTTTTACTAAATAATAATGTGCATACTTAATCCAATACTAGATCCAAACGCAACAATTTTACATACAAAATGAAAATGAAAACAACTTGCTTTATTGTTTTCGCAAAAAATTAAGTATGTTCCCAGTTTAGTTTTTTTTTGCCGTGCACTTGCCAGTTTATTATCAAAGTAATTTTTTGGGAATACAAAAATTTTTAATTTACAAGATTTTGTTTGTCGTGCTTAATTCCTAAACCTACTAACAACTACAATTAATGTTGGAAGAATTCCAACCAATTGTAGTGGGAAACATAAGAAAAGATAAACTCACTGTTTATTGTGGTTGTTTTTGTTTAAGCCTTGATATTGTTACAAGTAAAGCTGTTGCTTATAATTCTTATTCGCTTAACAATTTTATTTGTTTTATATCTTTAGTTTTTATAAAATCTTTGGATCAAGTTTCCTGACGATCTTACCTAAGCAACCAGTGAAATGCGCATAGAAGAAGCTTATCCCTTCAACAATAAATTTCAGTGTTTTTATCAAAAATACAAATTGGGAATTAAGCACGTCAATCAAAATCTTGAAAATTAAAAATTTTTTGTATTCCCAAAAAATTACTTTGATAACTTTTGTATTAACCTTTAATAATCCTCTTATTTTGTTAACCCTGCGGCCACAAGATCAAGTAAAAGAATAGTCAATTATATAAATATGTATCATGAAAATGACCACAACGTGAATTTTGAGATGAAAAAGCAGACGCAATAAGGTGGAATTATTACAGCAGATATTTATTACTGTTGCTAGTGGATTTTTCATACTTTCTGCAAGTTCTACGGTTTTTATACAATTTAAAATATCATACAAAATACAGTATCAGAGCATCCCATTGTGTTATTCTAACAATAGCATCCTCTAAAGAAAGCTGTCTTGTAAGAAACGCCTAATATCTTATTAGGTGGTACAGGACAGTACTCCTGAAATTCTTTCATTTTAGCTATTCTGTTAGGACTTTGCGAAAAGCAACCAAATATTTTGACAAAAAAAAACCCCAATAGTTTTTGGCAGCAGTTATCTTTCTACTATTTTTCAAAAATATTCTACAAATCATAAGAAAAATTTAATTTGGGGGAAGGATCCGATATGGCATAAGGCGCCACTTATTAATTCATTTAATTGTCCCCATTGAAGTATCAACAATTTTAATATTGCAATGGGAGCCCATAATTTAATGCGTATCTGTCAATAAATAGAGGAAAATGTTTTGTACAAAAAATGTTACTAAAATTATGTACGTTCTGTTTTTTCCAAAATTTTTTGTTAAAAAAAATGTTGTTTTGAAGTTTCCTGTTATTACTGATAATTTATATTCTTTTTTATGTATTTATGTAAAAATGTTTAAAAAGATAAAATGACCGACATTTCTAGTATACGGGAAATCATAAAAATATTTTGTGTTGGGAGTTCCCAACAAATTTTTTTTAATAGGACCTCTTCTATGCCAAGAGACAAATTTCTCATAAAAGTTGAATAACACAGTGCTACAAAACTCGGGTCATCGCCGCCAGCCTCAATACTTGCAACGCCAAAATGAAATTAGAATATTGGCAGAGCATATCTGCCAAAGGGTCTTGTAAAGTTAGCTCGCGTTCCCGAAATACCGGGCCCTAAAGTTTTTGAATTTTTCTAAGACAAAAAGTTCGTGCAATGTATGTAAAACGGATTTTGGAAATTTCGGGCATTGAAATTTTGAATTTTTCGAAAGCCCGTTTTACATACATTGCACGATTTTTGGTCTTAGAAGACCCCTTAAAATGAGTGTTAAAGGGTTAATATATTTCAAAAAAAAAAAAAAAACTTTAGGGGCCGATATTTCGGGAACCCGAGTTAACTTTTTAAAACCCTTTGCTCTACCAAGAGTCTAGTTTCATTTCGCGTTGCAAGTACTGGCTGTTTTTTTTGCTACACAGTGTTATTTGACAATTTACTAAATGTTAAATTGTTGAAAATTTATTAATTTTGTTAAGAGAATGTTAGAAAGAACTTTTCCATAACTTTAAATTGCTTTTAAATTCGGTAATGATGTTTAAAATATGAGTTAAAAAGTTGAACATTGTCATAATGAACAGTACTGAACAAGAATTTATTCAATTGTTTACTCAGCACGATAAGTTCATGAAGTTTAAAATGAATAATAGTTTAATAATTGGAAAACATTTTAAAAAGAATTTTTGATTATTTTAAAAAGCGTATAGTAATTTTTAAAAAGAAAAACATTGTAATGCAATTTAAAATTCTTTAATACTCTGATTTGATTTTTTTAACTGCAGCCAGCTACACAACTTGTGACATTCTCATCTGTTCATTGTTGTTGTTCAGTGTTGCCAATCTGTTTGTAATTACACATGTTGTGTGTTATTTCTACTTGCCCGTGTAGCCAATGTGTAATCTGTGTGTTATTTTACTTTCAGCTCTATTTTATTTTTTTGACAGTCAACTTTTTCTTTTCCAACATTTTTCGACATATGATTCAGTATCCATCATAGTCAAACTTGCTCTTCTGACCCTGATTTTTTAATTTCTTTTCACTTTCTACAAAAGTATAAAGAAATGGTACGTACACAGAAAGAAAAAACACTCGGGATAAATGAAGTTTTTAATACTTACTTTAAGTATAGTCGTACTCGAAAATTCATGTACGATTAACAGTAAAACTTACTAAAAACCAGTGTTCGAAAATAAACTGTTCATTATTTAGCGTTCGGCTCACACACCCAATAATGATATCTATTTTTATTGATTTTGTAGACGAACACAACCTTTAAAACCGTTCATAACTACATATTTTCAAGAAAGAGCCGAACAGTATATATAATTCTGTTCCTCGTTAAAAAACAAAATAACTGTAGTGGTACTGTACATAAACATTATATTTTAATGTTCTATAATGTTTCTTTTTTTACATTGATAAAGAAATGAACAAACAAAAAATTTTAGCAACGACCGCACCACGAACAGGTTGTTGTTTATTGTGTATATGTTTTGTTAGTGTAAAATTATTTTGCTGGCGTTTTGTTTTTTCGTATGTATATTTTGTTTTTGTAAAACATGCTTGGTTTTTTTGAGCCAAACCGAACACAATGAAGTTTGTGGATTTTAAAAAAAATTGAACGGAATCAAATGTTCTCATTTTTTGTTGAGTTAAAAACAGTATTATATTTGTGTTCGAAAGATGACTAACAGTTATGGTTTTATTGATTTTCTACACAAACAATATTAGCGTTTGTGTTTTCCACAAATCTACCGAACCGAACAAAACAATTAGCTTGTTATGTGTAAAAACAAAACAAAAACAACAGAGCAAGAAGAAACGCCATTATTTTCATGTTTAAAAAATATAATTGAGAACTCTTACTTCTTATTTAGTTTATATTTTCAGCTATATATGTACCTACGTTAACAGCCGTATTAATAATGAAAATTTGGCATGAAGTAAGCAAAAAGTTTATTCATAATACACTAACCAAACACTGGCTAACGATTTGCTGAACTCTTGTTAACGAGCTGCCAAACGTTGCCAACTTGTGAATAAACAGCCGTTTAATGTCAAACAATTTTGTTGGTTTTTTTTGTTTAACTTTTTTTTTAATTAACTGTCTTCTACTTAATTTATTTTAATTTTAAAAACTTTTTAACATTTTTATATGTGAATGGAAAAACAAAAAAAGGAAAAAATTACAAATTTAGCGATGATTAATGCAAAACGTGTTGCATTTTTGAGTTAACAATGTGGCATAATAAAAATTCAGAGTTGATTTATTAAAAGTTGGCAAATGGAGAAAAGTTCGTTATGAATTAACTCTGAGCCAACAAGCTGCTAAGCTTAATCGGCATTCTAGTTATCAGCTCCTTGTACGTAGTGTACAAACTGTGGCTAACTTTTTGTTATGAATACGGCTGTTAGTTTTTAAAGTAAAAACCATATCGGCAATGATGCTGGTGTAAATACATCAAAATAGAATTCTCCTTACGAAGCGCAAAATATTAACGCGAAATAATTGTTCAAAACTTTAAAAAAAAATATTATGTTTAACATTAAATCTAGTACTCTGTAAAAATTTGTGAAAAATGTTGAATAACATTATCTATTTTACACGAAAATTTTTATATCTATCAGTGCTACCTAATACTACATTTACACCTACACAAAATCTAGTACTTACGAGATTTCGAGCCAAATCTAGTTGCTTTTGACTAGATTTCCCATACGAAACAAAATCTACTTCGTGACTAGATTTCAACGAAATCTACTCAAAATCTAGTAGTACTTAATGATGCAACTATGGTTTTTTCAATTTAGCACTAAAAAATACTTCCCTGCTCAAGAAAAAATTAAAAAGTTTTATAAAATAAATAAATAAAAGTGTAAAAAAATAAAAATGATGAATAATATTGATAAAATAAATATCGTTGATTATTAATAAAAGGCAATGCAAATTTTTTAATGTATATTTCTTTTGTGTTTGTATGTGTCACGAAAAGACTTTTAGTTAAGGTGCTATCAGACGGTATGTATTTTACATATGTACTGTCACTTTTCTTACCCATATGTAATTGCGTATGTATGTCAAAATTCCCATTTTACACACGATTCATAATTTTTGCTATCACACCTGCTTATGTTTTTCCGTATGACATAACCTATAAATGTAAACAAAAGCTGACTTTTTAAAGTGTATTAATTGTTTTAATTATAAAGCTGCTGAAATTATAAAGTTTTTAAAAGTAAAATGGATGTAATAACTGCTAATAAAATAATTGTAACGTCCAGCATTATTGCAGTAATATCTGAAATAAAAATAAAAAAAAAGAAACAAAAACAAAAACCATCTGTTTTGTTTATGTTTGCCACAGGAAAATAGAGCGTGTTCTAATCGAAGAAATTACATATGTATTTCCACATGTATTTTACACATGCAAAGTTTCATATGTATCACACGATGTGTACAACTTTTACAGATGGAAAATTTGACAGTACATATGTAAAATACATACCGTCTGATAGCACCTTTAGTTGTCTTGATATAAAAACAAAATCTCGCTAATGTCAAAAAAGTAAAATGTAAACGCACTAGATTTCGAAGAAGATTTTTAATCAAATCTACAAGATTTCGCCCTAATGTAAATGTAGTATAACTTGCGCGTTTGCAATGTTTTTATTCCTTCAAAGTATGTGACATTGCTTGCCGTATGTTAAAAAACCCACATGTATTTTACTTAAAACTATTTTTTAATAAAAAATTAAATAATAAAGAAAGTAAATATGGATAAAAAAACTGTTACCGGTTTTGCTATTCACATTTTTTATTTCTTATTTAATATTAAGTTTATACATACTTTTTTGTTTTGCTTAAATTTCCACATGAAATAAGTGCAGCTTATATTATTTCGCAGTTATAAAAAAATGTTGCCAGAAACATTTTGTAACTTTTTCACAAAATGAACATATTTTTACCGCACAAGTATTTTCATATGAGTTTCGACAGCATTTCACAGGCTTAGCCTGTGAAATTTGACTGTCATTTCTCTAACATTTGATACTTGGACAACTAAACAAAGTGTGTACATTCTATAGATTTTATAATTTAGAAGTTCATTCCCTAAGGTTTTATTATAATACATAAAAGTATTTGTGAATTTTTGTGTAAGACTATTATTCACGATACTTTTCAGTCAAGCAGAACCATTCACAGTGAATTTTAAAAATGTTGTTGCTTAAGCGTATACATAGACATTTTTGTATTGGGGGCAAATTACGGAATTCGATATCGATCGAAATTTCTATTTGTATTGTATTGTAGTTTCAATTGAAATTGAATGCCGTAATTTGCCCTCAGTTCTTCTGCCAAAGTTACTGCTTATGCTTGATAGCACAATCATGTTGTTACAAACAAGGTTTATCAATAAGGTTATGCAAAGCGATTGCAATCTATCAAAGCTCCTTTTTTTTCTTTTGTATCTATCAAAGCTCCTTTTTTTTCTTTTGAATGAGTAATTTGGCTTTAAATGTGAAATTTGGGAGGCACTCATGTGTAATTTACAAATTCTTTATTGGCAACACTGGTTTATATGTACATAATTTAGAAATTCAACTTATTGTGTGAGCAATAAATCTTTAATGTAAAAAATCTAGAAGCAAAAATAAAGAAAAACTGATACTTTGTTACATGTTAAACTTTACCTTTGTAGTGATATACATGTATGTATGTACATATGAACATATATATCGCAATTTCTTGTACCAAAAAATAAATTTCAAGTACATAATTCCCTTTAAATAAAATAGAAGTAAATATATGTATGTGTGTACATACATTGCAACAAAAAATAAGCAAAAGCAAGTTAAGATAGTCCGAAAGATGTTGTCGATATTTCTCACTTAAGAAAATTTTAAAAGTTTTTCGAAACAAATTTAACACAATTTTTTAAATCATGACACTTTAGTTTAATTTTCTTTTTATAAATATTAACAACTTATTCGATCATAAAATTGGGGCCATATTAGTACACTAATGACATGCACTTAGAGAAATTGATAAGGAAGAACTATCTAAGCCTCTTACACAGATGACGACTAGATAGAAAAATGAGTGCTCTTAAGTCGAAGGCTCGTTTGCCTCGTTAAACTTATGATATAATTGGTTATCAAGGTGGTACACCAATATACATAACTATTTTGTTGGGTTCCGTTATCCGAGTGGTACACAAGGATAATTGTTTTTTTTTATTTTCTTTAAGGTGGTACACCAAGAAGAAGCGAATGAAATAAATGAAGAGTTGGCTTTACTGCTGTCTACCAAAAAGAGCGTGCTTTATTCAAAAATTTACATATTTACATATATACAAACTTTATTTACAAATACAAAAGAAACTTAAAATTAAATAATAAAAAAATTAAATAAAAAAAAAGAACAGTAAGCAAATTTACATGTGTCAGAAATCGTTCACTCCAAGGCCCATTGAAAAGGCCTGCGCAAGAAGCCTGATGATCATTGTTTATGTTCTTTTTAGATGTCAAAAGTTGTTTACATTTTGCTTTAATGTGCATGCATACGTTGGTTTACGTTTATGATATGCCACACATACACGTTTTTTCCTTTTGCTTTGTATATGTGGTAGTAAATTTTTAACAACTAAAAAGAATAGTTTTTTGTTTTTGTACAAGTAAGCAGACCTGATAGATGGGCCTTGGTTCACTCCTTTGCTTCACAATTTCTATTTCTCTCCGTTAGTCAATGCAAAAGATATTGAGTTTCATACTGTCTGGCCGGTAATTTGAATAGGCACGTGTAAATTTAATATTTTGTTTATTTAGTTTGTGCCATCAATTATTAATTCTCACTCTTTGCTTGACCATCATGTTGTTTTTTTTTCATTGTTTATTTATTGAATCTTAAATATGAACTCACAATAATTAATCAAATCTTAACCTAATACTTTATTTTATGTCCTGCCAGTGCCAGCCAAAAATGTTCTTCATCACGGGTTCTGTTCACATGTATACGTGCTTATCGCTCTTCTAGTTGGGTAAGTGCTGCAGTGTCTTTTCTTCTTAGGCGAGTGTGGCCGCCACGATTTAAAATATTTCGAGCTAGTGGATTTGGTTGTTGTTCAAGCCTTTTTAAATATTTTACTGCATATTTTGTAATCATAGTTTTCACTAATGGCACATTGAGATCCTTGTGAATGTTTGAGTTTTTAACGTACCAGGGAGCTGCTGTGATTATTCGAAGAAGTTTATTTTGACGCCTTTGAATTTTTTTCGATATTAGAGGCCGAGGCGGTGCCCCATAGTTGAATACCGTAGCACTTGATATGCTTTAAGATGGAGTTGTAAAGTAGAAGCCTGCAATCGAGACTAAGGACAGAGTTTCTTCCAATAAGCCAATGAATTTGAATGGCTTTAAGTTTCATTTTAGTTAATTTTGCCTCTACATGGCATTTCCACGTTAATCGCCGATTCAGATGTAAACCGAGATTTTATACATGCGAATGTTGAGGAATTATTTGATTATTGGCAAGATTCCCGGCGCAAGGTGAATGTTATATGTACGCATTTTTGCTCTTATACCATTATCCTCCATTGTCTTAGCCATATTTATAGTTAAAATATATGATCCTGTAAATAACGAGATGCTTCAGAACTGTTTTCGTGAACGCTTAGAAAAGCTGTATCGTCTGCAAATGTTGAAGTTTGGGTGTAGTTGTTTGTTGGCATGTCCGAAGTATAAATTAAGTATAAAAGAGGGCCGAGGATGCTGCCTTGTGGAACTCCAGCGCCAATTGGCTGAGGTGAACGTAAGAAATCTCCTTCTTTAATAATAAATTGACGGCCGACTAAGTAGCTTTCAGACTGATGTTTTGGAATACATCTATTGTCATGTAAAATTGGTGTTAATTTTGAAACTAATAATTTCTCAAACAGCTTTGACATATTTGATAATAAGCTAATAGGACTATATGACTCAACTTGTGTATGATCTTTACCTGGTAGTACTCAAGCCGTAAAATAGCATTAAAAATAAAAAGAATAATTTTCTTTGCTATGCGAGGTAGCTCTAAAAGCATTTTATTACTGATCTTATCAATACCAGGTGCCTTTTTAGTGTTTAAGTCACAAATAGCCTTTTCGATATCTCTTATTTCAAATCTTATGGGAATAGCTGCTCTAGCAGCAACAGGTGGTAACTCGACCGCAATATCGTTAGATATATTTGGTGTAAATACGTTTTTCAAGTGACTCACAAACAGATTTCCTTTTTCAATATCGTTTCTTGCCCAACTACCATTCAAATTTCTTAATGGTGGCTTTGATATAACTGGCCTTTTTAGTTTTCTAGCTGCACGCCATAATGAGTAGTCAGATTGTGGAGTTGCATTAAGTTCCTTAAGATATTTTTCTAGAGAAGCCGTTTTCTGAGTCTGTAGTAACTTTCTAAGCCTTTTTGTGCACTCTTTTAATAAATTCTTAAGTTGCAGGGATCTGTGCAATTGCCACTATCTTCGAACTCTTCTTTTCTCGACATCTGTGGAATATATTTTAATATTTTTTGTTTTTTTGGGGGAAGTACTGGAATGTTGAACAGCTAGTTTCAGAAAACTGTCAAAATTAACTATAGAGCGATATACATTCTCCGGTGTACCAAGCGAAATATTTTCTGTGCACTGGGTACTGAGATATTTTTTATATTTCAACCAATTAATTTGTGTAGCTGACGTCGCTAAGTAACCAGTCGGAGATACAATTCTATTGGGGTTCACTATAGTAACAATTGTAGGTATGTGGTCGGAAGATAATTCTAAGGAAGATTCAACATGGATCGATTCTATGGGGATGTTTTGAACCACTCCGAAATCGATGAGATTTGGAATTTTTTGCTGATCAGTAGGCCAATATGTTGGTTGTCCGCTCGCTACCACATTTAAATCCATTTTAGAAATTGTGTTAAATAAAACACGACCCTTTGGTGTTATAAGTCGTGACCCCCAGAAGGTATGTTTAGCGTTATAATTTCCAGCGGCTGGAAAACAGGGTCCAAATGATTTAAAGTATTTAGAATATTGGCTTTCTGATTTTGAAAATCTAGGCGGGGAATATAACGATGAAATTAATAGGTTTCTATTTAATTCTTCAACGCAAATGTTCGTTGCTTGGAGATAATCTTCACGATGATCACACATTAGGTAGTGTTTGACTCTTGTTTTTATCAAAATGACAGAACCTCCACAAGCTCTATCTCGAGGGTCCTTGGTATCATGCAGTATATAACTATTAATTTTAAATGCATTTCTTGAGGTCAAATGAGTTTCAGAAACCATCATGACATCAATTTGTTTACTTTAAGGAAAATATTCTAATTAATTTTTATGTTGGCGGATGCCGTTTGCGTTCCAAAAACATATTTTTAAACAGTTCATGGCTTGTTAAGTACAGCTTGCAATAACATCGACTGCATTCTAAGAATATCCTGCATCATATTACCCATTGTGTTCGTAAAATAATTTACAGTTTGCACTAATGTTTCCATGGTTTTTTCTAAACGACTTAAATTAGAAACAGGAGTTTCATCATGGTTAGATCTTAGGACGTTAGCATAAGAGGTTCTGTTATAACCAGGCTGCGGAGCCTGTATGTCATTTGTGGTCACTTGATTTGTTACCTGCATTGGGGGAGGATTTGTTTTTGGTTCAACCGACTGCTTGACGATATTATATACAGGGCATCCTCTATAATTGGCAGTTTGGTTACCGCCACAGTTGCTACATTTTTTTACGTTGGGGTCGGTTCACCACAAACTACGCAAACAGGCGGTAAATAGCAGTATGCTGGAATAAAAATAGAAAACAAAAAAAGGGAAATTTAATTCTATTAGAGATTAATTTTATTATGTTGCTTAAATAAAATAATCATAAGAATTAACAAGTGCCAAGATCTAGATCTAGGTTTATGCCCGTTATTTCTACAAACAGATATCTAGCTGTGTATAGATATCTATGGTGTAACGAATTTTTGATAATTTTAACTTATTTTGGAAATTATTAGAATATTTTTTTTTTCATTTTTTATGCCGAAAAATTTGGAGTCGGAGTCGCGGAATTTTTGTGGGTACTTCGACTCCGGTACAAAAACCTCAACACCGACTCCACAGCCCTGTTGACAAATTTATTGTTATCAAAAGGTTATGGCAACACTGCTTGTTGGTATATTTTAATGTCAGATATTATCATCAGAAAATTGCTGTTGAAATTTAGCCAGCTCGGTAATTTTAGCCAAGATATGAGCAAAAAAATTATGTATTTTAGTTTTTTTATTTTTAAAATATGTTTGAAAAAAATACCAAAATATTGCAACAGGTACTCTTTTGCTTGTTGGTCAGTACCATCAAAATGTTTAAATTTTCTATCACTGTGTGTGAACCGGCACTCTTCAAGTTTTAGCCGTCAAGTCTTAAGCTTTTAGGAGAGGGCGGAAAAGAAATGGCATTCTCTTTTATTTGAAGAGTCTAAACCAGCACTTAATGTCGCAATTATGTATATTTAAAGAACGGTTTAATTTTATATCTAAAAATAGTAAGCAGTTTTTGAAAAATTGTGTTTAAGCACCATTTTAATTGGGGCATATGATTGTTACTTTTATAAAGAGTGTGTGACAAACTATACTGCGTGATTAAAAGTTAAAGTTATCGCACTTTTAACGATTTGCTTGTCAAAACTTTAACAGTTTGAAATCTTTATAAATTATCAAAAAGTAATTTCAATTTTTGGGAATACAAAATTTAAATTTTAAAAGATTTTGTTATTTGTGCTAAATTCCCAGTTTTTATTATTGATAAAAACACTTGAAATTTATTGTTGATGGGATAAGCTATTCCTATGCGCATTTCACTGGTTGCTTAGGCCAGATCATCAGGAAACTTCATCCATAAAGATTTTAGAAAAACTAAAGATATTAAACCAATATCAATAATAAAAACTGGGAATTTAGCACGAATAACAAAATCTTTTGATCTTTATAAATTTTCATAAAACATTATTATAATTTTGTACAATATAAATTAATAGTATAAAAAATAAATCATAAATTGACAAGAATATGATTTGTATTAATAAATTTGTTTTTCTCGATATTTATTTATTAAATCTTCATATTAAATATGAACTAACAATAATTAGTCGAATCGTATCCTAATACATTATACAAATTAATTGAGTATAAATAATTATACGAGTTAATGCGACAATTATATTAGCTACCATTTCTAAAAAATACATTTTAACTGTAAGTCAAATATAATTTACACAATCAGAAATGGTTATTACTTTTTGATTCTTCTTTACAGTATGATGATGATGTTTCACTGAACAGTTTGTGGGTTTATAATTGAAGTTTTTGATATTTTAATTTAAATTTAAATTTAATTTTCATTAAATTATTTTTAGTGAAGAAAGGAATTTACAATATAAAATTAATTAAAATTCTTTGATAATTTTATTTTTGACTGAACACGGGATTGAATTCGGGTAGAATTTACACGTTTCGAGAATAACGACATTCCCATCAACAGAATTCTCTCAATCAACATCAATCTTTAACCAATGGTATTGGTGAATCGATGTAATGCATGTTTCTTCTTCTGTTGTTTCGTACTTTTTGTCAAGACTTTGTTTTAAAATCTTAAGTACATTTGTTTTTTATGAAGGAAAATGTAAACATTTAGAGCTTGAGCCATAGCTATTTTATAACAATTGTGATTTTTTATAAAACTGTTCGTGTTAAATTTAAGTTTTGACTATTTTATTAAAGAATTTTTAAAATTTCGGTTAGCTTGACATTGAAGCATTGAAAAAGATTAACAATCAAACCAAATCCAGTCTGTCTGGCAACGCTAACAAACACCCATACTATTAAATAACTTGTATTTTTTTATTGTTCGTTTTTAATATTTTTTTCATTACACTTGGCTGCTGCTTGAAGGTTCTCATCAAATAATCACAAAAAAAAGAACTGTTGCTTGTTTTATTGCTTATTGTACCATGATTTAAACCAGAAACTGAAGAATTAAATAAAATTGGACAGAAAAATAAATCAGAAGGGCTAGAATTGGAGAACAGGTTAATGAAAACCGTTAAAAAATTCTGGATAATAGTAATAATAGCATATTTGAGATTCTCGAAAATAGATTTTAAAATTCATTAAATACGCTTAATACTTGCAGAAGAAAATATTTATCTTAGAAATAAACTAATGTCGTGGTACACAAAACATAGACCGAGCACTCAATTCGCAAGGAAAAATAAAACTCGGAGAGGGAAAGGAAAAGTCAACAATCCTAGAGAAATGGCTATCTTAAAGAGTTCGTTAGTTTGTTAGTGCATTTGGGTTATTTCTTGCGTTTCTTTTTAAAGATTAGCACACTACAGCAAGTTCGTACTAATACGCTTTGTAGGAGGATTATATCTCTAATCCTCCCAAATATTTTGGAAACTATGGCTCTTGCCATTCTCCAGATATACAGAAATCTCTCAGTTCTTTGAATGGAAGGTCTATTTTTTTAAGAGAGGTTGAATATTGATAGCCCAGACTTCGACAATTTTTTCCCTTGGGTTCTTTAGAAATAAATAAATCTATTTCGCGCCCACACTTTGTCGCAAGTTGTGTAATGATAACCAAGATGCTTGTACCTTATTTGGAAACGTTGGCTCTTGAGTACAGAAATCTATGTCTAGTCATTTAACCATGGTTTAAAAAATAAAGGTCGAAGAAGAGACAATCTAAAGAGGTTTAAGGGCCGATGATGAACGCGGACCACACCTTAACGTTCAGTTTTCAGACTAACTCAATTAGAACCATGGAAAGATACACAATCGAGCAACGCGTTTTATTTATTCAGGCTTCTTATGAAAATGGGCGTTCAAACCAAAATGCATATCGTGCACTTCGTGATTTGTTCGGTCAATTTAATCGTCCAAATGTGCGAACAATCGGAAAAATTGTGGAAAAATTTGAGCAGACCGGGTCTGTAGGAGATGTGAAAACACCAGTGCATAGGCGTCCCAAAAATTGCACCTCTCACGCGCATCGTTGATGAAAATTATGCATAAAGACTTGCATTTAAACGCTTACAAGGTGCAATTGACTCAAGAACTAAAGCCTCCTGACCATTCAAACCGTCGTCAATAGTCAGAATAGTGGCAAGAAATGGCAACAGTGGATGATCAATTTTCGAAGAAACTCATCTTTAGTGATTTGGCACATTTTCACTTCAGTGGATTCGTCAATAAGCAGAATTGCCGCATTTGGGCGAATGATAATCCAACAGTGATTGTCGAAAAACTAATGCACCCACGAAGAGTGACTGTTTGGTGCGGTTGATGGACTGTCAGGCAGTTACTGTGAATGGTGTTCGCTATCGTGAGATGATAACGAACTTTTTAATGGCCCGATTTGAAAGATATGGATGTGGACGGTACGTGGTTTCAACAGGACGGTACCACTTGCCACACAGCTAACGAAACAATGGATTTTTTGGGCGGCCAATTCATTTCACGTGGTGGCGATGTCAATGGGCCGCCAAGATCATGTGATTTGACACCGTTGGACTTCTTTCTTTTGGGTTATTTGAAAGCGTTGATAAGCCAGCAACAATTCAAGAGCTAAAGGATGAGATATTCGTTACATTTACGGCACAGAACATCAATTATGCCTCAGCGTCATCAAAAATTTGGACCATCGAATGGAGGTGTGTCGGCCGAGTTCGCGGCAGCCATTTGGCCGATATTTTGTTCCATACATAATTGAACCATAACAGTATTATTATAACAAAAAGAAATGACAATAATTTCGAAAATAATTTATGTTTTATTCAAAAAAACATCGGCCCTTAAAATATAATTAAATTTTGATAACATACATAGAAGCAAATTTACATTTGTTTCACATGAAACCGTTTGATATATTGAAAATATTCGGTCAATGTCTAAAGATGGTACTGGCGTAATGTTGCTGCTTAAGTCATAAATATCGTTAATGCCTTGAGTAAATTAGGATAAATTGCATTAATTTAACTTATTCGAGTATAGACCTGAATGAATTTCACATATACAAAGTAAATACCATGAGATAGATGCATATAAACATTTTTGTAAACAGAATTTCCAACGACCGTATTGCTAAAAACCATATTTGGAGCAGCATCCATTTTTGATATTGAATACCTAAAAAAAAATAATAAATAAATTTTGATATTTTATTCAGGCTAAAGTTCATTAATTAAATTATGTATTTCTGAAGCGATAGTGTGGTTACTATCGAAGCATGTCAAATCAACCTGTCCGTGAATGTGGGTTCAATTCCCCGGTCAGTCAAGAATGAAAAATAATCAATACATTTTAACCCATTTTCTTTCTTCATAAAAATAGTTTATTTAAACACCAGAAACAAAAGCGTACAGGAATTTTTGGTGCGATTAGGGAGTTCAATTGCTTGTACAGTAGAATCGCGAAAAAGTTAACCAAAATGTCCCAAGGGTTTTAACTTTTTCGAACTATTAACTTTTCTAAGCGGGCTTAAATTTGAAAATATACAATAATAAACATGGATCTTTCAGAAATAACACACTAAACTTATTCTAATGGATTAGTTTTCATAATAACAAAAAAGAAACTCAGATTTTTCATATTTATTCGCCACAGTCTCGAGAATTTCAAACATTTTTTTCTAGTTTTTGAGATCCATAATCCAACGCTATTACTTTTCCCTAAATATTTTTGCTAATTTTGTTTTCCGCGAGATAAACTTTTCTGACGATTCTACTGTTTTCCTCCTATTCTTTTCACAAATTATTCTTTTAACGTTGTAAGTGACAAAATAATAAGTTCTCAAGAGAGCAAACAACGGGTTTAAAAGGCAGGATTACTTATTTTTAAATTTTATTTAAGATTATCAAAATTAATGATAGCAAAAACTCATATGCAAAATATCAAGAAATTAAAATTAAAATAACATGCGAATTTACAGATTATAACTTTTTTTTAATGGAAAATCTTTTCATATCCACAATCGCTATGTCATTTAAAACGTTTTTCCAACTTGCAAAACCATTAGATTGTATAATTTTTTTAGTAACTTACAACGTTCTTTCACTGGCTGACTATTTGTATTGCATTTTGAAGAGGTTAAGGTGCAAAATTTTTGGTGATATGACGTTTAAACAATGTATGAGAGTGATGTTACCGATAATTTGTAAAAAGCTTTTACAACGTTAATCGTCTATTTTAAAAAGTGTTTAATTGTCAAAAATTCTTTTCAAAATCAAGATTGCCAAACTTGAATCTGGCAAGTCTATCGCAACATGTTGCTATACGTTGAAAGGTTTTCTACCCCTTTTAAAACAATTGCAAATCGCACAATAAAAAACTGAACAATCGCCTTTTTAAATGCCAGGGTCATCTTTCAGCATACGAGCAATAAATTCCCGTTTGGTTGCATTTGGCATTTTTAAATTTAAATATTGAAAAAACCAACTAAAAACGACAAATTTGTAAATTTTTTTATTTTTCAATTAATAAATTATTAAGACATTTCTAATTAAATTGTGATATCGACCCCTTTGCGCGAAATTATCGTATGTTACAAAAACCAAATTTTACAGGACAGCAAGTTTTCTACTTTTCTCTGCGTTTGCTTGCATATAAAACTGAAAATATACATTCAATTTTTGGAGCAACGAAGTGGAATTCGCCTACAATATTTTGTCAGGTGACGTCTTTTTGAATGTAGAACAAGATTGCATCAAAAACTCAATTTCAAAAAATTGGCATATACGATAATTTCGCGCAAAGGGGTCGATATGTTAAAAATGCACGCAAGAATAAAATAGATATTTTTAACCTGCAACAACAACAGGTTAACTCAACAACATCAATTTATTTAAAAAAGAACATTTTTAAGGCATAAATATGTATTAAAAAAGTGCTATTGTTGCGAAAGAGTTTAAAAAAATGCGAATGTTTAATTTAAAAGCAAAAGGCTTTATATTCAATTAAAAATCAATGTTGTTAAAAATCCATTAAATTCCCAAAAGCTTTTTTGTTCCTTTTTTGGTATTGTTTTTTTGTCATATTTAACCTCCAATTAAAATTTTCTTCGTGTAGTAAATTATCATAAGAATATTTCATTATATACATAAAACTAAACACTCATATGTAACGGGTATTTTTTTAATGCATATAATAATAGCAGATGATCTAAAGTATGGTCCACTAGAGTGACCGTTAAAATCAAAAGTTGGATTTCTTTAGGTCTCACCAGCTAATTTGGTGGGTATTGATAAAAAAAAACGTTGGAAAAAAAATTTAAGGCCGATCGGTGAAGGCTAAACGCCCAAGCATAATATGCATAGCCTTGCTTAACCTACTGTCAAAAATTAACAAAAAGTCTCTCAAATGTATTTAAAAAAACAAAAATAATATCAACAAACATTTGATTTCGTACGGAATGTGCGATCTGTTTCGCACTTTGCTTAAGCAAATGACAGTTTCATAAAATTCAACAAAAAGTTTCCTTAAGTTCAATATGATTTGCCTCATATGCTTTACACGTATTCGTACATTTGCTTAAGCCAGCTTAAGCACATTATGGTTGGGTCTTAACCCATTCGACCCGGACGGTACATACAGCTTCAAATTTAGTATTGCTGGGTTGCGAAAAAAATCCTTATAGTCTTTAAACTCTCCTGACCGTTTTTTGTAAGTTACAGTGCTACCAAAGTGAAGTGCATAGCGTGGTTTTTGCATGATATTATGCGCGGAAGTTAATTTTACCGGACGGTTGGTACTTATTTGTACCACATAACATCCCGAATGTTACACAAATGTACCACAAATCCAACAGCCCGGACGTTTGGTACTTATTTGTACCAACTATGTACAGCAACCATCACAGACCCCAATTATTGTTTTCCGATTTTCTTTCACCGATAAGTTATATATTACTTAAATAATTGGTTCCAATTAAACATTTTGTTTTACCACTGCTATTCGAAACCGGGTCGAAAGGGTTAAGCCGTCCCTCACGCCTACCAAAGTTTGAGAAAAATTATATTTTTTTACATGAAATCTGACTTTTATGTTTAATAACTTAGAAAATATTGATTTTGTAGAATAGTTCTTAACAAGTTTTCCTTCATCATTAAACAAAATAAACTGAAAAATATCGAATCAAATCAAATTTTTAATTTATTAAAGAAACGCATTTTCTATGAATCACGACGTATCTTTAATTTTGTTGAAAGACATTTTTATTATTTATTTGAAAAAAAACAGACCTGGTGTTTTCACCTAATTCGGGTGCGCTGCATCCAGTGGTGGTAACCGATGTTTTCGAGAAATACAGTTATTTCGGAAATTTCATATATTCGCGTTACTAAAAAACGGTTTATTCTAGAATAAACTAAAAAAAACCGAAATTCCGCAATAAAATAACCTTTAAAAAAAGCTTAATAGTTGTTCTTTAATCCGCAGTCATTTTAGAAACATAATTTTTTTAGCAAAATATAAATAATTTTTTAGCTAAATTTCAAAATTTTAATTTTTAAAAAAATCATAAAAAATTGGAAGCTGTGCTTTTAATTCTTCAGTAATACATTTTATCCTCCTTGGCAGTTATGGGGCTTTTTCTTCAACATAATCCTAGTCTGTATTTATGTTAAAAAATAAATAATTGCGATAAAAAATAAAGTGGGATTGGTCATACAGTTGGCTCCTCCAGGGGCATCCAAGGCGCCAAGTTTAAGATTTTCATTAAACCGGCATTTTTTGTATAGGAACTCCTAAGGGGTGGTGATATATTGCAAGTATATTTTAAGAAAATGTTAAGCAAAAAATACAAATGAAGGTCCGTCATACATTTTATGTCCCTAGGGGCGATTGCTTGGCAGTTATGGGCCATTTTTCAAAATATATTTCTAGTCTGTATAGACAATTTTGTATGGGAGCCCCCTTTAGACATGGAGAAGGCGTTTAGGTATGGTAGAAACAAGTGACATGCGTTGACTATTTTTTTTTTTTGTAAGCAAATACTGAAGCTGAATTGACGTGTGTAAGAAAAAATGCTCATCAATGCTGCTGTTTGCTCTTTTTTCCTTTTGTTTCCTTTTGTTAAATATGAGCTTCAGAGAAAAGTTATTAAGACAAAAGTTGTTGAAAACTAAACTTATTTGTAAACGATTTTTATGTAAAACTAATATTTTCCAAGTTATAAAGCATAAAAGTTGGACTTGGCGAACGTGAGGGACTTTTTTGGTGTCGTTTTTTATCAATACCCCCCGAATTGCGGAGTGAGAGCATGGAAAAATAGAAAACACATATGCTCCTTGCAGCTAACGACCACCCTAATGGTCCACTATACATGCAATCGATTATTAGCGAAATAGCATAAATTTTTTTATAACTTTAGTTTTAAAATATAACAAACTTGTTTTGTTCGTATTTAAAGAATGTTGTGTAAGGATGGTTTACGCTATGGTATTTAATTAATCGATGTTTTGTATTTATGGATTAATCGCGAGGGTAAATTTGAGGTAAAAATTTAATCGAACAATTTAATATTATTTGGTTAATCGAATAACTTTAATTTTATATAGTTTAAAAGTTAAAAAATAAGACCAAAAAAAATTTTATTAAAAAAGGAACAACAATTTTACAAAAGGTACTTCCTGTAATAAAAGATGAAAAGCCGGTAGTGAATTAGTCTATCAGTGCCGGGGTTGCGGGTTTGATGTCCGCCAGAGAATCAGGTCTTCTGCAGGCAAGCGTAGAGTTACGCGGGGAAAATGAACATGAACATAAACAAACAAAAAATAGAATCAACATTTAAGCGAATCTTCTAAAATAATCTTTACAAAAGAGAATACAGTTTATGTTTCAAACGATTTCTTTCGTTTGTTATGATGAAACTTGATTTAATAAATAAATTTAAATTTCACTTATTGTTTGACGTTGGAGAGATTGAAAGTAAAGTGTTATAGAGCATATCCAATTGCTCTGTTCTTTTTCTTGTCTTTTCTAAAAAGTGGTACCCTTCCATTATACCAATTAAATTTCTTTTGGATTTTTAATCAATTTGAAAACTTTTAATAGTCTGGTTTAAGTCTGGTAAAAGGTAGTTTTTCATCAAAATACTTAAGACTTGTGTGATAGTGTAAGCTACCCTTAAGAAATCACCGCCCCCCCAGTATGATGAAATGACCACGTAAAACATAAACTCCATGTCAAATGAACTTAAATTTGTAGACCTTCTAAAAAATACCCTTTTATTTAGTTTGTTTTAAAAAGTGTGTGTATGACTGATTCAGAGTAAAACTTTTGTTATTACTGTGTTAAGTGAAGCAAGTAAATTTCATTATAAAATTTAAAAAAAAACACATCTTTGATGTATAAAATGTAAAATTTATAGAAAGTCTCAAAATAATGAATCGAAAAGTTAAAGTTAACAAATCCTTAATTAGATTTCTTGGACAATTTAATAAATGACAAAGAAAGGCAAACAATAATCAAATTAAATTTTAATATCTGAAATAATTTTCTAGACGTGCAACAGGGAAAAAACTTAATAGAAATTATATTTAAATTTTATGCAGCCCCTACACGTTGTAACCTATTGCACAATTTAATAAATTAATACAACCAATTGTTACATCAGAACTAAAAAATTGACCAACACACAGCATTTTAGAATCTCATTTTCTTGGATCAGTTCAGGGAAGCTATGTTTAGGTTATTTTTCGATATTATTGTTATAATACCATAAAAATTGTTGTTGTTTTACATTTGGGTGTACAACTCTTTTCCTACTAACCCATTTGTGATGTATTTCAATCCCAAACGGCTTACACCGTGTTCAGATATTCACCTTTATTGAATTTTAGGCAATAAATGCCATTATTTAGCTCAATGTGAACAGAAAGATAATTAAGCCAATAAACCGAATATTGACTCAATAAAAAAGATATAACTGAATAGAACCAAAATTCATGTGTCTATAACCAAAATTGTTCTTTGCTGTTAAGCCGTTTGGAAGTGAGCGTGATTTCAGAAGACGGACAGACTCAGTGATTTAACCCTGCTGTTAGGTTAAAAAAAACTTACGAATGTTAGGTTAGTGGACCATTTGGTCCATGTAAGCAGAAAATCAAAAAAAACAAGTATGGCATCCCCTTTTTCGTTTTTAATCAACATAGATTAAATATGTAAAAGGCAATTGTGGGATTCCCCTTTTAAATTTTTGTTGTAAAGAAAACTTACATATGTGAGAACAGTGCGCAAAAATAAAACATTCATTCCTCCGAAATTGCTGACTGTCAAAAAACTTCCTTTGTACAATTCCACATTTGCATTCGATGACATTGCGACATTAGTATCATACATTAGCCACAAGAACAAAGCAACAATATTGATAAGTTCAATGCATAAGACAGCTGCTGTTGATGAGAGTGGATTGAAGAAAAAAACCAGAGATTGTTTCGTATTACAATTCAACAAAAGGTATGTTAGTGTTATCTTCTCCTATAATCTTTAATGCTTCATTTCTTTTAGGTGGCGTTGATACTGCTGATCAAATGATTGGTTCCTACAGCACAAAACGCAAAACAAATAGATGACCAAACATTGTATTTGCAAATATACTTGATATATCCGCTTTGAATGCGTACATATTATTTTCTGAAATCGACGTTTCATGGGCTCCAGCTGATCGGAATCGCAGGAGAACAGAGTTTTTGCGGCAACTAGCACTTTCTCTGGCTAAGACGTATATGATGAAACGGACTAGATTACCTCAACAAGAGTTTTCAGCACAATTATTGACTGAAATACGATGCATAGTTCCAGTGGCCTCTTATAATAACGATCCTTCTAATTTAGGAGCTCGAAAGCGTGGAATTTGTAGTTGTTGCAAGTCTAAGTCCGACATAAAATGCTCCATTTGCAGCAAGTTTATTTGCAAAACTAATCGAAAAACATTTTGCTCATCGTGCAATGACAATTATTATAAAAAAAACTAATATATACCTATTTATTTGAAATAAATGTAAAAAAATAAATGAAAACCAAAGAAAATATACTATGGACCAAATGGTCCCTTAACCTAAGATTCGTAATTTTTTATTTTTCTCAGTCCTGTTTTAATTCAGATCCTTGAATTTTTGTTTATAACATTGTTTTATAAAAAGACCACGTGAGCATTAAATCTAAGTCATTACATATCACCGTTCAAAAATTACAAGGGAAACAGTAAAAAAATTGGACCAAATGGGCTTAACCTAACAGCAGGGTTAAAATATACAAAAACATATAAGTACATATAAGTTCTATGGGGTCTTATTGGGGGAATATTGAATAATTTAAATACTGGATGGCAAACAAACTATACCCTTTTTACCAGCAGTTCCTGAGGTTATAAAACAATAGCGCAACTCAAAATTCTGTGCAAATAAATGATTTTGCACCATCGTGGTGTACTGGTTAGTAACATTTTTACTAAACTATTTGGCAAATTCAAATCTTTAACACCATTTGCACAATTTTATAAGTTGCGCTTATGTTATGTTAGTGCCGGTTCACACACGTCAAGTTTGACGTGTCAAGTCTTGAGTTTTTAGGAGAGAGGGGAAGAGAAATGGCATTCTCTCTTCCTCTCTCACCTAAAAACTCAAGACTTGACGAGACAAACTTAACGTGTGTGAACCGGCACTAAGTTTTAAAGGGGATTTAAAAATCTTCACTCAAAACAAAATTCAGTTTAAGTTTTGAAGTTTTATGTGACAGAATAAAACTAATATTGTTTTTTTTATTAACAGAATGTTGGTCGTGTCTTTAGACGTACCCGATTGGCTCAAAATTTAGATTTAACACAAGTTACTGTCCCTATCGGCGTGTTATTAGTGATATTTGAGTCCCGACCAGATTCTTTGCCACAAGTTGCCGCCTTAGCCATGGCTTCGGCTAACGGATTGCTCTTAAAAGGCGGTAAAGAAGCTGCTTACAGCAACAAAGCTCTCATGGAATTGGTAAAAGAAGCACTAACAACAGTAGGCGCTGAAAAGGCTGTATCATTGGTATTTATGTTTTAAAAGAAACTATTAAAAAAAAAATTCAAAAGTAAAATTTAAACATTTATTTTTAAGGTTTCGACACGCGAAGAAATCAGTGACTTGCTGTCAATGGAAGATCACATTGATTTGATTATACCAAGAGGTTCATCTGATTTAGTGCGCAACATTCAAGAACAATCAGTACACATTCCTGTGCTGGGTCATGCAGAGGGTGTCTGTCATGTGTTCATCGATAAGGATGCTGATCTACAAAAGGCTTTAAAAATAGCTCGCGACGCAAAATGTGATTATCCAGCAGGTAAAATAAAAAAATTTAAAGTCTTTACGATTATTACAAACATTTTTACAAGACTCTTCAAACAAAATTCATCATTCACCTTTTCACTTTTGTTAAGGACCAAATACACTTGACAAATGCTTGTACAGCAGGCGAATTCACTCGTGTACGTGTGCTGGACGTAATATTCACCGTCATATCTAAAGTTTTTGATTTTCCATCCTACATCGTCGGTGTGGCACATACAAACACATTTTCGCTAATACTACCACAATGCTTGAAGAGTATTTTGATCAGTGTATTTGGGCCTTTACTAGATTTTGTTTTATTTTTGTTTATAGCCTCGATTACTAAGTGGTGAACGAGAGTATACTAAGTTCAAATTCATCCAAGACCCTTTGAAGTAAGGCTATTCTGGGCCCTTGAGAAGTTGTAAGTCCATTTAGTCTTTTCCGTCCGTCTGTCTGAATATCTACTGAAAACACGCTAAATTTCGAAGGACTCAACAGAAAAGACCACTTTTAGTGCCATGTTTTATTTCTCCTTAGCAGTTCGGGACTAGCGATTCAGCAGGAAAACAGTTATAAACCCAAATGTCGAACGACCTCTAAAGCGGTTCGTACACTTGCAATAAAATTGTTCACAGTTTAAAACTATCGCTCATTGAATAAAGACGTAGTGATAAACAACCGCTTCTATTTTCAGTGTTCCTTTAACAACTGTTTCTGTAAAAACAACAACTCTTAATTAATCTTTATTTTGCTACAAGCGAAAAAAAAGACAAACAAAACTCTCATTAAGACAATATTATTTCTTAAACATGACCTCTAAGCCTGGGGGCAATTATTTTGCCTCCCTGGACCCAGATCCAGACCCTAATCCCAAACGAAAACGTAAATGAAGCCCAAATGTGAACCTAAATAATGTTAATGATTTTCCCTTAATGAATTCGACACAAAAATCAAAAAGCTACAATCCAAAATATATTATAATGAAGAGTCAAAAAGCAGATAAAACTCTTAAAGATTTCAACATATTCTTAGTTTCAAAAGCATTAGAAGCAGTAACCTCCGAAAAACTTGAAAAAATATCTTTTACTCGTGATGGTGATTTACTATTATTCACAAAGAATTCAGCACAGACTGATAAATTCTTAAAAACAAAAGAACTAATAGGGGTTTGTCCGGTAGCAACCATACTACATCCCACTCTTAACACAACTAAAGGCGTTGTTTTTGCACCAGCATTAAAGAATTTAACTGAAGAAGACATCACTGATGGATTGAAAGATCAAGGAGTTGTCGCCTGCCAAAAAGTGAAAAAATTTGTGGAAGGTCAATTAACAAATACCTGTTTGCAAATACTATCATTTGAACGTTATACACTTCCTAACGAGATAAAAATTGGTTTTTTAAACGTAAAAGTTAACCCATATGTTCCGCAACCACTCCAATGTAAAAATTGTTTCAAATTAGGGCATACAAAAAAAATTGCAAGTCTGAAACAAAATGTGAAGTCTGTTCATCTGCCCTGCACGACCCCTCACCTTGCGAAAAGGTAGAATGTGTAAATTGCCAACACGAGCATCGCGCTCTTAATAAAAAATGTCCAAGTATCATAAAAAGACAAAAAATTATTAAAATAAAAATCACTAGAAACTGTTCATTTAATGAAGCTATACAAATAATAAATGAAGAAAACACAACAACAACAACAGAAATACCAACTGAATCTCTCGAAGAAGCAACAGAAAAACGCATAAAAAGAATAACACAAAACAAACAAACAAACGAAGAAATTCTCTCCGTAACAACTCAACAAACCACAAACCTAAACTCTTCTAAAACAACAAAACCAAGTATAATCGATTCTATTATACAACGTAACAACGCTCTTGAATCAGCAGCGGAACAAACACTAAAAAAGATCTCCCTTAAAAAGAACACAACAAATAACAAAAATGACAACATTTCATCAACATCTCTTAACAATAATACAGACAATTACAATAACCCAACAAGCAATATGGATACCAGATAAAATATCACTACGATATACATTGGTATATCGCTGGTGAACACTTATTTTAATTTTACCTACTTTTATGGTCCTGAATATTCTTCAATGGAATATGAATGGATACCAGAATAATTTACACGAACTACAACTTATCATAAATAAGACATCACCAGATGTGATAGCTTTACAGGAAACCCACCTTAAAAATAACTCAATAAAACTACCCAATTACGACTCATATGTACAAAATACAAACTTCACTCACAGAAAGGGTGGAGTAGCAATTCTAGTTAAAAAATCAATACAACACTCTTCATACAACATCAAACTTAGCTTTTATGCAATTGGCATAATAATCGAAACCGAAATCAAAATAAAAATTGTATCCATATACATACCACCATCAACATCTATCTCAAATTCACATATTAACACACTACACAACTGTAATAACACAGCAACACTGCTACTGGGAGATTTTAATGCCCACAGCTCCATCTGGGGTTCAGATAGAACGGATGCAAAGGGTAGAGTAATTGAACAATTCTACCAAATATCTAATCTAACAATCTTAAATAACGGTCAACCTACACACTACTCTACTCACTCAACTTTTACACACGTTGATATATCAATGGCTTCGGCAAATTTATTACCTTTCCTGACATGGCAGATTGATGACGATCTACATGGTAGCGATCACTTCCCCATATACATAACCTTCCAAAGGAATATCGATAATTCGGACAAAACACCGACTAAACTTTATAATTTTAAAACAAATTTAGCAAATTGGCAAAAATACACAACTCTAGTAAGCAATAGGGTAACGAATACATCGCTCAACAAAAACAGTAATAAAGATGCTGCAATATTCAAAAAAATAATAAGATCTGCTGCTAACGAGTCAATACCTAAAACTTCAAACAAACCGAAACTAAAGACAGTTCATTGGTGGAACAAAACTTTATTTGCCCTTCGAAACGATAAACAAAATAAATGGCACATTTTCAAGAACAACCCTACTTCTGAAAATAAAATTAAGTACCGTAATGCCAACGCGCTTTTCAAAAAGCAGGTAAAATTAGCCAAAAAAGATAGCTTCTATAAATTTACTTCTGACATTAATCCAAACTCAACTATTAAAAAAATCTGGAGTAATGTTAATAAACTTTATGGAAAATATAACACGCAAAAAATTCATAGCATAGACCACTTAAACAATAACCTTACAAATCCAAGTGAAATAGCAATGCTCTTCGGCAGAGAGTGGTCTTCCCAATCAAGTAATAATAATTTCAGTCAAACTTTTATAAACAGCAAAAACAATATAAACATTTTAATTGATTACACCCCACATGCCTCAGCAAAATTCATCGACTCTGATATATCACTAATAGAACTACATTCAACACTAAATACTTTAAAGGGAACTACTCCTGGTTTCGACAAAATAAACTATCCAATGTTAAAGAACCTACCGAACACAGGTAAAACACAATTATTAAATATATTTAACAAAATATTTAACACCGGACACATTCCACAAGACTGGAAAATATCAACTATAATACCACTACCTAAACTAGGAAGAGAAAAAAACAAAATAAGTGGATATAGACCTATATCTTTACTTTCATGTATGAGCAAACTGATGGAAAAGATTATGGCCAGGAGAATAGCCTGGTTTTAACAAAAAAACAAACTCATACATTCAAAACAAGTGGCATTCAAACCACGCAAGGGTACCAGTGACGCCCTACTCTTTTTAGATCAACAAATCACAAAATCACTTTCGTCGAGCAACCACCTAACAATTCTATCAATGGATTTTGAAAAAGCCTTTGATAGAATAGGCGTGCATGCTATTATATCTCAGCTAAAACAGTGGCGAATTGGATTTAAAATTCTTAGATATATCTTTAACTTTTTAATCAATAGAAAATTTAGAATTAGAGTAAATAACACTTTCTTACATATATTTCCACTCGAAAATGGTGTACCTCAGGGGTCACCATTATCCGTTGTTCTATTCCACATTGCTTACGAAAAAATAAATTCAATTTTACTTAAACACCCAACTTTCAATCATTGCATGTATGCTGACGATCTATGTATAATTATAAAGCATAACAAAACGTTAGATCAACATAAGATTGATAATCTATTTTCTGATCTTAACAATTGGTGTGACGAATTCGGTGCAAAAATTTCTTATGAAAAGACCAAATCTATACATTTTTGTCGCAAACAACACTGTGCTGTCCCAGCTATAAACATATAATCGAATGCAATTAACTGGGTAGATAAAATCAAATTTCTAGGTCTGATATTCGACCAAAAGTATAGATGGAACGAACATATCAAATATCTAAAAATAGCATTAGATAAAAGTTTAAATTTAATAAAATGCATTACGCGACTGAATGGCAATACACACCCTAAGACAACAATAAATATAGTAAAAGCTATATTAGTATCAAAAAAAGAATACGGTCTACCATTATATGGGCATTCTTCAAAAACAGAACTAAACAAATTAAGATCCATTTATCACGCAGCTGCAAGATTTACAATCGGCGCATTTAGATCTACCCCAGTTCTGAACATTTTAACTGAAACAGGTCTTCCAACCCTAAACAATCTTATTGGATTGAACACAGCAAAATTTGCTACAAAACTACTAACACCATCAGAAAAACAAAAAATTCACTATAATCAATATACATCATGCAACAAAAAACTAAAATCAGCTATACAAAGAATCACTGAATATATCAATCTAATAGATTTAAATCAAAAACCAAAAATCAAATTCAATTGTCTACGACCACCTTGGCTACTTTCGAATGAAAGCATAGAGACGTCGTTAATGTTCCACCAAAAACTGTCAACCCCACAAGAAGTTTATATCTCACTATTCAATCAGAAAAAACACGAATATACCACTAAAAACTGGCTCTTTTGCTACACGGATGGATCGAAGTCCACTAGTGGGGTATCCTACGCAGTAGTAGATAACAATTTAAATACCATCAGTTACGGGCTACTTAACCATAATAACCCAATTTTTTATGCAGAAGCAGAAGCAATATTAAAAGCTATATATTGGATAAAAAAGCAAAGCTCTAAGTTTATAATTTGTACTGACTCCAAATCCTGTATTACAGCAATACAAAATGTATCTAATCCAATTGACGTTATCTGCGAAATCAGAGATAATCTAATTCGTTTTCCAAATAAAATAAAAATCATGTGGATACCAGGGCATGCAAACATAAAGGGAAATGAAGCAGCAGACAAAATTGCAAAAGATGCACTAAAATCGCCTCTTATTATGAGTGAAACCCAAAACAGTAGCTCAATATACTCAGCAATTAAAAAATTCTTTCTCAGTAAACACAAAAATGAATGGAACATCTATACACATACCTACAAACAATTTAACCCAGACGGAAACCCATCTACCTACCCACCTGACATCCCAAGGGCGCATCTTCAAAAATATTTAAGAATTAGACTAGGCCATTGTCGGTTGACACACCAACACCTCATGGAAAACAAATCTGCTCCCCAATGCATCTTCTGCAGATCTTCAACAATTTCAATGCATCATATTATGAATGAATGTTCTTATATAAAATCAATATGTAGTAAAAATAATTACAATCTCCACAATATTGTCTCAAATGTCACAAAAGAAAATATCAACAACCTTATTATACTCTTAAAAGAATTAAATATATTTCATAAAATTTAAATTGCAAAATCATATGTACATATAACTTTAAACTTAGCATAGTTTTAAGTACATATACACATTTTTACCTGTCTATATAAAAATAAGACATAAAATATGAGCTGATGGCCTTAGACGCTAGTGCTCTAGCAATTTAACTGTATAATATTTTATTATTATATAGTTATAAAAAAATAAATAAATAAATAAATAAAATTGTTCAATTTGACGTTTTGTACAATTATATCGCCAATGTGTATGTGATATTCGAAGGTGACACAATATATTGGACACAATCAAACGACTTTTGTTTTTTATTGCAAAACGAAAAGAAAGTGAAAAGTGTTGGTAACATTGTGCGATGCTGTTATGTTATTCTTATAGGTAATGTTAACCTTTTTATTGAATGAAAGTTTAGCAATATTTTAATTGAATCCATTGTGCGACTTATTGCATAATATAATACCGTGTTCAGATATTCCTTTTTTATGAGTCAATATTCGGTTTGTTGACATATACACAATTTAGCTAACTCAATTAGCAACTATAAATTAACTTAAGCTAAATGTAAACCACTTTTCACATCTTAAAAAAAAAACAAAATAAACGTCTGTCTTTTGCGCAGACCTTATAGATGGACATTTGTGTTTGTTGTTGTCAAAAATGTCAAAATAATTTGTTTAGTGAATTGGGTTTTACTAATTAAACACACTTGTGACGGTGTTGCATTTTAATTTTACTCCGTTGTCGTGACGGCTTCCCATTGACTCTAACCTTACATAAATAGGTGACGGAACGGACCGATTCTCCGTTTTGTACGCCTAGGTATTATACTGCTAAATTTTGTGAAGATCGGCATAATTTCTCATTATGCTTAAAACCACAACGAATATTGCTGTCGTAGGTTTACAAGATAAGCAACCACTCTGCTAAATTTCCTAAGAATTTGTCCAAAATTCACCGATTGCCCCATATAAAACGTACTTTAAATATGCCTGATACCGCAACAAATTAAAATACTGTATGGTTAATTCGTATTAATAAGTATATATTGGATTATAAATTTTAGATATGAACTCCAGTCCTGAACTATGTATAACTAGTCTAGGTGGAGAGTATCAAAGATCCCAAACAGTCGATTTGTAATACTTTTACTTGTTACATTTCTTTTCAAAAGTTTAGTATTATGTATTTCATTTCCCGCACATCCTCTTAGGTCCTTGTTTACCTCATGCACACATTTTTCATTTATTTTATCTCACTAAGTAAAATTCTTACTAATACGAATTTTTAATTTTTTAAGTCATTTTAAAGTTGTATGCTAACTACACTTATTTTAAGCAAATTACAGTCTAAGCCCGGTATAACAATTTTTGGTGCTAAAGCATTTTAAAAAAGTTTATCGACGATCTATAGACAGTCATCTATTACACAGTCATTTACAATTACAATTTGTCAGATGAAAAATAAACATTAAAGTTTAAATTTACTGCCAAATAAAATTAAAAAAAAAATGGACAGTGTAACGAAAATTATAGTTTAACGAAAGCGTCAGACATTTTATCATTCGTTATACCAGGCTTTTAGTGTATTGCAATTTAATGGTAGCAAAACACTCTTAACAACTTTTACAAACCACAAAAGTTATCAACTTTTCTGAGTAAAAATATTTGTGTTTTATTATTTTTTCCTTAAAATTGATTTGAAAAAACACCATTTCCAAGACGAATTTTATGAAAGACTTGCAGATGTTTAGAATATACAGATTTCTAAAGAGGTAAATTAAATTTGACTTAACTGCCTTTTGTTTAAGTGCACTTTGACTTAACTGCCCAAAATACATATTTTCTGTAATTATTCTTTAAAATTCTTGCTTACGTGCATTTTGCATACCTGTATATTTTTCATATTTTTTGGGCAGCTTTAAAATATTTTCATATAAAACATCAAAGTTAGCTAAACACATGAAAAAAATATTCAATTTTATATAATTTTAACAATTTATTAGTACAGCCTCTTAATTCTTCTTCCACAATTGTGTAGCTGCACTTAAATACATTTAAGATAACAGCACTTTTTATTTAACTGCACAAAAAATCGTGCAAGGAAACCGTGCAATAATTTCGCACCTTAAATCAGTCAGTTGAATTATCTATTGACTCCCTAAAGTTTAAAAAGAATCTATTCTCAAGGGCTGCTTAAAGATAAATCTAAGGTATTACGGGTTCGTATGATTTTTTTAAACTGTGTAAAAACCACTTTTTATTTTTAACATGTTTCTTAAAAAAAATACTTTACGGGTGCACAATGTGTTAGAGAAAATACGTTAATGGAAATCTAAAAATGCATATATATGAATTTTTATCATTCGTACATTAGGGAACTTTGTTTTGAAAATTGCAAGCACATTTCTTTTTCATGCATTTTCGCGTGTATTTTCAAAGTTCTGCCACCTGATTTTGGGTGAATTCCCTTTGAAACAAAAACAACAAGCAATATTTAAAAAAGTTTGACGAGAACTTATTATTGATAAACTATAAACTACAGTATCATACAAAAGTTTTTTTGAAACGTTTATAAATATTGCAAACTGATATTAAGGAATCCAACTAAAATTCGGCTTCAATTTTACAAATATAGACATCAATCCTACTTAAGCATAGTTGACACCAGAGTAGTGTTTCTACGCGGGAAAGAATTCCCGGGAAATTGTTTCCGGGAATTTTCGGGAATTTCCAATTAAATTTTTTAAAATCTTAATTTGTTTGCATCGTTAAAATCAAAAACGAGCAATAAAAATTTATTCTTTACTAAAAACTACATACAAATCGAACTATTTTTCCTACTCCAATACAAATTTTTAATTACTGATGAAATGTCTAAAAAACTTCTTGAAGTAGAAAATTAAAATGAACACGATACACCATCACCAATACCAGAACCATCTAAAAATTCTAAAAAATTAAATAAATAAAAACAGAATTTGACGTCTATTAGCTCACGGGTAACAGGCCAACAAATTTATAATCATGCGCTTCTTACTATAAAACCAACGTATGTAGAGAACGAGAGCACGTTTTCGGTAGCAGGTTATATACATATCAACAACGATTAGAAATAGAATCTCTGATGAGCTTTTAAATGCTTTAATAATACTAAAAAAAATTTCTTAAAAGGAAATTAATTTTACCAAGTTGCTATTAATAACAACTACTAAATATTAGTTAGTTTTAAACATTCGTGATCTCAAAAAAAAAAAAAATATATACATATGTATATATAAACATACATATATAATATGCATGTGCATATGGATGTAACAATTTATTTGGTTTTGTTTTGGTTTTCTGTGGAATTATTTAAGCTTATTTGTTTAGACTGTTGCATATGTGTATATTCTTTTAAAAAAGTAAAAACTTTTGTCTTTAACTCATTTAATGAAATCATTGTTTTATTCAAAAAATCCCGGGATTCCCGGGAATAAGATTTTTTTTTGTTTCGTTTCCCGGGAATAGAAAAATACCGGGAAATTAGAAACCCTACACCAGAGTTAAACATTTCATAGCACAATTGTGCTAAAGCAATCACATTTATACCACAGAATACCACAGAACTGTGAAAAGTGACGTGTGAAAAGGGCCCAAATCATTTGCGAAGGCAGCTTTCGAAGAAAAAGACAGAAAGCTTTTTTTGATAGTGAAGTGGCAATGTGTAAAAACAAGCCGCAACCATCAACACAAATGGTGAGATCAAAACAAAAATAACATAACACAAACCACGTTAAACAAATGCATTAGTTTAACAAACGTTGTGTTTAGTGAAAAAAAATTCATTTAGTTATATTGTTTTGTTTTATAATGTTATTTACTCACTGAAATATTAAAACACTAGTATTGTGGTAATTTTAAAAGTTAATTTTTACAACAGTTATTCACGATAATTTCAACTGAATAAATTTTTGTTCATTGTATTGTGCCAAAAAAGATGGTGCAAAGAGATATGCAAAAAGGACAGGTTTCTTAATACCAACAGAACTGTTAAAAGTGACTTGTGAAAAGGGTCAAAATCAGTTGCGAAGGCACCTTTCGAAAAAAGAGAGCTTTTTTTGGTAGTGATTGTTGAAAAACAGGCCGCTACAATTAACAAAAAAATCAAAACAAAAATAACACAACACAAACCACGTTAAACAAATGCATTATGGCGTTTTCTTTTCTAAAAAAAAGTGTTGCATAATTGCTACATGTGACTTGGCAACATTTTTAAATGATCCCCTTATTTTTAAGAAGTGTTTCATATTTTACATTTACAAAATAACACACATTTCGGCATTAAACAAAAAAGTACAATTAACGCAAGGTAAATTCAATTACAGGCGATGGCAGGACTACAACAAACCAAAGCTAACAGAAACAACAAATGTTTTTTTGTATGGCATTGTTAGTGTTTACGGCTCGAAACTTGCCACCACCTTGCAGCGTTACCGTTCAAAATTTTCAAAAAGGGGCACAAAAAGGGGATTTTCAAAAGAAAAGTGGCACAAAAAGGGGAATTCTGAGAAAAAAGGGGCAACTTTAAAAATAAGAAAATGTTTATATTTATTAAGTTATTATAACTGAGAATATAACCGATACAAAAAAATACATTGTATAAGTACAGAAATAGTCGAACTTCCCTATAATAAATCTGTATGTATCCCTTGATGTACTGAATTCACATTTTCTTGCACATTTGTTTATGAAATAAGATCACATCTTACTAATTTTTAAGATTTGTTCATTATATGGAGAGCTTTATTGTAAATAATTTCACTTCAGAGAAGCTCGACTGTTTATATGCACAGTGAAAATAAACGTCTTGTTTGCAAGTTACCCCGTAAGAACTTTTCCATTTTGTGTTCGGTTGTAAAAAAATACAACCGTGGAAAAAATTTTAACTTCTTTTGTGAATATGTTGCTGTAAAACATGCAAAACATATTGCATATTTTACCCTTACTTTAATTTGTGTTAATACTGCCCTGTTATACAACTTTGGTTGTTACTACTTTGATTCTACAACAAATGTTTTATTTTGTTTGTCATAATTCAAACCGTTTATAATTTTGTGAAAGAAATCGCCATTAGTACTAGACTTCCCAAAATATGGGCTTTCGCACAATAGCGTCTATATCAGGGATTTCCAAAAATTTTTTGGTTGTGTATTAGTGAGTACCAGAGAGAAAAAAAATTGAGAGAATGCATTTTTTTACAGCCGCAGAAAAATGTTAGTAATATATTTTTTAAGTTGTTATTTTATAAGTTGTAAAACACAACTGACTCTAAATCAGTTTCAAAAATCTTATCAAACAATTTGTAAAAAAAATAAGATTTTTGTGTTGTAAAAATGCATAAAAAACAAATATTGCACTCAAGGCATTGGATGTTACCAAAAGCATTTTTGACCGCACAATATTTTTTGAGTGTCAAGCTGAAACAAAATAACATAGCATCCTCTAGACATGTACACTTGTCGAAGTCACATCGACGACTGAATGTTAGTAATGGTGTGCACAATTGTGCAAAGAAATCGAAATCCCTGGTCTATATGTCTGAATTTACACGTTTCATCTTTTAATGCTCAACTTCTTTTTAATTCCCTTTTAAAGATGCCAATATATTCACACACAGCAATCGGTTTCAACTTTTTTCGGTACAAAACAACAACAATTTTATTAATAGCGAATCAAAGAGAAAAAGAAAAGAAAAAAAATTACATGCAGCCATCGTTGTGCATATACCAACGAATAAAAACACAAAGCGTACTGACCGAGTACAGGCATCTCCGTACTAACGCCCTTTCTTCTTTCTTCTCTCACCTAAAAACATGAGAGTTGAGCATCAAAAGATGAAACGTGTGAAAGCAGACTATCATGGGTGATAGGTGGGCCAAACTTAGATCATATTCATTTTCTTTAAAACATTTTAATACAGAAAACCTTTTTGCCTCTAATCCTAGTATTTATTTTAAAATGACGTTCATTTGTTTCTGATAGCAACACTGCAGTACATATCGAGCCCTAACAGCGAAAAAACGGAAGCTCCAAAAATAAAATTTTACAGGAGAGATTTTTTTATTATTTTATTCATATAAATTTTGTATGATATTTGTCGCTTGCGATAAAATTGTTCTTGCTATAAAATCGTAACGTGTTGCCAATAAAGTCATTTATTAAAAAAAAAAGAAAATTGAAAATTATTTCGCTTATGTTATTTTCGCGGTTAGGGCTCGATATAGAGTTTGAAAAATTTGGAATTGCGCAGTCCTCATTAAGTTATGTTAGGTACAGCCAGGATACTGATATTTAAACACTTTGGTAGGGAATGTAAAATTGCAAGGAAAGTAAATCAAGCATATGTGTTTTGTTAAATTAACAGGTGACAATAACGGTATTCGATATCGATCGAAATTTTCATTTAAATTGTATTGTAATTTTAATCGTTATCGAATGCCGCAATTTACCCACAGCATTTGTTCAACTAAAGAAATACTTAATGTACAGACTGTAAAAATGTCCTCCAACAAAAAGTATTTTATTTTCAACAAGAGATTGTGTGTGGAATAAGACTTAGAAAAATTATTTATCATAAAACGTGTAGTATGAAAATAGTATGAACTCAAGTTTTTGTGTTTCAGTATGTATAAGAGGGTTGCAATTTTCATTTTATCAAACACATTTGCCATTTATTACTTCCACTTGGAAACTTTAAACATACAAAGCCCCACAAAGTTCCTCTTTTTCGAACCTTATCCACTTAAAAATGTTAAAATGAATTTGATGTTTTTTTGTTATGTTTTAACGCATCCAGCGGTAACTAGAATGAGTAAAGAGGCCTAATAGAAGGCCTTATTTAGCCGCCACAAGCCCTCCTTGCCGCATTCCATACTTATTTATTTTTTACATTGGTTGTCATTAGGAGCAAACCCTTCCACACATCCTTTAATATCAGCTTTGATCCCTTCCCAAAGAATGGTGTAGGGAAGGTCACCAAAAATAAAAAGTAAATAAAACTGAACAATTTGCTTTCTCCCTGCTTAAGGAAGGGAGTAGAGAATGTGTACTGAATAATTTGGAAGGTCTTTAAAAAAAAAAATTTGAAACTGATGAAGGCAGGATATCAAGCGAAGCGAATCTTTTAGAAAGGAGTATAGAGGCCTTCACTTGTGGTCCTTTCAATATTTACCGCTGAGCCAAATATTGTTTAACTATTCAATACACAACTACATCCATACATACATAAATATTTGTCCAACTTTTGCAGCGAAAATTATTAATGAACTTATTTGATACTCATTTTAGCCTGCAACGCCATGGAAACTTTACTCATTCATGAGGACTTAATGAGCGGTGACATTTTCAACGATGTGTGCAACATGCTAAAACATGAAGGGGTAAAGATTTATTCTGGACCAAAACTTAATCAAAAACTTACCTTTGGCCCCCCAGCTGCCAAGAGCCTCAAGCATGAATATGGTGCTTTAGAATGTTGCATTGAAATCGTTAAGGACCTCGACGATGCTATTAATCATATACACACATTTGGCAGTGGTCATACGGATGTTATTGTTACAGAGAATGGTGAGTACGATAAACCGAACTATAAGTTTATTAAGTATACATGGCCATATGACTTAATCACTGGCACACACGACAAATATGTTAGTACCTGTTCATACAAACATACACGTACATAGATTTTATTTAGGTAATGCATGCGTTTCAGGGAAATGTGGCATTTACAATTAAAAACCTCCTCAATATCGTTACAAATTGAAAAATTAATAGATGAATGGTTACAAATTGCATTTTCAATTGCAGTTTATTCATCCGTGTTGAAACTACAACCAATCATTAGAAAGCATATTTAAGTTAACAAAGCAATTTGGCCATGCTTTATACTGTTCGGTAAATGGTGTTAGATAGTTGGACAGAATTAAAGTATGCTGTAAAAATTTTATATATGAATCTAAATTACTAGTTTATTTGAAATGAAATCGCGGACTTAGTATAGTTGTTAGTTTTACTGTACTTTACAAACTCCTTTAATGTGACGTGTGAGGCATTTTAATGTGACAAAATCTTAAAGCCTCTATTTTTTTATGTCAATGTGAGACTTTTATAAAAAATTAGTAGAAAATATTGCTATTGTATGAACAAGATTTGAAGAGTGAAATTTCACATATATAACGAAACAAAATCAAGTAGGAAAGAATAGTTGACCAAGCCCGACCGTATGAAACCTACACCACAGTAGTCACAGGATAATTTTAAAGAGTTAACCTTATTCAGTTCCCAGTTGTAATCATACTCCCACCGGAAAAAGATATTTGTTTTTTAAATTTTCTTGTTTTAAATTTGGAACACAATCCGTCAAATGCGCTAAAAAAATAGCCTTTTTCTCAGGGTATATTTTACTAAATATTGCCTTAGTTTTTGCTTTTAGTATTGGTCCATTCAAGGTATTTTTTTGCCTCTTTTTTCGTACAGGCGCTTTTCTGTTTCTGTATTCTCAGCATTGTTCAAAGACTGGGTATTTGTACCAAAAACCAGCAATTTATTTCAGTTTGTTTTGATTTTATGTAAGTGAAGGTGGTTTTGCTTAGTCTGGGTTCACACTATGAAAGTTTTCTTTCACAAAGTCTGAGTTTATTGAAGAGAGGGGAGAGCATAGTAGCCTGTTCTCTTCCGTTCTCGCCTATAAGCTACGACTTTCTAAAAGAAAGCTTTCAAAGTGTAAACCCAGACTAACATTCAAATCTTGGGCTTTTTAATTTCAATGCCAGTCTTCATTAATATTTGGACCTTCGCATTAATTAATTTTTGAACGATTTTTTTCACAATTTTACAAATATTTATCACAAACTTTCCATGTAATGTAACAAGTCGAAATTGCATAGCATTAAAAATATCGTCGGCTTAATATGCAAAACTGTTAAATCCATTTTTTAAGTAAATTGAGATGTTGATGCCGTGTGATAGGGAAAGATATGCCTCGTCGACAAGCATGTAGTTTTTTTTCTATTTGAGCATTGAAGTATGTCAAAGAAAGTATCAGGAATGTGCTGGAAATCGCAAGCGCAAAACGCAAGAATTTGGAAGTTGTTTTTAATAAACTTTAAACCTAATTCTTATAATTTTTTGTTTAAAATCCTGTTTAATAGGGAAATATTTGTTTAATATTTGTCATAAAATTCTTTTATTACAGAAATCTTACGTAAAAATGACTTTAAAAAATTCTTGCATTTTACGTTTGCGATTTTTAGCACACCCCTGTATATTTTTTTTTCTTAAGCTGCACATATTAAATATAAAAAGTTTTTTATCTCTCTTGTAAAATTTACTGAAATGGAGTTAGCACGTTTGCATATTAAGCCGACGATATTGCGATTATGATTAGCTTGGAGTTGCCTTGTTTTATATTTCACTTCAATGAACAAAAATACGCTTAAAGACTTCTAGAAATGTAAACTTCTTGGCCAATTTCTTGTCAACATAAGTAATAATGATTTTTGGACAGCTCTAATTTAAGAGAGTCAACTGTTTACATCTAGATTCCTAGATATCAACATTCCTATGGTCAACATTTTTACAGAACATAGATGCTAATATAAGAGCTATAGTCGCAAAATTTTGTAAGGAAGGTATGGCATTAAAAGCTATTTCCGAGAATGGTATTTTTTGTTATAGAAGCTTTTGACAAATATGACCGATTCCAAAAAAAAAAAAAAAATTTGGTAAAAGCCCGTTTGCTCTGCAATGAAATCTAGTACATACAAGATTTAGAGCAAAATCTTGTTGGCATTGACTAGATTTCCTAAACAAAACAAAATCTACTTCGTGTCAAGAATTTGGCTTAATCTACTCAAAATTAAGTGTTACTTAAGGCCAGTTTACACGGTAATACAATGTATTACGACTTTGTATAATCAAAATATTATGAAATTCTCTCCGTGTTCAAAAGAAAAAAATAAAAATCTGTTGTATGTATTTTTCATGTTTACACGGATGGTACAAGTAAAACCAAAAATAATAACAAAAAATCAGATGTTTGCAGTTTTAAAATTTTTACAAAAACAACATGAAAATTTCCTGAGCTGATTTTAGTTGTTTTTGTAATTGTATAAAAATGCTACCACCTTCAATATACTCTGTTAAAATACAACTCTGGTGTGATGAAAATACATAAGTTTCTAAAATGGTTTAGAAAAAAATCATTTACCGACCGCTTGTCAGATTTTGTGTTCGTATTCTCTCTTTCTCAATACATTTTGCTTTTAGATGGTATGATTTTTCTCATTCTACATAATGTCGTAATACAATGTATTACCGTGTAAACTAGCCTTTATGGCTAATAAATCACTGATGGTTTAAACGCTGGTTTAAACTTAACAACTATAAATCAGTGTCCCATGTTTTTATTATATGTAGCAGAATAAATAACATGTGGCAGCACTACGATAAATCTTGGCAAATTCATATGGTCTATTTGGTTGTTTAAACGCCCAATTTTATGCGTTTAAAGATGGATTATACGTTTACTGATTTATAGATTTGATGGTTTAAAATATAGTTAGTACCAAAAACTACATTAAAAAAACAAACTTGGCAGTTTATTAAAACTGTTAAAGAAATTAATGATTTTAAGAAAATAGTAGATAATGGAACAGATAAATAATACTGATTAAGTAACTAAAGTTAAGTATAAATTAAAGATAATGCATGTTTTAAAAAATAAATTTGACAAGTAAATTGAAACCTGTTCCCCTTTCAATTCTCTAATCCCCTTTATCCTAATAATTTAATTAAATGCTATTTTTTTTGGTTTTTTTTAACAGAATCTTCGGCTCAACATTTTTTAAATTCAGTGGACAGTGCATGTGTTTTCCATAATGCCAGTTCCCGTTTTGCTGACGGTTTCCGTTTTGGTTTAGGTGCCGAAGTCGGCATTTCAACTGCACGTATTCATGCTAGAGGACCAGTAGGTGTTGAAGGACTTCTAACTACCAAATGGATATTAAGAGGTGAAGATCATACAGCTGCTGATTTTGCTGAAGGTGGCAAAAGTGTTTGGCTACATGAGTCGTTGCCCATATAAAAAAATTATCATTGTTCCAATTTAAATATGTACAAATGTATGCATATAATTTTAAGCTAAACACGTGTTTGAAAATAAATATTTTACTTTTATATCATACATACCACATACATGTTTTTATTGCTTTTTTCAGGCAAAGACTCAGACAAAAAATAGTAATAACCTAAAGCTACGGTCACACTTGTCAAATATTTGACGAAAAAAACGGGACCAACATGCAAACTAAATAATCATTTCCTTTAATTCCAATATTTATTTTGATTATAAAACCACATCTTAAAAAAATAGTTTTTCGCTATGTCTAGTAGTATAATTAGTTTAGTTTGTGATATTTAGACCATTTTAAATCTCACTTACTATTAACAAAAGTAGGGGTTACGCTTATTTGGTCAAATATTTAATAAGTGTGACCGTAGCTTAAGGCTCTCAAAAAAACCTAACTCTTAAGATCTTTTAGTACGAAGCTACATAAAAATTCGAAATTAAGTTACGTCCGTTTGCATTTAAGTTGACGATTTGTATGTTTTTGTAGAAACCCCAATTCCATCACGCTTTTCAGACCTACAAAGTCGCACAGTTTTAGTAAAAGGCAACACAACCATACTAAGCGTCACTATTATGTACAAATTTGCGATAGTTTATGTAAAAATGACATCGGGCAGATTATTTCTTGACATTATTATAGCTTTAAATTTTGACGTAAGCTTTATGCACTTAGAAATGCCATATTAACATCAAAATCTGTTGAATTTAAACAAATACACGAATGTCAAAAGTATTCGGTATCTGCAATAGTATTGCCATATTTTTAACAATTTTATATTTATTTTGGTATCCTTAGTGCTTTAAGTATTCTGCCGTCAAGTCTTGAGCTTTTAGGAAAGAAGGAAAGAAATAATGCCATTTCTTTTCCTCTCTCTCCCAAAAACGCAAGACTTGACGAGTCAAACGTGACGTGTGTGAACCGGCATTAACTTAAGCGAATAGCTTGTTTGCACATCAACGAAATCTAGTACTTACGAGATTTTGAGCCCAATCTATTTGTTTTTGACTAAATCTCCTACACAATACAAAAATTCTACTTTGTGACGAGATTTTAACGAAATCTACTCAAAATCTAGTTGTACTTCGTAAAGGGTGGTTAAATTTTAAGGGCCGATGCTGATTTTGAATAAAACACAAATTATTTAGGAAATTATTGTCATTTCTTTTTGTTATGATTATATTGCTATGGTTCAATTACATGTGGTTTAAACAGGACGGTGAAGCACAGCTAACGAAACAATGGTCTTTTTTGCGAAACAAATTTAATGGCCGTGTTATCTCATGTAGTGCCGAGTGATAGATCTTGAAGAGGAGATTAAAAATATGTAATTAAATGAAAAAGCACTTATGTCAACTTAAGCCGTTATTACTTATTGCCACAGATAAATAATAAGCATGTACATTAGGGTGTCCCAAAAAATTATTTATTTATGATTTTCATTGGTGCTCAATCAAAATTTAAAAGCTTATAGGGTAAAGTATTTTTGGTTTTTTTTTAAGAATTTTCGGAATAGGTTTAGAGGTCGCGCAAATGGAGGTTTCATAAAAAACCGGAGTTTTCGGCCTTTTTTTTAACTTTACGGATAACTTGGTTAATACCACGAGTTTCTGCACTCCTGAGGAAACAGTTTTAAAGAAAATTATCCAAGCTTTATTCCTGTGTGAAAAACTTATAAGTTTTGGTGATGAGGTTACTCATTTAGATACCCTTAATTGCAATTTGTCGTAGTTTTTTCAAAAATTTTGTAATAACGCTATACAACTTTTTAAATTTAAATGAAAACGAAAAAAACTAATGATGCAGTTTGAAAGACAAATTAATTCTAAATAATATGAATAAACAATTTTTAAATATATTCTTACCGTTCCTGAGTTATACCCGTTTTTATCTTTATACCCAGTATATTTTATTAAAAAATCTTTGCAGCATTTGCATTTTTGTCGGCGGTTTGGAGGGTTCAAGGGCATCTAAAATTTTTCCCACAAGCCACACATTTCTTGTTTTCACAAAATTCATATATATTTTGAATAAAATTACACATTTTTGAACTAACAAAAAAAAAATAATAAAATAAAAAAATATCCTTACCGGTACGTCGACAAAAACTTTTATACATATATGTGACGCTTAAATAAAAAAGGACCTAAGGGAAAACCCCGGTTTCGTTCAGGAGAGTCATTTTGGTGTACCATCACTTCATAAAACGCGCATATCTCTGGGAGGGAACACTTTTGGGGCATGGGATCGGTCTCATTCGATGCTCAGATGTTGTCCCCATCAAAAAAAAAAAAGTAAAAATTAATTTTTTTACCCTTAGGTCCCTTTCTCTATGCGCTGCCACATATACAAAAAACTTTTCTATTTGATTCGTCGGTCAGCTAAATCAAAAAATTGTGTTATGTAAAATCGTATAACGACAATATTATAGCGGAGAATACACATAAAATAGAAAGTGAAAATGACAGCGTGTAACGATTTAGATCAATAAATGTCAGAAGTTAATGACAATTAAAACCCAACTATAAAAATTTATGGAAATATACAATAATTATAACGAAAAAAGTATCACCATTTTTAAGGTACAAACTATAAAAATAGTGTAACTCGGAAACTGTAGGACAAAATTCCATTTTTGTTTTTTCTTAATTGTTTAGAACTTATCGGTATTTAAAATCGCGTCACTAGTTTTTATACCTTTCATATAAATTTGGGAAGTTCTTAAACCGTTTTTTGCAGAATTTGTTAAAAAATTACAAAAATACTTAATATGTGGAATCGTAATGGACAAAAATATTGCCGGAACTTAAAGTTTTTGCATATGGAAATAAAGTTTGGGAAATTTTCTTTAGAAATATTCGGTCAAAAAATTAAATGAACGTGGTTATTGACAAAGTTATGAGTCAAGTTTGAAAAAAGCCCGAAACCCCAGATTTTTAACAAAGACTTGAATTGCGCGACCTCTAAACCTCTTCCTAGAAATCTAAAAAAAAATTCAAAAATACTGGACCCTATAAGCTTTCAAATTATGCACGAGCCTCTGAAAAAAAAAAATTTTTGGGACACCCTAATGTACATGTTAATGTTACAATTTATTTGGTTTTGTTTTGGTTTTCTGTGTAACAATTAAAGCTCATTTTTTTATACTGTTGTATATGTGTATATTTTAAACTTTTGTCTTGAACTCATTTAGTCAAATCATTGTTTTATTCAAAGAATCTCGGGATTCCCGGGAATAAGTTTTTTTTTGTTTCCTTACCCGGGAATAGAAAAAGTCCGGGAAATTAGAAACCCTAAAAATTACGTATCATCAAATATATAAATTTCTTTAACAACATAATGTATAATCACACCAGTGTGGCCATATCCAAAAATATTTTACAGCTAAATCGGCTTTAAAATAATGCTAAAATAAATCCTAAACTGCCACAAAATAAAGCTAAAATTATCAAAGTTATTATCGGGAATACAAAATTTATTATTAATACGATTTTTGTATGACGTGCTAAATTCCCAGTTTTTCATATTTGATAAATACACTGAAATTTATTGTTGAGGGAAAGCTAGCTTCTATGCGCATTTCACTGGTTGCTTAGGCCAGCTCATCAGGAAACATTTTCCAAAGATTTTAGAAAGGCCAAAAATATTATACAAATAAAACCCTAAAGCGAATAAGAATTATAAACACTAAAAGTCTTACTTGTAACAATATCAAAGCCAAAACAAAACACCAACAATAAACAGTGAGTTTATCTTTTCTTACATTCCCCTACAATTGGTTGGGTTCTTTCCGACTCGAATTGTAGATGTAAGTGGGTAAAAAGAAAAAAACAAAATTAAAAAACAAACTGCTTCATTCTACTGTCTTCGTAAGAAAACAACAAAAAAAACCAATTTGCCAATTCAGTTCTTTTGCACGGGCACATGCAAGTATGTATATTATCAAAGTTATTTTCGGGAATACAAAATTTATTATTAATACTATTTTTGTATGACGTGCTAAATTCCCAGTTTTTCATATTTGGTAAATACACTGAAATTTATTGTTGAGGGAAAGCTAGCTTCTATTTAAATTTAAATTGTATTATTTTTTTTTTGTTATTTTAGTTATTTTATCTTAATACAAGTCTTCCGTATAAACTCACATCATATCAATAAAAACATAAAAATTCTTAAAACTAAAAAACAAATATATTTCAGTCTGTATATGAATCGTTCAGTGGATAAAGGGAATGAGTCAATTTTTGGCGTTTTTGAGATTTAGCGTGGATACACTTCTTTATATGACTAACGATGTATGGTACAAATTTTGTTTTCAAATTTCACAAAATTTTTATTTTCAGTGGAAAAAGGGAATAAGTCCACGCTTGCATTTATATTGCATTAATCACATGTTAACTTTGCTTTAAATCACTCTTATTTGTTTCTATTTCTTGCCACTATTGGAGCTTTTGCTATCTGCCAATTTTTTGTGTTCTTTAAATTGTTGTTGTACTTAGTTCATTGCTTCAAGAGAGCAGTAATCGGAAGCGTAACTGTAATCGAACTTCATGCTTTATTACATATGAATTCGACCTTTGATCGCTGTTATGATATCGCTGTGGTTAGAAGAGTTTCTAATTTGGTAAGTGCAGTGAGTGAAGATCGGTCGTAACCTTCGTCGTAAGTTACGACCTTCCTGCTAATGCTCGTAATATCTACAAATAGATATCTAGCAGTATATATGTAGATATCTATGGTGTAACGAATTTTTCATAATTTTAACACGTATGTCTTACCTACTGGTTAAACTGTAGTTTATTTTACTTCATCGATTTTTGACAGTTAATTTTAAAAATTAATACAAATACAAATGTTGGTTTTTTTAAAAGCAAACTTAAAGGAAAAACACGTATGCAAAATTTACGTTGAAATTACCAAAATAGTTTTACCGGATATGTAAAGATAACTGAAAGGTACGAACACGAACAGATATCTGCTTGTAGAAATTAAGGCATAAAAAGCATTTGAAAAAGACTTCGTAAAAATATTTTAATTATTTCACCTGCGCATATTAAGTAAGTAAAGTTAAATAGTATTTTTTTTAAATATTTACCGTATTCACAAAACCCCTTGTATCGTTGGATCAATTGTATGTTGTATTAAAATACATAGTTTACTTTTGGTTTTTTATACAACATACAATAGATACACAATACAAGGAGTTTTGTGAATACGGCAATTATAAATATTAAAATTTACTATTTATAGTAAGCCAATATTTAGATGGATATTTTTTCTTTTTATTTTCGAACGAATGCTCAAAGTCAAAAAATAAATAATTTGCATTTTTACGCTATCGATTTTAACAACACAAAATTTGGTGGACTTATTCCCTTTTTCCACTGAAACTTTATCAATAAAAACGTACATATTTGTATCATATTAACAGGTTTTGTGAACACATACACTTACATACTAACATTATATATTTACAAATTGTAAAAGAAGCCCTAATAATTAATTTTGCAAGTTTAGTTTTGAGTTTTGTTGTAACAACTAGTTTTAAAGTCAACGTCAGCTGTTCTGTCGTTTTTCTCCATTTCAAATTTTTGGACTCATTCCCTTTATCCACTAAACGTCTCATATACATATGAATGTGCTTTATGTACGTACATAAAAAGTATTCAAACAAAAAGTACCATACCATAACAAGAAATCAAAGGAACTTGACCCATAAATGGCTATTACATATTTAGTATTTTAATAAAATTTATATTCCTAACATGTTTAATAAAAAATTTAATTTTATAAATTTAATACGTCATCAAATTAAAATTTTTCTTCAGCTTCTGAAGAATCTAACATTTTTTTAAAACTATTGCAACATTTTTAACCACACCTAATATAAAGTAGCGAATTCATAATGTTTAACGTCATTCTATATCGAATTTTCGTTTATAAAAGATTTATACCACTAAAACCCTATTTTACCTTCCGCGTTGCTAAATGGCAAAACCAAGAATGGATTTCCATTTATGTTTATATCCATATACATTTATCCAATCCAGAAATCAATTGTTGAGTTCTTATTAAACAATTCATATGAATTTAGTTTCTGCCACAGATGTTCCAAAGTTGTAATTTCCTCCACAGTGAAATCAATAATTTCTTCTTTAAAATGTTCGCTTAATTTACATTTATTAGTTTTTAAACGGTTTTCTACACAAAAAAGTTAGTATTTGTTAACTTATGAAATCCCGGCATGTAATTCGTATTTGTTTTCCTATTTCAAAAGTTATTTTATCTCTTTGCGATTCCAAACATTTTCAAAATCGTAATTGAGGGAAAAAATTAGCTTAACCCTTTCGGGACGAAGTTTTATTTCGAATAAATATTTGAGGAGGAAATTTTTGCGTAATCTAAGAGATATGGTAAAACGCAAATGTTCTGCATACTCAGAAATCCTAAAATCGTCCTTTTATCCTGGGACATATTATCCCAATAAGCATTTTCGGTGGGACATATAATCCCAATAAGATTTCCAAGGTGGGTGATTCGAATAAAAAAAATATATAAAAAAACAAAAAAAGATAAGTTTATTTCAATTAAATTCACGTTTATTTGTCTTATTTATTATTTATATAGTACATTGTAATGTAATCAGGGATTTAATTTGTGGAAGGGTCCAAAACACTTGTAGCACAAAGCATTGTTGCAGCCTGAGCATATCATCTTTGTGCGCTTTTCGATACCAAGTGAAGTACAGCGGACACAGCGACAACGCTTTTCTTGCTCTACTGGCAGGAGGGATCCAACATTCAGGCTATCAGTCTTTGGACGTTTGTCTTTTATTTCCTTCGAAAATCATAGCTTCAGCAAGTGGGACCGAAAGTTTTTCAACGATAATTTTTTTTTTACGTTCTGTGTACGCAATCCACGAGTTTACCACACTAGCCATCAGCAGATTGAAGAATACTTTCTTCCACCATTTTTGGGACTTCCGATTGAAATCATAAACTGTCGTTTTCTGGTCGGCTAAGTCGACTCCTCCCATAATTCTATTGTAGTCTGATACTTTCAGGGCACTTGACTTTCTTCTTCTAGCCGTCCTTTATCAATGCCTACAAGCGATGGCGCATGTCAATTAGAAGCTAAAAGGACTTCTTTTGAATCCACCTATCGAACTGCCAAAATACCACAACTTGGCTTTCTCCTCTGTTCAGCTTTCCTATAAATTTATGAGTATTTTTTCGGTTTTGCATATATGCGCGATATGCAATCGTTTCCAATAAATTTTTTGAAGTTAAGAAGCGGTCAAAGGCCAGACATACATCTTTCTCACGAATATAAGAAACCAATTTTAAAACTATCTTTTCTCCAAGAGTTGCGACCTTAGGCTGCGCTGCATTTTTTTCTTTTCTAGTATAAACATTGAAGTCGTAAGTGTACCCTGTCTTTGAGTCACATCTCATCCAAATTTTCATTCCTCGTTTTACTGGTTTCATGGGCATGTATAGCTTCATGCTTGATCTGCCTTTGAACTTGACCACACACTCATCAATAGACTGGAAAGAACTCTCACTACGAGCAGCTGCAAATGTGCATTTAAGACAGCGTACAACATCAGAAATGTAGTAGTCTTTGGAAACGTCCATGGGCTTTTCGCAGTCATTAAAATATAACTTCGATGCCAATAATAAAAACCGGTCTCGTGATATACAGTTTTGTATAACAGAATTGCCCATTGAAGGATTTTTGCTCCAATAATCCTTCAGAGACGGCAACTTGTTATAATGCATAATCAATGAAGCGCCCAGAAATACAAGGATTTCATTAGGATTTGTTAAGTTTCGCTTTGAAAGCGCGCGACGATTCAAAGCTATCAAACGCTGGTTAGTGCATTCAGCAATTCGAATGCGCAAATTGTAAGGAAATATCTTTGAAAACACTTTATACTCACTGCAATCGTCAGTAAGATTAAGAAGGATTTTGCAGTCTCGTTCTGACGGGAGTTTGTACTTAGGCTGGAAGTCCTGGCAGCAATCGGGGATAACATTTACCCAGCGGACAACTGGCTGTGACTCATCATTATTATCATCGATATTAACGGGCACATCAAAATTATCGCCAATTTCCGAGCATGATTCGGTCTTGTCGGACCTCTCAGCCGAATGTTCACAGCCAGAGTCCTCAAAATCGCCATCAGAGTCTGAATCTTCGCAAACAATACGTTTAAGATCTGCAAGAGTAAGCTTAATTTTTGACATCTAAAATTCGTATTGGGACAATTAATCCCACTCAAAAAACGTATTGGGACTATATATCCCAATTTTATAAAATATACCAGAACTTACCTTTTATTATTGTAAAAGACAATGAAACAATTTAATTTAATAAATCAAACACTTTTCTATAAAAATAAACACAACTTTACTAAATTACGCTGTTTGTGCAGCCACTTTCAGCAAATTAACGATCCAGACTGTTGAAATTTCTACGATGTTTTGATTTTCATCATCAAGTGTAATACAAATGCTGACATGTACCATTATGTTTTTATTTACATTTAATAAGAAACACTTAAACCTGTTTTTGGGACTATTTAAATTAGAAATCGCATTGAAAATGAAGAAAATACGAAAGTTTGAAAATTAGTGGGATGTATTATCCCAGTAGTTCCGAAAGGGTTAAGACTACATTTACACCTACGCAAAATCTAGTACTTACGAGATTTCGAGCCAAATCTAGTTGTTTTTGACTAGATTTCCCATACAAAACAAAATCTACTTCGTGACTAGATTTCAAAGAAATCTACTCAAAATCTAGTAGTACTTAATGATGCAAATATGGTTTTTTCAATATAGTACTAAAAAATACTTCTCTGCCGAAGAAAAAATGACATTTAAAAAAAAAAACAAAACAAAAATTGTTAAAAAAAATTATATAAAAGTTGTAAAAAAAAATAAAAAAGACGAATGATATTGATAAAATAAATATCGTTTATTATTAATAAAGGGTATTGCAAATTTTTTAATGTATATTTCTTTTTGTGTTTGTATGTGTAACGAAAAAACTTTTAGTCAGTTGTTTTGTTATAAAAACAAAATCTCGCTAGTGTCAAAAAAGTATATTGTAAACGCACTAGATTTCAAAGAAGATTTAAAATCAAATCTACAAGATTTTGGCCTAATGTAAATGTAGTATAACGTGAATTTAATGATCAAATTTTAAAACAATATGATATAAAAGATATTTCAAAAGATTGTAGAGTTTCTATAGCAAAAGAGTAGGGAAGTGTATGTGCATTCAACAAAAGAGTGTGGTGGATTTTCAAAAAAAAATTACTTGAATATTCTTAAATTAATTAATGCTTAAAAATGCTAAATGTGTAGTTGAAAAATGCTACCTACTAAATGAAAAATTAAAGATTTGCAGCTAAATCAGCCAAAAACATGCTAAATCTAGTTGCAAAAGTACCAAAATGGCCACGCTGAATCACACTCAAGAAAAAAATTACCAGAGTAGAGTATTTAATTCTTTTTATAAGAACACATTAATATTTTTAAACGTCAAAACTGGGTAATCTGTTTTATAACTGTTACCACGGTGTTAGTGGAATTAGTGATCAGTAGGGATGCGATTTCCATGCAAATGCATGTCGAAAGTCTAAGAACAAGAATCATTAAATTTTCGTTAAAATGGCATAGATTTGTTTTTGCATATTTAGGTTTTAAGTGCATATTTTGAAATTTTTCAGTGATTTATTATAAAAAACGTTCTTAAAAGAATTTTTAAACACACAAAAAAAGCTTTCACAAAAATTTTAAAATACAATACAAAATACAAGATTTTCTAAATTTTTACAAAGAAACTTCTATTTTAAGCTGATGCAGCACCTTACACGGTTAAGGCTTCCAATGGGATTAAAATAGATAATGCAAGTTTTATGACCCCAATAATCACAAAATTAGTAAATCGAAGACTGGAATGTGCAGTTGTAAAAGACCTACTTAAAATCTCGTTAGTGCGGCCAATATATAAGAGTGTAGAAAAAACAGATGTAAACAATTATAGACCTATTTCTATAAATAAGCTTTTAGGAAACTTCTCTTCTTACATAAATGTGTGCTTAAGCAAAAATGTACATGTTCTTGTTCTATACATTGAATTAAGCAAGGCATTTGACACATTATCGCATAGCAAGATGATTCAAACTCTCGAATGAGATGGTATCAGAGGAAGCACATTAAAATGGTTCGAAAACTACTTAAAGTGTAGGTCATATTGTGTTAAAATTAACAACACTTTAAGTAGCAAAGTATTTGGGGTATTCAAAAGGTGTGCTATCTGTTATATTGTCATAATGTTCTAACATTTTACAATAGTCTAAACAAATTGTTGTTGCTTTGTAAACAAAAAGTGTCTTAACCCTTTCGCGCCCAAAGTTGCTTGTAAGCAACTTGAATTTTAATCATCGTTTTATTTAAAACCATCGTAATAAAATTATTAAAGCACATATAGAGTTGGTTAAAGAATGAATAAAAAATAGAAAAGTTTGTTATAATTTTTCATAATGTGAAATACTTCCTGAACGGCCCAAAGTTGCTTATAAGCAACTTTCAATTTTTAGTCATCCGAAAATTAAAAAAGTCTGCAATTTTCAAAAATCCTTAATTTAGATCTAATCACTAAGGAAATTAAAAAAAATAATTTTTCTGGCAATGCGTTCAAGAGCGGGCGCGAAAGGGTTAAATTAATAGAACATTGCTTGGTATGTTTATTGTGCTGTCGTAATTAATCAGAATGACACCTTGTGAATCCCCCAGTTATATGATTGCGGAGTGCCACAAGCAAACGAAATGATGAAATGCCTGTAGGAAGGAGCAACTTTTGTTTATGCAGATGATACTGCCATAATTGTCGCTAACAAAAATGTAGAAAATGCTATAGAAACGATGCAAAGACAATTAGATATTGCTGCGAAATGGAGCCACGACAATGGCCTTATCATTAACGCAAGCAAGGCAAAAGTAATGCACATCAAACCTACTCATCTAAGTAGTTCACTCACATATAGAATTAAAATTTCATAATACAGAATGTCTACATAAACAAGCAACGCATAACATAAACTATAATGACAATTGTTCAACTACTATAGAAATGGTTTATTCTTACAAATATCTTGGAGTATATGTTGATCACAAATTCAAATGGAAAACGCACATTGAGAACTTACAAAAAAAAAACTGCGTCAATCCTCATATACAAAAAACTACAAAAAACACAAAACCAGATACTCAAAATATTATGGAAAAAGCACCAATACGACATAAAAAACACAAACTTAAGTAATACTTTCAATAACTCTTTAAATACACATAATAACAACAATTTAACACATGAAATCGCAGACTCTAACAACACAACAAACATAATTAATAGAAACACAATTAAAATAACACAAACAAACAATGCAAATAACATAGATAACCCAAACATTCAAAATCGCCACCGTAAAACTTCAACAAATCTTGCCAAAGATCTTCATATACTTAACGTGAAAAATATAATCAGTGAAAGTGTCTATCGTATGCAAAAACATTCGATAGTTTATTCGATACGATAGTATCGAATGCGGTGATTAGACCCCAGTATTTTTACATGAAACGTAAGAATTGAAATCACAGCGCATAAAATAGGAACTCTAAAATTATTTGAAAGATACAAAATTGTAATTTTTGAAATCGTTAAAATGCTATTTTTGAAACACTACCCTGTAGTAAATTAAATAGTCAGTTGCAGAAAACACTAACTATAACACAGTACAACATTTTTCAGTTAATTGATTGATTAAGAATTGTAATTCTTAATTTTTTAAAATTTATTTCAACTAAATTGGGCTAGTGGTTGTCGAGCTATGTCAAACAACAGGGCCTAAAACGTGATAAATTCCCCTATACGATAGTACTAACTTCAAATCGATACTAACTTCAAATCGCAGGTAAGAAGACAAAACGAATGATGCAGAAATTCTTCTTTTTGGGTCTAATTTCACATACAGTTCACAGAATTGAGTTGGCAAATCATGTGTTGTACTGTGTAAGTTAACTATTTTTTAAATTACTACAAATTGGTTTAATTCACATGCAGATATCAACCAAACATATTGCATAGAGGCACACGTAAAACACAAATAAAAGCAAAATAAGTAAAACAAGCATGCCATTAAGTCAAATGAAAAAAAAATATAAAAATTTATTAAAATAATTAAAAATTAAAACGATTCAAATCTGTTAATGTACTAGAAATTATGTAGCGTATTTATTTCAGCACCATTATACATTATAATTTAAAGCAATTTGATGCAAAATGTTCTTAAATATTATTTTCTATATAAAAATATGCATGTTTGTTCATAGGAACATATATTTTTTTGACAAAAATTATTTCAAATTTAAATAATTTATTATAAACCGACTTTACTATTAATTAACTACAAATAGGTTGAAAAATAAGTAGTTAGTAGTCAGTTTAAAAGTCATGCAAAGATGGCCAATTGACTACTGCCTATGACATGCCTATGTTAAAATAATGAGTCGGCGACAAGGAAAAAAGTCACTTAATCAACTAGATGTGGTTATTAATAAACCAGTTAGAAGTTACTTAATAATGTGTTTGACTTCCTACAGGGTAATAATAAGTTAGAAACAAAAATTGAAACTAAAAAAATTCAAAACAAACCCATTTTAGAAATAAGAAATATAAAAGTTTCAAAAACTAAAAAAAAATTTTCTTTTTTTAATTCTGATTTTTTAAAAAAATAATTAAAAAAAAATTTGCCACCACCCAATGTTGCCACCATACAGTATTTTTACTACCAAAATCAGATATTAATTTTTTCCATTATTGGTAGACTTTTGCGTGGAATTGCCCTACTGTTAAAAAGTACTTGCTTGGCACATGGGCTATTCCGCATTGCAGAGGAAATTAGAAGCCAATTCGAATCCTTATTTAAACAAACTTTGAGTAATTTAAGAATGTCAGATGAGCTTGTTGAAAACAGCGTTTTAAAACCTGCAGTTGATGTAGAAAAACTGTAATTTCTTACACTTCTTTTTTTGTCATTGGCCAACAAAAAAACTGTTGCTATTACTTCTGATTCAGTTGCTGTCAAACCAACTCATAAAGCGAAAAGTTTTACACAAATTTTCTTTTTTTGTTTGACAATTTTTGATTTCGACTGCAGTTGTTTAAACTCTGGGTGAAACCGATGATTAGCTAGTAGGATATCTGGTATTGAGCTAGTCTTTCAGCTCCGGGGGTGCGGGGATTTCCGCCAGAAACTGCAGATAAGCGTAGAGCTTCGCGGGACTAGCTCAGGGAAAAATTACGGATGTATTGGTGAATCAATACCCTGCAAATAATAGGGCTAGTCCAAACCCGCGCGTAAAATGTAGCCCACAAGGGACTAGGACTAGTCCAAAAGTAACCCAAACGTATGGAAAAAACATGGTCTATTTAACATTAGGAAGTCCTAGGGCAGGACCATATAACCCAGCTTTGGATTACAGAGGAGTAGTATTAAAACTACTCCATTGTATACACAACAGGATTAGTTTTAACTTCGTTTAAAAACGAAAACATGCCGTTAAAAAAACGAAGACAATTCGTCTCACTACAAACACTTTTTAACAATGGCATGGTCCATGCTTGCATTACATCGGACCAGTCCATGGAGTAGTCCATTTAATCAAAATGGATCAGGTGGTCCAATATTATTTGCAGGGTTAATACTCAAGTCAATTTAATTGATATTGCAGAAAGTCAAATTAATAATGTGGAAGGAAAAACAGCCCGACAAATTAAAAAAGGGTGAATTTTTGCAAAAGTAATTAAGGACCTATTGCGAAAAATAAAATAAATTTCAAATATCTTTGCTCTGATCTGCAATCAAAGTGGGATCTGAAAATAAATGTTTGCAAAATGCATTGACATTCTTCAAGTACAATGCAAACTTTTGCTTTTAGTAAAACAGTGCTTATTTATTTAAACAAACAAAAATTCAAATAAGTTATTAAAGGTTTTTAAAGATATGAAACCGCGGTTTCGGTTTTAAAATGATTAAAACCGGTCGGTTGTGAAAGTATCAAAGTTAATCTACATAATTTTGATATTTTTAGTTAGGCTTGAGTTCATCAAATTTAATTTTCATTAAGTTATTTTTACTGAAAGAAGGAATTTTTACAACTTGGAATTTTATTAAAATTTATTGATAATTTTCCTGGCTGAGCTGGGGCTCGAACCTGGGTTGAATTTACATGTTTAAAGAATCACCACATTCTTTCATCAGAATTGTTTCAGTTCTAACTTCTGCACCACTGCGGTGCCTGCCAGCCAACAGTCAAACATCAATCTTTAATTAAAAATTAACAGTTCAACTAAAAATCACAATTGAAATTTTGCAGCCTACCCCATTGCACTCCCAAACAGGTCCTTAGATTTTTATTTCGATCAGACTGCCTTTTAAGTAATATATGTAGTATGTATATCCTTTTTAATAACTTTCAAACTTCCCTATAATGACTCTGTATGGAACCAGACAATTTCTTCATTATATAAAAAGTCTATATGTAATACAAGACAATTATTTTTTTCCACGGTTATTAAAATAAATTTGGTGTTTTTGTTAGGATTGCATTCTTCCAAGTGGCCCTTAATCAATATTCTCAAAAAGACAATTACACTGTGCAAGAAATTGACACTTTTTTTCTTGAAAAGCTGGGCACCTGGCGTTTTAACATAATTCGGGTACGCTGAGTTTTCGTGATATACCGTTATTTCGAAAATGGAGGAGGTTGCTCAACATATGTTCGCGTAACTCAAAAATGGTTAAGCTTATTGAAAAAACTAAAAACCGAAATTCCGCTATAAAATTTCCTTAAAAAAAGTAAAACTTCTTTCTAATATCCGCCGTCGTTTTTAAAACACAAGTTTTTTAGCAAAATTTCGATGTTATTTCATTGACTGTTTTTTGGTGTTATTTCCTATTTTTTGGGATTTATATTATTGGGGGTTATTTCCTGGGCGTTATTTCATTGGGGGGCTTTTCGTGGAACCAATTTTTTGACTCATGCGTTTTCTTACAAACTTCACAAGATGGGGGGTTCTAGCGTAACGAAATCTTGCTGTAAAGGATTTCCATATAACACTATTCCACCCCTAATGCACATAAACATGTACTATGTAGGAACAATTAAAAAAACAAATGTTTGTATATAATATAGATAGATGCAATTACTTATTTTACTTTTTATATATCACGCTATACATATGTATATGTTTAAAAAGTACAACTACATTGATACTTTTATTTTACTACTTTTTGTATTAAAATAGTTTTGCAAATTTAAATAACGATCATTTGAAGTTTTTAATGACTCAGGCACGTCCTTTTACTTTCCTTTGCATTTTGCACAACTTTTTTTTTAATAAAAAAAGTTCAAGCAATCTTTATCATTTATGATGAACTTTTAGCACAAAAAGTTCTTTCATTTCTTTTTAAAGTATACGTATTTCGTTATACTTTGCAACAAAAGAAGTGTGTGGTGATGCCAAGAATTATTTATCTACATACATACATATTTTTATTCAAGGTTTTTGCTCAAAATTAAAAAATAACAGTCACATTGTATTCAATTTCTCAGCTAACTATTTAACATGTAATTTTAATTTATTTGCCTTTTATCCATCTATATATGAGCATTTCCGGTGAAAGGAGTACTTTTTGTAACAAAACGCGAGCAAGTAATTAAAATTGTTTAAAAAAAAATTGTATATGTGACCTTCTCCGAGTAAAGCGACTTAGTGTGTCAAAAAACGGGTTTGGACTTAAGAGGGGATTCTGGTACCTAAAAGGGTGGAGAATAAGATGAAATGCGTTTTTCTCAAAATTTTATTTTCACACACTAGGATCATTTTCTCGGAGAAGGTCACATATATGTATAATTTACTTTTTTAAAGCATACTTTAGTGTAAAGCATTTAGTAATAAAAGGGATAACATTTGAACAACATGGGCCTTAAATAAGTACCACCTTATTTGATGGCATTACGTAACAAAATGTAGACTTTTCGCTGGAAATGTCCGTTTATTAAATTGAAACGTTACTGATTGACTTATCATCGCACAGCCTGAACGATGGCAGCTTTAAAGAAATTTGGACTGGAGCACTGTGTTGCTTTTTTTAAAATAGCGGCGAAAAGTCTGTTTTAATTTTTAATTTTAAATACTCATATTTAAGTCAGCAACTGAGAACCTCAGAAGCGTTTTCCCTATTATCAAGGTCATTCAATGTGCACCTTTTGTAATAAATTATAACTTTTTATTTTCCAGCACTTTTGCAATCGCTTTCGTACTATTTTTAAAAATGGTTGAAATTTTACATAAATTTAAGGTTTGATGGAAAAGAACCTTAGGGAATTTCTAATATTTCGTAAAATACATTTTTACCATTTACCATTTTAAATTACGTAATATTTCCTTTATTGCACCCTAAACCACAATTAGTTGTGAAGAGGGTATACTAAGTTTGTCATTCCGTGTGAAACTAAGTAGATATATCCATGTCCGTCTGTCTGCCCGTCTGTTGAAAACACGCTCACTTTTGAAAAACTCAAAACAAATGAAAAAACTTGGTGTCAAATTGCTTGTAGTTATCCTAATCAGTTTGGGATTGAAATTCAGCAAAATCGGCTCAGTAGGATCAGAGCTATGAATCAAAATGTGGAACCACCCCCTTAAAAAATTTACAATTTTGTTATAAAAAATAACATAAATGGTGGAACAATGCACGAAATGATATAAGATTTTGCAAAAAATCATTTAATTCGACTGCAAATCACACTTTAAGATTTCGTGAAGATCATTCCATGATGGTTCTTCTTCTTTAGCGATAATGTGGGATCTTTATTTGTCCACCTATATGTCATCATATCATTAAGGATATTCTTCACCGGCATCACCTATTGTGGCAGATATAGTGATGGAGGAACTCCTTGGAACATGTATGAATAATAAAAACCTAAATTATTGACGAAATATGTTGACGACCTTTTTGGAATTATAAAGATAAGTGCAATAGAAAGGACCTTAGCACAACTAAACACATTTCAAAAAAACATTAAATTTACAATGGAAGAGGAGGTTAACGGAAAACTTCCATACTTGGATACCCTGGTCATAAGAAGCGAAAACAGAATTAAAATAGACTGGTACCAAATACCGACGGCTTCAGGGAGAATTATTAATTTCAATTCTTGTCAACCAAAAAAGATAATAATGAATACGGCCAACAATCTTATCAACAGGGTCCTTTCCATTAGCGATGAGTCGTTCCATTCATACAATAAAGAAAAAATTAAATATATTCTTACAAGAAACTCTTTCCCTAATAATATAATAGAAACTTTAATTAAAAACTATGGAAAAAAACCACCTAGCGAACATAAAGAGAATACGAAAATATATAAATCAATGACGTATGTACCATATATCGCAGAAAGAATATAGAATGCGGAAATTTATAATAAGGACAAATTTATAATTGCTCACACATCGACGAATACATTAAAAGAAATTTTCTCAAACACCAAATGTAAACTTGACAAATTGGATAACACTAACGTAATATATAAGATTAGTTGTACAGGAAATGACCAAGACATACGCGATCAAGTTTATGTAGGTACTACAAAAAATAAGCTAAAGACACGTATAGCTGGACATAAATCAGATTTTAAAAACATTAAAAAATAATCAACACAAAAAACTGCACTCGCATCCCACTGTGCAGAGAGACTACATACGCCAAACTTAGAAAATGTGGAGATATTACAAAGAGAGTCGAAATATAATAAACGGTTTACTTTAGAGATCCTCCATATAATTAACATACCAAAGGAGAGGAGAATTAATTTTAAAACAGACACGGAAAACTGCGCGAATAGCTATAGACATATAATAAAAAAGAAAATTAAATAATTAATAAATGTAGAGACAGTAATAAGTCTCTTACAAATATACCTGTAACTCATTGTAAGTGTTTTGTTTTCTTTTTGTTGTTATTATGTATTTTATTTTTATTAAAGCATAATCTTTGTTAATATTATTCGTACATTGTTGTTTTCTCTTATATTGTTACAGCCTTGATAATGATATCCGAGGGATATCGAAATATTGGAACAAATAATTTAATAAATAATATATTTATTTATTTACAGTGCATTTTTAAAATTAATTGGCCTCGAGCTCGAAAAAACTTCTTATTGCAAATCAATTTTATTTAATTAAAGAAAAATAAAACAAGGCATTTATTAAAATTAAAAATATACAGTTGAACCTTGACTATGCGGCTCGCACAAGAGTGGGCTGAGCCATGGATAATAAAAAAATAGTTAATAGACTTATCGGGGGATTCGACGTGAGGTTTAAGTTATAATGTTAAATAAAATACATACATTTGAATGTGAACTTGAAATTTTTATTACCGGTTAAAAGAAAAATTTGTGACATTAACTGTATGAAAATGATATTATGGAAATATTGGCCATGACTTCGTGTGAGGTGGTCCATTCGGAAGGTCCAATTTCGGAAGACTCATTCGAAAATAGCGTTTGCTATCTCGCGAATAACGCGAGTAATGTTAGCTTTCAAAGCGTCTTATTTCTGAAGACTCTCGACATTACATATCCCTAGAGAAAATAGTCTAATGTGTGATATCGCCCGATCTGAGTGGCCAATTTCCCATAGCAAAACATGAAATTAAGTGCTCATTAAAACGTATAGCTCATAGCGCCGTCTTGTTGAAAACAGATCTCACCGAGACCATGCGCTGATTTTCATGTTGCTCTACTGGAGACCTACAGTCCCTGTTATCGGAAAAAGGGGGTAGTTCAAGTTACCATTTATGCGAAATTAAGATAATTTCTTAAGATATTTGCAAGGCGTTTGGCAGAGTCTGACATGTGGCACTCTTGTCAAAACTTGTTGCATTTGGTGTCGGTGATAATTTCTCTCGAGTTTTCTCAGAGATCGCACTATAACGAGTTGTTATAGATGGGGGTTTGTCAAACGAGTTCAAAATTTATTCAGGGGTGCTGAAAGGCTCTGTTCTTTCTCCTTCTATTTATATTTCTTATTTTTCTACAAGATCTCCTATGTCAAACTTCCATCTTTATCTTCTCTTTTGAAAATGGCAGCAACCTTTTTCATTCGTAATCATTTGATTATAGAGCAACCGTATCTGATGTTGGCGCTATGAGTTAGAACATGAATGATACGCTTGGCCGAGACCGAAACCCGTAAGTTTGTTTTTACTCAAGAGCCCATCCTTTTGTGTTCGATTGACAAAAACAAAAAAAAAATACAAAAACGCGTAAAATTTATTGTTCGAAAAATCGAACATTGGGACGATATGGGTTAAAAGCTACCTGACTATGGCATTTTCAAGACCAAAAAATATGTTGCGGGTATTTTCATTAAAATGAAAAAAGTGTTTAACAGACAGTTCTAAACAGTTGCAAAAGTATATATGGGGTTAAAGAGGACACTTCCAGCTTTCTGATGGTACTAAAATCTCTTTAACCCCTTTTAACCCTCTAAAATTCCGATTTAACTAAAATATAGGTATAAATGGAACAGTGATATAACGAAACATTTCTAAAAGACTACTATCGCACTAATATAAAAAAAAAAAATTCGACCCTTTGTTGATAACAGTTTGGGAGAAATCATAATTTAGTTCTAAACAAATTTACAAAAATTATTTTTTTCTAAAAAAAACATAAATTATTTGTTTTCAGCACACACCCACAATTACCAATATTTTAATCCAGTTTTTTGGATACCTTAGTTTAGATATGCTTGCTATCGAATGGCATAAAAATAAAAAAGTTGGACTTTTGACCGATAAAATTTAATTTTCAGCCACAGTGCGCCGGTTAAAAGTAAAATGTCACCACTAGGCGTTCCTTTATTATGTTCTGCAGGAGGCTGTAGAAGTTTTCTTTGTCGTAAGGGTCTGAGATTTCAGTGGGGGCGGGGCACGGCATTGAATACACTTGATGTTACGGGCCCGGTTGTGAAGGCGGATGGACATAATTCTATCAAAGTGAGGCTTCCAAGCCACAAGTGTCCTCTTCGCATCTTTGGAAAGAAGGAAACCTGCGCCACTTGAACGGGGGAGTCCACTTGGTTTGCCAGAATATAAAAAGGTAATATAACCGTCGGTTGTTATTGTGCCATTTTTAGGCCATCTTGTTTCAAATAAGCCGAGGAAGAGAAGGTTGTAGTTTGTGAATTCCCTGCAAATCTGGGCCAATCTTGACGACTTCAGAAGCCTCCTTAAATAGCATAAAAGGAACTTCTCACCAAATTTCTTCAAAATCGAAAGAGGTCGTGTCTCACTCTTGGTCGGTTTGACTTGGAATTGCCCATATATGTATATGTATGTATATGCCCTTTTAATGTTAGGTGTCCCTATTTTTTTCGTGTCTGTATTATTTTTCACATCACTGTTTAACACATTGGGCCGCGTGAATAAAAAGGTAGCTTTAGCTAATACTTGAAATTTGTAAGTTTTAACTAGCTTTGAGGTGAATAAAAATTTGAGTTAAAGCTAGTACTTTATACTGACTAGTAGAAACTAGTTCTTCCAGTGTTGACTCAAAAAATGTGTGAATAAAAACGAATGTGTGCTTAAAAATACTAGTTTTCGCTTTATTTTTTTTAAGCTTATGATTGGGGTGCTTGAAGTTTGTGTTTTGTCACAATATTGAAATAAAAATTAATTTCTTTTTAAATATTTATTAGTATGTATGTTTAGTTTTATGAACATCCTGAAGATTATTTCAAATTGTGTATTTTTCGGAAAAATACCTAAATTGGTAAGATCTCTGTAAATGTAACAAATACAATAATTAGAATTGTGGTTATTTTGTTGAACTATTTATGGTTTGTAATCCAAATTTTTAATATTTTAATACGGCTTAAGTTCATCAAATTTAATTTTCATTAAATTATTGTTATGAAGAAAGGAATTTTACAACATAAAAATTAATTAAAATTGTTATTGATAATCTTTCATTCTTGACCGTGGCCGGGGCCGGGGCCGGTGATCGAACCCTGGTGGCAGGTTACCATGACATGTTTTGATCGCAACCATTCGATCTCCTCAGATGGATTTGCCGTCTCACGCTCGCAGCCATCGACGACTGCTGACGTCAATAGTCAAACATCAATCCTTAAACCAAATTGTATGGTAACCTTTGGTAGATCGAAATTTGCTTTTTTTGAATCATTATCCATTTTAATTGATTTTACATGTTTCTTCATAAAAATAATTTAATGAAAATTAAATTTGATGAACTTAAGCCGAAGTAACAAATACTTAAATTTAAATATGTACAGTTTACCAAAGCAATTTTACTTAATTTTTCAAATAAATAATAATCATTGACGTTGCCACTAAGTTGTTTTAAGATATACCGCATAAAGGTCGGTACTGACTTTTGCCATAAAAAGTTTGTGTTGCATTTTTTAAATAAAATAAAAAATTTTTTTTAAAAGAAAAATTTATAAAAAACAGATAAATATACAAAAATATATTTATTTATGTTCGCATACAAACTAAGACATTTACAGCGATTTTTTTTGTAATAACAATACACATTTGTTTAACGATTCAAAACATAAAAAAGGAAATTAACATTTTTTTTCTTATATTCTGTTTTACCCATTTATATTTTTAAAAATATGTTTTAAAAATTTTAATTTTTGATATTTTTGCACTTTGCAATTAATTTAATTGAATGGTCGTATTATCCAGCGTTTGCTTCCTCTGTTAAGCATTAGCTACCTAGCACTAGCAAAGAATTATTCACACTTTTTGTAGTTTAAACTTTTCAGCATAGCTAGTACTGAAAAGTAAAAGCTAGTGCTAGTACTTAGTACTATGTAGTATAAACTACCTTTTTATTCACTCGACCCATTATGTATATATCCCACTTATTCAACAATACTGTATTTAATCAAAATTTTCAGTTAACCCTGGATGGTTACTGTTCGTCGAATCGACGAAGCTCATTTACAGCTTATTATATGACTTTTTTATGTGTACTGATGACGAAAGCTTTAAAAAAAATAATTAATTTGAAAACACAAAAAAGTGCTAAAATTCGTATCAAATTTTGAGAAAGATGTAAAACTTGTAGTTTTGATGTTTTAATTTTTTAATTAAATGCTTAACTAAATAACTTTTTGTTGATTTTTACTTTTATAATGGTCCCGCTAGAATTTTTTTTAAAAAAGTTCGTCGATTCGACGATGAGTAATATTAATGTACCAAAATGAAGAGTAACCTTTCAGGGTTAAAGCAAAACACTTTTCAATTTAGTATTTACAGCATATGAAAAATGGTTTTAAAGCCTACCGTTTCATTACCAAAAAGCAGACAAAAAGAGCACGATATTTTAACGGCGGATAGATAGAAATTTTATTATAACGTGTAAAATTTTTCCAAATAGTGAAAAAATAAAAATTTTGAGTTAATACACTATTGTTGAACAATGTATATTTTTTATATGCATTTTGTTTCGTAATTAATTAATAAATTCGAAAACGAGAATATTTAAGTTTATTCTTATTTATAAATTCATAGAGAATATTTTAAGTTATACTCTTCTGATGTTGTATTTTAATTATTTAAATTGAAACAGCAACAAACGTAATGAATTTTAATTTAATACAGTTAAAGAATTCATTTTACTACTACAGTTTTATTTAAAAATTTGATAACCAAAACACAAAAAAACTTTCTCATGTTTACAGACAAAACAAAAACACATGTCACTAATGTAGAAATCTGTAGGTGGTCAAAGAAGTGGAAGGGAACATCCTAAAATAAGTTAAACGAAAACGAAAAAATGTGTAAAGAAACTGCAAAAAACATTTTTACTCATTTATTATGATTTCCACTCAAAAAAAAACGTTAATTTTTGTTTTTTGAATGAACAGTTAAAAGGACGAAAAAGAAAAACTTCATCATAGAAAATATTGTTGCTGATGTTGGTAGATGAGCTTAGAAGTGAAAGGTAAAATCATGGAAAAATAACGAACTTTTTTATATCAGTTAAATACTCACGAAAAATGCACAAAAACGTTTTTGTATTTTCAATTAGTTTTTGCTAAAGTCGACAATGAAAAAAAGGAAATCAGCAACTGAGACGAAGGAAAGGAAAAAAATTTTGCATAAATTCACAAGGAAACTGAAAAAGGAGTGGTTGCTGCTATGAAGTAGCTTCCATGCCAGTAACAGTTATAATATAACAAATGTCCTTTTTTAAGATTAAGAGAAAGTGTACGAGCATGATGGTTAACAGCATAAATGTTTCTGTGGACTATGTAGTATAATACTCCTTCGCTTTTTTGTGCTTATTCTTAAAATAATTATCGTGATTCTTATTCTTATCATCACTTGTATCAATAGCACTAGAAGAATCATCGTCTAAGTAAAAGTAATCGTAATTATCGTACTCTACAAAGTACGGAAAAAAAAATTACAAGAAAATTCAAACTAGAAAATAATACAAGAACTAAAAAAATAGTAATATAAATATGTTTGTATGTATGTAAAGGTTTTAATATGTATAAAGCCTAGTCTACACGATATGTTGAATCAGCAAATTTATGTTGAAAAATTTGTTTTCAGCGCCAACATATCGTGTAGATACAAAATTTTTTCAACAAACTTATGCTTACCCGTCATATGACAGACATTTGTTAACGAAGTTAGCAAACGTTTATAGCATATCGTCTAGACACAATATTTTTTACTTTTCAGCAAATTTTCTACGTATGTTGACAAATTTGTTATTTGTTGAAAGTCGTATACAAGCTTTTTATCATACGGCAAATTTGGTAGCATATACATCCAATATATAAAAATGTGTATTCTTCAAACTTCTTGTTTAATTTTGTACATCACCCCGGAACTTATCAATGTTTCTAGCTCATCGGCAAACAAGGAACAAAAAAATGCACTTACAAGTGCTTTGAAAATAAAAATGATGGCCAACGATCTTTGTTTTAGAGTTATAGTCCATACAAGTTGATAAATTCTTAACCATGATCTCTTGAAGCTTAACTTTGATCTCAACAATATGGGTATCGCTGAAAATTGTTTCCAAATACCTTTCACGTGGCATATAAAACATGCCGAATTATTAACCCATTAAGAACCAATTTCACAAAATATTTTTAATTTCTAATTTATTTTATCAAAATAGCTCTAATCTCAACATGTTGTTGATATTAAGGTATTTTTTACATATAATATTTGCTAGAGAACGCTTCAAGCTTTCATATAATATAATGCATGGTACCGTAGCGTCTAATATTCTGAAGATATTAAAATTAGAAATGTATATTCTAATAAAACTTTTTGTTTAACATGTAGGTTTGAGTTTATATGTGGTAATAATTTATATACTTTATGTAATTGCATCAATATGGGTATTATTTAACTACATGGTATGGCAAACACTTGCTTCGCTTCCGATCTTCGACTGGACAAAGAAAGAAACTATCAAAAATTGGTGACAGAATGAACGGATTGTTATTTAATTTTGCAAGAACTCGTTTTCAATGACTAGATATTGCACTAAGATGATCGCTCCATAATTTACCATAGGCCTCATGTAAAACTCATTCTCGGAAATACTTTAATATGCCTAATAATAATATGCCTGGTCCGTCATATTTTCATAAATCTAGAAATCACACAACTAAATTTGGAGAAGATCGGCCCACAATTACCCATAGGCTCCATACAAAGCCCACTCTTGGAAATCATTTGAGTACGCCTAAAACCGTAAAAATACCGATATTATGGTAAAATAAAGTCCAATTTAACCTTAAATGGCTAGAAATAAGACGATGCAATTTTGTATACTCATTTTGTATACTCACTTTAGGTCCCGTAGAAAGCGGGACTTTATCGTTTGTGTCGATGCCAACATTTTTAAAAAAGATATGGTATTGGTAATATTTTTGGGAGTGGTATTTGTATGGGAACTATAGATTTAGATTTTAATTTTTTTATCCAGATTTAGTCTTAATACCAACATAGAAAATGGATTATGGGCACAAAGACTCTTTTCCGGAAAGAAGTTTGTATGGGATCGTTCAGAAATTATGGACCGTTTTTCAACGTTTTAAATTACAATCAATAACTAGAACCAATGTACCAAATTTCCTCAAATATCGTCTGAAAGAGGAATTAGTTATTATTTTTAAGCATATAAGTGTAAGCATACATTTGCTGATTCAACATATCGTCAAGACCATAGTATAATAAGTACCAGGTATGTTCATTAGGGAGAGTTTTTCTTATTTACCCATGTAATCACAAAATAATTTATTTAATTTTTGACGCTTGTTTTAGTTTTTTCCCATATTTTCTTTTGTTTGACGTTGTATGGGTTTTGAAATTGAGAACATAATTTCTAATGACTTTACCTTGTACTTATTCTATCATGGTCTAGACTAAGCTTAACATTTTAATGTTTTTAATAAAAACCAAAATATGTATTTCACTTATTTCTTTCTATTTAAAGAAGGTGAAATTTCTGACTACGGAATTTACATATTTTTCCTCAGACTCTCTGGCGCTAGCTCTATAAACAAAGAGATAAATTGATTAAGAACTTAATAATCCAAATTTTTTATGTTCTTTATATTTGCTTTATTCGATTAATTCGACCCTATCGGAAATCTTTCATTACATACCCACAACAGTTCGGACGGACAGAACGGAACACTATAATACCTAAAACGGCGTAGATAAGTCCTGGGGCAATAATATTCGGCGCCCAAATAAAAAGAAAGATTTACCCCAGATTAGGACATTTATACCCACAACACACTTATACCCTCTATGTATTTGTGCTTTTGGTTCTAGACACACCTTCAAATATACCGATATACTCAGAATCACTTTCTGAAAAATAACCTTAAAGTTTTTGATTTTTTACCCTAAAAAAGTTAAAATAAAAAAATCACAAGGAAAGTTAATTGAAAATTCCGAATATCAAAATCCTGAATTAAAATAATGTTATATCCGTAATTGGAAAATGCCTTTTCTCGGAGAAGGTCACATATGTATGTATATGCCTAAATACCGAGTTTTTAAACTTCTTTGTTGTGTAGATTTTTTAGCTCGGATATGCCAACAAACAACTAGACCCAAACTTCAACATTTGCTGATGATACAGCTTTTCTAAGCGTGCACGAAAACAGTCAAGAAGCATCTCGATATCTACAGGATAATATATTTCAACTCGAACTATGGTTAAAGCAATAGAGGATAAAGGTCAATGAGCAAAAATGCATACATATAACATTCACCTTGCGTCGGGAATCATGCCCCCTATTAAAATCAATAATCAAATAAAACCTCAAAATTCGCATGTAAAATACCTTGGTAATCATCTAGACCGCCGTTTAACGTGGAAAATATATATAGAGGCAAAATTAGCTCAAATGAAACTTAAAGCCATCCAAATTCGTTGGCTTATGGGAAGAAACTCTGTCCTTAGTCTCGACTGCAAACTTCTACTTTACAACTCCATCTTAAAGCCAATCTGGTACTATGGTATTCAGTTATGGTGCACTGCCTCGGCCTCTAATATCGAAAAATTCAAAGGCGCCAAAATAAACTTCTTCGAATAATCACAGCCGCTCCCTGGTACACGCAGAGAAAAAATATGGTTGGGCATGGTTACGGCAACCACACTGTGTTTATTGTAACAATATATTGTTGTTGTACACAAATAATTGTTATTTTTTTTAAATATCAGCAATATTATAGTTACTGTAAACATATTAATGTTTATCGCAATTATAAATTTGAGTATTGTTGACCGAAAAATAATTATTTTTCTAACAACTAAATTATGATAACTTTCAAAACATATTATATTACTCACAGCCATAACATGATATTTAATAGCCATAACATGACAACTTTATATACATTTATCATAATAAGTTTAAGATGCAATCAAAATATCGTTACTCTAATAATATTTTGGTATCGCCATTTGTAAAATAATTTTGTATCAGTTGTGTCGTGTTTTACATAAACATATCGAATTATTTGTTAGTGAGTGGCTAAATAATAAAAAAATAACCATTAAAATAAACAAGAAATTAAAAAAAAAATAAAGAAAAATATTAAAAAAGGAATAACAAAATAACCATTAAAATAAACAAGAAATTAAAAAAAAAAATAAAGAAAAAACATTAAAAAAGGGTTGTAGTGTCACAAAATAAAATATCTTTGCTAAAAAATTTTAATAATCTTAAAGTGGTGGACAAATTTGTGAAGTATTGGTGCAAAATATTGACCATTACTGGTAAGTTTTGTGTTATTTTACGAGGAAAATAATGAAAACTCCATAAAATTATGTTTAAAGTTGTATCATATTATGATGTAAAAAATTTATGTATAACAGTTCATATCACTTTGCATCATAATATGATTACTTCTAAACTTATTTTGATTGCCATGACATTAATATGATTACTTCTAAACTTATTATGATTGTCATGACAATAATATGATTACTTCTAAACTTATTATGATTGCCTTGACAATAATATGATAACTTCTTATCTTATTATGATTGCCTTGACAATAATATGATTACTTCTAAACTAATTATGATTGCCATGACAATAATATGATAACTTCTTATCTTATTATGATTACCATGACAGTAATATTATAACTTCTTAACGTTTTATGATTAACAGGATAACAATATGATTAAGGGAAAAATATTATGATGTAATATTACGAACATGTATGGTCATAATATGATTTAATAACAATCGTAATATGGTGACTACAATCATGAATCTTATCATAATATGTTGCTCTTAGAATATGTTTACCACAACCATGTTTTTTCTTTGCGTGTACGTTAAAAACTCAAATATTCACAAGGATCTCAATGCGCCATAAGTGAAAACTATGATTACGAAATATGCAGTAAAATACTTAAAAAGGCTCGAATTGCATCAGAATCCTCTAGCTCGAAATATTTTAAATGACAGCGGCCACACTGCAGCACTTATCCAATTAGATGAGCGATAAACAACTAGATATGTGAACAGAACCCGTGGTGAAGAAAATGTTTGTCTGGCACTGGCAGGACATAAAATAAAGTATTAGGTTAAGATTTGATTAATTATTGTTAGTTCATATTTAATATATCGACCCCTTTGCGCGAAATTATCGTATATGCCAATTTTTTTGAAATTGGGTTTTTGATGCAATCTTGCTCTACATTCAAAGAGACGTCACCTGACAAAATATTGTAGGCGAATTCTACTTCGTTGCTCGAAAAATTGAATGTATATTTTTATTTTGATATGCAAACGAACGCAGAGAAAAGTAGAAAAATGGCTGTCCTGTAAAATTTGGTTTTTGTAACATACGATAATTTCGCGCAAAAGGGTCGATATGAAGATTCAATAAATAAATAATGAAAAAAAAAAAAAAAATTTCATTATTTTGTACGATTTTTTTTCAATGTGCAGTTTCATTTCACCTTTGAAATGTAAAATTGTTTTTCTACATACTAAAAAAAACATAACCACCTTTTCCTTATTGCTACTGATATATAAATATCACTTAAAACTAATTAACTTGCAATTTAAAAATTTTTCAGTTGAAGCAAACAAAAATTTTATTTAAGGAATGTGAAAAATAATTTTTAAACCAACTGTTTCATTACCAAAAAGTGTATTTAACTCAATAATAATTGTTCTTAGTTTTTAACGAAAAAAACACAATAAAAAGAAAATGTATGAAAAACTTTTTAATATATTTTTAAAAACTTTCTAAACTTTTTAGTTGAATTTTTTAGTATTTATTTTCCTATCACTGCAAGTGTCCTGTTAAATTATTCTAAACACCCATAACATTATTTATCAATACAAAAATTTGATATTTATCCTTAAGGTCACAGAGGTATAAAACAGAAATTAACTGAAAAACTTTGTGTTCGCAGTATATTGTCTTTTCCATCGTCAGTTGTACAAAAGTTTTTATCATAATTGAAGTCATTGTTTATTTTTTAAAACATACATAATATTTCTCACACGAGCACAGAGAATATTTCTTTTTGAAAAGTTTAGCTTTCACTTTATTGTAATTTTTAAAAATTGTTTATTTTTTAGCACAATGTGCAGATGTTTTTTTTTTTTTTTGTTTTAAACCTTAAAGTTTTTGACATAATCACTTACCCCCTTAACCAAAAACAATATTTAAGATTTATAAAAGTTTCCGTAGCACATTTCGAAGGAAAATTCGTTTTCTAAACCTTAAGTATTCCATCATAAGACCTTTAAACTGTTTAGATAATACAATAATAACACCAAAGTATTAAATTTACTTTTTAATGAGAATTTAAAAGACAAAAAATATAAAAAAAAACAGATTAAAATGTATAGTCGTTAAAGCAATACATTGAATCAATGCACGGTGGTCAATTCCGGGCAAAAATCTATAAATTCTTCATATGATAAAAGATATTTCTTTAAGTAAATTGAAAGAAACCAATAGCTGAAACATCCTATTTAGCAAATTTTCTTTTATAAACTCCACAGAAATGGGGTTAATTTTTTGGTTTGGGGGCGTTACACAGTGACCGCTTTAGCGAAATTTTAAAATTTAGAATTCGGCAAACTTTATTCTTTTTTTTTGTAAATTTCAGCATCAACGAATTTTTTTTCTATTTTCTTTTGTGTTTTGTTTCTTATATTCGCACAGCTGTGAGCATTCAAACTTAACACATGTTTCGTCAAGTGCAATAACTATTGTTGAGCTTCTTCCAAGTGCAAATTTTGTTGACAGCAAAAAATGAAAAATTTAATTATTTATTAAGATTAAAAGGTATGTATTATCTGTGATTGTTTATTTTTGTGCTGAACAGTGGATAAAGAAAATGTCCTTTGTGTAAGTGTTTTTATACCCTTCATCGAATGTATGAGGGTTTATATAACTTTATCATTCCGTTTGTAAGTTCCACATTATTGATCCTTCACCCTAAAATGTTTATATATTCTGGGTCCTTATGAAAAGCGAAGTTCAAATCCGGCTGTCCATCTGCCCGAGTGTATGTTTAAATGGGTTTTCCGAAGACCCCAGAAATGATGGGGACTAGGTTGGTATATTTTTATGTCACATATACTCCGTTTTAGTTTGCTTTTGAAATTCAGCCAGATCGGAAGCAGATAACGGAGATATGAGCAAAAAAACACGACTGCATCTAATTTAACCCAAAAATCCCTTGTTGCTGTGGTTTTTTTTCTTTTTCTGTATATCTGGAGAACGGCAAGAGCCAAAGTTTCCAAATCAGGTACAAACATTAAGGTGACCAAAACACACCATCCCAAAAAATGTAAGCGGGATTAGATAAGTGGGCGTAGTACGTTCCGTACAAAAAATATCAAAAATTGTATAAAAACCTAAATTTTTCGACTGTCCTATGACCTTGTATATATCCTTACATATCAAAAGATCGGAAATCTTTAGTAGAAAATATTTTCGGGAACTATAGATCTTCCCGAGTTCAAGTTTTATAACCAAAGTTACAAAAAGTAACGATTTATATAATTTTTGCGTATTGTAACATATAAGAAATACATGCATGCACAGCGAAGTTAATTTAACGATGTCCGTCTATTTTTCTGCATATATGGAAAGAAAAAAAATTTCCAAATTAGGTACAATTAGGTACAAGCACCACTATTATGGATAACAATCTTGAAGCGATGTGGTGGCTTAAGTCTTGGCTGTGGTACGTGTCTTGGCCCAGGTATTTTGCCAGCATCTGGTGATTCCCGAGGTGAAGGCAATGAGCTTAAAGGCCTTGGCAACAAAAGGTTATCCCTAAACCTAGGTGTTGTGCGACCCGTGCCTATCGGTTGGTTTGCAGTCAGGGGTCTCCGACTGTATTATCACGGAGCTTTGCTGATTTCTGGGCCCCTCAGCAAAAAGACTACGCCCATACCACGTTAATGGGGGCTATGACGTGGCGGACCTTCTAACACCCCTACACTCGTAGGACCAAGATAAAAATGAACAATTCTAAAAAAACTTATAACAAACACACAACTCGGAACAATGACGGACATGCTAGTACAAGGACAACGATTAACTTGAAGGACAAGGAAGTGACGAATCTGCCGTGGGCTGTATCAGCCACGGTGAGCTCGGAAGGTCAACCTGGCAAGACTGAACGGAAGTGGCAAGGCAACCTGACCAGAAGGCAGTTGATCAAAGAATTGCAATGGCCCTTTATTTTTTATTTTATTTTATTTATTTATTTATTTGGTACACAGTGCAACAAGAACGAGTCTTTTTAAAGCACTGTACATATAACGTTATACACAAATGTAACAAATTTTTTTTTTTTTTTTTTTATTTCCTAAGCTTATCCCGCGAAGCTTTATGCTTGTCTGCAGGAAAGAAACCAGAGTCTCTGGCGGGAATCGAACCCGCAACCCCCGCGCTGATAGACTAGCTCGCTACCAGCTAGTCTACCGGGGCACTCAATATAAAAAAGTTTGATTAATACAATAGATTACAATACAATAAGGCAATAAATTCCGTCAAGAGAGCGGAAAAATCCCCTGCTTCGGAAGTGACCAAGTCACCCAACAGAGCGGCTTCCCATGTACCCATTGTGCAAGGAGGGATGGTGATTAGAACATCATAACCCAAAGCTGCACCTCCCCCCCGCCAAAATTGGCGACCGTAAAAAGTCCCAAAGGTACAAAAACCCTACCAAGAGGGCATCAAATACAAGGCGCGCCGCCTTGCGATTCATTGTGCTACTTGGCTCCAAAAAAGCTGAAGAGCTTTCCAATGAGCAGAAAGCTACATTGGCATGGGCTAACGTCCACATAGCTGGGCTGCAAAGTGTTTCACCTCCTGTCCCTAGAAAGGGGACAATGCCTAAATGGAACGTTCTGAGGAAGAAGCATCAGCCGCTAAACAGCAACCAGGGACTAAGCGTCCTAAAATAGAACCAAAGCCAATGAACAAGTCCTTCAGTGAAGTGGCCAAAGGTCACCTAGTGAGGGCTGTCATTGACAGAGGTGCGGAAAACGGTGCCATTTCCCATACCAAGTGGGATTTGGTTAAACAAAAACTGATGGGCGTATTCTGGACGATCCTCAAGGAGAATCCATACATATTCATTATCAAGAGTATATAAATAGGATTTAGTACGATCTTGCTCCGTGTCTACCGAAGTGATAACAAGGGCAATCCAGCTCCTTCGGTAAACGAGACTGCACATTAGACCGGGTCGATTTGTATGGATGAAAAAAAATGAAAAATCGTATAGAAAAAACCTAATCTACATAAAATTCTAAGAAAATTCTCCGAAGAAACCATGGGTCTAAAATCAAATCCTAATCCGCGCCTCTCGACTTGAAAATATTTACCCAAGTAAAAAAGTTTGTATATAATTTTAAATAATTTTGTTATTCGTGCTTAATTTCCCAATTTTTATTTTTGATAAAAACACTGAAATTTATTGTTGATGGGATAAGCTATTCCTATGCGAATTTCACTGGTTTCTTAGGCCAGATCATCAGGGAACTTAGTTCGGACTCTATGTGATCCTCCTACGGTCGATGATTTCAGGGGGATCTATGCGGCAGTGGATCTTAATTTGAACTCACTGCAGTTGGCGACTTCCTTGGTATGTAAACCAAGGGTGCGTAAAGGTAGGGACTGACCACCATGGTGGGATCCAGATATTGCGCAGGCAAGACGTGATTATCGTAGGTTGTTTAATGTGGCTAGGCGCCATGGCAATTGAGTGGACTATAAGGTATCATTGAATATGTTTAGGAACTTAGTTAGATCGGCGAAAAAGAATGCTTGGAGGAACTTCTGTAGTGGCGTGGAGGGATCCTCTGAGACAAACCGTTTACGTAAGATAATGGCTTCGAGCCCGGTTGTCCCAACCACTTGAGGGGTTGATTGACGCTCACTTTCCTGAAAATTCCCAAAGGAGCTTGCGGGATCAAGTGCGGGAGTTGACATTCACTCCCACGTCCATTCCATTGGACCATGATAGGATTAAGTGGGCTATTAATAGCTCTAACCCATACAAATCTCCGGGTATGGATGGTATAATTCCGGCGGACCTGCAGAGGCATTCGATCCTAATCATACCCTGGCTGATGGCTATACACAGGTGATGCGCTAGATTTTCTAATCGTCCTGTAAGCTGGACCTTGTGCAGAGTGATTTTTATACCCAAGAGGGGAAAGGCTTCTCACACTGAACCGAAGGACTACAGACCAATTAGTCTAGCATCCTTTATTCTTAAGACTCTTGATAACACTTGAGGATGACCATCCCAAGAGTTTTACTCTCTGCCTCTCAACACGCCTACACGAAGGACAAATCTGTTGACACGGCTCTCCACTCTCTAGTCGGAACTATTGAGAGATCGGACAAATTCAAGGAGTACACACTCGTGGCCTTTCTCGATATTGAGGGGGCCTTCAACAATGTCAGCCCGGACTCTTTTGTGGCGTCCATGCGGAGTCTGTGGATCGATGTTGGGCATATGTAGATTTGTGGACAATCTACTCAGAAATAGGGTCATTTGCTCTACGATAGGTGAGACCAGTGTTCAAAAACTGGTGAACTCCCCAAGGAGGAGTCCTATCCCCACTATTGTGGAACTTGACAATGAACACCATGTTGACGAAAATGGACGACATGAGGTTTAAAACAGTGGCGTATGCTGTTGAAGTTGCGGTGGCTATCACGGGGAGACATCTGAATATAATGTATCAATGACACGGCTGAACGCGGCGCACGGCTGGTCGGCCCGTAGCTATGGACACGCCGGGATAATGAAATGTTCGATTTTCCCTGATGGAGTGGACTATTGCACCCCGGGCCTTTCTTCGGTGCGGGGTTAGTGGTACAGATGGCGCAAGGCAATGTGCTGACGGATACTTTCCATGAACCGACATTGGAGGTCTATACTGATGGTTCGAGGAAAGGTGAAAGGGTTGGCGGAGGTTCCTTCATAGGGGAACTAGATGTGAGAGTTTCCTTTCGTCTGCAGGATGGATGTAGTGTCCTGCAGGCAGAGATCTCTGCTATAATGCGAGAATGCCCGGGCAATCAGGTAGCAGATGGGCTGGCCAAACAGGGTGGTCGTATGGATGACGTATTCATTGATCAAGTCGTTGGCCTTCCAATGGCTCACTGTAAGCTACTTATCAGGCGCGAGTCATACAGGGTTGCGCAGACGCGGTAGACCGGTGAGTTCATCAGCTCGATATCAAGTGGTTGGACTTTGCAGTGACGCCATCTGAGTAACTGCTCTATAGGATGGGCATATTGGCGCTAAGTATCACAAAGGGACCAGTCAAAGACCCAAGTGTGCTGTCTCTCTCGATGGCTGCCCATAGAACCTAACCTAACCTATCTTGGTTATTAAAAAACAGCATGCGGACATGGAACAAAATATATTTATTTATATCTTAAGAATGGTGTTTACATAACCTTTTGTTCATAATGCACCATGGTGAAGGGTATATAAGATTCGGCATAGCCGAATATAGCACTTTTACTTGTTAGATATTCAATCCAATTTTGTGTGGAATAAAAGTGGAGTGGATTTGACCAGATTCGGTTCACTGTTTGTATAGTTTGTTTAACTGGGTTGTTTATATGTCAATTTCAAATGCAAGTTTTTGCAAAGTTTTGATTTTTTTCGTTTTTAAGTTACAATGACAGAATCTAAGCGCACCATCTATTTCTTATATTGCATAGTGAACTAGTGCCAACAAAAAATTTAAATGGTCGAAAAGCATATATTTCGAATGTCATTGATCGTTCCGAAATATAGCGTAGAACAAAACCACCAAATTCAAAAACAATTGAGAAATTTTATTAGCAAACTTCTACAAATGTGGAAAGAAAGTCATAGAGTTTTGGCTGTGTCCGCAGAGCGAAATAAGATGTTGTTGGATGAAGACATTATTTTTCCTTATCCAGCCGTTGCCCAACGTAAAGAGAAACCTTTTTTAGAGTGCTCAAGGAAGACTAAAAAATTGGCATATATTGCCAATGCCGAAGCAAAAGTTAATGGTAGCTGGAAAAAGAAGCGTGTCATAGGCCGCGTTACCGTTGTGATACTAAAGTATTAATTTTACCATTTTTCGATGGTCTTGATACCATTTATGACCCTTTTCTTAAATTATCCTTTTGCATCATTATCATCTGTTTTGTGCCACTTTTTGACCCATTTTGGAAATAGCACTCAAATTTTGTTTGTTTGTTTGAACACTGCTGGACGTTAGTGCTAAGTCCCCTTTTAAAATGTGACAGACAGAAGGCAGACAGACAAAGTTTGTAGGCGAGAGAAGAAAAAAGTAAAGTGTGTCACGCATACAGCGTCGCCCCCTTACCAACAAATTCGTCTGTCTGCCTTCTGTCTGTCACATTGTAAAAGGGGACTAAACAAATGTTTTCGAAATAAGCGGAGATGGAGGAGTGGACTTCAAGTGAAGATTTAATACCAAAATATAGAAAGCCCATTCCTAAAAAGTAGTGAGTATTTGTAAAAAAATTGTGTTAAAAGATTTTTTACGACTTCTAAATTAGATCTTCGACAGTAAAGTACAAATAAAAGTAGAATTTCCCTAATAGGAAACATAACTAATATACATATTTGTTATTTTTTTTTATTTTTTGAATAAATTATTATAGTTTATTTTCAAAATGTGACATTTTATTTAAAAAATGCTATTAGGTGTTCGTTTTTTGAAAATGTTTGCTCTCTTAAAGAGAAGCAAGTTTTATGTTAAAAATCCACCCTTAATAATGGCATAAGGCATTCAACTTTTCGTCCCCTTTTAAATCGACAATGTTAAAGGCTCAGTTAGCCGGGAGTAACAGTAACGTTGCAAATCAGCTGTTTCATTTTGTTGTATGTAAAGCAATCAGAACGATTACAGTTAGCAGTAAGATGTTGCGACTCAATCTGTCAGAAATAGATTGGTCTTACTTTTTTACGGTAGGGTTAAGTTACTGTTACTCCCGGCTACCTGAGGCTTAAGAGTGCCCTGTAAAATATCGGTTTTTGTATGAGGCAATTTTTTTTTATATATTTTTTTTTATTATGTGCAAAAATTTAAAAACTCGAAAAAGTTTGCATAAATAGCGCCATAAAATTTATTTAAAGTCCCTAAAACTAACAGGAATGAAAAAATTCGGTAAAAATTGCTGAAATTCCCAAATATTTGGTAACAGCTGTATGATAGCAAATCTTTATTCAAAATCGTAAAATCTTTAAAGGATCAGAAATCGTGAACAGGGCTGAAATTCGCGATCGATTGCAAAATTGGAAGCAAACCCTTAAATTTATTTGAAATCGCTATATCGGTAAAAAAAAGAATATATCGGAACGTAATATAAAAAGTATAAAAAAATTAGTTATAATGATGAAGAACAAACCTTTTGTCAGGTGTTAAAAACAGGAAAGGGCATTCCATAAATAAATTAAGTTTTTAAGCACTGCCCAACTGAAATAAATATTTTTTGTTTGTTTATGAAAAACTTGGTCTTATTATATTTATTAAAATGGGATACACTGCTTTTTAAAAATTGAACATTTTTTTATTGAAATACCTATTTTTACCCCTTTTTCTGGAAAATCCACCTTTTGTGACCCTTTTCGAAAATTTGCAACGATAACCCTGGTCACAGGTTGTTTTAAAGTTAGGTTTGTAATCGGCAATAGCTACAAAAATGCTTGAATCTGAAGACTCTGAACCAAAAACCCTTTAGGAAGCTTTAGCTCTTTCAAACTGCCTCAAAATGTCTGCGCTTTGAGCTGTTGACAACTGCATATTTGTCTAAAAGTACCGTTTTTCTGGCTCTGCTACTAAGCACATATAACTGGAGTTGGCATGATATGGAAAGTGTTGTCATTGCAAATTTTAAAATTGTTGAGAAAGGCTTTACTTATTGTAAAACAAAATACTTGTTAATTTTCGTAATACAATGGCGCTTCGATCTGCTGACACAAATGTGTACTTGATTGGTAAGTGTGAACCAAAAATAGTCGGTATAAAACTGCCATCCAAACAGCAAGTGCCCAACAAACACGGAGATTTGATTTTAAATTGAAATTGATTTTTGAAAACTAGGAAGTTGTCAAATGTAATATTGAATATACGAATGGAGAATAGTGACACATGCTCAAATTTTCTCAGTCCAAAAATGTATCTTACGATGTTGTTAAAAGTTATTTTAAGTTCCCCGTATCCCCTGAGCTACAACCAGTAAATATATCGAATGAATATAAAAGCGTTGCACAGTGCAAAATTTCTTGAGTTTAGCGGAACTTAATTATTTAAACCATGTAAACAAGTTCTATTTGTGATTTTTTTAAATTTTTAATAAAAATTAATGTGTTTTTTTTAAGTCTTTGAGTTGCATTTTTTTTTATATAGAAATTATGCTAAATTTCGACTGGATTCCCACTACCTTTTTTGTATTTTACAAACTAGCGCACGAACAGGTGCCTTTAAACTGTACAGAGCGTCAGATGTTAGCACTGGTAAGCCTATTTTTTCCAAAACAAAACCAATGATGGCTTCCGATGTCGGTTCTTCCTTCCACTTTTAGAAAATACAGTTATATGAAATTTGCAAAGTCATTCTGAAAAAGTTTAATTTAAAAGAAGATCGCAATATATCGCAGAAGATATTTTGTGTTCCCAATAGAGGAAAAACATACCTTTAAAATGTTGTGGGTTTTAAGATGGTATGATGCGGTATCACCTTTTAAAGTCTCCAACGAAGTTAAAAAATTAGATTTACTTACTTCTTAAAAATCACTTTTTTAACGAACAAATCATACACGAGTACGAAACGATTTTGCAATTATTTAAATGCCAATAATTGACAATTTTCTCATAAAATAAATTATGTAAAAATCATGGCTTACTGCACTACCGTTTGTATGTACCACTCTATTAACTGAAACAAATCGAAAATCTTTCTGTATGCAAAAAGTATAATTGAATAAAAAATGCAACTTTCAGGTGTATTTTGGAGTTGTTTCGCAGGGTAAATCCCCAAACCGAGTATGAGGTTATTGAGGTGGGATATTAAGCAACCGCAATAATGAGTAATCTGATGCATTTTATGTATTTAAAAAATTTAATAAAGTTCCGCTAAACTTCCTGAAGTTCGCACTGTGCGTTGGTAATAAATACGTTTTCGCAAGTACACGCAAAGAAAAAACATGGTTGTGGTAAACATATTCTAAGAGCAACATATTATGATAAGATTCATGATTGTAGTCACCATATTACGATTGTTATTAAATCATATTATGACCAAATATGTTCGTAATATTACATCATAATATGTTTCCCTTAATCATAAAACGTTAAGAAGTTATAATATTACTGTCATGGTAATCATAATAAGTTTAGAAGTAATCATATTATTGTCATGACAATCATAATAAGTTTAGAAGTAATCATATTATTGTCATGACAATCATAATAAGTTTAGAAGTAATCATATTATTGTCATGACAATCATAATAAGTTTAGAAGTAATCATATTATTGTCATGACAATCATAATAAGTTTAGAAGTAATCATATTATTGTCATGGCAATCATAATAAGTTTAGAAGTAATCATATTATTGTCATGATAATCATAATAAGTTTAGAAGTAATCATATTATTGTCATGACAATCATAATAAGTTTAGAAGTAATCATATTATTGTCATGACAATCATAATAAGTTTAGAAGTAATCATATTATTGTCATGGCAATCATAATAAGTTTAGAAGTAATCATATTATTGTCATGACAATCATAATAAGTTTAGAAGTAATCATATTATTGTCATGACAATCATAATAAGTTTAGAAGTAATCATATTATTGTCATGGCAATCATAATAAGTTTAGAAGTAATCATATTATGATGCAAATTGATTATGTTATGGTTAAAAGTTATCATATTATGATTCAAAATAAAATTACAGTAATCATATTCAGCCTTATTCCGGTTGTCGTTGTCGTAATCGATCAAGTCTTTTTTTGTAAGAGAGTAAAGAACAGTGGCTGTGTGTTACTTTAATCTCTGACAAAAAACGACTTGATCGATTACGACAACGACAACTGGAATAAGGCTGATAATAATTGTAGGTTATCCTAATATCGTTGTTGCGATTTACTATATTATGATTTTAAAATTATTATAATTTGACTGCATTACACAGTGGTACCGTTTAAAAAATAAATTGTAATAATTTCCTTATGGAAAAAGTTTAAGCTATTTATTTTTTAACAGGTCCCAAGTGCCTTGTACTATGTAATCTGAAATAAAGAAAGACAACTGCATTGTTAAATATTTTATTATGGTTTATTTTATTATTCATTAGTGAAATACCATTACTTAAAATACGTTTTAAAAATACTTAGTTTAAAAATAGAATATTTTCTTTATTTACACAAATGTAACCAACAAAATTGGAATCTAATGATTGAACGTCAATAGCAAAATAATTTTCTTCATATTTCATTCGGAATGCGTGATAATGGGAATCAAATCCATGGGTTAATAGTCTTTGAACACAAAAATTATATGAATCGTTAATACAATATATATAGTTTATAAGTCCAAATAATGGAATATCATCCTCATACATTCCCACGTGAATAACCATTCCTGGTTTAAAAACCATATCTTCATATTGAAGATAAGATATAAATTGTACTGGTAAGTCGGAGGAAATTCCATATTTTTTTAAAATGTTATTTGGTAATACTTTTAAAGGTCCTTTTTCTATTTTAGAACCTACTAAATCGTTATAGTTTACTAAGAAATCTAGTAATTTTATTTGGTATTTGGCATAGATTGTCTTTAAAACATTAATTTTGTTGTTAGAGCTTTTACTGATATTTTTCAAAATTTTGTGAACAGATTCAAATCTCATTGAAGAAATATGTTTTAAAGGTCCAACTTTTCCAATGATATTAGCATAGTGTAGCATATTATGAAATTTTGGTTTTAAGTTTGATTTCGACAGTTTAACATACAAGTTATTGTGTTCGAAAATTAATTCTTTCAGGTGTTCATCTACACCATTTTGAATCGAATCAGATTCACAAACTATATACACAATTTGTCTTAAAATAAGATATAACGACCACTCTTCGCAGTTAGGAATTAAGTCACCTATAATTAATCCAAGACATTTGAAAAGTGTTAGCATTTCAGATGCTGAAAGCTTTAATTTTGTTTTTTTTTTGGAAATCGACATTTAATATTGGAGGTTTGTTTCTTCCATGTATTGGCCCATAGTTAAATGTGAGAATTCTATAGTTCAACTGCTCTGTTGAAAAAAACTTGTAGTCTGCAATAAAGCGTTGTAATATAAAAATTAAAACATAATGGCAAACACCTTCCAGCAAGTCATGCATGACGTCTACGCTATAATTTTTGGTAACATGGAAATTTTTTAAGTTATTCCAAATTGAAATTTCTTTTACTCCGGTAAGCCTGACATCATTTATTTCTAAATCTCGTTCATAATTTTCTTGATTTCTTAGCATATTTGTATTTAAAGTGGTTTCAATTTGAGTTATATTACGATGTTGTTTACAAAAACGGCAATAGAAGTTACTAGAAAAGCTTTCTGAAAATCCAAGGATCATATTAAGGCCAAGATTATCCCCCAAAATTAAAGATGGAATTATTTTTACCGTGGTTATTTTTCTACCCTGATATATAATTTGTCCATTTACTTCAATTCCTGTCTCTTGTAAATAATTTAACTCTTTTATGAACGCATTAAATACTAAAGCATTTCCAAACTTTTTTCTATCTTCTGAAAATAACAACATTGCTACAAATATATGTGACAGTTTAGATTGGAGATATTCGGGAATACAAGGAATTTTTATGTAAACACCGCCAAGTTTTTGGAGTCCTGCGTGCGATCCTAGAGCATTAGCTATTTCAAATTCATCAAAATAGATAAAAAGAGGCAAATAAAGGACATTTTCTTCTAATTTATCATTAATTTGCTCCTTCCAAAAGGAGCTTTGTATGAAATTGTAAGATACATTTGTGTCGCGGGTTTTTAACTTGTTTATATAAAAAATAACTTCTTTTAAAAATGGAGTTCTTTGGAAAAGGATTCTAAACATTGTTCTCAAAGACAGCATTGCTATCGAATAATCAATATTTCTCAAAATTATTTTCCCGCCTGAACTAAAACCTTCTTGAACCTCCTTGTGTAATGAAATATAATTGACATCTACAAAAAAATTTGTTTTCTTAAGTTCTTTAATGAGTTTGTATTCCGATTGTAATATAGTACTGTCACACATTTTATCAATAAAACTTTGAATTTCGTATATAGGGTTACAATCACTAAGTTTTTCCTTTAAAACTAACAAATATGTTCTAAAAACTTTTAATATATTTTGGATTATCTCAAGGCACTTATTACGAGGTATTATTTCGTTGCAATAAGCCTTAATAATTTCTTTCAAAAGGCTTAATCGAATATCTGTATCAAAATTTATCGAACATGTGCTGATACTTAACTGAATATCTGATATTGAGGTACTGCATTGAACATTCGTTTCATTATTAAAATATTCAGCTGGATTGTTAACTAAATTTTGTTTACTTGTAGCTGGTTGTGTTTCATTACTATGAAAATGAGTATTTAAATGAAATTTATATGAATCTAAGCGATTATATTTTCGATAACATTTATTGTAGCAACAAGTAAATCGTATTGTATTTGAATGTCGAACTCTCATATGTCTTATTAAGTTATTGACGTTCGTGAACAGTTTATGACATTTAAAGCAACTTATTTTATTCATTTTTTTGTTGTTATTATATAGATAATTATGTATTAATGTTATATGTTATTTAGTATTACCAAGTAATTACATGTAGTACACACATAGATGTGTATGTAGAAACAAAAAGTTACAAAATTCAAAATGTTTAATTGTAAAAATTTTTTGAAAGTAAAAAAAAAAATTCATAAGATTCTAGGGTTTGAAAAAAATAATTCGTGTTATTTCTAAGTATAAATTTAATACATTGAATGTATATATGTATGTACATATGTATGTATGTATTTATATAATTTAAAAAAAAATATAATACTTGTTAATACACTTTTTTCAGATGATTTATAAAAGTATTTACTAGTATATGCAAGTTATTTACATGTACACGTATAGATGTGTACGTAGGGACAAAGTTTTAAAATTATAAAAATTAGTTGAAAGTTAAAGAAAAATCATAAGATTATATGGTTTGGAATAATTCGTGTTATTTCTAAATATTGAATGTATATGTATTGATATAAAGTTATATCAAAAAAATATAATACTTATTAAGAAATTATTTTTTCAGATCGTTAATAAGAGTATTGACTGCAGGTAATTCAGTATCCCATGAGGTACTAATTTGATATATAATTTTTTGAATAAACAACCAAATATGTTCGCAATTTTTGGGATATTTAATGTTCATTCCCATGAAACAATGGAAACAAACTTCGATGGCATTTAAAGGATTCTCAAATTTAAATATTTTTCCACAGACATCAACGTATGTAAGGCAAATTGGTTTTGTGGAATCGCCGATAAAATAAATTTTTGGTTGTCTTTCTAATTCTATTCTTTTTAAAGAATTTCGAATTTCATCATCTGCTATTAAAATATTCTATTACAAATTCATTGAAATATTTAGTTAGTTTCTATTATATGTACATAAAATATAAATCAAATTACCTTGCAATAGTAAATGAATGATTCCTGAACTTCCAGTTTACTTTTTTTCCTAGAGGTTGGTAATATGTATGGCACTAACATTAATGACAAAGCAAGTTTTGAATCTGAAAATATATTTTATAAAAAACTATAACATACCAAATAAATATCGGATATTTGTACCATCTTCCTGGGTCTTATCAATATACGTCAATATTTCTTTGACAGAATTATCCTTTATCTTTTTAGACAAACCAATTACTTTTTGGTGATAAACTTTCCATTCAAATATAGTTTTAGATTCAGGGTATAAAATTTTGAAATCTATGTAAAACTTTAAATAAAAAACTACATATTAGTTATATATACATATGTATATTGATTTGCACGGCGAAAATATATTTTGCTTACCAACTCGTCATTCTTTTCATTTTGAAGGACTTTATATTTAGTTATGTAATCAATTGTGCAAAGTTCTTTATTTTTTATTTCGCTTTGCCTGTATAAATGTGTTCTTTTCCAACATTCTAGTACTAAGTCCCATTCACCACATCCTGATTTTAAAATGTCTATATAATTGTTAATATTTTCGTTGTCGTCTGAAAGGTTTATTTCTTCAACATCTAAAATATATCAATAAATATTACTACATTATATTTTTGTATAATATAAGGAGAGAATATATACCCTCTTTCTCTCTTATAGATAGATACATACATACATATGTATGTATCTATATTTTATATATGTATATATTTTTGACAAAATTTTTTTAAAATATTAATAATTTATTACAAACCGACTATACTATTAATAAACTACAAAAATAAGTTATTAGCAGTCAATTTAAAAGTCATGCAGAGAAAACCAATTGACTACTGCCTATGACATGCCTATGTTAAAATAGTGAGTCGTCGACAAGTAAAAAAGTCAGTTAATCAACTATATGTGGTTATAAAAAAACCAAGTTGAAGTTACTTTAAAATATGTTTGACTTTCTACAGGGTATTTAGCAAAATTAAATTTTCCGATTAGCTTAAAAACTATGTATGTATATACCAAGGTCCATTGAATAGGTCTGCGCAAGAAGCCTGATGATCATTGTTTATGTTCCTTTTAGTTGTCAAAATTTCTTTACATTTTGCTTACATGTGCATGTATATGTTTGTTTACCTTTATTGTTTTTTCCAGACATTTATGGTATGCCACACATACACGTTCTTCTCCTTTTGCTTTGTATAACTGGTTCATAGTAAGTTTTTGACAACTAAAAACGAAATTTTACACAAACAAAATACATGTCGTTTTTTGTTTTTGTTCAAGTAAGCAGACCTGATAGATGGGCCTTGGTATATACTTAGGCAATTATCGTAAAGATAAATAATGTACCTTTTATAAGAATAATAAGCGGTTTATATACTTACTGGTGTTCTCCGGTTTATGTCTTATTCGTCTTTGTATTACGCCGGCGGCACTCAGTTTGGCCCTAGTATTGTTGTAGGCGTCATACAGCTTGCCTTTTGCTAAATGGCCTTTTGCAAATGGCACGTAATATGTTGCTGTCACCTCCGAGGGAAATATTCTAACTATTGATTCAGAAAGAACAACAAAATCTTCTCTAAGTAATCTAAAATTATATTGTCTTTAGAATTATAATATATGTAACATTAAATAGTGTGCTTACTTTTCGTTCGGGTTATTATTTAAAATATGAAACACAATTGATTTAGCTATTTCGGTTCTGTGTTTGTTTTCCAGTAATTCAATGCTTAATAGGGTTTGAATGCTTACAATTCTTCGGATTTCCTGAAAGAAATCAAATTTTAATAAATAAATATTCATTCCTTTTAATATACTTACATCAGTTGATGGAATTTGTTTTAAGGAAAAACTTTGGCCAGGTACAGCAGTAAGGTCAGTAAAATGAAAGTATTCTGTTTCACCGGATAATGGTATTGGTGATGCTGCTGCCGGTGGTTGTTCTGCGACAGGTGAAATTTGGGATTTTACGTCGTCATTGGAATTTGCTTGTTTAAAACTGACACTGGAATTGCTTGTTGCAGCAGTAATAGTACTGCTTAGAACATCTAAAAAAATAATTGTGTAAATCACGTAAATTTTTTCACAACATTTAATTGTTGATGTTTATAGTGCTACTTACCTAATTGTATATCCAATACAAAATCGTTGGTGGAAATATGTTGAGCAACAAAACATGAAAATATGTCCTCATTTATGATAAAGTCATTAGAAAAAACATTAATAATCATATTATCCTGTATTTTGTACACTTTTTTAACTAAAAAAACAAAACACAAGAAAAAATTATTCGCCATTTATTTATGTATGTGCACACACGCATATGTATTTAGGGATGTACCTTGTGTTATAAATAAATTGTAGTTATCTTTTTCGTTAAACATTACACCAATAATTTGTTTTTTGTCTTCAAATTTTGTTTTTATTAATTTAAAACCCTCCATTGTGGTTTTTTTTGGTGAACTGTTGCATTTAAATAAAACTTTAACAAAAATGCCGCTAAACAAAGTGATGCCAGATTTGAAGTTTTTAGTATCTACAATATTTTGAGATACCACCATGAAAAATTTTGTCTTAGCGATTTCTTTAATTTTAAAAGTAATGAAACTTTGTGAAATATGTATATTTAACTTTTTTTTTATTAAAATAAGATCAAAAATTTCGGTGAAAGCAAAAACAAAAGTTAAAAATATTTAAAAATTTCATATTTAGATATTCATATTGCGTTATCAAATTTTCCATGATACAAAATATGAAGATTTTGAAATTAAAATTAAATTGAATGTAAACTGAAAACTCTTCTGAAGAAACAGTTCTTTTGAGACATGACTACGTTGCAATAAATAAGCGATATGTAGATTCAATCTAAAACCGACAAATGATTTTAATATACATATACATATTTATGATTATTTATTTATAATATAAATAAACTTAAAGTGAATTAAATCTTCTAACATTAATACTCGGCTCTTTTTAAAAACAACTTTAAAATAAAAACATTCTTTCCATTAATTTGCTACTATATTCGCAATTAAAGTATTTTTTACATTGAACCGACTTTAACTGGGTGCATCCTCAAATGTAGAAAATTGTTTCATACAACATACAACAAAATATAGCAAGTGGCAGTTCTAAGCAGCTGACTTTGAAAATTAAAATGTAAATAAACATAATGCCACAGCCGTAACGATGACCGTAGAAACCAACATTGAATTGGTTTGTATCAAGGCGAATTTAAACAGGTAAACTCATCTCTACAACTACAAAAAGCCCCATGTATTTTGTTTATACAATTTTCTGGTTGGTTGTCAAAATTTTTTTATTGCAAATTAAAATTATCACTTTTTTATAAAAGAAATTAATAAATTCACTTCAATCATTCGCAGTTTTGAAATTTTTTTATTATAAAAATAATATTTTTAACACTTTTCATTCAACTTCTTCTCAAAACAAAATCATATTTTGACGTTTGACCATATTTTTTAATTCGCCGTGGAAACAGCTGATGAACGGCTGACGAGAAGAGTTTACCTGTTTGAATTCGCCTTGGTTTGTATGGTATTTTTATGTAGTTTTGGCAAAACAGTAGTTATGGTAATACAGTGTTCGTTTGGTAGTGCCGGCACGTAATGTCACGTCTAACTGGACCTTAAAACACTGCATATCTTGTGGCGTTGAAATTTTTAAAAACGCAATGTGAATTTATGTAGAAAGCAACAACAAAATTAAAATTTGTTTTTACTTTGTGTTTGCTTGCAATGAATTTTTTGGCGTTACATTTACACAATTTGCAATATTTTTTTATTTGGGATATCTGGCAACCTTTACGTAGAACTGTTATACATAAATATTTTACATCATAATATGATACAACTTTAAACATAATATTTTTATTGGAAAAAAATACTTATGATAAAATAAAAAACATAATATAGTTACTGTAATCTTTTTGTCGTAGGTCGCAATTATTTATAAATTATTTTATGGAGTTTTCATTATTTTTCTCTTAAAATAACACAAAACTTACCAGTAATGGTTAATATTTTGCACCAATATTTCACAAATTTTTCCACCACTTTAAGATTATTAAAATTTTTTAGCAAAGATATTTTATTTTGTGACACTACAACCCTTTTTTAATGTTTTTTCTTTATTTTTTTTTAATTTCTTGTTTATTTTAATGGTTATTTTGTTATTTCTTTTTTAAGAGTTTTCTTTATTTTTTTTTTAATTTCTTGTTTATTTTAATGGTTATTTTTTTATGATTTAGCCACTCACTAACAAATAATTCGATATGTTTATGTAAAACACGACACAACTGATACAAAATTATTTTACAAATGGCGATACCAAAATATTATTAGAGTAACGATATTTTGATTGCATCTTAAACTTATTATGATAAATGTATATAAAGTTATCATGTTATGGCTATTAAATATCATGTTATGGCTGTGAGTAATATAATATGTTTTGAAAGTTATCATAATTTAGTTGTTAGAAAAATAATTATTTTTCGGTCAACAATACTCAAATTTATAATTGCGATAAACATTAATATGTTTACAGTAACTATAATATTGCTGATATTTAATAAAAATAACAATTATTTGTTTACAACAACAATATATTGTTACAATAAACACAGTGTGGTTGCCGTAACCATGCCCAACCATATTTTTTCTCTGCGTGTATACGTATGAGGAATATACACACATACTTGGTGATTACTCATATTAAAATATTACTCATACGCAACCACATTTGCACTTATTTACACATTGTACAAAATTGTTGCACTAACAATAATAATGTTTTTGTTAATGACTTTCGAATAAAAAAAAAAACAAAGCAAATAACTGCATTTTAGGTTTTTACAAAAAACAAATATCGGCTGTGCAGCATAAAAAGTGTAATTTTGATATAAATTAAAAAGTATTTTATCAGTTATTAAACAACAAACAGTTGGTAATTTAAAAAACCCTAAACATTTGGGATAATGTTATTGCTTTTGTTAACAAACCGTGTATTGCTAACTTTACCTCAAATAAATGATGTTGCCATAAATATAAACTTCGCATAATCTTTGATATTGTTGCCCGTTGACTGCAGTGTTTTTCATTGATTAAAAGTTTTACTAAAATAATTCTGAATTACTTTTTTCCTATTTTACGTTTCGGTTTTTATTTTTTGTTTTTGGTTTATGTATATCATTTTATTTCAGACATCCTCAGCTTAAGATATAGCAACCATTCTAGCGCTGGTATTTGTGAAAAAAAACACTGATGCTGGTTACACTTTTGTTATCAATAAAATTGATTTAAATAATGTTTCAAAAAAAGATTTGGCTTCGTTAAAGTAAAAGGTGCAAACTTTTTCAACGCCGTTTTGTTAGCTCCCTGGCGTATTTTCATCATGCCGAAAAAAGTGTATCCGTCAGTTTTCGAGATATTAAGTTTTTTTTAACATTTTTTCATAGGGTGGCAACCCCATAATTTCAATCATTAAAAATTCCTAAAACCCCAGCGTGCCTGTCCATGAAAAACTTTTAAATTCCAAATTTCAGCCATATCCGTCCAAAATTTTGGCTGAAATTAATTTTAACCTAAAAAGTAGCTCAAATTACCCAGAGTGAGTGCATTGTTGAACATTTTTGTAATTTTTTACATGTTGGTGTCATTATTTTTTCCCTGATTAAATAAAAACGCCTTATCTTAAATTTCTCTTTGACAAGAAATTTACAATAAGTTTTAGAAGAAAGTGATCAATAAGATGTTGTTAACCCTAAGATTATTTTAACGTGCAATCGTAATCACAGCCCTTATTTATATTTACTGCCTACTATTTAAATAAAAATTTACCAATATTGATTTAATTCAGCTGACATTATTTGTTTATACAATGTCAGTAATCTAATTGAACTCGATTTAATTTAAAATTTTATTTTCAATTTTCTATTTTTTATAAAGTACAAGTTAAAAGGAAATTTTACCTCAAAAACCTTTTGTTTTTCTTTTAAAATATTTTTCTTTTTTATTAAACTCTTCTCTGCCGTGCCAGACAATAATAATATAAAAAGGCATACTCCTGTCGAGCTTCTTTTTTTTGCAGAGTGAAAAAGGCGGTAAAAGTTTTTACTTCAAAGTAACATCGTTGGTAATTTATCTTAGGAAAATTTATCTTTTATGCAAATGTGTTTACGTACAAACATGACAAATAAATCTTTACCAAAAAAAAAAAATAAGTATTTGTATCTTTTAGACTATTTTGTTTTTCCCTTTAATGTTACTTTGCATTAGTATATGCAATGCATATACATATCTAACTTTCTTCTTACCAACGGTACACAAGGCCTTTAAATACATTTTTAAAGGCCTGATTGAGCAGTTACGAACTCTTATTATACTACACATACTCTTGTATATTATTGTCAGGTTGGCATGGCATTTTAGTCATCGCATACTCACTTTTCTTTTTAAAGCTACTTGAAGGCCTTCGCAAGTAGAAGCAATCTTCAAATAACCACAAAATAATTTTGCAATATTTATGAACATCGCTTCAAAAATATTTTTCAATTTACAGATTATAAAAAACAAATATGGAAAAGCGAACCTGTTAACAAATTTTCATTTTTAAATTCCCTAATTCAACTCCATTTCATCAACGATATCTTGGCACACTTTAAACAATAGTGAACCAGCTAGTTTTGTTACAGAAAATGCAGAGATAGTTTTGAAAATTTCTGGTGATTCAGCGTATTAGAATTAGGTTTATACGCCACGTACCCCGCCCCGCTGGTCGTTTTTTTTTTAAATAAAGAATAAAAATGTTTTTTTACAAAATTAAAGATACGTGATTCATAGAAAATGCGTTTCTTTAATAAATTAAAAATGTAACTTTTTTCAGTGTTTTATTGAATATTTTTTTGTTAAGTTTAGTTAAGTTTAAGAGATTTATCAAAAACTTGTTAATAGTTTTTCTACAATATTAATATTTTCTAAGTTATGAAACATAAAAGTCAGATTTTATGCAAAAATATAATTTTGCTCAAACTTTAGTGGGCGTGAGACGTTGTAAAATTGTTTTTGGCAACGTTTTTATCAATACCCACCAAATTGGCGGGTAAGACCTAAAGAAGTACAACTTTGGATTTTAATGGTCACCCTAATGTAGTTTTATTGAAATGAATTTTTTTCAGCTTTTTCCCATTTAATACTTTTTATTCAAATAATATTGAAAGGAATTTTATTTAAAATATTTTTACACAAATATGTATTTAAAAATATTGTTTTATTATTGAAATATAAAAAATGCTTAATAAAATGTGAATAAAACTAAAACTGTAAAATATTTTTTTGCAAACAAACATTGAATTATCTTAACATTTCAATGGAAAAATAATGATTTGATTGGTTGTTATTTTTGTTCAAAATAAAACAATTGATAATAAAAACAAAATATTTCTTTTTTTTTATTCTATTCATTTTAAACGGCTATGAAACTCGTATACATGTGTTTACGATATTAGAAAAAAATAATATTGATTGAAAGTTTAAATTGCTTTCAACGTTCTGTAAATTGAGCAGTTAACTTTTTTAATAAAACAAAGCAAAACAAATTTACAGCAAAAAAAGTATGTACGTGAAACTACTAAAACGTCAAAAAAAGGGGAGAAATATGATATAAAAGTTGTAAAACTTTGCCAACCGCAGCTGTGTAGTTTAGGTAAAATAACTTTTCAAAACGTTTTAAATTTATTACATTTAAAATATGTCCACGTCATAGAGGAAAATCATGGCAAAATCGTTTGTTATTTTTGTACATTCGACACTTAATTGGTACCGTGGTACCAGTGCGACATATGTGGTACAATTTCAAAATTTTATTTTGCAACTCGTTTAATAATTTAAAGAAATTTTTGTATCATAAATATTTTTTTAAAGTTTTTTTTTATATGTAAAAAATTACTTTAAAATTTATGTGGCCTTAAAAATTAAAGAACGGCGCCTACGCGGTTTAAAAAGTACATTTTGTTTTTCAAGTTTTAACGTTATTAGAAAATAAATTATCAAGCCCTGGTTCACTTGTTGTTTTAAGCATTCATGATATTTTTGCTGTTACTTCTGATGCTGTTCTTTTGCTGCCGTCGATGTCGTAAAGTTGCCAGTATTTAAGAAAAATTTTTTGTTTCTAACATGCACATTATTCTCAATAAGTTAAAACTCTGACACAAGAATATTTATTGCGTAGGGTTTCTACTCGGATAAAAATTCCCAGAAATTCGCGAAAAAACATTATTAAAATTTTGTTCAATTTTTAGGCGGAATTTCCTTATAAAAAATTAAGTTCAACTGATAAATAATAAGAAAAAAAATTTTCGTTTTTTATTGTTGTTGTCAATGTATTTTCTCACTCACTCACTTGTTTTAATTTTCTAAAAACAGGCGTTTAAACAAAATAATATTAGTGAGTAGTACTACTAGTAGCAAATCCTTATTACTGTCCTCTCTTTAAAAAAAACTCTTTTAGTAAAAGTAAAAAGTCACCGTACTTTTAAAGCTTTCGATTTAAATTTAAGGTCTTCTCGAGAAAAAATCATGCATTTTCTTATAAGCCCAATCCCCATAGTTCATCAAAGTTGTATCGTTCTTGTTCAACAATACTGTAATAATTCAAAATTTTAAAATTTTCATTTGAAGCAAAACAATTATTAATTAAATAGTAAAGGCATATGAAAAAGAATTTTTAAACCAACTGTTTCATTACCAACAAGTAAGAAAGTATAGCCAACTCCACAGTATTTAACAAAAAATTTTCGAAAGTGTATGGCTATATGAATAGGGATCTTTCTATGTTTTAAATTTCATTTAAATCGGTTTCCCCCATCTCCCTTCGTGGTCCTACGATTTGGCCCATTTTCAATAGGCTTGGTCCTTGTGCCAATAAGAATCTATGTACCAAGTTTTATTAAATTATCTCCAAAATTGCAACCTGTACTTTGCGCACAAGGATACATGGACAGCCAGCCGGACGGACATCGTAAGATCAACTCCGAAAGTGATCGGTATACTTTAAGGTGGGACTAGGAGCACTATTTTAAGGCGTTACGCACATGAGCACTAATGCATAATACCCTCTCCACTATTGTGGTGTGGGTATAAAAACGACATTATATGTCGACTTTTTCTAAAAAATTAAAAAATACATATTTTGAGTTAATACACCACTGTTGAGCACTAGCGATATGATTCACATCACCCCATCGACTTTAAAATTATTTCCTTTCGTATTTTGTTAATTATTATCCGTGCATTTTATCTATGATTATAAATATGTACTTTAAACATCCATTATACTTAAGCTGCTGGTCTCTAATATACCACTTACATCCAGTGTTGCCAAGTAATTTTTTTTTCTTCCCCCAAAAAAAATTTAAAATTCCCCAAATTTTACGTATTTTGAAGAAAATATCCCCGAAATGTTAAGATAAAAATTTTATTTAAAAATATACCACTTACAACCAGTATTGCCAGCCAATTAATTTTCTTTCCCCAAAAAAAAATTTATATTCCCCAAATTTAACGTATTTTGAAAAAAAAATTCCCCGTAATGTTTAAATAATAATTTCATTTCAATTAATTTAACTCGACTCAGTTTTTATTAGTTTTATTACTCTAATATCATTTAAATAAATAAAGCAAAAATCGCCAAACCATAATATTTTAGGAAATGATGTAAGAGTTGCCAAAAAAAGTCATTTATTAAAAAAAACGAAAATTTAAAATGATGTCGCTTAAGATTTTTTTGCGGTTAGGGTTCGTGTTGAACATACATACATATATAAATTTTAAATGTATCTGATCAAAGTAGAGTTGATAAAAAATCTGTTAGTTTTAATATTGAAATTAAGTTTCTGCAAAAATATCCAGTGCTGCCAAGCGGAATAACAAAGTCGAGCAGTTCAGGTGTTGGATAAAAGTTGTGATACGTATTTTTAATGAATAATTCGCGTTTTTCTTTGAATATCTTTTCAAAAAGCTATACTTTGTAAATTTTACTTTTTTAAATTCCTCGAAACAAAGAAAAACTGAGACTTGCATTGCAAAATATGGTACTTTTAGTTTTTATATTCGCACTTGAACTCTATGGATTTTCAGACACATATTGCGGGAATCTTGCGACTTTTGCTTAACCAAAAACAAGCTGTATAATATTACTAAGTTATTGTTATATACAGACAATGAAATAATGAATGCCCTCAAAAACACCCTAAATATAAATTTATTTTCTTGTACACCCTGAATTCTCCCCTTAATGTTTTAAAATACCCTAAACTGGCAACTCTGCTTACAACTAACCGACTAATGCAATTAATGAATTTGTGTTAAACAAGCAACATGTTAAACTTAACTACAATATTGTTAACCAGAGAACAGACATTACTTGCAAATTGCAATCATCCGCACCGCTCATTACAACATAACTGGTTGAAACATACAAATGTTTTCCTTTTAATATTCCGTTGTTCTTACACGGCATCTCTTCATTCTACAAACAAAATATCGGAGTTCAGTTTTCACCTAAACGAATTTCCATATGTTCATTAAATGTTTTAGAAGCATGAGTGTTTTGGTGATTAAACAAAATGCACCCTTAACACTCTGAGCTGTAAACAAATTAAACCAACTGTTGCAACACTAATTGTGACTTCGATAAGAAACAAAAAAAGAAATATGAATATGTGTATTTATGTATACAAACAGAGTATAGTGCACAAACATAAGTACTAGGATTTTACATTAGAGTGGTCCTTAAAACACTTATACTAACATATCTTTTAACATGAAATAACACATTCAAACTTCAACGATCTATAACTGTGGGAACACCAAAATTGAGCAAACAAATCTAACCTGTCAATCAAGAAACTATTTTGTCTGTCTATGAAACTTTGTGCGCAAAGTACACCTCACAATTTCGAAACTAATTTGATAAAATTTGATACAAACGTTTTTATTACCAAATGGACAAGGCTTCGGGAAATAGTGATTATCGGTTCAAAACTTCACATAGCACACATACAATTTTTTTACCTAATGGAGCCTTTTTTCTAATTATGTTGGTACTCAGATTTAATTTGGCCCAAAAACTCCCTACCGAATTGCAATCGCTCCATATTTGACCAACGCTACCAAACAAATGCATCTCATTACTGAAAATAAACTTAAATGCCGAAATTTTCATATAAAAAATTGTGTTGATGTAAATCAATTGTGCCCAAGCCCTATGCGCTTGGTACTCACTTGTTTTTGAAAAAGTACTTAAGGCTAGTTTACACTATCACACAAGTCTTACGTATTCCGTAATACTTTGTGAGCTATAAATCTAATGATTTTTGTTGCAACTGTCAAAATATCTAATTTAACATCCCAGTTTCTGTTCACACTATCCAACATGATCATGTTTTTGTAAAAATACAACCCTGATCAAGTGAAAAAAAATTATTATTGTTTTGAAAATTTTCAAAAACAATGAAGTCGTATGGGATGCCAAATAATTTTTCGTAAGGCTTGTAATTTTCATGACACATTGCATTCACACTATCATACCTCTCATATTACTTGACTTTTTGACACATATTAATACAAAGTATAATAGTCTAAACGAGCCATAAAGGTAGAAGTACATAACATGGGTCTTCACCTGACAATTTTTTGTCATACCAAACGTCAAAGTCTATATAAAAAAAAAACTCATAAATTTTTGTCAGCGTTTTTTTTTATATGAAGTTTGACGTTTGTTATGACAAAAAATTGTTAGATCAAGCCCCATGTAACACGCGTTGGTTCGTGGACTTGACATTTCTGTCAGCTGTTTTTTGTTTGATTACTTATTTGTGCATGTAAAACGGATTCGAAAATATATCAAAATTTTTTTTATTTCATTAAATTTATTTTTTTTATATAAATATTGTATGTTTTTGAACCTCTTTAATAAGTTTTACTTTCATGATTCACAAATTTGTTAAATTATTGTTTTATATTGTCAGCTGATTACTTGTCAAAAATACACAACGCGTTTAAAAATTAAAAGTTAACTAACTTTCTGGCGCAAACGCGTCAAAATATTTTTCATGTAACTTGTTCTATGAAAAACACTAGTTTAACCAGTTAACTTGTTTTAACACACAATTAAAGCACTTAGCACTAGCAATACGAAGTAGTTAAACAATTTTGTCTTATTAGTTTTTTTGTCGTTCTTCACACTTTTCAACAACAGTATCGTATGTTTTTTTTACGTATGATATCGTTTTGAAAAGCAATTGGAAAAAATTGCTGTTAGTTTTAAATTTTAAACTTATATTATTTACAGAAAAATTATTAATTTATTCACAGAAATATTATAATTTTTGTTGTATTCTTTACAAAATGGATTTGCAAAATAAATGGGAAAATTATTTGTTTACCCTCCGCCACAATTAGTTGTGAAGAGAGTATACTAAGTTTGCCATTCCGTGTGAAACTTTTTTATTATTTATCTCAGACCCCATTAAGTAGGTATATATTTTCTGCCTCCTTGAGTAATTCTAAGTCAATATAGCCATGACCATCCGTCTCTCCGTCTATATGTCTGTTGAAAACACGCTCACTTTCGAAAAGCTCAAAAGAAATGAAAAAGTTTGGTTTCAAACTGCTTGTAGTTGTCCTAAGCATTTTGGGATTGAAATCCAGCAAAATCGGTTGAGTAGGATCAGAGCAATGAATCAAAATGTGGAACCACCACCGTAAGAAATGTGTAATTTTGTTACAAAAACTAGCATAAATAGTGGACTTATGCACGGAATGATATAAGATTTTGCAAAAATTCGTTATATTTGACTGGAAATCGTAGTAATTTCGTGATGATCCATCGATAATTTACCCTAGGCCCCATATTAGCCCTACCTTCGGAAGACAGTTTAGTGCACCTAAAACCGTAATAAATAATGCCATCGCTTCACAGTTTTATAGGACTAGAAATAACACTTATAAATTTCGTGATGATCGGTTCATAATTTACTATTGGCCCCACATAAAGCCCAATCTGGTAAATTAATTAAATACGCCAAAAACGTTGCAGGTATAGATACGGCGGTATATTTTCTTCCAACTTACCTTCATATGGCCAGAAAAAATGTCATGCAATTTTGTGATAAACAGTCCATAATTTTCCTTTGAGCCCATATTTAGCTGCCTTCTGAAATTCACTGTAAACGCTAAAACTAATTTCACCGCTGTATTGAAATCTATGTTTTTTATACCTGTAATCACTCTGCGGAATTTTGGGATGATTGGTTCATAACTTTCCATGGCTCCAATTTAAATACCTCAACTGAAAATCATTTAAGTTCGGCTTTAACTGTTACGAATCATGATATTTTACTCAAGCTAGTTAAAATTGCTAAAAAAAAAGCATAAAACTTTCTGATAATCGGTCAATAATTTAATATAGTTCTAAATCGCAACCAATTAAATTTTTTTTTTTTAATTCCCTAAACTAAACCCTGCGAAGCTCTGCGCTTGTCTGCAAACCAGCGTAATAAATAGATATCATATAGATCCCACTCCTGAAATATTCAAACAGCCGGTGGAGGGTACTAAAGATTCGGCACAGCCGAATATAGCATTCTAACTTATTTTGTACTTATGATTTTAAGGCTGAAGCACAATGTCTAATGTGCCTTCAAATAATTCATGTTAACACTAAGTGTAATAGATATTTAATAGATATTTTAAGATATATTTCATGAAGATTACCTTGCCAATTTAATTGCAGGTGAATCAAGAGAACAACAAGTTGCTGACTTTAAAAAGTCTTTTTTGGTTCAGGATGCGCTCCGTATCTTGTAGTACATTGAAAGTTATGTTAATGAAATAAACATGCAACGTTTTCTGAACTCTAAACTTCATATTTCTAATATAAGTGGCACTCATTTTTGGAAATCTTTAAAACCAATTTTTTTACTTTTTACTTCACAACGAAATTTTAAATTTGTATTCCATGTTTATGTGAAAGTTAATAAAAATAGAAGCAAAGAAGTATAATGAGCAAAGAAAATTTGGAGGCCTTATTAAAATTATCTACAACTGACATTGACATAAATTTGGATAATTTATTGGACGGGTCATTGACAGGTTTGCAAAAAAAATTTACACGCACTAAACATTTTGCATTTCAGATAATTTTTACAAAAAATGCAAATCAAATTTTTTTGCAGTTTACGTATATGAAATAAATTATGAAATATTTTTGTTTATTTTTCTTTGTATGTATTGATTTTTACAACAAAAACATCTTAAATAAACCCAATAAGCATTTCGGCTGGAATTCAAGTGGAATAACATTTGAAATCCAGTCACAATTTCCAATTTCCAGTGTTGAATTACAGTTGAAACACAGTGGAATTCAATAGTGAATCCAGCAAAATTAACCATTGAATTACAGTCGAACAAAACAGTACCTTTACAGTGTAATTCCAGCCTTAAATAACAGTGTGATTCAAGTTGAACCGAACCTGTTTTTACACTTGAATTCAAGCATGGAATTGCAGTGGAATTCAAGTCGAACCGAACCTGTTTTTACCGTTGAATTCAAGCATGGAATTTCAGTATTATTCAAGCAATTTAAATACTGTTATAACGTTATTTTAACAATCATTTTAAAACCATTTTCTGCACATTTTTTAAACGATTTCCTCTTGTAAAAATAAAACATTTTATAAAAATAGGTAAATAGTTTATATTTTAAAAATAAAAATAAACAAAATAAACGATAAATAACATTTCATTAGTCTTTTTCAATTCTTTATTTTATTTTTGCTTATTTTCACTTTTATTTCTTTATTTTCTCTTAAAAACTTTGTGATTTTCGCGTTGTAAAATTGTGCACAATTAATATTTTCTGATTGACATTTAGAGTACATAGCTGACTCGATTTGATTTAACTAACTTCAAACAGACTGGAAAAAGGATGGATTTCAAATGTAATTCAAGCTTGAATTCATACTGGAATTCCAACATTGGAATTCACAAGAAATTTGTGCTTATTGGGAAAATTAGTTTTTATTTAAATGTATTGATGTTTGCTTTTCCATAAAGAACTTTTGGGCACCCCTGATGTCAATATTAGCGACGATAACATGTACACCTCGACCCCGATTTGCAACGGTAATATGAACCGTGAAAATGCGACGCCAATCGAATCAATTTTTTTTATCTAATTGCACTGTTTTTTATTGATTGGGTTGAAAATTAAAAAACAAATCTGGTTTTTAATAAAAACTTAGTCATAGTGGATACATTTTTAATTTTTTTTTTCAATAGGTAATTTTTATAACTGCTTTGGAAAACAAACAAATTCGGTTTCGCATTTGTTTTTAAGCATCTTTTAGAGGCATCTCAATTTTTTGCCAAGCTATGAACATTAATGTTAGAGTAAGCATTTGCAAATTACATTGAACAAAAATTTAATTGAGTTAAAAGCAAAAACATTTTCCAATTTAGAAAGCTAGTTTTTTTTTTAAATTAACTGACTATTTAAACAAAAAATTAAAAAATTTCACTTGTAAATCTATATCGAAAAAAATTTTGTTTTATTTTGTTGTTTTTATTTCCATACAAAAATTTTTATTTTTATTTGAAAGGCAGGCAGTTAATCCTTTTTATTTGTTTAGTGTTACAAATAAAACTGCTTATTAAATTCCAACTTAATTTATCAAGCAATTGTAACATAGATCTTTAGGCCGATGTTGTCTAACAAAGCAAAGGCTCTGGCGGAAATCGAATCTGCAACACTTGCGGTGATAGTCTTGTTCATAATGTACTTTTTCTCTTGCTAATTTTGCTAATCAGCTTAACAAATTTGATAAAAATCTTTTACTTACCTGTAAATAGTAGTGCTTAAGATGTTACAGTTACTATCAATTTTATTGCTGTATGTATAGCAACTACTTCCAAAAATAATTTGTTGCAGTAGCTATATTTTTATATGTACGCGTGCATAGGAATAAAAATTCTGCTTGTGTGACGTCGACACATGTACACTATAAACTTCTTCGTGTGGTCTGTGACAATGAACGTTCGGCTGTTGCTTTGTTGTAATTTTTGTTGATGAGCGTCATTCGTTTTTTGCTGCTTCCCTGCAAATAATCTCGGACCACCTGATCCAATTTCATGAAATGGACTACTCCATGTACTGGTCGGATGTAATGCAAGCATGGACCATGTCATTGTTAAAAAGTGTTTGTAGTGAGACGACATGTCTTCGTTTTTTAACGACATGTTTTCGTTTTTTAAACAAAGTTAAAACTAATCCTCTTGAGTACACAATGGAGTAGTTTTAAAACTACTCCTTTGTAGTCCAAAGATGGGTTATATGGTCCTGCCCTAGGACATCGTAATGTTAAATAGACCAGGTTTTTTCCATACGTTTGAGTTACTTTTGGACTAGTCCTAGTCCCTTGTGGGCTACCCTTTACAAGCGTGTTTGGACTGGTCCTATTATTTGCAGGGCTCCCACACAAGCATAAATGTGAAAGTATGTGTGTGTCCTTCACTGGTATATGCTATTGATGAATGTTTAAATTCGAAGTGAAGCAATAAAAAATACAGCCTACCTACAGAGCAGTAAATCAAATTGATCTATACTTTTGCAGTTTGATTTTCAAGTAGCAAAAAAGTAGTTGCTAAGTTAGCAATGAAACTAGCTTTTGCAAGGCATCATAATTAGTGTTGCTGTTGTTGTTGAATTTGGCGTTATATGCTTTTTTTGAGACGAATGCTAAAACTACTGTTTTCTGATTGTACTTGACCGAAACTTTATTTTGACCGTAAAGTTAAACAATTCTGAAATTCGTTAAACAAAGTTTTCATAACTCCATATTCAAGAGTTTTAAAACTGTTGTTTTTGGTCATACCTGCGAAAAGGTTAACGGTATCCGACGAGGAAAAAAAATACAAGTAAAACGGATATGTTTTAATGTCCAGTTTGTTGATTTCGAACGAAGACTTCGTTTGATTGCTACTTTTTTTAATATGAATAGCTCCTTTATCTCATTATTTAGTAGCTTTCTAATATATAACTTCTATAATTACTTCTATAACTACTAACTTTCAGATTAAAGTAGGTAAAAAATAATGGCCCATATTCATAGTCAAAAATAAAGTCGACTTTAAATAAAAACCGGTTTTAAATGCATGTAAACACCATTGTTTTAAAATATACTTTAAAAAAAGTCGACTTTATTTTTGACTATGAATATGGGCCAATGGCTTTAATTTAAATGCGTTCATTTTGGGACATCCCTTGTAAAATTCATTGGTTCTTTCAGTAGAATTGGAAGTAGTATTTTTACTTTTTCCTGATTACTTAACACATTATTTTGTTGGCAAAGTTTTTACTGGATAATAAAATATTTTATAATTTGCTTTTGTTTTAAATGTAAGTTAAGCGAACGAAGTCTTCTTTCAAAATCGACGGACGGTCCAAAAGTAAAAATTAGATAACTTCGCTAACTTTAACAAAATTTATAGCTTCTCACTCATTACTTAGTAGCTTTCTTCTATAACTGCTTCTATAACAACTTCTATAACTACTTATTTCTGGATGTATGTAGGTAAAAATAATAACTTACTTTTGAATGCGTTCATTTTGGGACATCCCTTGTAAAATTCATTGGTTCCTTCAGTAGAATTGTAAGTAGTGCTTTTAAGTTTTTCTGATAACTTCACACTATTTTTTGCAGGCGAAGTTTTTACTGGGTATGCTTATTTTTTCCTACATTTCTTGTTCAAATGGCTTGAGACACGTTAATTGCCCGAGGAAATTTAAATAACTTTAAAATTTTTTACCAAATTTTGTCTTTTAAATCTCATTAGAACGATAACCACCTACTCATTTCAATTCTTTTACATATATTTGCAAAAATATTTATTTAATGGCATAATTTTTACAAAAACTGGAAAAAAATTTATTGTTTTCCCCTTGTAAATGCACCATCAAACTTCGGCCCCATGCACCGCCAGAGACGGCCTGTGTTTTGACATTTTTTTCCAACCATGCAGTCTTGGAGCACTCTATTGTACATACACCAGACGCTATCACTGCAAAAGCTACTAGAAGGTGTATAAATTTGGCTCCAATACGATAACATTTTTGCTACTTCTACTAGACTGTCTGAATATTTTCCTTTATCGGCTTGTGTTGTAAGTCTTTATAGTTTTTGGTTACCAAATTGCTTCCTTGATTGCTAAAACGTGATGAAAACATTAAAACAAAAGTTTTTCATTCACTCACGTATTTGTTATTTGTTTGTGAAAAAAGGAAAATTTTCCATTTCGTGGAATTGTTGTTATTTTGGTTGTTGTCAAGTTAAGTTGATTGTGGCTATTTTCTTTGAAACCAAACGATTTACAATTTTATAAGTTTCAAATTCTAAACAAGATTAGGTATTTTTCATAAAGTAGAAAGACCAAATACGTGTAAAAGTTCTAACAGTGAATATGTGAGTTTAATAAAACGAAGAAAAATTATAAAGCAAATCTAAATAGAAAACTAATTTGGTTATTTGAAAATTAACAATTGCTTGTGTGAATATTTGTAGCATGAATAATATTAAACATATGCAATTAAAAAGAATTTAAAACTGACCTTATCCCCAAAACCAGAGAAGATTCGCATAGATCCTATGTTAACGTGTTTACTGCACCCAGTTGGTCATGTCTTTAGGATATACAAGACAGCAGTAAGTTTTAGATGAGATACGAGGTCACGTATGACGAGATGAGTATAAATTACGCTCATATTGTCGTTGACGATTTTGCAATGACTTTTTCTTTAAAAATTTCGTCGACGACTTCATACAAGACGATAACTCCTGCACAATATCTCGTACTTTGTTATCCACAGCGAAAAAAAGTTGGAAAGTGTAGTCAGTCAAGCCCGACCATATAATATCCTACACCACAGTATTTTAAAACACATCATGCTAATGTGTCCATATAAATATGGATCTATAAATGTGGTAAACATAAGGATCTTAATAAATCCTAAAACAATTTGACGCGATTTCTTAAACCCTACTTTCTGTCAATTCTGTTGCATTTTATATATTCGACTTCTATAAGCAATTGTTATATCGACAGTGACGCATATACTACATGTTTTGAAGTATAATTCGTTTATTGTATGTGGATATTTAGATCAACAAAAGAAAAAACATGCTTAATTATGGTCACCTGCAACAAAACTATTTTTAAAGAAAAATTAAAACATATTTTGTTTAATTAAACCATATTACTGTCACCGACAACCATATTATTGTTAAATTAGTCCTTCATCAAGAAGCCACAACCATATTATGGTTACCTCTTAACACGTTATGGTTAATAATAACTAAAATATGTTTAACACTTATAATAGCACGGTTAGTTTATAACAATAGGATGTTGCTCTTATAAAGAGGAAAATACTATTGTTAATTTAAAAACATTTTATTACTGTCATATTTAACCATAACGTGTTTAGTGGCAACCATAACATGGTAGTGGCTTCTTGGTGGAGGACTAATTTAACAATAAAATGATTGTCGGTGACAATAATGTGGGTAGATTAAACAAAATATAATAAATTTTTCTTTATAACCGGGTACTCGGATGTTTTTTTTACTTTAAAATGCTCGCAATTCTTTCACAATGAAGATATGTAAATGTTCACCATTTGACTCGTTATAAAGAATAGCCACCAATTTATCAAAAAAGTACAATTGTACTATATTGAACTGTACCTTGAACTGAAAACAAAAAACCAAAAAAAATAAATTTTGCAATATTAAAAAAATTCGAATTAATTGTAATGAAAAAAAAATATTAACAAGGTTTCGTTTAAATGTGTTAAACTCCCATTTCATACTATTGATAAACTGACATTTATTGTTCTTGTGATAAGCTATTCCTATGAGCATTTTACTGGTTGCTTAGGCCAGATCGTCAGGAAACTTCATCCAAAGATTTTAGAAAAGCTAAAGATATTATATTTATTCTTATTTGACCTTTATTTTATAGCTACTTTTAATTATTTAAGCTTGAGGTCGTTTTTTATAAAAAATTATATTTATTTTATTCAATATTTCGCTAACCTTTGGTAAGCATCGTCAGGAAATTAACAAATTTTAATAATAACAAAAACGATAACAAAATTATGAAAAAATTTTTGTCAGAAATTAAATTCAAAAACCTATTTGTCATAAAAAATTTTTCAAAAACCATTATAACAAAAAATAAAAATTTAACTAAAGTATAACAATTCATATAAACTGAAAAAATTTTCTATCTATAAACCTTATTCGAAAACCATATTTCCTATAAAATAAAGATTTTTTAAAAACTAAACTTATTTTATCTTACATACATAATAAAACATACTTTCATTATTACAAAACTAATGTGTATATCGTGACCTAAGGACAAGTAGGTCCTAGTATTCATGTAACAAATTGAACCCTCTTGTTCCAAGGCTGCGATAGTTACCTATATTTATATTATTATATCTAATCTTCTATCCCTTAATAACTAAATTCCTATAATTAATCGCTATATGTTCTGTGTCTGCTTTAAAATTTATTCTCTGTGCCGTTGGTGTATTAACATAACAAATATATATGAGATGGATAGGAGACTTCCGGAGATTCAAATAACTAGTTATAAGTATGTACACGAATTACAGAATAAGATTTTAAGATTAGCACTTAAACAAAAACGCAAAATACTGAAGCTCTTTCAAAGAGATTTGGAGATGGTGATTGGAAATTAACAAAAAATTTTAACGGAAGAGGAAATTAGACAATTTCTAAAGTATGGAGAGAGGGTTGAGGCTTCTTTAAATGAAAAAGTAAGAAGTATTGATAGACAAAAATATGATAGACTTAGGGCCATTATTACAACTTACAAATAGTTATTATTAGGATGATATCTGACAGATAAATAGTTTTTGGTTATTACAAGTTAACATTAACCTAAAAAGTGACTGATAAGCTAACATCATGTTTGTCCTCATGGTAACTTTACAAGTGAACTTTAAGAACTTGAAGATGCCATATTTTCTGCTGAAGATATGGTAACTTCAATGCCAGTCTTAAATTATTCCACTCTTTCAAAATTCATAATTTAACACAAAAAATAAAACAATCTACCATAAAAACACAAACAAAGCACAAACAATTTACTTCTGCTTTCAATTAAAGAAACAAGCAAAACTAAGGCGTTGCCACCATGTATTTTAAACGAACAAAAGTAGTCGGTATATACTGCAATGTTGCCACAGTATATTAATTACATTTTTTATTTTATCGGTCAGTTGTAATAATGGAAAAAACTTATTGGTCACTTTATCGTTCAAGATAGCTATTGTTCACGTTAACTATCAGCAACTTTATCATTAGGTTGTAATAATGGCCCTGAGAGAATTAAAGAATGAAGAACTAGAAATTAGAGTTAATAATAAATTTTTTGTAAATAAAACTCGGGAGGATATTCCAAGGGATGTTAAGTGGATGCTATCATTAGGACCAAAATATGTTTTACCAGTTACAAGAGACAATTCCCTAAGCTCAAAATGATAACAGAAGGAGAGGATTTAGTTCAAACCATAGAGGGGAAGGAGGATCAAGAAATAGCTAGAAATAAATTAACAACTATTTTGGACAATCATTTAAACAAAATGAGATTAGATAACAGGGGTAAGTTTATATTAGATAAATTTAATAAGACGAAAAGTTTTTTAAAGAGAAATAAGAATATATTTGTATTAAATAATATTAAATATTATTAAATATATTATAAATATATGAAGAAACGTGTTTAGGCCATTCCTTAAATACCCCCTATAGTCAATATCGATTCGTTATAACTCGCTTTAAATAGCAAATTTAAAAATTATTTTTATAAATTATATCAACTATCACTTCATATGATGAATAATGTCAAAATTATATTTCTTCTCTATAAATCTCATAAATATTTTGGCATATTTAAGATTTCATTTTAATGTAACTCAAAAAAAATAACAAGAGTTATTAAGTAATTAATGAAAATTTTTTAAAGTTTTCCAAATATATTTAACAATTTTCTTTATTAACATGCTTGTAAATTGTCATATTAACAACTTGTTTCAGTTAAAAAATAAATACATACATATAATCAATTTATTTTGTGTCAAAAAAAAAAAAAAAATACAATACGAATTTTTTTTTTAAATATATTGGAATTTAATCACTAAAACGCTAAAAGGCAGGTTATTGAAAAACTGAATAAATCTTAGGGGTAAGTAAAGTTGTGGTTAGAAAATTTTAGATTTTAATTGTTCTGTTGTTAATTTTAGTTTTCAAATACAAGTTTATAATTGTGGCAAGATAACCTTTTATTAAGAAGAACATTATTGTGCATCCAGTTTTACGTCTTAATAAGTATGCGTAAATAAATATTAATGGTGTTTGTGATGCAGTTTTTAATTTATGTTTCAATAAAAATGAATTAAAAAAATAAATTTGATGCATTTCATTCTTTCCAAAGGCAATAAGCTAGTTCTCAACAAAATATTTTGTTAATAAGACAAATTCGTAATTAAAATTTTAATATAATTGTTAACAAAAACTTTATTCAATATTACAACTCCGTTGTTAAAAATATTTGTTGAATATCAGCAATTTAAATTAACAAAAGTATTTTTTATATTTACAAATTTAGTTGTTGGTGCCTTTTCAATTAAAAAATTAATTGTATTGACGAATTTGGTATTCAATTTGACAATTGATTTGTCATAATTTTTTTCTGTGCAAAAGGTCTTGGATTTTAAACTAGATCTATGTGACATTCCCGTTCCACTTCATTATTCTCACGGACATAAATGTTGGTATGGCAAAGAATAATTTTACCCTAAACCATAATAGGTGGGGAGGGTTTTAAGTGCTTGTGCACTTGTGTGTAATATTTATAAAACTAGCATATCGCACTGCTTCCTCAAAAGTGGATTGAGTCAAAAATCAGTAGAGACAAGAAACTTTTTTTTTTCTATGTACTATAATTGTATTTTTTGGCAAAAAAAAATGGAGAGAAATTGTCCACAGCGGGTAGATATGTCCACTGTTTATCATTTTACAGAAAAAAAAGTAAAAATGTATAAATTTTGGGTTGATTCTCTTTAGAGATATCAATGCGATATATTTATGAGACTAGCAAAAATCGAAATCAATGGTTTTGGTGAAATAAAAAATCGAAGTTTGGCAAAAAAATGTGCCAAGTAAATTGGTTTTGATAAGAAAATTCTTTCTTCAATTAAGAGTTGTCCTTAAAAACTTATTGCAACTTTTCATTTTATATTTCGCTTCAAATTTGGTTCATATCACCATTTTACCAAAATGTGATTATCTGCTGCAAATGTTGCTTATTTTTAAATGTCAACAATTCACTCAAGCGTAAATAAAACATTAATTGACATCAAGTCTTAGTAAAAGTCAAAAATAAACAATACTTCTCTTACTTCTTGAATTTTATGTCATTTGTTTGAGTGCTTTTGTTTTTTTTTGTTGCAAGAATTGTACTTCTATTTGAAAAGTGTAGCTATCATGTAGTTCTTTATCTTGATCAAACTTAATAACATGTAAGAGACAACGTAAAATCATTCAGACTTGCACTTACATACATTTGTACATTAGTGTAAATGGATACAAATACATTTCACTTTTGAATTGAGAATGAATCTAATATATCAACATGGATACGTATAAATGGGATTTGTCACTTTGCAAAGAGCTGGTAGTTGTATTTGTTTAGGAAAATAAAATAAAACAGTCCAATATCAAATCACTGATAGAAAATATTACAACATTGTTGAGCAACACACACACACACAATGGTATTGGGTGTACAATGAAAAAATGTAGTTTAAGTTTTGACTTTGGAATATATAGATCTATCAATAGATGCACAAGATGTTCTAAAAGCTGGGTTATTCGGGTTTTACAAAATTTAAAAAGGAGCCAGGTGGCTAGCCTTTATTACTGTGCAAAAGAAATTAGTAGCAAAATAAGTGATTTTTTTAATGCGTTTGCGCATTTGTCTTTCCCATCTTTTTCTTTTGTTTTCGCAAATCAACTCTGTTTATTTAAAATCAATTTTTTAATATCAAATTTTTTACACATTTTGACATTTTATTACTGTCAATCTGCTCCATCTTTTGTATTGCCAGTTTTGCTTCATTTTCAAAAAATTTTGAGAAAGTGCCCAATAAAAAATTTTATCATTTTGCGAAGTACTAATTGTACATTTAAAAAATTAGCGCTCAATTATGCGCTACGCAGTAAGACAAACAGAAATGCAGTAAAGTAAGTGAAAGAACTCTCAACAACTTTTATAAAAAAAAATAACATTATAACTGTTACGGCATTCGCTTACTACGAAGCAGGTTTGTAAGGGAAAATACTAATAATAATAATAAAATAACTGCATCAAAACATTCAGTGTATAAGGCCGATCGTTATATACAACAATTTTTATTTGCGCTGAATAAAGCGCTTTATGTGTCAAAAATGTATTGCTTCAAAGTAGGAACTCGCCCTATAAAAATCATGTCTTCCAGCAGCGCAATGGTAAGCAAAACGTTTATGTTTCTCCCTTAGAAACCTGCTTCGTTGGAAGCTCCATTTTTAATTGGGTGGTAGAGAGTACCCAGCAAAAAAATCGAGTTTTTTGAAGCACTTAAGAGAAAAAGCGCATAATCGAGCGCTTCAATAAGAGAGCTTTTATACAGCAGTAAATGATAAAGGATTAAATATAGATATGTTTTAGTGCTGACAACGATGAGATTTTACAGAAAAAAAAAAACAAATTAAAATATATTATGGCTTACGAAAATTATCGATTGGCAATGCATTTAAGCAATTAAAAGCAAAACATCCATGAATATGTTAATATAGTTAGCCCTTAAAAAGCGCTTTGTTTGCATGTTAAAAAAGCGCTTAGTATCAGCAGTAAATAGTCCTCCAAACCGGGAACACTCCATACAAAAATCAGGCATCCCATCTGCAGGTTTGAAGCGATTTGAATTCAAACATAAAACCTCCTTTTGGAGCAGGTTTTTTACTGGGTAACAAGTTGGCATTAAGCTGTCGCATCGCAATAGATAGCCAACCGGAATTCTTAATTTTGTCCAGATCTTAAAAAATTTTAAATATATCAACGGAATGTCTTACGTTAAAACAAATTCAAATTTCTTAAGAACAAATTAAAAATGTCACATCTTGAGCTCGCGCAGGAGCTCCTAAAAATTATGTTTTTTTGCAAAAAGTCCATTTTTTACATTTTAATATTTTATTTACTATCAATTATTATTTATTAAAACTGAAAATATTTGCAATTTGACTTAAAAAAAATAAAACTTTGGTTCTTATCCCAGTAAAAAAAATTTGGGTTTTTTGAAGCACTTAAGAGAAAAAGCGCATAATCGAGCGCTTCAATAAGAGAGCTTTTTTATAGCAGTAAATGATAAAGAATAAAATATAGAAAAAAGCTGCTATTTTAGTGCTGACAACGATGAGGTTTTAAAGCGAAAAAAAATAAAAATATATAATGGTTTACGAAAATTATTGAAACAATGCATTTAAGCAATTAAAAGCAAAACATCAATGAATATGGAAGTATAGTTATCCCTTAAAAAAGCGCTTTAGGAGTGCTTTGTTTGCATGTAAAAAAAAGGGCTGATTGTCAGCAGTAAATAGTCCTCCAAACCGGGAACACTCCATACAAAAATCAGGCATCTTATCAGCAGGTTTAAAGCGATTTGAGGTATGCATTCATACATAAAACCTGCTCCTTTTGGAGCACATTTTTTACTGGGATACAACATAAAACAATAAAATCACAAAGTTATATTAGTTATTTTTTGGTCACAAAATCTTGTTTAATGTCAAAAATGGACATCTCTCGTCTTGATTCTAGTTTTGTTGTTTTAAACGTTCTTTTAATTTTTTTTTATCCAAAAGAGTCAGAGATGCTTCCGACACTATTTTCAAGAGCTTAAAAGTTAAAATACAGTAGTATGCTTTTCTGCAATACAATGCTCTTGTGTTATAATAAAAATTTAAGGTTAAAGCGCGGGCTCTTCCACTAAAAATAAATTAATAATATTTTATAGGGGTCTAATGAAGACAAAAATACAACATATTTACGGTATTAGAAGTCAATACGAGAAAAAATTTTGACCCTCCCTAGTGACCACCTTATTTGGTTATTTAATATTTCCCCGGGAGCCGAAAAGTATCTTTCTGAAGGAACGGAAGAAGCAGGGACTATACGATGTTTGAATGCAACTTCGATAAATTGGTTTTGATTCTCCGCAAAAAAGGTAATCGGTCTAGAGGGCTTTTCCTCTAATGGGCATTCATTGTATTGCCTTATGCTCGCAATTGCATTTACATTTGCTTTATTTTACAACATGAAAAAAACATTTGCTATTTCAGTCCTTATCTAAACATATACAAAAGTTGGCTTAAGGACCTCCAATTAGTAGTACAAAGAAGCACAGCTAAGCTATTAATATCACCTGCTATACTTCTTGTTTGTATCCTCTACTACTTTTCAGCGCGAATTATTAGCAAGTAAACTTGCGGCGAATATGTGTGATTAAAGCTGCTGTTTCATGTTTTCATAGCAGTTTTTTTTAAATAAAAATATCGATATCGATTTTTATCCCATTGATATGTTCGATATTAAAGGACTATCGATATTTTCTCAAATTGCTTTTTTTATTTGAAAGTACAATCCTTCCGGTTAATAATGGAAAATAATTTCATTCAAATGGCTGCCTCGGCTGGACATGCAGTAGCCTACACGGTCGGTCCAATTTTTACCAATGGCTTCATGAATATTGTCCTTTAAAGCGTCAATTGTCTCTGGCTTGTCGGCGTAACACTTATCTTTGACGGCACCCCACAAATAATAGTCCAACGGTGTCAAATCGCAGCTCCGAGGTGGCCAAATGACATCAGCTCTGCGGCTGATAACGCGATCTTCTAAAACAGGGCGCAAAACATCGAGTCTAGCTTTGGCTGTTTGGCACGTAGTGCCGTCCTGTTGAGACCAAATGTTGCCAATATCCTCCTCTTCAATTTTTGTGAACAAAAATTCATTCAACATGGCCCGATAACGATCGCCATTGACTGTAACGGCCACTCATTGCTCAATTATACCTCTGGACCAAAATCCGCACAAAACAGTGACTCGTTTTGGGTGCAACGGCTTTTCAATGTATGCTTACGGGTTTTCTGTGCCCCAAATGCGACAATTTTGCTTGTTTACATATCCGCCAAGATCAAAATGAGCTTCATCTGAAAAGATGATTTTTTTTGGAAAAATCGGCATCTTCTGTAAGTCGATCGCAGACCCACTTAGCGAAGCGAAAACGCATAGTTTCCATCGTTGTTCAGGCGTATACACAATCATATTCGTTCAGCGGAAGGATAAAACTAATTATCTGTCAAATAAGTCATGAGCTAAGTGTTACCATTCACGAAATAAGCACTAGTTGATGGCGGACCCTTTAGTTAGTGATATCTAGGCTAACCAAAAAAGGCAAATGTTTATTTTTTGGTTTGCAATATATAATATTTTTGATTGAATACAAATTCCGATCATAAAAAAAAAAATTATATTTGTTAGGGCTCTTATTTTGCCATTTTAGGATAATTTTTAATTTTTTCATACGAAAAAGAAACTTATTTAATAAATTTTTGCAAAAAATGGTTATAATTTTTTTTGATATGCAATTTTTTTTATAAATACTAAAAAATCAACTCATTTTGTGATGTAACAACTCTGCACTCACAATATTATTACAGTAACGGACTGTAGTTTATTTAAGAAATATTCCGTTCAGTCATTTTTAAATAAATAAACATTTAAAATTCCAAGCAACTTTATTTTTAACTGATTCTAACAGTTATTCAAAAAACTAAGTGCATATTAATACGGATTTTCAGTTGCAGTTAATATTGTCCGTTGATTGAGTTAAATTCTTCTTTATGTTAAAGTAAATAAAAATGTAATTTAAAGCAACGAAAAGTTCATTTAATTTTAACTGTCAAAAATTTAACCGCGAATTCCGTAAAAACAAATCAATATTCAGTTATCTTTTATAAATTAATTGTCAAAAAATTAACTACATATTCCGTAAAAACAAATAAATATGCAGTAATTTTATAAAATTTTACTGTCAAAAATTCAACACCATATTCAACAAAAACGATTTAATATTCAGTTATTTTATATAATTTTACTACCAAAAATTAATTTTTACTTATCTATAAAAAATGAATTGCTTGTTTTGTGTAAGCAATACCCATTTTCTATTTGTTAAAATAATTTAGTTAAATACATCAAATTTTAAAAGTAAAATAATTGCGAAGCCATATCGGTCATGCTGCTGGTGTCTTATAATTGAGAGTTCTTCTGTAAACAACGTGGCCAGTACAACAAAAGTAAAACAAACGTGTGTAACTGGGTAAGTAAATAAAAATATTCTCCCTCTCTCGCTTATAAGAAAAACGAGAGGACAGGTGTCTGTCTGGTATTTTTTAGAAATTCGGCTCTTTTGTGGAGTAAACGAAAATTTTATAAAATAACTGAATATTTAATTGTTTTTACTGAATATGGGGTCACTTTGACAGTAAAAAATTGACAGTAAAATTTTAACAAATAACTGAATATTTAATCGATTTTACAGAATATGGTGTTGAATTTTTGAGAGTTAAATTTTACAAAATAACTGAATATTTTTTTGATTTTACGGAATACGTTGTTGAATTTTTGACAGTAAAAATTAAATGAACTTTTTGTTAAAAATAAATGAAAAATAGGTAGACCGGTTTTTAATTGAACTTTCATTTATTTTATATTACAATTTCAGTTAATTTTACGTACAGAATATTGTGAGTGTGGTTAAAAAAAATATTTTAACGATATGATAATATTTTGTGTTTCCCTTTGTACGATATCGTCCCAACAACCTTTATTATCTCTGTACGTCATTGTACCCACACCTCAAGAGTGGAGATGGTATTACGCATTTGTGTTAATGTGCTTAACACCTTAAAATGTTAGTCCTAAAGTACACTGATCGACACAGAATCACTTTCTGAGTCAATCGAACGATGTCCGTCTGGCTGGCTAGTTGGCTGCTTATGTAACCTTGAGTGCAAAGTACAGGTCGCAATTTTGAAGATAATTTAATGAAATTTGGTACATAAGTTATAATTGACACAAGTGCGAAACGGTCCATAATTTCATATAGCCCCCATACAAGCTTCTTTCCGGAATAGGGTCTTTGTGCCTACTATCAAACCAATTTTAATGAAATTAAAAACGTTTATGTGAGGTATTCATTTTTTTAAAAAATAGGACCACAAGAGGAGATAGGGGCCAATTTCTGCCTATCAGAAGTTATCAAACCGATTTAAATGAAATTTAAAATATAGATATGTAGATCCCTATTTATATTTTCATATACTCTCGCAAATTTGTTCCTAAATACTGTGCTGTTGGGTATCATAAGGTCGGGCTTTACCGATTTTACTTTCTTAAATGATTTTTATGTTACTCTGTCTTAGCGGTACTGTAACGTAATTTTTATATTTTTGTATATATTTTTTATGGGTTTACGTTTTGAGTACCAAGCCTTTTTATCAACGTATTTTATTTTTTTCTCGGTTAAGTTCTTTTCTCTCGAAAATTCCATAGCTGTATTCTGTATTCTCCTCAGTCACACAGTCACTTCATACGTTGATACTCTTTCTGTAACGTATTTTTTGCATCATAGTTTGGTAGTTCACAATTTATCATAAACCCCACTCGTAAGATATTGTTAATCCAGTGTAGGGTACCAAAGAGACGGCCCAGCCGAATATTATGTCTGTACTTGTTTTTTATCAAGTGAAAAATAACCAGAAAATTTAATTTACAATATTAATTTTACATGCAGAAGTATTGACCTGTTATAAAATATGTGCACATACATATGTATAAAATATTTTTTCAATTTAAATATTTTATTTTAAAGTTATTCTGGCATTCATGCCTTTATAGATAGAAACGCTTTGGGTGCAATTATGTTGGTCAATGCCTGTGTTAAAAGTTTTACATAGGAATGCATAAATATTTATGCTTTAACATGTACGACTTTGTATTCATTTTTATATTTTGCAATTTTCTAGCAAATGAAATTATGAACTTTCATATTTAATTTTATTTATTTGGAGTATAAAATTTGCCAAAAATAATTTTATTGTAGGTGTACAAAAATCTGGTCGATTTTATAGGACATGACCCCATAAATAAACAAATACAATAAAAGTTATACATTTTTAAAAGACTTCCAAAACCATTTCACTTTTATTGCTGCTAGAAATATTTGAGATTCTTTTAAATGCTTAAATTGGCAGAAAATTTATTCAGAGTTTTGTATGGCCTTTGCAAATAGTCTGTCTCTTTATTGAATTGAAGACAATTAAAAATACATAAATGCAAATATATTTTTTATGTTCAACAAAAGAGTATTAAAAGTATTCATTTAAATATTTTTTTTTAAATCAAAAGCTTATTTTGATTTGGAATTAAAAGATAAATTTATTTTTTTTTTCTTCTTTGTTATAAGGGATGAAATAAGCCAAGCCATAATGGTTATGTTCAGGGCAAGTTTTTTATGCTATTTCCATGAATAAAATATTGGTACGAATGTAAATTTAGTTAAGAAATAGTTGTATTAACTTAATTGATGTTGTACTAGCTATGCGTAGTTCTAGTACTACTCTCCGTTGCCACATCCAAGTGCAAGTTCAAAAAACACAACGCAGTCACACAAATTTTGTATTTTCCCAACAAACACGAAGTCAAACCTTTGATATGAAATGACTTTATCATTTGACATCAAACGCAATTCTCAAACGTTTTTCAATTGTTTGATTTAACATTTTAATTCAAATTGATAATGATTTGAAAATAAACATTTGATATCAAATGTTTTTTCAATTAGGTGTCAAATGTTTGTCAAATGTTAAAATCAAATCAAAAATAAACTTGGCAATACTAAAGCGAAAAATAAATGTAAGCATTAAAAATGGCGATTTAAGTTAAATTTTTTTTCCTTGTGGTTACATGTGTTTTACTATTAAAAATAAATATAAAGTGAACAGTTTATTTCTTGTGAAAAATTGAGAATTACGTTTGAAAGCAAGTTGAAAATAAAGTCATTTTTTAATTTGAAAATAATTCCCCTTTTTGGTGAGAATGCTATGATTTTCAAATCATTATCAAACGTTTGTCGTTTGAGAAAACGTTTGATTTCAAATCATTTTCAATTTGAAATCAAACCTCCGTGTTTGTTGGGTTAAACCAGTCGGGTGTTTCCGCGATTTTTCGTCGATAATACACGCAGAGAAAAAACATGTTTAATTATGGTCGCCTCCAACAAAATTTTTTTTAAAGAAACTTTTAAACATATAATGGCTAATACAACCATATTATTGTCACCTTCAACCATATTATGGTTGAATTAGTCCTCCATCAAGGAGCCACAACCATACTATGGTTGCCTCTAAACATATACTTATACTTTTCGTACATGCAGCTCAACTTGCAAGACAATTGGCTTAATTTTTGACACTTGACGCAAGTAAAATGACAAATGGAAAAACAGTGTTACCGTGTTATAAAAGTTATGTTTATAGCTTATTTCTGTGATTTATAAAAAATTAAAAAGAACACAACATTACAACAACGCATCTTAATGGTGTTTTGAAACATAAATTTCAGGCATTTAGAAAAAAAATGTAAATCAAAATATTCTTTTTAGTAATTTCATGATATTGAAAGCACGGCAATACTCTATTCACATATTTTTAAAAATAAACATAACTTTTCTTAAAGATTTCATACAAGTTAAATAAAGAAGAAATTATAAAGTTTATTATATCGTAGCCATGAGGAGAGGTTATAGATGCAACGATTTGTTAATAAAAGTTAGAAGTTCAGTTGATACCGAAATTTTAAAAATGAGCTTGCACTGATCTTGTCCTGTGAAGCCCCTCAAAAAATTCTGTGTGTTTTTTTATTTCTCCTACCAACGTTGGGTAATGTTTAAGATATTTGTACAAAATATATTTGTGCAAAATATTCTAGATTAAAATGTAATGTTAAGATATGCGTTAATTTTATTTAACAGCTTCAATATTGATAATACCACAATTTTAATGAAGGTAATAACATAGTTGCATAATATTAAAAAACCTAATAGACGTTAAGTTTAAAAAGTATATCCATATATTTAAAATAATGTCAAGTTTATTAGTATGTATTAACTAAATACAATAGACTTAAATAAAAATAAAAGTAATTATACTTAATTGAATTATAAATCGATGCTAAAACTAAGAATCAATTCAATTTTTGTCATATTAACCCTTTCTGTACTTCTTTTTTGTTTTTGATTGAAAAAATTTTTTGTTTTTCGATTTTATAACTCTTAAACATTATGCTATTAACAATCAATGATAATTATTTTTTAATTTTATATCAAAAGTGGTTTTTGAGCATCATGCCATATGACATAGAATGTATTTAAAGGAAAAACAAAAATAATTTTAATTAACATTTTAAATGCAATTTCTAAAATTTTATATTCAGAAAGATGTATAAAAGATTTATTTTATAAAAAAAAACTATTCAAATCCATTTTCTTTATAAAATAAAGCTATTCTTCTAGAATCAGTAAGACAAATGAATTAAAAAACACGATCATTTTTATTATTTGTATGTTTATATGTATATTTCTATGTTATTATTTTTTTCCATTGAATAAAATCTGTGCCAAATGGCATAGTATGATTTTAAAAAAATCGGAACCCTTCTTTGAACAACCCTTTGGATCTAACTTTTTCTCCACTTATTAAGGCAATGATAATCTGATAAAACCCTTATGGAAAGTTATAAAATAACATTATTTTCGTAACAATTTTTACAAAATTATTTAATTTTTTGAAAATTACAAATCTTGAAATGCATGTTTGCTTTCTGGCCTATCAGAATGCACTTGGTGTACCAATCAAAATATTTTATTTTTAAATTTCAATAAAAAGCTTTAAATAAAAATACAAAAATATCAAAAAATTAATTTCTAACTGTTTTGCCCCAAACAGAGGCTTTGAAAAAGCACTATGCCATATGGCATAGAATAACCGAAAGGGTAAACAAAAAAAAGACGTTACTTTTACAAAAATCTTTGATAATGGCTATCACTTTTTAGAAATACTTATTTTATACTTTGTTTTTAATTCTTCACTTGGAGTCCATTCTTCCAGCTACGATTCAAGCAAATTAAGAGGTGAAAGCATGCACTCACACGTTTTGTTCGTAAATGTTGTCCGTGGCCACTATGTCACTGGAAGTTGGGACATGCTATCAATTTTTATATGTATGTTCACAAAACTCATGAAAACTTTTTTGAGGAATATGGAAACTTGGAGTTATTTTCAAAAAATTTAAAAGTTTCAAAAATATTGTTAAAATTATACAAAGGGATACATTAAAAAAGGGTCACAAAAAGTGTAATTGGCATGAAAAATGGGCAAAAGTGATACTTTAGTGTAACTACGGCAACGCTAAGTATAGCAGATTTTAAGGCACAAATATTAACGAATATTGAGGAATTATCTAGTAGATGCTTTGAATAGAGTATAAATACCCTGAAGCTAAATTCATGTTTGGCATCGAAAAATTATAAATTATAAAATTATAAAAAGATGATAAAATGATAAAAACACCAACAACACTACAGAAGATGGAAAAACGATTTACTGCTTGTCCATTGTAGGAACGTTGTACAAATGTAGATATAAACAAATAATTTACTTGTCTGTTGTAGAGACAACAACAACACTTTAAGAAGAAAAACCTACTGGTTATTATTTTCATGTTCAAAAAATAAATAAAAAGAATGAAAATTCTCGTATTGTTTTTGTTTTTGTTTTAATTATTTAGTTAAATACGTCAAATTCCACAATGTATAATAATAAGGAAAACCAATGTGGGGCATTCTTCTAGTTTCTTATATTTCTATAAACTAGGGAAATTCGACAAAATCGGAACAAGGCGTAACAAGATAACAAATAATGCAATATTCTCTCTCTCTCTCTAGACAGAGGGGAAAGTGCTTATAATTATTCTTAAAAAAATACAAATACAAAATTTAAGTATGAAAAAAATATTGAGTGGAATTGTGAAATTTACTTTTGCCTTTATTAAGGTATGTTTACACCTAACAAATATTTGACTAAAAATATCAAAAAAAGCGTGACCAGTACATTGATCACACTCTACCTCCAATTTAATCAATTTCTATTGATTTACTAAACTTTATTTGTAAGAAAATTATTGTATAATGTAACTTTGAAACTGATCAATGATGGTTTAATTAGCCAAACGTTTTGCAAAAGCAAATAATTGTTTAATAAAAGTAGTGGTTACGTGTAGGACGTCAAATATTTTATAGTTGTGAACATAGTTTTAGTAATTACCCAGATAGCATTTGGTTGATAATTTTTTGTAAAAATCTCTTAAATTAGTATTTTCAGATCGGGTTTGCTGATTAAAAACTGATTTACTTGAGCGATCGAAAAAGTCTTCATATATGATTCATTGATATGTTCAAATAATTATTTTTAAACGGCGTTTGAAAAACTGCAGGCAATGTAGAAAAACCTGCCATTCCCTCCACTTCTTCATTTGTCATTCGCAAAAAAAAAAACTTTTGCTTTTAATTCTGATTCTAGTTGGGCTCCTATGACAACCCAACGTTAAATACGATAGTAAGTGCAACTAGTTTAAAGTAAAAGCCCATCTAGATAAATTCTTGTCACTTTGTCTGCAGCGTAGACTCAAAATATAGCATTGCAAGTCGATATTAGTACAAAAATTTAATAGAGATCACAATAGTAAATTGCAGGGACCGTAACAGTCATTCCTTTTTTCATAACAGTCATATGAAAACAGTTATTTTTTGATTTTTATTTTTTTGAACAAAATTAACAGTTATTTTTTGATTTTAATATTTTTGGAACATTAGACCATCCTTTGCAACACACATTCGCCTTAATTCATATCTTAAAGTTGATAAAAACATTATCAAATTTCAATCGAATTTTTATTTAAAATAAAAACGATTTAAAATTAAATTTAGATGTATACGATTGAAGATAAAAGTAAATAATAAATTATTTTGTTTACTTATATTATTTTAAATGCTACTTTTACTAATCTTTGAGATTAATTTTAGTCGTTGTTCTTGCATTTTAATTGCTAATAAATTAGCACAACTCTAAAGACTGTCAGATATCAAGAAAAATACACTTAAAGGATACAAAAGTGCTTCCATTCACTGTTTAACAGACAATTAACAACAAGAAAAAAAACTGCCAACAGCAATATCTTGTGTGCGAACAACAACTTGCTACTACTGCAGTGTTAGTAGTCAGTGCTGCCAGAGGGAGAAGTTTTGTGCAAAAGTATAAACATTAACATTCGGCTTAGGTTTGACATTGGGGATATTGAAACAAATAAACACGATTTTTTGGGGAATTTTTTTTTTAATTTGTTGTTTTTCTTTTCAAGTTTGGCAAGAGTAAAATTAATTTAAACTAATATTCATAAACACAATGGATTTGTCAACTGATATTTCACCCTTTGAATGGATACGATATTTATTATAGAACTAAATACATGCACTTGTTGCTCACATTACTCAAAATATATACGTATTTTACACAGAAAAAAATTACGACAAATCAATTGTCGTATTGAAAACCATATTCGTCAATACAATTAACTTTTTAATTAAAAAGGCACCAACAACTAAATTTCTAAATCCAAAAAAATTATTTTGTTTATAAAAATTGTTAAAATTCAACAAATATTTTTAGCAATGAGTTTGTTATATTGAATAAAATTTTTATTACGAAATTGTCATATTAACAAAATATTTTGTTAATAAGTAAATTGAAATAAAAAATTCATTTAAAAGTTGATTTTATAAATTTTTTTTGTAAAATTTATTAAAAATCACATACACTCAAAAAAAAATTAACTAGAACTTAGAAAAATTTACTAAAGTTCAGTAAGCAATGGCTGTCGTATGGCGCCAAAGACATTTTTTACAGCAAGTTAGTACAAAAATTTCTTGTTATTAAGAAATAAATTTTATTCACTACTACATCAAAATATCAAAATTTAACCAAAATTTTACTCAATTTAAATAACTGTTAACTAAAAAATATAAGCTTTTGTTCTTATAATTAGTTTTGTAATTATCTTAAGATTTCCCTCAAATATGTTAAAATTTCCTTTAATTTAGTTCAGATAATTTTTATACGCTATAGGAAATAAGCTATCTTTTCCAAACTTTAAGTTAAATAGATTAAATTTATAAACTTAAAATAATGGAAATTTTACCTGAATTAAGTAAAAATATTCCTTAAGTTTCCACCCTTAAGTTTACTTCGATTTAGTAAATATTTTTGCAAAAGCCAATAAAAAATACAGCTTTCCAGCCCACCCATTTCATAAATTCTATAAAAAAATATCTAATAATTGGAACATACATTTATTAAAAATGGGAAATATTTAGCCGTTTTTAATTACTATTTTTTAAAATTTTATAAATTTTTTCTTTTGAATGGGAACTTCAAAGAACTTGATTACTTATCAGTAGTATGTATTTTCTTAAAATAATAAAAGGGAATTGCAATTAAGCAAATATTCATCCGTCAAAAAGAATTTGTAAACCAACCGTTTCATTACCAGAAAGTAGACAATACTGCACGATATTTTTACAGCGGGTAGATATGATTTCTATGTATCGCCTATTTTCACAAAGTGTAAAATAAAAATTTGGAATAAATATCTACTCTATTTTTCAATATGTGTGGTATACACAATTATTTAATTTCTCGGAATCATACATATTGGCTTAATTTGTATACATACGTTTCTTAGTTTTTTAAGAAATATGTATTGCTGATAAATATATACATTTATATCTACATATGTATAACCCATTTTTCTCTTCAATTAAAAATAAAATATACGAACGGAGCATTAAAGAAATAATATTTTTTTATTACATATACTTCATTTTAAATAACAACATTAACGGCAAAATTCACCAAGTTCAGTTATAACTTACCATCAGTCATATTGGTCACTAGAAGTTAGGGTAGAAGTAAGTTTTAATTGAACTTGGTGAAATTGGCCGTAAGATAAATAGATACAAATCATAAACATAAAATAAAATACATTACATATAAATACAAATTCTGCTCAGTTCAAAACGAAGAAACAAAATATCTTAAGTTTAATATTTATATAAAAATTATTAACATCAAAATTTAAATTAATAATAAAACTTACAATTACCAAGTGTTTTAGGTCTTATATAATATTTTATGTTTAATTCATGAATGTGAATTGGAGGCGATTTTAAAGATTTTATACACTCACAATATTATTACAGTAACGGATGTAGTTTATTAAAGAAGTATTCCGTTCAGTCATTTTTAAATAAATAAACATTTAAAATTCCAAGCAAATTTTTTTTTAACTGATTCTAACAGTTATTTAAAAAACTAAGTGCATAATAATACGGAATTTCAGTTTCAGTTAATATTGTCCGTTGATTAAGTTAAATTCTTCTTTATGTAAACGAAAAGTAACGAAAAGTTCATTTGATTTTTACTGTCAATAATTCAACTGCGAATTCCGTAAAAACAAATCAATTTTCAGTTATTTTATATAAATTAACTATCAAAAAATTTACTGAATAATACGTAAAAAACAATGGCATTTTCAGTTATTTTATATAAATTAACTGTCAAAAAATTAACTACATATTCCGTAAAAACAAAGGAATATTCAGTTATGTTATGTACTTTAACTACAAAAAATTAGTTTTTACTTATCTTTAAAAAACGATGTGCTTGTTTTGTGTAACAAATTCCCATTTTCTATTTGTTAAAATGATTTAGTTAAATACATACAATTTTTAAAGTAAAATTTTGAATGTCAAATCCACACACGATTTAATATTTGCCAACTTGTAAAAAATATTTCCAAAATAAACATAAAATTCGTACGAATCAAATACTGAAGATCCAATCGCACAAATTAAAGATTGCAGCGTTTGTTTTTGGATAAAATATTCATCAACTAAAAGTTTTATTTTTGAATTAAGTTCGGAATTATTAGATGAGTACAATACAAAAGAGTTCTTTGAATATTCAACTGAAGCATTTTCATATTTTCGTTTCTTTTTGTCAAGTATAGTACATTTTCACGAAGCTGGTTTTAAGACTGAGTGAATAAGATCCAGTACAACACAATCTCTTACATCTGTAAATTTTAATACAATAAGTTAAAAAGAATAACTTTAAGACTTTAAGATAAAAAAAAACAAATTATATATACATACATTCATATGAACATTGTACATGTTATTACAAATAAAAAAGTGAATATTTGTAAAGTAAAGGTCATTAATAAGTCCAAATACTTAATTATAATGTAAGTGTAATGATAAAATATCAAAACTATTATCTTTATTACCAGAATTGTACTCAGATGCTTTAAATTTTGACTAATGTATCCAAACTGTTGTTATCTTTTACATCGCGTTCTATTATTTTCATTATCTGCGTACAAAAGTTCTCCCACTTTTCACCAAGTAAATGTTCTTTTCCTCGATAAAGTTTTGAAAAGTCCGCCAATATCTATGTATATATGTAAATATATGAAACAAAAATTATTCCTAATGCTATATTTAAAAACAACCAAAGAACAAACCATTCCTTATCATTTAACGAATCGCCTTCGTCTAAATGTTTAAATGTTTTGTATAAAGATTTAAGAAGTAAACAAAAAACTTCAATGTATTAATGTTATATATTAAAATTTTGTTGCCAACAAAGTAAACCAATTAAAAAGACGTACTTCTGAGTATTTTCAAAAACGTAATATACTGAAGATTATACTTCAAACCTTTTTCTAGTTTAATTGTGGTTCTCTTTCAGAGAAGTACGTGGAAGGGACACTCTTTGTGACACACAGCATCTATGGCTAAGGAACACTTGAGGTCCTTAGTCTTCCTAATTATACTAGCAAAAGGCAATTGTTTCAAAAGTAAAAAATCGTAACAGGAATAATAATTTTTGTAAATAAAACTTTAAATTTCACGTGACGAAAAATAATTAATTAACTGCCTGTTCAACGATTTCGAACGTAGACGTTCGCATACGATTTTATATGGAAAATATTTTTAAAACTGAGTGTTTTTCATATAATTTTCTATGCGAACGATAACGTTCGAAATCGTTGAACTGGCAGTAAATGTTGCGATTTTTGTACTTTTAAAAACAAAAAATTACATTACGTAAAAGCTCATATTTTAAATTCGTTTGCGTTATTTTCCACAACATTTTAATATATTTTTATTATACATTAACTTAGTACCTGAAAACTGCACTTTCTCAAATTCAATAGATTCGGTTTTCTTTTCCAGAACATTATCAATTATACCCTCTTTTTTCAAGTTTGATATAGAATTGTGATACTTGCTGTATAAACAACCGCCTGGCTTTCTACTTTTCTTGCGTATAAAATACAAGTCCTATTTAAAAAGAAATGTTTTAAATTTGGTTCCAGAACTTTTTCTGACAAAACTTACTTTGTTTTCAGAAGTAAAATTTTTAACAATATTTTCGGCAATATTTTAAAACGAGCAATCATTCGACGAAATTTCGTAATCAATTTTTTGTTAATGTTATTCCACATATAAGTTATATTTAAAAGACTTATTTCTTTCTGATCTAATAATAAATTAACAGATGGTTGCTTGGCAAACGTGCCACCTCCTTTTGCCAAGAGTTAAGATGGTATTCAAATATAATTCTTGTGCCAAACAATGGTTTTGGTATTATGACATCCAAATGGTTTGAAGTCATATATTTTAAAGCATTTGCATCAATGTTGTGTTCTTAATATTACAAAAATAAATAAAATGATTTTCAATATAAAATAGGGTTTTTTATACAAATACTAACCTTTAAAAACTTTCAAAAATTCTTCTCCCTTCAGTGTTTTCAATAAATATTTTAAATTATCTTCTAATTCCATATTGGACATGTAACCTTTGCGTATTTGAATTAATAATGCTAATAAAAACAAAATATTACTTCTAAAAACAATATTTTAAACAGCCAAAAGAACAAGAACTGAAGAACAAATAAATATGGAAATATATAAGAGTTACAGCAAATTACTAGTTTTCCTACAATACTATAAGATGCTATCAGCGCAGAAGTGGTGTAACCCATAATTTAATTTGGTTACGGTTCTGCTCATTACATGTAAAAGCCTTATTTATATTAAATCGAGTTTCAAACGAAATAAACGTTGTTGTTTAAGATACAAAATAAAAATTAATTCTATTTTATTACATCCATGTCTACGTAGTGATTTATGGAGTAAAGATTTTTGCAGGTCTCGAAATTTTAACAATGACTAATTTTAAGAGGATGTAAATGCTACTCAAACCTACAGTTAAATTATTAAATTAGATGTGAAATCAATAATACTCCATATTGTTTAATACATTTTTTCAAACAAAACACAAACTAATGAAATTGTGTTTAATCACAAAACAAATATATAATCCGAAAAGGATAAAACCAAGTTCACGCACAAATACATACGATGGTGCACGAACCACAGCACTTAGAGCAAAACATTATCGAAAGTGTTTAAAAAATTAAATTACTGGTAACAAAAGTATTTATAACTAGGATGAACACATATTTTGTTCCTGCTCTTACCTTTCGTGGTTGCTCAGCTGTTGCTCTGAAATTTGCTGATGAGGTTGTCGGTGTTAATACTTATTAAATGATTATAAACCACAATAGTTAATCAAACTTTCTGAATTAGTTTTTATTTTAATTTTTAAAAGACTTTAGAACAACTTTGTTTTCTATAAAATTTTCTATAATAATTAAGGCATATGTTGCTTTTTTAATATAGAAATTTTTTCATAATTTTATCTACATACCTTTTCTAGGAAAATTACAAATAATAAAAATATTTACCAAAATCTAATAAATTTTTTCTCATAAATAGAATTTTTTTCAGTATTTTTTTAACTCAACTTTAAGTTAGTATATTGTAAAAAATGGTTTAAACATAAGAAAAATTACTATATCTTTTATCTGAACTTTTTTAAAAGGCATTTTTTATTGAATTTTTGTTAGAATATTGTCACCAGGGGAATACATCTTTACTTAACATAAGGAAATGATTTGTTAGTTTGTTTTTATCTTTATTTGAACTAAACTGATGAAAAAATTTCTTAAAGGTTAGTAACACATGAACTAAATTTGACTTTTTGGAAATTATTTCTAAAATTAAGTATAAATTATGCAACAAAAACGAAAACTGAATACTTAAATAAAGTATATTTATTAACAATTTATAAGTTTGTAAAATTTTATAAACACCATCGGAGTAAATCATTTACTTAATTATATTTTTTGAACTTTAGTGAAAATTGTTTGTTTTTACGATGTAATTTCCTTTAGTTTAGTTTAGGTAACCCTAGTTTTAGGAAGTACTAATTTTCTTTTAGTAAGAATTTCTTAAAGTCAAATGATTTTTTTTTGTAAATTTATAACCTATTTTAAAGTAAATGAACTATTATATTTTCACACGTTTTAAGTTAGTTTTATTGCATTTTAATAAAATTTTCTAAATTTTAATAAAATTTGACTTAAAATTAAGGAAATTTTTGAACTATTTTAAAGAAAATCGTTTTCCTATCATTTAGTATGTGTCTTTTTTTTGAGTGTAGCAAAAACCATTATAATTTATTTGAGGAACATATATAGACCTACAGGCACTCTAAGTTTCTGATATCAACACCAAACGGAATCTTGCCATCCTTAACAGTACAAAGCCTGGTACTCTGTTCAACATTTCACGTGAAATTATGTCAAAACTCATATGAAAAAAACTTGTGCGGAATATCCATGAAATAATGTTGATAGAATTATACTCTGTTCATTTTATAAAAAAGTTTCGAAACTGCGAAATAATGTAAGCTGCTCTTATTTCACTTGGAATTTTAAGCAAACGCTAAAAAGTATAAACTGATGAACAGTTTTTTTTAACCATATTTACTTTCTTTTTATTAAAAAAAATTATTTTTATTAAAATACATGTCGGGTTTGTTTACATACGCAAAACAAAGTCGAATACTTTGCAGAAATAAAAAAGTCAAATTGTACAAACTCGTAAGAAACATGTCAAAATTTTCGTGTGAAACAACAAAATTTGCTCAACATTTTGCACAATTTTGAACAGAGTACTAGGCTTTATTTGAAATACTAGAATTTATAAAAGACCCATTTAAATTTCTTTATGAATAATTAAATAATAACTTAACTGACCGTATTGATTGATAAAATTTTAGAGCAATCACCACATCGTTCATTATTTTAAAGATTTTAAATTGAAAATAAAATTTTTTTCTGTTTTATATTTTTAACTTTTTGAGACAAAATAATTATTTCAAATCAAACAAATTGTTTTTATGACAATTTACAAACAGGTTAAATAAAAAAATTGTTAAAAAATTTAAAGGATTTAACAACTTAATAACGTTTGTTATTTTTTTTCTGCTGACACAGCTGAGTTTATCATTATTTCTGCAACAGAACATTTCGCAGCATTAACTTTAAAAGGCCTTTTGAATATTAATTTGGTAAGCATTTGATAAGGCGGTGCAATTGATTAAATATCATTCTTTAATAATTGCAACTGATGAAAACGAACATACTGCAAAGGTGATCAATACAGAGGCAAATAATAACAGCTACAGATTATTTCTCATTTTTTTATTCCAATCATAAAGGGAGACATGCAAGACAAAATGTGAATGAAAAATTTGGTCTTATTTTTCAAAATGTTTAAACCAGCAACTGGAATTAACAAATTTACAATATTTGGGATTTATATGAAATTGTCTGCTTTTCCTTAGTAACAACGTGGAATAAATTTTGAATTTGTTAAGTGAAGTGTTTAAAATAATCTTTTGACGAAGTAATTAATCGTTTACCTGATAATCTTTAAACATAAATAAGTACTTCAGTATCCAGGTACTAACACATTAACGCAACCAAATTTAAATATGGTAAAATAACGATTTTGCAAAAGTTAATTAATTAATGAACAAAAATGGGTGGCCCTGTAGGCTAGTAGGTAGTGAGCTTGTCTATCAGTGCGAGGGTTGCGGGTTCGAATATAGAATTTAATTTGTAATTGTATTTGTAACTCTTATTAAATAAATAATGGACAAAAATATTTCTGCTGATTCTGGTGAAAATTAGTAGAATAAACTTCCATTTGCCAGCTGGAATAATTATTTCGAAAAAGGACGTTCAGGCAAATAACTTTTAAAATGTATTTGGCACAAAATCCTATAAATTATTGACTCAAAATACTTTCAATACAAATGAATTTTACAAAGACAGAAATTCGCTATAGTGTGCTTCTGTCACAATGAATATAAAAATACCCTTTGCCATAGTTCGATAAGAACAGAAAGTTACAAACATAAATACCGGTCTTTAAATATAAATAATTTTTTTGTTTGTGCTACGCCCAGTTCTCTAATCATGCTCACATTTTGTCGGATGTTTTGTACCGATTACCAAAATGCTTGTACCAAATTTGGAAACTTTGGCTCTTGCCAGTCTGCAGATATACAGAAATCTATATCTTTGTGCAGAACGTGCCACGCCCACTGCTCCAATCCCACCCATATTTTTACAGAGATTGTATATTAATAACCCAGCTATGTGTACCAAATTTGGGCAATTTGTTCTTATCGTTCTTTAGATATAAATAAAACAATTTTCTGCAACGCCCACTTCTTTAATTCTCCCCACATTGTGCGAGATATTTTGTTTTGATAACGGAGGTATTTGTACCTAATTTGAAAGCTTTGCGTCTTCACGTTCTCGAACTATTAACAATATGTATAATGATTTTCTATGGGAAGAGCCACGCCTACTCCATATATACAGAAAAAAAGGAAAAACCACAACAACAAAGGATTTATGGGTAAACTTAGAGGCAGTTGTGGTTTTTGCTCAAATCTCAGTCAATTATTAATCGATCTGGTTGAATTTCAAAAGCAAACCTTAACGAAGTATTTGTGACATAAAAATAAAACAACCTAGTCCTCATCCTTTCAGGGCTCTTCGGAAAATCCATTTTAACATAAACTCGGACAAACGGACATCGTTAAATCAACTTTGCTACTCAAGTTTATACACCTTAAGCGGAAAGAACAACTTATGTATCGCACTAATTTAACCAGAGTGTATTAACTCAAAATTAAAAAATCTTCAGTTGAAGCAAAACTATTTTTAATGATATTTTTACTGCGGTTAGATATAAATATTACGTGTCGATTTTTTCCAAAAAAAATTTTGAATTAATACCCTCTTTTTGATCAAGTGCGATATATCAAGATCAAGGGTGCACCTTTTCCACAGGGCATATACATTTAGTACAAAAATTTCTAATAACTAAATAATCTATTAAACATTAGCCATTAAAAAACACTATTTGTTTCTTTGAGTAATTTCCTTTTAGAGGGGATACTTGGAAGAATTTTATCTAAATTGGGGTAGATGACAAAATATATCTGGCAGCCCCGGTGTTAGTAAAGGCATCAACAATATCACTTAAAATAATTTACAATCTGTTTGATAAATATGTTGTTTTTTATTTATTGTTTATATGTATATCTATCTTTTTCCCTTATATTCTGTTGCCAGCCATGATGGGGGAAGTTTGCAACACAACTTTGGGCTTCAGTTAATTACAAACATTTTCAGACAAAAAATATTTTTACAAAGCAAAACTTTTTTTGGTTATTTAAATGTTAATATGGCAAAAAAGGACAAGTAAGACAAAAATTTCAATGTTCAAAACATTGAAAAGAAATTTGACATCGAAAACCAATTAAGAGAATTGCAACATTATAATTATAGCCAAACAGTTTTCTAATTAACTCCATATATCTGTTAGCTACAAGAGCACAGGAAAGTTACAAAACCAATTTAGGAAATTATTGGCATTTCTTATTATTATGATAATATTGGTATGGTTCAATTATGTATGGAACAAAATATAGGTCAAATGGCCGCTGCAAACTCGGCGGCACACCTCCAGCCGATGGTCCAAATTTTCGATGACGCTGAGGTATAATTTAGGTTCTATGGCGTTAATATGCCGAATTATCTCATCCTTTAGTTCTTGAATTGTTGCTGGCTTATCGACATACACCTTTTCTTTCAAAAAAACCCCAAAGAAAGAAGTCTAACGGTGTCAAATCACATGATATCGGCGGCCAATTGACATCGCCACCACGTGTGATAACAAGTTATTTATTATTTCAGCATTACTTTAACCTACTTCCTCACTTTAGCTTATTTTATACGTGGGATAAAATCCTCTTTAACTAACGGAAAGTTGTAATAAAACCGCTAAGAGTGCATTATTTGGCTTTGCCAAATCTTCTATATAAGCTCATCACCAAATCTTTAACTTTATATTTGTCTGTGCCGAATCTTTGATACCATCTATCATGCATTAAAATTGTTCTCAAGTGACATGATATCTATAACAAATTATAAACCAATATTTATTAACATTTTAATTGCCTTCTATAGAAAGCGAACGATGGTAAATAATGGGCTGGCCATTACAAAATGCGGTAGTGTGATTTCTAGTCTCACAAAATAAAATTGTACCAAACTTTAGCACAACATCAGTACACGCAGGGAAAAAACATGTTAAAATTTGGGCACCTCTAACAAAACTATTTTCAAAGGAAGTTTTAAACATGTTATGTTTAATTTAACCACATAATGGTCACCGACAACCATAGGTTAGGTTAGGTTCATTGGGCAGCCGTTACGACGTCGGCTCACTTGGGTCCTTACAGTGGTCCCTTTGTGATACCCTAAGTCAGTGACAAGAGTCAGTCAGTGTCGACTAGACTATTCCCTAGAGGTCACTGCAGCCTCGAACCACCCCGACTACCTGCAGAAAAGAGAGATCGATTTCAGTCCCACATTAGACACTCGTACAGACATGACAATTCCGGTCTCCCAAAATGCCTAAACCTAATGTCCACCAGACTGGGCATTTTCAGAGAAAGTCAAACACCGTCTCCTCCTCGTCCCCATCATGACAATTTCCACAGTAGTCATTGTAATCAAGCCCCATCCTCCTAGCATGAGTCCCCAACACCCAGTGACCCATAATGATCGATATCATTGTTCCCATCTGGCCCCTTCCGAGACCACGTAGCATGCGCGTTCTCGCTGCGTCAGAGCCAGGCCATAGAGTCCTGGCCCTCAAGCAGGTATGCTTCCCCTGCCATCTGACTCCAACAACCATATTATGGTTAATTTAGTCCTCCATTAAGAGGCTGCAACCATTCTATGGTTGCTTTAAAACATCCCAGTAAAAAATGTGCTCCGTAAGAAACAGGTTTTATGTAAGAATTCATGCCTCAAATCGCTTCAAACCTGCTGATGAGATGCCTGATTTTTGTATGGTGTGTTCCCGGTTTGGAGGACTATTTTCTGCTGACAATAAGCGCTTCTTTTAACATGCAAACAAAGCACTCCTAAAGTGCTGTTTTAAGGGCTAACTATGCTAACATATTCATTAATATTTTTCTTTTACTGGTTAAATATGACAACAATTTGTTTTGGTAGAACACTGCAATGTTCCGTAATTTGTGGATAAGTCAGCATTATACTCCCTTAAAAATTCGAATGTTATTAGCAAAATCTTACCTACTGCCAACACTACTTTAAAGTTGTGAGCTTTATACAAACTGCGATGCGTTAAGTAAAAGAAAACTAAATCTAACATATAACAATATTGTCAGATATGTTTTTGGATTGAAACGTTTTTCTAGAATCTCAAGCTATTCAAAAATAATATATAATATATCATTTGATAACCTGTTATATACACAACGCAGCCTTGTTACTTGTATCGTAAACTCAATTTCTTCAGATCAAATAAGGGGAAAAAGATAACCAGTATTCCACATCGTTATGGGCAATCTAAGAAACACTTTTTAATTCGCACAATTAGTCTTTGGCACCATTTACCTCATAACTTTCAAAAAACAAGCAATGCAAACCTCTTTAAACGTGAAATTTTTAAAAAATTTTCGAAAAAAAGATGACTTAATTTTATTTAAATATTAAACTTTATTAACACTTTCTTTGATTTTTATTTTTATATAATTTTTATTTTAATACAGTGAAAAATTTATAAAACAAACATTAAAATTTAGCATAACAAATGATTAATATGCCTGTTACAATTTGTTCAAAACTTAAATTTATTTTTTGTTAAAAATTGATATGTTACTTTGTTATTTCTGTCATTTATTGTATAATGTATTCTCTATTATTATTTTATTATTTAATTGAAACTAAGTATGTACATTAGGCCGGGTCGATTTGTATGGATGAAAAAAAAATGAAAAATCGTATAGCAAAAACGTAATCTACATAAAATTAAATTTGTTTCCTCTTCTTTCACTAAAATTGTTATTTTTTTTTAAATATATTATGTTTTATTATATTATAGTTAATGCAATACAGGTTTTGTTTTGAGACTAATCAAAATATTAAAATTTCAGAAAAGCATCTCCTCTGGTTTGCGTTGTATATAAAAATTAGTTAGAACACGTTTTACCTAAACCGCGTTTTGCATAAAACAAAGAATAATTATTTTGTTCGTTTTTTTTTTTGCATTATAAAATATGAATTGTTTATCGAAACAAAAAAAGGTTATTTTATAAATACTTAAAACAATTTGTTTAATGTAATTTCTTTTTTTTTTTGTATTTCCAATCCTTTTCATTTAATTAAGAAAGAATTTTTTTTATCTATGTATGTATGTTCCTTATAAGAATATTAAATATAAAATTATACACAAACTTTTTTACTTGGGTGAATATTTTCAAGTAGAGAGGCGCGGATTAGGATTTCATTTTAGACCAACGGTTTCTTCGGAGAATTTTATGTAGATTACGTTTTTGCTATACGATTTAAAAAAAAAATCGACCCGCCCTAATGTACATACATGTGTATTTATTAACAATATTTTCCCAATGCTGTTAAAGAGACTTGGTCTTGTAGCATTGGCGTGCTAAATAAATAAAATAAATACATAAATAATAAATAATAAGCAATCGTATTTTCCTCTTTTCCAAGCTCAACATGCTATGGTTGAAAGCCATGCTATGCTATTATAAATGTTAAACATATTTTAGTTATTATTAACCATAAAATCTTCTGAGGCAACAATAATATGGTTGTGACATATTATGGTTGACGATAACAACAATATGGTTAAATTAAACATAATATGTTTATAATTTTCTTTAAACATTTTTTTGCTCTGGGTGTATTTGTCACAGTTAAAGACGTATTCAATTATTTTCCGAGAGAAGGCTTTGTTAAAACAGAAAATATGGTTAATTCTGTAGCGCGATTCACTAACTTTTATAACGATAATCGTATCGATAAAATAAATATAACGAAATTTAATCGAATATGGTATTCAGTAACATTTTTAACGATATTCGCTGTCGTTAAAAGTCAGCTGTTACTTTTAGCAATTTTTTGTCGATATTTTATCGACAATAATGTAAGTTGTGTTTATTTAATCGATAAAATGTATTTTATGTTTAAAATAACTTACATACATACAAAGATATATTCATATGTATATGTTTGAACAAAAACAAAATTTTAAATTTAAAATCTACAAAATAAGGAAATTAGGAACAAAAACAAAATTCTAAATGTAAAATTCATAAAAAAAAAATATAAAACCACAAATTAACCCTTCGTATTACTAATAAGTCTGGCCAGACCTTTTTCAATGTATTTTGAATGAAAAAACATGTGTAACACGGGGGGTTAAGAACAATTTCATTTGTTTTTATTTTATTCTCTTTTGTGCTTTTCGTTTTTTTTTTTAACATTTTGTAGACAGAGATGTTACAAAAAAACAGCTGTTAACAATCGTTAAAAATAAGTTACAGAATCACACTATCGTTACTGCAAGCGAATATTTATGTCGACAAATTTTACGATTGTCGGATCGTTAAAAGTTAGTGAATCGCACCACTGGTCTGATAATCCTAAAATTAATGGATCGAGTAAAAATTGTAACTGAACTGAAGTTGTGATAAATGATAATCATTGATTTTAATGCTAACCGTAATCAATTGAACCAAATATTTCTAATAAATTATTATTTATTGCGGCTTTAGGATACGATTCCTAATCTGGATTTGAATACGAATTTTAATTTTCGTATACCTGATAGTTGTGTTGGGAAACTATCGATAGTACTATCGATGCTATCGATAGTCTTAAAATATCGAAAATATCGATTAGAAATATATCCATATCGATATTATTATTATTTAAAATACAGCTATGAAGACATGTAAAGCCTAAAGTACACGGAATGTAAAAAACCAAATGCGCATGTGGATCTGACGTAATTTTGACGACTCTACAAAGCCACAATAGCAAGTTCGTGTTGTGTGATGACGACAAAATTACGTCAGAACCTCATGCGCATGTAGCTTTTTACATTCCGTGTACTATAGGCTTTACAGCAGCTATACACATGAAGTTTTTTACTTGCTATTATTAATTCGCGCTGAATTACAGCAATGAATAGAAACAACAAGAATGGCAGGTGGTATGGATTGCTTTGATGTGCTTTTTACTGCTAATTAAAGGCATTTACGTCAAAATTTGTATAGGGACTGAAATGTCGAGTTTAGAATAAAGCAATGATCGACCATTAGAGGAAAAGTCTGTTAGATTGAATACCTTTTGGATTGAGAATCAAAACCAATTTAGAACATTATCTAAAATTGCAATAAAATATCTTATAGTCCCTGCTACTTCGGTTCCTTCAGAAAGCTGCTTTTCAGGAGCACAATTTTTAAAGACTGTCATCTAAAATAACGTGCGTACATACATACGTATCATACGTTCAATAAAGTGTTAAAAGATACGAACTGTAGCTGGTTAAAATTTTCATGCTCAAATACAAACATTTAGTCGATAGTAATATCGATATATCGATAGTGAAATCTGGACTATCGATAAATATCGATAGTATCCCAGCACTGTTTAGAAGCCCGAATCTCAGCCGAAAATCTACGCTTTCTTCATATGCGCTAGGGAATGTCTGAGGAGGAGGACAATGGCTTGAGATAATTTATAATTTCGGAAAGCCAGGCTTCTCCTAGTACACTTTCTTATTAAGACGTGAAGTACAGTTTAGTTACGAACTGGCAAGGCAGGCTGCTTAGGATTGAGAAGGAGAACTGTTCACGTGGCACCGCGGGCTTATAAACCCTCAGCTTATAATGGGAAATAGTTATACCAGGCTGTGAGGATTTTGTGGGACTGATGACAAAACGTCATAACATTTGCTCCGCTGTTGTCTTTTCTTGAGAACTACCAACCTGAAATATTTAAGGGGGCAACTGATGAGTTAATCCTTAATTTTTGATCTTTCACCATGCAAGATAACTGACTTCATATGTGAACCTCACATGTTGAGATATTTAGGCTGCACAAGAAAATCCTCAAGGTCGCGGTGCGTATGGTCTTATACATACAGGGTGGCCCAAAATTAACGAAGGGGTTTGAATTCGTTACAACTTTTTATTTAAGAAATAATTATATAATTTATATAAATTTGTTTTTCTTTTTAATTCAGTATATAAATGGGGAATATTTTTGGTTAAGTTATGAAAAATAATATCTCGCAAGTGGTTGACATTTTCTGCCTCGCAAATTCGTGCTCTTTTTAGAATATTTTCGATAAGTTTTCGCAAAATTGCGGATGTTATTATTTTTGTAGATTGAAGAGTTATTCATAATTAATTCCCCAAATCTTTTTCACAAAATGGTGAAAAGAAAAGAAAAATAAAATTATAATAAAAAAGTTATAAGCAATTCAAACCCCTTCGTTAATTTTGGGCCACCCTTAATTTAACACACCCAAGACAAGTCATTTTAAAAATAATTAATCGGATTCAATTATTTTTGTTCGTTGTTCGATTTTTTAGTTATTCATAATTAATTCCCCGACTCTCCTTCACAAAATACTTGTTGGAACTTCAACATATCTTTGTAATTTATTTAAAACAGCAATAAAAAATAATAAGAAATCCCTGGTTTCATAAAATAGAAATCTAAATTTTTTCTGGACGTTGATACACAATTGTTTTCTTAATTAACCGCTTATTATTATTTGTTGCTTTTACGCCATGTCGTAGGCGCATAGTGCCGTTACCGGTCTAATTTTTCTCAATCGTTCTCTTGTGTTGAGTCTTCGGAAGTAAACATGATTCAAACAGGGGGATAGCCAGACAGACATAACTAAATCGATTAAGGAATACTGAAGAACCCAAAGTATTAACATGCAAATAAACTTCATGGAGTCTAACAAAAATATTTGAAAAGTTTTACCCTACATGACAAAATTAGTTTACCCCCATTCACCACTCGTGGTTGGGGGTATAAAAAGTGTATAAAAAGGCAGTGTCTTGTTTTGTTATGGAACTCCTCAATTTCGATTTAAGTTTCATATAAATAATTAAAAGTAGGAATAACTTTATTTAAATTTAATACAAATTATATTATATAATCAGGTCATGCTTATTTAAGTATCGCGTGACTGTTTTATATAACATAATTTACTTCAACGATTATTAGATTCTCAAGTTAACCTGTAATTAAATTTGTTAGCTCGTTTCCTTTTCTTTAAGGATGTAGTTAAAGTACCGCATAATTTTTTTGTATGTATTCTGTTTGTCTACTTTTATTTTCTATTCTGTTCCAACTTTTTCTAGTTTAAATTTTATTTTTTAATGTTCTATTTTATTGCAATGACATTATGTTAATTGTACTGGGATGTCCTTTGACTACAATATTCAATGAATCGTATAATTTTGTAAAATGGGTGGATTATTCATTATTTTCATTTACTTCTTATTTTCTTCACGTTCTGCTAAACGTTTTTGTGTTGGTTTGTATTAAAAAGTCTTCTTGTTTTGCTTTTGTTTCTATTTTGTTATTACCAAAACAATTGTAAAGCGGACAAGTGGATAATAAGCATATATTTATTTAGTTCGTCACTTGGTGTGAAACCATTTAATAATAATAATAATTATTATATAAATTTTCTTATTATTCGAATGTGTATTCTACGTCAAATTACAATCCTCAAAAGCTTTTATACATTAATACTACATTTACACCTACGCAAAATCTAGTACTTACGAGATTTCGAGCCAAATCTAGTTGTTTTTGACTAGATTTCCCATACAAACCAAAATCTAGTTCGTGACTAGATTTCGACGAAATCTACTCAAAATCTAGTAGTACTTAATGATGCAACTATGGTTTTTACAATATAGCACTAAAAAATATTTCCCTGCACAAGAAAAAATGACATTTAAAAAAAAAACAAAACAAGAATTGTTAAAAAAAATATTAAAATTTTTATAAAAATTGTAAAAAAATTAAAAACACGAATAATATTGATAAAATAAATATCGTTGATTATTAAAAAAAAGGTAATGCAAATTTTTTAATGTATATTTCTTTTTGTGTTTGTGTGTGTAACGAAAAAACTTTAAGTCAGCTGTTGTGTTATAAAAACAAAATCTCGCTAATGTCAAAAATGTACAATGTAAACGCACTAGATTTCGAAGAAGATTTTAAATCAAATCTACAAGATTTCGGCCTAATGTAAATGTAGTATTATGTATATTTCTTTTTGTGTTTGTATGTGTAACGAAAAAACTTTTAGTCAGTTGTTTTGTTATTAAAACAAAATCTCGCTAATGTCAAAAAAGTGTAATGTAAACGCACTAGATTTCGAAGAAGATTTTTAATCAAATCTATAAGATTTCGGCCTAATGTAAATGTAGTATAATAGTCAATATTTCAATATTTTCCAGGAATATTTTCTATGCACTATCAGAATTATCGTTTCTTTTCCTTTGGCTAGCAATGAAGAAATGTATACAACTGTTAGATACCAGCAGAATGTAATGCAAATTTAAAAGAAGTTATGGGCACAAATTTTATAAATAAATTAAACGCGAAAATTCGGAAAATTTTGCTAAAATAGCGCAAATTTGCGAACATTTTTAATTTATCAAAAAGCCATTAAATTCACTAAAAGTCCCTTAAACTATAAGGAATGGCAAAACCTCGGTAAACAATTCCAAAATTAGCGGAAATTTGCAAAAAATTCCTAACAGCGATATGATAGCAAAGTATAATATTTATTAAAAATCGTTAAAGCTGTAAAGAATCAGAAAACTTATATGAAAAAATCGAACATGGCTCAAATTCGCGAAAATTTCAAACTTGGAAACAAACCTTTGAATTGATTTAAAATCGCTAAATCGGCTAAAAAAAACAAAATGGTGCGATATACCAAAAACAAAAACATTTTTGTGCAAAAATGGCGAAAATTCGCAAAATTCGCAAAAAATTTTAATAGTTCAAACAAGCCATAAAATTGATTAAAAGTCCTTTAAACTATAAGGAATGGCAAAAATTCGGTGAAAATTGCTCAATTAACAGAAATTCGCAAAAATTTGCAAACAGCGGCATGAAAGAAAAGTCTTATATTTATTAATAAACGTTAAAGCTATAAAGAATCGGAAAACTAAAAAATATCTCTTATCGAACAAATTCAGGAAAATATTCAAAATTGGTAACAAACTCTAAACTTTATTTAAAAAAAAATCGGTTACAAAAGTATTTCGGAAAATATCACAAATAAGGGGAAGTACAGAACAAAAATAATTGGAGTTGAGATTTTTTTTAAATTTTCGATATATATATTTCGATTGTAGAAGAATTAATTCGATATTTTAAATTGTTTTTATTTAATTCATTTATTTATAGTTTTAAGAATAAGTAGCATTCCTCTTGACGAATAAATACTAACTAATAAAAAAGACGTCCGCTTCTTGCGGTTTATAAAAGTAAGTGAACCTTTTAAACTATTTGTTACAGATTAATATTAAAGCATCATTGATCTGTTGCTACATTTGTTAATATGAATGGTTGTGTGTATGAACATGTATGTACACTGATTTGTACAAACAAGTGGATGTAAAATTATTAATGTTGATACGTTAATAAAAAATTAACCGTTAGGTATTTTAAGCATTTTAGTAAACCACATAAAGTTACTTTCATATAGAAAAGCCCTAACTAATGCTTTCCTTACTTTACAGGAGAAGGAAACAACTTAATAAAAATTATAGTCTTGCAGTCACGATTTTTTTTAAACGCAGTTTTTTGTTCAATTCTCTAAGCAATTTAATAAAAAACTGGTTTTAAAAAAAATCGCGACTACAAGACTACTATTTTTATTAAGATTTTTCCTTCTCCTGTAAAGTAAGGAAAATATTAGTTAGGGCTTTTCTATATTAAAGTAACGATAATCACTTTAAATCAAGAGTTTTTGACAAACGGAAACAAATTTTGGTTCAATTGCCTTGAGTTTTATTATAATAAAAGTACAAATAATGTTATGGGTCTAAGTTTTGAAAATGAGGCTTAAGGCAAAACATGCAACTTTTCGACTAAAAGTGCTAAATCTGGCGCCAGAGGCGCTTATTTGGTAACTCTGCATAAAAGGTATTTACTGTAATGTGCGTGTGTGTGCGCCACCAGCAGTATATAACAAGCTGGGCTTTAAATAAATAATTAGTCAGTCGGCAGTTGGCAAAGAGATATGGTTTTATTCAATTAGTTAAGGGATTTTATCTCTGGTAGATAAATAAAATCTAGCAGTAAGGAAACATAAATTTACTTTTTCACTTGGTTTACAGTTTTGTTGACGAGCAACCAAAAGCAGTGTTTTACACCTGCCAATAAATAAGCCCGAGGTCTTAAAGCATTGTTGGTTTTTTGTGGTCTTACCCGTTCCCAACGATAAATGCGATAAGTTTTTATTTTTTATTTTTTTTTAATTTCCTAAGCATATCCCGCGAAGCTTTATGCTTGTCTGCAGGAAAGAAACCAGAGTCTCTGGCGGGAATCAAACCCGCAACCCCGGCACTGATAGACTAGCTCGCTACCAGCTAGTCTACCGGGGCACTCCAGTAGTGTGAGACCAAAAGAAGAGAAGCCATAAGTTTTGTATGTAAATTAAATGTAAAATAGTTCAATAAAATACGCTTTGGAAAGCATTTAAAAAAAAATAACAAAAAAAGGGTACAAATAAACCACGTTTAACTTTTATGCCAAAAATAAAATGGGAATTATTGTAACGAGCCCTGGGAACCGTGAGCTCTAGCCCAGTGTAACACATCGTTACACATGTCAGGGTTTTATTTTCATCAAAATATTTAAGACTTGCATTAGAGTGTGAAACCAACTGCCTTCAACAACAATCAGAATAACCTTATAAATTTCCATGCATTTGTGCGTATGAGTATTATTTGCATATAGAAATGTTACACATACGTTTCTTTAAATTAAAATTTATTTATAAAAAATACAAGTTTTAAGTGTAAAACAGGAATCTCAAAACTAATTACAATACAATCAAAATTGTGATTTTATATAAAATAAAATTAATGTGTTTCTGATATTTTAGTTACCATAAACCTTTCAATGTTTAGTGCAAATAGAAATTTGAGAATGGTTTATGTTTTCCACAAAAAATTTCAAAAATGCTTTATACGTCTATAAATTATTTATTAATCTTTCTAAAAAAAGACGACACTTTTAAAATCGGTTGCGATGAAGACCTACATAAGGTAAAATATTGACTGATGATCATAAGCTTTATGCTTTTATTTTAGGTTATATTTAACTTAATTTGAACACAAATATAATATGAATTTATCTTATCATTCTTTTTTTTAGCATGTTTCTCCCCTTGGGTAACTGACTTTTAGAAACATTCTACAAATCTAGGCAAAGTCATTCGCTTTAGTGGTGTAGGTTAAAATTATTCTACTCCTATAGTATGTGCAGCACATACAAAACTATAATTAAAACCTTCATTACTTGCAACATTTCGTACATTTTTTTGAGGAGGGAGTGAGCGTGTGTTTTGTTGGTACTTGCAAGCGCTTTTAAACACTCTGAGTTGCAAAAAAAAAATCCCAACTGTTGAATCTCTAATTGCGGCATTGGTTGAGAACGAATGAAAAATCTAAATATGTACAGTGAAAGCTCCTTTAATTGTGTGTTAACATACGAAATTTTCGCCAATGGAATATTTCAATTTATGAAAGCATCAGCAGTATTTATTTAATGTACACATAGACAAGTATGTTTGTATGCATTGAAAACACACATATGTATGTGTTTATGGGGTAATGTATGTTAAATAGAATTGGAGCTAATGAGACTGAGTGGTAGCAAATGAAATAAAATTTTAATTGTATAAACTAGATTTAACATTTAATGGAGTTAAATAATATTATACATTTGTTTTGAGATAAATAAATTTTAAACAAACAATAACAATTTCTTTATAAATAAAAAAAAATAGAATTATCTTACATTTATTTGAATTAATCTTAGGAGACATAAAAAAATTGCAGGTTAAAGGTTTTGGTAGCTTTATTTTGGATAAATTTCTTCTATGTTCAACTCTCTAAAATTAGTCCGGATGTGGGGTATTAAATATTTTACCGAATATTGTTGATTGCCTAAACTTCTATAGGTAGGCAGACAATCATGATTTTGTGTTAAGTTTTGTTATGTCTAAAATACTGAGATAAAATTACATTCTGTGAAGATTTAAGCATGCGTCCGTCTGTCCCAAGAGCAACCACACAACTGGCTCTTTGGACCATTCCTCATAAGTCTTTAAAGTAAAGACTTATTAATACATATAAAATTCAAATGAAAGTTAAAACGTCTTTATATTTTTTCTATTTATAATACCCGTTTATATTTTATTTTGATAAAGTTAGGAACAAGTGGCACCTACGCGAACTAAAACATAATTACAATATTTCCTCCTGCAGCCGTATTCTGTAATGCGATTAGCTTAAGCTACATCTCGATCGCTAAAATGTCTTAGAGAATACAAAATTTAAAAATTTAAGCGATAACATTAAAAGCTAAAATTGTGGCGAATTAAGTTTTTATATTATTTTTTTTATTTTAGTTAACGTGTCTTACAATATTTATAAGAACGCTACTCCAAGTGTAGCTTCTAGCAACACCAAATAATACATTAAGTTTTAAGTTTTTATAGCATAAGCAAATTTAGCAATGCACGTTACGGAATTGCATTGAATTCGTAGCCAAAAATCGCTAAATCAGTTTAATAGATATTTAGCGATAGAAATTTAGCTTTAGTGAATTATTGAATACGACTACTGGTTACTTAATAACAGATCATAGCTTTTATATAATTCCCACTTCTAAAAATAACTTAATTGCCGAGGTCTTCGAAAAAAATAATTTGGGTATAGAGATGAATTTGGAGTGGAAAATGCAAGCAAATAGTTAACCACAGGTTCCATGTAAGTTCTAGGTTTAGTCCTAAGCGTATTTAAAAAAGTAACTTTTCAGATTATAAAGCCCCATATACTTTGCAAAATAACTTTTGCTGCCATAATTCTAGGATAATTGCACATAAAAAATTATCAGTAGTTTTTTTTCAATTAACAAAATTTTTTTTAAGGGATTTCAGTTCAATTAATGTGATAATTGAGACAATTGTTTGTTTTTTGTTGGAAAAAAATCAATATATAATTTTGACATTTAAGTTGTTTTGAAATAAATTTTTAATAAAAACATTTATTAAATAGCAAAAAATGTTTTATATTTAATGAAATCATTTAACACATTGTATGAAACGGCAAAGTTGCTTGATTATTTTTTTTAATTAAACTAAAAATTTCATTTATTGAAAAAAAATTAAAATTTTACAATTTTAAGTAATCGCTATAATCATTTTGGTAACAGGTGCAAAATCAACAAATTCTTTGCTTGATTCGATGAATTTAGTTATAAGCAGGGCTGTGGAGGCGTCAAGAAATAGTGTTATCTCAGACTCCTTCCCCTGAAATTTTTGAAGTACGACTCCGACTCCTACCCTAACCTTGATACTAAATGAATGTAGGGAAAATATAAGAAAACACAATATTGGTTTTTTTTTTTTAAAGTTAATTGAAAACGATTTATATTTATTAATTCACTTGCAACCGTATTCAAAACGAAAATTTGTGTGCTCCGACTATACTCCGCTCATCGAGTGAGCAACTAAAATGTTAATTACGCTTAATCACCATTTAGTCATGAGGTTATTCAAAACACTTTTAAATTGCCCGATTAAGAAAAATTTATACATCTCTGTTTTAGTTAAATTCAATTGATAGAAAAACCAAATTGACAGCAGTTAATCAGGAGTTAAAAAGTCTTTGATCATTCGATAATCATAGTTTATTAAAAAGTGTTTTCAATAAGAAATCCTTCATAAGGGGATATGCAGTAACTAAATTTTTGTTTTGAATACGGGTGTTAATATATATTTATAAAGATGGCATCTATGTTGATGATATAGAACTGATTTAAAAGACAATGGGTCTTAAACGGCCCAAAATGATAAGCTGCAAAGGTTCTTGAACGTCACGACTTTTTAATCAGTTTTAATAAGTCTACAAGATTGACATAAATATACGCCAAGTAAAACATGACTCTGTTCCAAGTAGTTTTTAAGAGACTGTAAATAATACTTTACTATATGCTGCCAATAATGAATAAAAAACTCTTAAGCATTTCTAGCATATCTTCATGCTTAAAACTACAAAATGCCGTCGGAATCAACGATATGGCAAAAATCTTCAGTTTTATTTATTAAATTACCAAGAACTTAAAACAAATTTAAATTGTTTAAATTGTGATCGAAAAATTGACAGATATTTCATACAAAAAAAAAATTTAAATATACTATCCTGGATAAGAGGTTTTGTTGGAAACTTTTCAAAAATATGGCTGACGTTTACTGATTCATATAGACATGCTTAACCAGCAACAAACTTAAACTCATTTAAAATAAATTTGAAGAATATCTCAAATAATAAATTTATAAAATTCCTACAACTTTTTAAAACCAAAGTTTTTCAAAATTTCTACAGATATGTTCACACCTATTACATATTTGACGTCATACACGTAACCACTAGTTTTCTTAAAGAATTGTTTGCTTTTGCAAAACGTTTTGCTAGAGCAAACATTATTTAACGGTTTCATAGCTACATTAAACATAAATACAATTATCATCTTAGACATAAAGTTTAGCAAATAGAAATTGTTAACAATAAAGCTTAACTTTAATCAATTTACTGGTCACGCTTTTTTTTTGATTTTATCGTCAAATAATTGTTAGGTCTAAACATACCTTAAGTCATATCTATGCATTTTGTTGGTTCCTTACCTTCGTGAATTGTTTTGGTTTTATTACAATTAACTTTTTATTACAAAAACTTACCCGAATTGTACCAGAAATTTTGTGTAAAGAATTTTGTTTTGGTTGACATAAATAATGTAATAAGATTCAGATTGACGTAAAAAAAAAACTTTTCCGAATAGTCCGATATGCAGAGTGGAGGAAACTGGTGTGTGGCTACGATGGTGTTTTTTTATAAAAAATTTGTTTTAAAATAATTATTTATTTTTGCATTTGAAGACATTGTAAAGTATTTTTAAGATTCTTGAAACATAAGTCGTGTTTTGTAGTATCATCCCAATAAAAACTTCGCTTACTTTTTCAAAATTGATAGCTTCTTTCACTCATTATTTAGTAGCTTTCTTCTATAACTGCTTCTAGAACAACTTCTGTAACTACATTTTTCTGGATGTATTTATATAATAAAATAATGACTTACTTTTGAATGCGTTCATTTGGGACATCCCTTGCAAAATTCATTGGTTCTTTCAGTAGAATTGTAAGTAGTGCTTTAAAATTTTTCTGATTACTTAACACATTATTTTGTAGGTAAAGTTTTTACTGGGTCATAAACAGCTAGTAATATATAAACAAATATTAAGCAGTACTTAATTATTCATCTCAAAATATCCTAATTGTTGTTGTTTTTAATTTACACACTTTTGTTGCCAACTGAACTGAATCTTCGCCATAATGAACGTTGATGCCTAACACTTCAAAAATAGGTGGTACACTCACAATATTCTGTACGTAAAATTAACTGAATTTGTAATATAAAATAAACGAAAATTCAATTAAAACCCGGTCTACTTATTTTTCATTTATTTTTAACGAAAAGTTCGTTTAATTGTTACCGTCAAAAATTCAACCCCATGTTCCGTAAGAACAAATAAATTTTAAGTTATTTTATAAAAATTAACTATCAAAAAATTAACTGAATATTCCGTAAAAACAAAGAAATATTCAATTGCTTTATTAAATTCAGTAATTTTCGTTTACTCCACAAAAGAGCCGAATTTCTAAAAAAAAAAACACCAGGCAGACACCTGTCCGCTTGTTTTTCTAATGAGAGAGAGAGAAAGAGAACATTATTGTTTACTTACCCTGTAACACACGCTAGTTTTACTTTTGTTGTACTGACCTCGTTTGTTTACAGAAGAACTCACAATCAAAAGATACCAGCAGCATGACCGATATGGTTTTACGATTATTTTACTTTAAAAATTTAATGTATTTAACATAATCATTTTAACAAATAGAAAATGGGAATTTGTTACACAAAACAAGCACATCGTTTTTTAAAGAAAAGTAAAAATTTATATTTTGAAAATTTATTTGTTTTTTACGGAAAATGGGGTTGAATTTTTGACAATAAAAATTAAATTTACTTTTCGTTACTTTAAATTACATTTTCATTTAATTTTACATAAAGAAGAAATTAACTTAATCAACGGACAATATTGACTGCAACTGAAAACCCGTACTAATATGCACTTAGTTTTTTAAATAACTGTTAGAATCAGTTAAAAATAAATTTTCTTGGAATTTTAAATTTATTTAAAAATTACTGAACGAAATACAGTCCGTTACTGTAATAATATTGTGAGTGTACCGATATTCTAAACAAATTTTTTTGTGTGTCCATATTGACACACGGGGTCAATTCGGGCTTATTAAATTTTTGTATTTTTATGTATTCGAATTAAAACCGGTTTACTGGTTATTTTTAAAATGCTTAACCGAAACCCGGTTTTTTTAAAATAGCAACTATTCGAAATATTCGAAACCGGTTATTGAAAAAAGTCATATAATCGATCTCTCTACTATATACCCACCCTCACTCTCGAAAATCACTTTAACTGCCAAATTTTAAGATTTAGTTAACTAAATTACTTAAACATTTTTCAAAACATCTACCCCAATTAATCATTATAAATACTTTAAGCCAGGGGATCCCACCTGTTTTCGCTTCACAGTTATTCGACAAAATAAATTACTTTTCGATTTTTTTTATTTTATCTAGTGTAGGATAAATAGATAAAACGAGTGGTGCAAAAGCATAAATTAAGTTTGTCATTCTGTGTGTACCAAGTTTAAAGAGTATAGATATATGCATTTATATTCTGGGTCCTTGAGTTAGTCTAAGTCAATTAGGTCATGTACGTCAATCTGTCCATCTATTGAAAACAGGTTTACTTTCGAACGATTCCAAAAATTATTTGAAGTTAAAATTTGTATGTGCTTGCAGATTGGGATTAAAAAAACACTTTTATTCGTTTAATTTTTCGCAGGTCAGCCGAAATTGGATTTAATTATTGGATTCCTAAGAACAGTTGCTATAAACTGCCTATAAACGTTGATATGAAAATAATGTTGGTTAAATAAATAAAAATCAAATTTTACCATAAAATGTTTTTTCTGGTGTCCATAGGAGCAATTTAGAATGTACTTAAATCAATAAATGAAGATAAAATACAAATCTTATCATGGTTGGTGTGGGGTTAAACTTGACCGACTATACTTTAAACTATTTTTTTTTACCAAAAAAAAGTCATTGAACAATTTAAGTTGCAGCTGCAGTTGCAATACATGTAGGTCACATAATAAATTTCAACATTTCAATAGTCGTAAATGGCACAAAAGAATTGATTTAATGCGATTTTGTTTTCTTTTTTTGCTACCACGAAGATATAAAAGCATGAATCACACTGCAAATGCGTATATAATGAAAAAGGGACATGAAAAAAAAATTTTAAAATGAATTTTATATCACCAAAATCGTATTATTAACAGTAAAATCAATACGGAGAAAAACATGGAAATACTATTTGCCCAATAAATGTTAAAATTTGTGTTAAAAGGTATTATTCAATTTAACAGTAGAGTGGCAAGTGCAGCAAGTAATAATATGGCAAAGTGATAGATAAACCAAAAAAAAACCCAAAAAAATATGTCCAATAAACTTTTCGTTTTTTTAATGGAAAAAAATGTGTGTTTTCGAAAGCATTTCAATGTTAGTGCAGAAAAATATGCTGTTACGCATTAATTCGATTGATTGGGTTTTAACAAAATGGACAGATGTTACGAAAATGTTTCGTTATAAAATTTACTTAAGTTTAATGTTTTTGCAAGTTGATTATGGATAAAAAGAATTTAGTTGGAAATAAGTTTCAAACAAATAATTGCAAAAGTAAAGGTGGCCGCTTGTTACCTGTTGCGCGTAAAATAAGATTTGAAGCAAATTTAATAAAGTTATTTAGCTAAACGTTTAAGCTACTGGTAAAAACTTTTATATTAATGTTTTTTAAACGATTTTTTGCATAATTTGTGTTACTAAACGAGTAAATAAATTAAATTTTTAATTTAATTACGGAAACATCGCCGTTATATGTAAAAAAGTACAGTCGGCCCAGCTCAACCATTAGAAACACTAAACTACAGTATTTACATACAAACTATCGAAAGTGTACCCATTTTGGCGGCATAGGCAATCAAGGACCCAGTAGAGCAAAATTATATTATTATTCAGAATCATACACAGAAAAAATTATCAGTAGTTGTTTATCAATTAAAAAATTGTTAAAAAAGTATTTATATTTAATTAATGTGATAACTGAATCAATTATTTTTTTTTTTTTTTTGTTGAAAGAAAATTAAATATATAATTTTGATTTAATTAACATTTTAGTTATTTTAAAAAATTACTTTTGAATTTAAATATCGGTTAAATAATAAAAAAATCTTAAATGATTTTTTTCAGGAAAAATAAGATAATTTAAACTTTGTTAAATTGTTGGTGGAGATTGTCAAAACCCGGGCTATATTTAATTAAATCAATCAACACATTGTTTGAAACGTCGACTTTTTTGATTATTTGTTTAATTTAAATTAAAAAATATAATTTATTGAAAAAAATTTTTCAACAGTTCAACAAAATAACTACAAAACTAATTATTATTAATTTCTTAAATTAATATTAAAAATATCATTTATTAAAAAAAAATCACAATATTAAATTTTTACAATTTTTAGTAATCTATTTAATCATTTTGGTAATAGGCGCAAAATCAACGAAATGGTTGCTTGATTCTATGAATTTGGTGATTAAAGAACAATTTTAATTTTTTCTGTGGTTAAGGTTCTTTGTGGTGACAACAATCTAGGTTAAAACATCTTAATAAAAATGATTTTTTCATCTTAAAGTGAGTTAATAGAGGGGGCTTATATAGGACTTATGGCCAATTATTGTACAAACATCTTCGTTTTGGAGTATCCTAGTATCCCAGCCAGAGCAATTGTTGTATCTTTTTTCGTCTTAAAATGTTCACAGTGGTATAAGTCTCATACAGCTAATAAATATTCGTCGCTTAATTTCTTCATTAACGCATATGCGCCCATACATTTAACGAATTATTTTTCTCTCACAAACAAATCTTTATCAATCAAAATTGAGAACATTCTCTCGAGTCGGCATACTAACTAGTTGTATACTATACCCTCCATCACTGGTTTGGATGGCGGCTTACTAAGTTGTTCATTCTGTGTGAAACTTTTTAAATGTGTATATAAGTTCTCGTAAGTAGTTTGGAATAGAAACATACCACATATTTTTGTACTATGAAATAATGGCGGAGACCAATTGCTTGTAACCTTTTTTACACAACCAACTCGTTTCATATAACTAGCAAGCATACAACTATGTAAATATCGTAATGATCGGTGCATAATTTTCAATATGCCACGTATTAAGTGCACCAGCCGCTTCATAATTATTTGCATAAGCCCCATATAAAGAAAACTCTCAGAAAACACTAAGCCAAGAGTATTTGATTTGTCATAGTTCAACCGTTATGTGCGCACCTCGGTATACGGGTACTTGGACGTTTTCAACCATATTTTTTCATTGAATTTCATAATACTTGGGTCTGAAACTTCTTGAGAACTAATAACTTTTAAAACAGTTAGTATTTTTGCAGCAGTAACACTTGAATTATTTTCGTAATTTTCGTGTTTTGTCTTTTGTCGCGTACACACGTCTTTACGTTTTGTCCGATTGTCCTAATTGTATAAATATAATTCAAAATTAGTGCCCGTGCAGTTAAAAAAAAAAGAAAAAAAAAAAATAAACATAACAAATAAAAACAATCAAAATCTCTGTAATAAACTAAAACAAAACTCAAATAGAACAAATTGAACAGCAAACAAACAAAAATAAAATTACAACTGACTAATTTACAAAATTAACAACAAAACTGGAACAAATAATAAACAAACAACCGTTTAAAAAAAAAATACAACAATAACAACATAAAAAAAAAATAAAAAAAGCAAGCAATACAATAAACAACAACAACAATAAAAAAAATAATAATTCGTCAGTGATGACCTTTTTTCAACGATGACCAGATCAGGGCTTTTATGGCCCTTTTTATGGCATCGTCTCTTGTGTTCCCTTTTTAACCGTCCTTTTTATTTTTGTTAGTACAAATGTTCTTGTGTTAATCGTTGTTGAACTGTTTTGGTGATGAAGGTATAACACTGATCACCAAACAGTTTTTTAACGACTTTTAACATAGCGAATATTGGTACTTTGCGTTTGATTTTAATTTTTTTATGTTGTGATGAGAGGTCGGTTTAGAATCGACTTTTGCAATATACGTGGGCTGAGGACGAATTTTTTCTCTGTGTATGCTCACGTTTGTCTCCGCCGGCCGCATGTTTTCGCCTTATGTGAAACTCAGGTATCTGAAAATTCCGATCCACTTGATTTTCAGATTCCTGGGTATCACCTTCTATCCCTCTTTAATCTTCATCGGGGTCTTGCTATATACATACGCAATGAAGTTGTGTATCAATGCCAGCAATCAATGGGCATGCTTGATGCGGAATTTAACTGTCTTTGGGTTAAATTCAAAATCGATGCGCACTATTTGCATTTCGGATTTCTTTATAGAAGTCCAAATGCGGGAAGGGATATTACCTTATCGGGCTTCGACTCCCTTTCCGACTCAATAGCTAAGATCCTTGAGAATTGTCCCGACAGTGAAATCGTTGTTGCTGGTGATTTTAATGTCCACAATTCTTCTTGGCTTCACCACTCGGGCCGTACAACTTATGAAGGCCAATATGTTGAGCTTTTTGCTGCGCACAATCACCTCGTGCAACTGGTGAATGAACCAACACATATTCCGTGTGTTGATGGGCACCAACACAATACCCTTGACCTGTTCCTCTCTTCGCACCCCCAAAAGTACGAAGTTGAGGTTCTAGCACCTCTCGGCAACTCGGATCATTGCACCATTTCCGCCTCTTTTCCGTTCTCCGAACTTCGGAACGTTTCACGACGGGCTACGAAACGATCAATATTTGTTTACGGAAAAGCACATTGGGCTGAGCTCAATGACTTTTTTCGGCATTTTAATTGGAAACTCTGTTTCCTAGACAATGACGTCAATGCCATGGCGAAAATGGTTGAAAACGTAATAATGCTGGGAATGAAAATCTTCATCCCAGTTAAAAAAGCTTCGAATAAACCTCGATCCAAATCTTGGTTTAATCAGTCGTGCAAATCAGCAGTCAGATCCAGAGAGGAAGCATTCAGAAATTGGCGTAAAAATAAAAACGCTAATACTGAATTGCTACGCAAAATGGCAAGGTCTTCGTGTGCCAAAGTACTTAGACGGGAAAAAGCTCTTCACGAGCAACGTCTTCGTGCTGAGGTTCTTACTGCTCCCCGGGGTAGTAAAAGCTTCTGGTCATTCGTTAAAAGAGTAAGGGTTAATGCTAGTTCTTCAATACCAACTCTTTTAAAGGATGGCCGATCATTCACGGACCCGGTTGACAAGGCTAATTGTTTTGCCGAATTATTTGCTAATAATTCTTACCTACCAGCTAGCAGTCAACCACTACCCGAACTCGAAAAAGTATCCGTAACTATGCCTAGAATATTTTTTCGGGGTCGAGTTGTTAAAAGGGTTCTTGCGGATCTCGACATAAACAAGTCTCCTGGGCCGGATGGTATACCTGCACTGGTCTTGAAGCAGTGCTCTTCGACGCTAGCTCGTCCCTTAGCAAATCTTTTCAGCACTTTATACCGTGCCGCGGAATTTCCAATCTGCTGGAAAGTTGCTAACGTAACGCCAATTCCTAAAAAGGGAACCGCTAATAACCCCGAAAATTACCGCCCAATTGCAATTTGTTCGGCACTTTCCAAAGTTATGGAGAGTATGGTAAATTACCATCTTGTCAAATATTTAGAGTCAAACTACCTACTAAGCGACCGCCAGTATGGCTTTCGTAGAGGTCGCTCTACTGGAGACTTACTAGCTCTGTTATCGGAAAAATGGTGCCGTTCCATTCACCATTTTGGCGAAAGTAAGGTAATTGCTTTAGATATTTCCAAGGCGTTTGACAGAGTCTGGCATGGTGCACTCTTGTCAAAACTTGCTGCATTTGGTGTCGGTGATAATTTCTCTCGATTTATATCGAGTTTTCTCAGAGATCGCACTATACGAGTTGTTATAGATGGGGTTTCGTCAAACGAGTTCAAGATTCATTCAGGGGTGCCGCAAGGCTCCGTTCTTTCTCCTACTCTATTTCTTATCTTCCTAAACGACCTCCTTGGTCAAACTTCCAACCCTATCTACTCTTTTGCAGATGACAGCAACCTTTGCCACTCGTTCTCATTCGAATGCAGACCAAGCGTATCCGATGTCGCTGCTATGCGGCAGAATATGAATGATACGCTTGGCCGAGATCTTGACACGATCTCGGAATGGGGTCGAGTGAATAGGGTCGATTTTAATGCCCGAAAAACACAATGTTGCGTGCTGACGCATAAACGCGCGACAAATCAGGGTGCCTCATCTGTATATATGGGTGGTATAATTATTGAGGAATCAGAATCTCTTGATGTTCTGGGCATGAGGATACAATGTGATGTCCGATGGACTGAACATATATTCAAGGTGTCTAAAGAAGCATTCAAGTGCCTCGGTTTTCTAAGACGGTGTAGGATATACTTCACTCCATCTGATCTCCTTACTATTTATACCACCTATATCCGACCGCGTATGGAATACAACTCTCATGTGTGGGCCGGTGCTTCAAAGTCTATTTTGGAGCTTCTCGACCGCGTGCAGGAGAGGGCGAAGGTTCTCATTGGTGACAGTAGGGTATCCAATTCTATTGACTCCCTTGAGCACCGTCGCAATGTGGGTTGTATTTGTCTGTTTTATCGTTACTACAATGGGATGTGTTCTGAAGAAATAAGGGATCTGGTTCCCGAAACCCGTACGTTTGTTCGTAATACACGTTTTTCCTCAAGAGCCCATCCTTATGTGGTCGATTGGCAGGTGAATCGTACAACGCATTACAGAGAGAATTCGTTTTTTTCCCGCACAGTTCGTATGTGGAATAACCTTCCTGCAGAAGTCTTCCCTCTCACTTACAACATGATCAAGTTCAAATCGAATGTTCACAAACACTACTCCCTCTATCCTCCTTCCCACAACCTATTTTCCTAGTTTCAACACAATGCAATGCATTAGTAGGGGTCATCCCCTGAGTGCTGGTCCTAACAGTAAAAAAAAAAAAAAAAAAAAAACAGCAGATCTATCGAGCAATTTAAATATAAGCCATCGTAAAAAGTAAGAAATGGAACTGTCATCTTCGAACAATTTACTTCCACAAAAGTTCACAGAAAACGGGACAACTATTATGCAATTTTTTTCAACCCCCTAATGAATACAATTTTGGAATAAAAGTTTAACGCTGCAGCTTACAGGTCATATGCCAATAGCTTATGCAGACGATATTGTCATTATTGAAAGAAATATGGAGAGACCTTCAGCTTGAACTTGTCTGGGTGTAAACCAGGACAAAACAAATATATTAATTGGAACTGCAGAAAAATTAACGAAAACCAAATATGGAGACGAAGTGCAAGCAGGCAGTTATTTGGAATTAAACTGCTTGTGATACTTTTGCCGAAACATGGTTACTTGCATATATACAATGTATATTATACAAAGGTTCTGTGTGAATTCAACACCCGTTAAAACAAAAAAAAAAAACAAAACAAAATTTAGCATGTTTAAATTTTTCAAAATATAACACTTTTTGTTTAATTTTTTGTTACAAACACATAATTAATAACTTTTTCCAACAAATTTTTCTTTTTTACTTTGGCAAAATGTTGTTATTTTTCACAAACTAAATATGTTTAAATAAATTTTTTTTATGATAATTTTTTTTTTTGTTGTTAATATTATTTAAGCCAGCAGAGTAGCATTTTATGGTATAAAAAATATTTAAATTCTTAAATTAATAAAATATTTACCGATATTGCAAAATAAATATCAAACAAACATAATTCTAAAAATTTTATGAGTGCAGACAGCATTAAATAAATTGAAAAATTTTCGAATATCATCAAATTTAATTTTCATTAAAATATTTTATGATGAAAGAAATTTACAACATGAAATTAATTAAAATTTATTGATCATATGTCATTCTTGGCTGAAACCCTGTCTCAAAATGTTTTTAATCGAGTAAATTTCATTAAATCTTGTGTAAAACGTTCAAAATGTGAAATGCGCATAGGATAAATAACTTTCAGTGTTTTTATCAAATAATAAAAATTGGGAATTAAGCACAAATAACATAATCATTTAAATTAAATCTTGTATTCCCATGAAAATTATTTTGATAATGTTCAAATATTTTAAAATTAATCTTGGTTTACTAAGAAACAAACAGCCGTGTTTAATATAAACAAAATTTAGACCAAAGTTTTCCTAACTTTATGTTCAAAGACGATGAAATTTTGTTAAAATAAAATTTGTATGCGCCAGACTGGTTTCCTATTGAAAATTGGCCATATCGGTTCATTGCTTAACTTACCCCTCATGTAAATGTACCCCCGGAATAAAGTTTTTGTCTCTCTAACGGCCATACTGGTGGAAGCAACATTTTTGTTTAAAGTAAAAAGTGATCAGTATCAAATATTGTCCACTACAGTATACACAGAGAAAATTCCTTATTCATAACACGTCCAACATAACTATTTTTAATGCACATTTTCAGCATATTATTGCCACCAGCAACCATATTATGGTAAAATAATGCTCCTGTCATTAAACCACAATAAAATTATGCTTGTCGCAAAACATGTTATGTTTAATAATAACAAAGTTGTGTTTTATAATAACCATGTTAGTGTGAGTTATAACAACAACGCAACAAAAATTAACATTAAAGTTATGCCTTATAAAACTACGTAAATAAGTAGAATGCTTGGTATTCAAAATTGGCCAAATCTATCCAATCTTCACATAGCGGCCATACTGACGTTTTGTCAAAATAAAATTCTGCGCAAAAACTTTTATATAAAATTTTTTTGGTATTGTAAATCAGCTTAATGAATTACTAATTTCCTACATCCCTTATATCGATTTTTGTTTTTTTGCGATTATATCGTAAGCGACATCATTAAAACTATCGTAATCATCAGGTACTCTGGTCAGTTAATGTTCTTGAAAACTATCGAATGTGCCGTAAAAAGTTTAAAAATATATAAATGCCCAACATGAAACCAAATAAAGTGCACTACTTCATAAAATAAACCCTCTCCTCTAAAATTTTCCTGTTGTCGCTTACGATGAATTCGCAAATGGGGCTCGATATTACACATATGGAAAAAACTCATTTCTAAAAACGAATGTTAATGAGCGGGCATGTTCTAGAAATCGAAATGAAGTGAAATTTTAATCGAGCAAGATTTCAGGCCCAAATATTTACAAAACGACCGTGATTTCTTCGGGCTTAAGGAGTTGCTCTTGTAAAGCCTATTGGTACTCACAAAATTAAATTGATAAAATGTAATATTTGTATGAACTTTCAGTACAGAGTCGTTTTAAAGATTTGCTTGATTTTAAATCCACTGCATTGCAATTTGTAGAGCATGCCCAATTATGCTGAGAATAGTGTTCTCACTTGTTAAAGTGTATTTATCATACCCTCATACATTAACATAGATTACTCAATATAGAATTTAAGTGTAAAGGCCTCGTTTCTCTTACGTAAACGTATACGTTGTGGATCAGCTGTTCCGTTTTCCTTACGAAGCTTCTGTGCAAATAGGTACTCTTACGTAAACGTACCGTTGCGTTGCGGATGAACCTGATAAAATTAAAATTTCTCTCCGTTTTTACGTATCAGCTGTTAAGAATTGTATTTTTGTTTTGAAGCAGTGTTGTCAACAAAACTTATTAACCAGCGGCTTACTTTTAAATTTTATTAATGAGATTCTCATCAAAACATTAATTTAAATTTGATGTAATGATATCCAATGTTATGGGTTTTTTGTTCGAACTGAAGTTAATGTTGGCTTTGTGTGTCACAGAAATCAAAGTTATCGGGTTTTTATTGAAAATAAAAGAAGCAGCTTACAGCTCTTGTTTATTTGTTGGAAGTAAATATTGTTGTTACAAATTAAATTTTTTTATTTTATTTTATCCAACAGTTAGATTATTTCCATAGATGGAAGTTAATAAAATTGATAAATTGTTAAAATAGTATTTTTGCATGTTTCCGGCAGCGGGCTACTGCAAATTTGCAAAAGCATTTTTCTCACTTTTTCTATGGCCATTTCATTTATTTATAAGTTTGAAACAATTTTTTTTTGTATTTTAACTAAATTCGCTTTAAATATTTACAAAACAATAAAATAACACAAATATAAACAACAAATGCAAGTTATACAACGATGGCATTTTTTTCATATTGTACATTTGTATGTTTACTGTATTTCCATTTCTTATTTTCTTTTCTATAATTTTCATTTACTTTTACAACATATTAACAAAATTTTAACGCAAAAATCATAATTTATAAAATTATTAAATAAAAATTTAATTTAAAGCTGGAAACACATGAGCCAAAACATAAAAAAGCTGATTCGATTATTGATTTTATTATAAAATAATTATTTGCATACATTTTGGACAATGACTATGAAAAAAATCAGCGCATAGTTCCGAATATGCGCCTTAACCTTATTATATCAAATAAATATATTATTTAGTTTTATTTGACCTTTCTTTTTTTATAATTATTTTGAATTATTTAAGCATAAGGTCTTTTTAAAAAAAAATATATTGTAGTTATTTATTTTTCTCATTATTGCGCTAACCTTTGGTTAGCAACTTTAGAAAATTAAATTAAGTTTACAATAAAAATTGTTTTTTTTTTTAAATTTTGCTTAACACACATTGGTTATATGAAGTTTCATTTAAAGATAAATTAATAACGGCTAAAATATTTGACGGCCCATAACTCCAATACTAGATTCTCAGGTGCAATAAAAACTAGATAAAGAATTAAATTTTTCAAAGCAATTTTAGTGCTGTATATGTAAATATATATCTGTGGCATTTTGACAAAAAATCTTAAGTCAAATTCAAAAAGTTGAAAAAATGTTTTTGTTTGCATTTTTAAAATTTTGTTTTATAAACGAAATTTTTCTTTAAGATTGGTTTTTTTTATTATTTGAAAAAAAATGATTTTTTCAGCGAGTTTTTTAAAAGCTTTTTGCTATCTTATTACGACTCAAGATGTTTTGTCAAAACGCCACAGATATGTATAAGTATTTTATTTTTTTGTACAAAAGCGCCGATATCGGTATGTATTGGCGATTTTAAACAAGAATGTAAGCTACATGTCTTGGAACAAGTCTGTGAGCAAAATCAAAACAAATAATAATTTACATACATACATATGTATGTACGAGTATACGCATACACCTCAACAACATATGACACGTTTTTGTAGTAACTAACAACATTTCAAGTCGACCGCAACGTTTACGTATCCGCAACATTTACGTAAGAGTAACGAGGCCTTAACTGGTTTTTATAGTTTATAGTTTGGAGCTCAACAATATCCTCAATTATTTTAAATTAATATTATTTTTACAAATGTATGTGACTATCGCGTATGATCTCAAATATTTGAATTGAATTTATTCATACTAAGAATTATAAAGAACTAGCATATTAAATTTTAATTAATTAAATTTACACTGAAATAATTCCAACTTAGTTGTATAATTAAGCATTCACACGTAAAGAAATTGCACTCTAGCGTATGATTATTGTCATCCAAATTTAATATTACTTATACGTAATTGTGTATACAGCTTTCTATAGGTATAAAAGCACTTCATTTAAAATCATTCATATATTAAATATATTATATATTAATACAATTAAGAACTCTTTATAAAGATTGATTTTAGAATACATCCTAATTTTTCGAATAGCAGAATATTGCAATTGAAATTAATAACATTTAAACTTTATAATTTGCATAATTTTCTTGTATTCATTACTTAAATGTTTGTATACGGCAAGGCGTGTTCAAAGTTAAGACAAGTGGAAGTAAATATGAGGAGTTCCATAATAAAATGGTTTAGTTCCAATTGTGAAATTTATTTTAGATTTAATTCAAATCAATTTTATATATTAAATTGCAAGTAAAAATGGTTACTGAATAACGATATTAACATATCCGTATAATTTAACAATTTTTATTATTATTTGGTTGGGAGTTTTATTCAATGGGATAAATATATAATCAAACCTTTAAAGAATCTTGCATCATTTCTAGTCATATAAATTTAATGTATATAAGATTTTATTATAGTTATGTTACGGTCTTAGAAGTATTAATTATAACTGATTTTCGGAAGTGTTGAGTGTGTTTAAGTGGCACTTAGGAAAAAGAAAATTATAAACAGATCATTGCAAAACTTGAAGGGGTCTTCAACAAACAATACATTTTATCAAGATATCAACTATCTTCCTTCTAGCCTTGGCGTACAAGAAGAAATAAATTTCTGGTCATCTAACGTGAAGGTGATGGGCTACCGAGATAGTGAGATCTCTTAAGTCGTAGGTATATTAAAAAATAAGCCATAAGCTACATTAGCCCTCAAATCCAACATAACTCAAGCTTAACCTTAACTTAAGCATCAGGTTTATGGAAAATTTAACATTTCGGATGCGCGCCACTAAGCGAAGCCGCGGCAAAATGCTAACCATCCGTCACTGATTTAATAATAATTCCTTTTTTCATATCACAGAAAAAAATTATTAGTAGTTTTTTAGCAATGAAAAAATTATTTAAAAAGTATTTAAACTTAATTAATGTTATAATTGAATCAAATATTTTTTTTTCTTTTTTTTTTTTTTTTGCTGAACGAAAACTAAAAATATAATTTTGATTCATTAAACATTTTAGTTGTTTTGAAATAAATTTTGAGTTTAAATAATAAAGAAATAACAAAAAATTATTTCGTTTAAAAAAAAATAATATAAACTTGTGAAATTTGTTGGAAATTGTCAAAATCAATCAAAACATTGTTTGAAACGGCAAAGTTTTTTGATCATTTTTATAATTAAAATTAAAGATATCATTTATTAAAAAAAAATATTCAAAATATTAAATTTTTACAATTTTTAGTAATCAAAATAAACATTTTGGTAATTGGTGCAAAATCAACAAATGGGTTGCTTGATTCTATGAATTTGGTACAAAATCGAATTTTTGAACTTTTTCTGTGTATTTACAGGCAAATTTTCAAGAGTGAACCCTTTTAGGGACCCATATGCAATCAAAACAATATTATACTGTGGCGTTGGGAATCCTATTAGAGTTTAGAAAGCTGAATATTTAGCACCATTACGGTTGTGTTCGTTGTAAACGACTGTGTCTTTTTTACACAAAACCTGTGTTCCTTAATCTACTACAACAAACGACTTAGTCGTTTACAACAACGATAACCGTAATTGTAGATGATTAAGTAGACATCTACAAGATTGTGAGAGTTTTTCTTCTTTAAGTGACTTTAGCGAGGAGACTTATTCTAGGCCTACTAGCAAAAGATATTGGCATGACTAGAAGATGTTTTGTCGCCAAGTTTTATTTGTATACCAACATTTATAAGGAAGTTGTGACAATAAAACAAATTTAACCCTCCGATGAGTGACAGTTCTGAACTTCACGGCCGTGTGAAAAGGTCCCTACGGACCTCTTTTGTAAATAATGTTTTTTTCATATAAAAATTTTTTTTTTGATTTTTTTTTTGTTTGTATTGTTTATTACTAAATTCTACATACAAAAATAATTTTTCTTTCAAGGAAAGGCACAATATTCTAATTTTATACTACTAGCAATAAACCAGTTCTTAGAATTTTTTGTTCTTAGTATGTTGTTCTTAGTATTTTTGTTCTTGGAATTTTTTCTTAGAATTTTTTGTGTTCAGAACAAGTAAATTATGTGTTGAAACAATAAAAAAATTATAATGATGCCCAAAAACATGCATTTATTAGTGAAAGGTCCATACGGACCTATTCACACGTCCGCGTACTATTCTCACTAAAACCTCAATAACTCCTAAAGTAATGATCCGATCAGCTTGATTTTTTTCCCAAAAGATACTCTTGGAATACAGAGTAACTTTGGGGGGGGGGGTGGTTGTAGTGGCCGAAGTAGGAGTAATTTCAGTTTGAAAAGGCAAAAAGGTTCCTAGGGACCTTCTCACTCATCGGAGGGTTAAGGAATGGTATTTTCATGGGAGCAAATTTAATCTTTATTCCAACAGAAAAAAGTTTATCAAGTGTAGAATTGTGACGCGATTATTTTTATTTTCTCTGACTTTTGTTCCTATAACAGTTACAATTTATGATAACATTTCATCGAATTGTCAATAAAATTGCGACTGAAACATTGCGCATAAAGTTTACATGGACAGTCATCCAACCAGCTAGTCAGCCGGATGGACGGACATCGTTAGATCGATTCAAATGAGGTGGGTCAAGAAGAAATATTACTATGTGCTTCACACACATCAGAACAAAAGTATAAAAATTAAATACATATAAATAAATCAATATATTCAACAAATTTTTAAAGCGAACTTAATGCGTTATGATATGGAATACCTCATACTTAATTATACATACACTTGTATGAATGTATAGTTTTCAATCATTTTACCAAAAATAAAATGTTCATAGCCTTAAGCTATAAATATTTATGAATTTCGAAAACAGAACACAACATGTAAATTATACAACTTAATTTTTGTTATAAACATGTGTATTTTGGTTAACTGGAAATGTGTTAATGTGTTCGCTTCTGTGCACAAGGATTTACTACAGAACTTTCTTAAATAACAATTTTGTATAATTTTTGTAAAATGTATATGCTAATGCTGGTATCAACAATTTTATGTATTTAAATCGACATTACAGGTGGACAAAAAGAAAGGTTTTTAGGTTTTAAAATTAAAAAGGCATGAAGAAGAGGAGAGTTTATTAATTTAATTAACAGAGCTAAATAAGTAGTTTAAATTTATTATGTCTAGAAAATTTTACAAACAAAATATGCATGTAAGTAATTCATCTAAGCATTGGTAATAACAGAAGAAGATATTAAAAAGTTAGCTAAAACTAATTTGGCAAAGCTTTGTTTCTGGCTAATTAATAGTTTTTTACTTTAAATTTACTAGATTAACTTTCTTTTGTATATTTTCTAATCATATAAATTTCTATTCAAATGCTTTATTTCCTCCAATCAGTTTTATCAATAATTTTAAAGTTTTAACTAAATCTATTTTCGAAAAAAACTTAAATTAAATCTTGTTGCCTTTTATTTTTGTTACACTGTTTTTCAAAATATTTGTTTCTATTTATGTAAGTAGCTCTTTAAGCAAATTTAAGACGAAAATTTTTTGTACCTACCAGTTAAAAGTAAGACAATATTGATTTTATTGTTTCGTTTGGAACACATTGCAGATCTCTCATTTGCTATGTAGGGATCCTCCTTTAACTCCACCTGTTTGGTTGAGGCTCGTCAATGAGATGAGACTTTTTTTAAATAATTTCTAACCGAAAAGATTTGTTTGATATGGGCAATGGCCCCAAATTGGTTTACTTTTTCAATTTGAGTTCATAAAAATTTGCTTACTATAAAGCTTTTTCTCAGTATTATTTAAGCTGCATATGCTGGTAAAATTTGGCATTAACAGTTTTTTTGTACACAAATTGTTCGAAGTTTTAAATTTGCCAAATTTTTTCACCAGTTTTGGGTGATAGAGGCCACAAGGAAAAAGCTGGGAGGAAAAAATTTCGTTTTAACATTTTCTTTATAAAAGTTTGTTTAGTATTGAAAATTCATAGGATCACAATAAATAATTATAGTTTTGGTCGTTTTTTTAACACGTTTGACACGTTGACTTTGCTGCTTTAGTGAAAAAAAGCTCGAAGCTCCCGTTGTGGTTTCTTGAGATCACTTGTCGTCGGATTGGCAGCTAAAGTAATGAAAAAAGAGCCAATGACAGTACAATCTGAGCTAACATCCGAGCAGGTCGGGATTTTTTCCCCGAAAATTGAGCGGGATCCCGGAATTTTGTCCCGGAAAATCCCGTATGAAAAACACTACAGCCAACCCAAACAAATCCGATAAGCTTAACAATATAAAAATCTTTAATAAAAAAAACTAAAAAATGATTAGTTGAAGGATTTTGCGGTATCTTAACTTTTTATCTATTATTGTTTTAATCTCAGTTTTAAAACACGAGCGCAAAACTCGTTCATTTTACTCACATTTAAAGCAAAATTTCAAAATTTGTTTTTGTGTTAAATGCATGTCAAAGGACCTAGTTTAGTGCTCGTGTTCTAAAAACAGGCAATAAGAGATATTTAACTTTAAAGTCAGAAGGATTGGGGTAAAAGCGCCTTGGCCCAAAATCATTCCGTTCCATGTACGTATGACTAATATTTAATCACTCATACTTTTACAAATGGAAATTTTTAAAAATTGGTTTTTATTCTAAAACAGGCAGTAAACGTACATTTCGCCAAAACTTATGGGATGCCCCCTGCGGCAAAAACTTTTAACTGTATTATCAACCATGACAAATATTTGAGAACTAACAACTTTGTTAAATGAAGGATTTGTCAACAACCAACATACCGACGTTATTTATACAGACTTCAGTAAGGCATTTGATAAGGTAAATCACAATCTTCTGCTGAAAAAATTGATATTATGGGTTTCGAAAAAATGTATGTGAGCTGGCTAAAATTTTATCTTCTCGGCAGAATACAATGCGTAAAATTTGAGTTTTCAACTTCTAAACCGATATTGGTAAAATCCGGTGCTCCGCAAGGTAGTCACCTTGGCCCTCTTTTGTTTCTGCTCTTCACCAACGACATGCCTGAAATAATTAAACATTCATATATACTAATGTTCGCAGACGATTTTAAAAATATTTTTAAACTTCACTAACTCTTTAGACCACATATATCTGCAAGAAGACTTAGATACCTCTTTAGTTGGTGTGCAGATAACCTAATGGAATTCAACCTAATGAAATGAAAACATATGCGCTTTTCTAGAAAACGTAGTATTATAAATAATTATAAACTCGGAAGCTATACAATCGAGATAGTGGACACAATAGTGGACACAATAATGGAGGTAAAATTGGATATTATTCAACATATAACAATGACTGTCAACAAGGCTCGTTATACTTTGGCTTTTATTTAACGTTGGACGACAGAATTCAATGATCCTTTCGTCACTAAAGCCCTTATGACACTACATTTTTTATTCCAAGGCCCATCGAAAAGGTCTGCGCAAGAAGCCTGATGATCATTGTTTATGTTCTTTTTAGTTGTCAAAAGTTGTTCACATTTTGCTTACGTGTGCATGTATACGTTTATGGTATGCCACACATACACGTTTTTTCCTTTTGTTTTGTATATGAGGTAGTAAATTTTTGACAACTAAAAAGAATCGTTTTTTGTTTTTGTACAAGTAAGCAGACCTGATAGATGGGCCTTGTTTTATTCATTAATTGATATAGAATTGATAGAACGAAACAGTAAATGCTAGAAAGAGCAAACTATAAAAAATGTAAACAAAGTTTTTTAGTTTTTTTTCTCTTGTTATGGTTTTGTTTCAGGGATGGCGTTGAGAATTTTTAAAATTGTACCAACAACCTTTAAAAATTTTACTTTTTTACCCTAATTGTCCTAAAAGATTTTTTTAGTTGAAATTAATTTTATTTATGTTCATAAAAAACACCATAAAAAGGTATTATAAATCTTAGTTTAAAAAATATCAACAAAAAAGTACAATTGAAACAACTTAGCCATCCCTGATCTGTTAGTTGTATTAAATGTTGCCAACTTTTTGTTTATGAGAAACCTAAAAACAAAAAGCGGTTAATCGCTGAATTTGCCCAAAAACCGCTGATGCAGCAACACTTTTAATATTTCAAGCTTGAAATGTCAATTTTAATTTGAACAATTTTACATTTTTTTGACATAACTTCATTTTTTATCGATAACTTTAGTAAAATGTTTGACAGTTTGCCATTTATCTTAATACAGCTGAACCCTTCGCACTTGGTAAATTTTTCTTTTACTTTATATTTGCACTGTTCACCAAAACTTGAACAATGCATTAAAAATGTAGTGTCATAAGGGCTTAAACAACTTTACACATCTCCCGTTAGACCAATCATTGAATACGGTTCGATTGTATGGGATCCACATTATATGGTTCATAATGATCAAAAACAATTCGTGCTTTTTTGTCTGAGAGATACATATTGTTGATATAATAATCACCCCTTAAATTCAACGAGATTATCCTTAATACGTTTGCCAACACTGAAAAGACGCAGAGTTCTGCTAAATGTCTCATTTGTAATTAACTTAATAAATGGAAAATAATCAAAAAACTTAAAATACAAAAATCTGTTCTATCGAAAACACGACTAAAATTTGCGAAAAATTGCAAAACTGAATGATATTATTTTTGTTCTTATTGATGAAAAAAGTTTAATATAAACATTTTAAGCTGTTAATGAAATCTAATTATTATTCCCAAAAAGTGTGTAAATTATTTGTAAAAACAATTTAATGTTTTTACGAAAGTCGAATGACATTTCGAGTAACTGCATTCGATCGACTACTCGTTATCGAATGGCATAATCTCAAATTTCGATAGAAGTTTTTTAATAACGAATGAGACGATTTCAAAAAGTTTTTTTTTTTTTTGTTTTTTAATTCTCTACACGCAGAGAAAAAATATGGTTGGGCATGGTTACAGCAACCATACTGTGTTTATTGTAACAATATATTGTTGTTGTACACAAATAATTGTTATTTTTATTAAATATCAGCAATATTATAGTAACTGTAAACATATTAATGCTTATCGCAATTATAAATTTGAGTATTGTTGACCGAAAAATAATTATTTTTCTAACAACTAAATTATGATAACTTTCAAAACATATTATATTACTCACAACCATAACATGATATTTAATAGCCATAACATGATAACTTTATATACATTTATCATATCGAATTATTTGTTAGTGAGTGGCTAAATAATAAAAAAATAACCATTAAAAAAAAATAAATTAAAAAAAAATAAGGAAAAATATTAAAAAGAAATAACAAAATAACCATTTAAATAAACAAAGTATTAAAAAAAAATAAAGAAAAAACCTTAAAAAAGGGTTGTAGTGTCACAAAATAAAATATCTTTGCTAAAAAATTTTAATAATCTTAAAGTGGTGGAAAAATTTGTGAAATATTGGTGCAAAATACTAACCATTACTGGTAAGTTTTGTGTTATTTTAAGAGAAAAATAATGAAAACTCCATAAAATAATTTATAAATAATTGCGACCTACGACAAAAAGATTACAGTAACTATATTATGTTTTTTATTTTATCATAAGTATTTTTTTCCAATAAAAATATTATGTTTAAAGTTGTATCATATTATGATGTAAAAAATTTATGTATAACAGTTCTTATCACTTTGCATCATAATGTGATTACTTCTAAGCTTATTATGATTGCCATGACAATAATGTGATTACTTCTAAACTTATTATGATTGTCATGACAATAATATGATTACTTCTAAACTTATTATGATTGCCATGACAGTAATATTATAACTTCTTAACGTTTTATGATTAACAGGATAACAATATGATTAAGGGAAAAATATTATGATGTAATATTACGAACATATTTGGTCATAATATGATTTAATAACAATCGTAATATGGTGACTACAATCATGAATCTTATCATAATATGTTGCTCTTAGAATATGTTTACCACAACCATGTTTTTTCTTTGCGTGTACGCTAATCCCCGCGAAGCTTTACGCTTGTCTGCAGGAAAGAAACCAGAGTCTCTGGCGGGAATCGAACTCGCGACCCCGGGGTTGATAGACTAGCTCACTACTAGCTAGCCTACCGGGGCTAGGTTAAATTCCGATCAAAGTCACTCGATCACGACTGCGACGATCTGGGCCCAGGGCTCTGGAATAATTCTACGTCAATTGAGTTACACGTGTCTGTCTTTGCTCATGCTTAGTCCCAATTCATATTATATTTGCTGCAAAACATTTGAGTTTGTTGGTGAAAGGGGAAAGACGAATGGAAAAGTGTAATTTGTACAAGCAGTTTTTGTAAGTTTGTAATTGAAGGAAAACGAGAAGGCATAGAAAATTACTCAATGGTGTAAAACAAATTTTTTTTTTTCTATGGACACGAATGCAGTTTAAAAAGACAATTGAATAAAGTGTTTGCAGCAAATGTTTCATAATTTAGAAAAGGACTTAACGAATCAACAGAAAATAACGGTTTAAGTGTCAAACTCTTTCCTGTCAACTAAGCAAGTTGAGGATTGATATGTCTACTGTGGTTACTAAGAATTTATTGATAAGCAGCCTTATTCAAAAAAAAATGTTAATTTTGGTTTAAACAACATATTAGTTAATAAGCACTTTACGCTTAATTACCTTTTTGTAAAAATTTGTATACAAAAAACGTATATTAGTTAATAATGACTTTAAGAATTTTTTTAGCTTAAGACTGGTAACACCGTTTCATGCACTTGTCATTTCAATTCTAGTAATGAAAAAAAAAATGAATATTATTTTTATCCGTAACCGTATTTGTAAATTATTTTACCTATCTATAGACTAGGAGGAAATATTTGTCTGTAAAAAAAATTGTTTTCTTTCATTTTATTCAGAAATATAAAAAAAGAAAATAAAAACATTAATAAACATCAATAATCATACATGACTATGGTTTCTTTCGAATAAAAATAAATTGATTAACCATTATTTTATTTGTTGTGCTTTTTTACACATCACTATTAGTCAAATTATATTATTACAAAAAAATTGTGTTAAATTGAGTTGCTGTTTGATTTTAATAAAAAAAAATATGGAAAAAAAGAAGAACAGAAGCGAAAAGATCTCAAAATTGGGTTGAGGCAGGCATTTTGATTTTATCGTTTGCTAGTTTGACGATAGCTCGAGCCACTTTTGCACAAATTCTGCAGACCGTTGCTTGAGATAGGCCATGTATGTCACCAGCATCATCCAGCACCTAAAAATCGATTTTTTCTACTTTCAATTCGCTCTTATAAAATGCAAAACTTACTTCTCTTCTGCCCCAACTGCGCAAAGCTACCAATACCTGCAATTCTGCCGATGTTCCACATCCTCTTCTGACCAATTAAATATCATTTTTTATTAAATTTGTTATGTTTTTTACGGTTTGCTTATTAAACCGATATTTCTTTTTGAATTCGATGTCAGGAAGGGAAAACGGATCAGGTCTATCTTTATAAATTCTTTGGCTTCTGCAGTTGGATATTTGCGTTAAAAGTTCTGTTAAAATAGAAGACAAGTCAAAACCTAATTATATTTTTAAATAATCATAATACTTACCAATTCGTTCTATAAAACTTATGGCTAATAAATCACAGATGGTTTAAACGGTAGTTTAAACTAAACACCTATAAATCAGTGTCCCATGTATTATACGTTGTTAAAAACATGTGGCAACACTACGATAAATCTTATCAAATTTATATGGTCTGTATTGGTAGTTTAAACGCCCAATTTTATGCGTTTAAAGATGGTTTATATGTTTAGTGATTTATAGAATTGTTGGTTTAAACACACTTTAAACCAAAAAGAGAGTTTAACTTGCTTTGATTTTTAGCCCTTAGTGTTTCCATTTTAAATACCAATATAATATTGTAAAATTTATATTTTTATTATTTTGTTAATTTTCTCAAAGTTTGTTGTATTGAAGGTACTTTAAAATTCTTTCTTTTAATATTGAGTTACAAAACGTATTTTAGACTAATAATTGTTTTTCAATAATACTTTAACGATTTTTACTTAATAAGTTTTGGTAAACCTTTAGTAACTTCTTTGAATAAGGCTGTAGAAGTTTAATTACGATGAATTTACTGCGTTGTATTCAGTAAAAATAGGTTTAGATTTACTCTCTTAGATGGCTCACACAAATTTCAACAAAAATTTGCTAAAAATTCTTAGTGAAGGGTATCGAAGATTCGCCACAGTCGAATAAAGCATTCTTGCATAATTAAATTTTCTTTAAACTCAACGAAATAATGCGGTGTGTATAGAAAAGTTATGTATCATGAAACTTTTATTAACACACACTTTTGAGAAACGCTTCAAACTTTGCTCACGCAAGAAACAAGAAATTCCTTAAAATTTATTTTTCAAATTATAAACTATTTTTGCCTCAACAACCTCTCAAATTTAAGTAGCACATTTACCCCATCTTTTACTTACTTAGCGTTATAATGAAGTAAGTGTATGTTAAAAATATTCAACTAAGTAAGAAAGGAACAATTTACCAGAGTAAAGGAGAAACTTCTAGGATTCCTTGTGTTGTTAATTTATTTTCGCCTGTTGTTTTAATAATAAATTGTTATGAATTTTATAATTTCTTCGTTTTTTTTTTTTTTTTTTGGTGTTGTTGCCAACTTTAGATTTAATTACACTTAATAACATGTTTAAATTGCATACATATTTATTATAGCTATTGAGTCCGGGGAGTACTTTATTATGTTTAAATACGAGGGAAGTACAATTGCGAGTTTTTGCATTATTGAAAAATATTATCGGCTCAATGAAATTTATTTGGAAAACATTAAATATTTAACCCCTTATTAATTAAAAAAGATACGGTTTATAAAAGGTTAATGAAACAAATTTTCATAGAAACTTCGATTACTTAGCATTTTATAAACTTGTTTTATTTTTTCTGAATAACTCCGTTAGTATTTATTAACGAGAAATACTTTAGAATTGTTTTAATAACCATTGAAAAAATTAATAAAAGTTTCTATTGCATAAATAAATAAATATACTTAAGTATGATTTAAATCTCAATAAAAAAAAATTTAAATCTAAAAAGAGCTTAGAAATCTTCGTGAAGGAGCTGTTCACTTTGTGCTACTATTGCTCTAAACTATTTATATAGAAATTAACTTAAAATATCAATTTTTATCAAAACCATTAATTTTAAGTACCAAAAATTCATTGTATACAAATCAATATCGGAATATTGCAACATGCAGTTATTTTTGGATCATCTTAAGATTGCGCAGATTTGTTCGACGAGATTTGCATTTAGCACAAGATGTTTGAGAGGTAAAATTATAATATTAAAATGCAAAATAAAACATTTATTTATTTTCTAGAAGGTATAAAAGCCAAGAAAATATAAAGAATTTACCGGCTTTTTGCTCGACCTTCGTATACAAACAATATATATTATGCCATGTGCATAAATTAATTGTACAGTAGATAATTTTGTCAAGAAAAGTTATTCTTTTCAATCTTGTTTACAAAAAGTTTTAAAATATCGAGGGCTTATATTTTAATATTCTATCTGCACATCTTAAAGAAAAAAGCTTTTAAAGCCAAACTGTTTAGTGTTAAGTCACATATACAAGACATCAATTGCCAACAAGAAAGCATTTTTTATAGCAATTGTTTGTTTGTTTTATTTGTAAAATGTTTTTAAGTACACGGCTGTGACAGTGTAGCCAACTCTTGACGAAAGATCATTTGCTCTTTATAATAAATTTTTTTTAATGATTTTGTTATTCGTGCTTAATTCCCAATTTTTATTTTTCATAAAAACACAAAAATTTATTGTTGATGGGACAAGCTATTCTTATGCGCATTTCACTGGTTGCTTAGGCCAGATCATCAGGAAACTTCATCCATAAAGATTTTAGAAAAACTAAAGATATTAAACCAAATAAAACTGTTAAGCGTATAAGAATTACAGAAACAGTTCTACTTGCAACAATATCAAAGTTTAAACAAAATCATCAGCAATTAACAGTGAGTTTATCTCTCCTTACAATTGATTGGAATTCTTATAAAAAAATTTTTTAAATTTTATAAAATACCTTAATAATAATTAGTATTATGGTTATTTTGTTGAACTCTTCTTTGGTTTTAAATCCAAATTTTGATATTTAATAAGGCTTAAGTTCATCAAATTTAATTTTCATTAAATTATTTTTATGAAGAAAGTTGTGCCAAAAAAGGTCAACAAGAAAAAGAAAGACAAAAAAATTAAAAAACAAAAAATGTACTTTGGACTTCAAGAAGAATTCTTGACAAAAAGAAAATGTAAAATCAATTAAAATAGATAATAGAAAACACACAACACAGATTCTGTTTTAATTGGAATATTTCCAGTAATTAAGTGTCAAATGAAAGCGAAACGTCAACAAAAGAAGTAAATATAATAAATACAGGGCTGCCAGATTCGACGATTTATCTTAATTTTGACGATTTTTGCTCCCATATTAGCAAAGTGCCGATTTGCTGATTTGTTCTTAAAAAGTGACGTAAGCAAAAATAAAATCAACATTATTTTGTAACTTTGTTGTAGATTTCTATAAAAGCTCATATTGAATTTTCAAATTTCAAACACTTGATATTTTGTGGCGTTGAAAATTTAAAAAAACAATATGAATTTCTGTAGAAAGCAACAACAAGTTTATATATTTGATATTTAATCTTCTTAGCTTATATGGACACTTTTGTGCCAAACCATTATTTCGGCAAGAAAAAAAAGTTGTTTGTCTATAACCCGTTTATTTACGAACCGATTTTTTTTTAAATTTTAACTACCATTTATTCTACTAAGTCTATTTCATGTGAAAAAGTTAAGTTAATAGTTATAAGAATAGGTAAATTATAGATTAATAGGTAAAAATTAGAGGCAAACGTGTTTTTACTCATATCTCAGCCATTTGTGAACCGATATTTTTAAATTTCAATCATATCCTATTTGGACTACATACGGTAAAATATAAAACAACGTTGTCACTATCAATTCTAGTTTTTTTTCGCAAAAATAAAAACCCTAACTAAATATTTGTAATACTGCTATCAAAGCTGATTTAATTTAAAAAAATGTCATTTCTTGGTATTTGTATATATCTATTTTAAATAAGTTTGTATGTTTATTTTATTAAGCTTGACTTCTTTTTGTTTTTATAAAAACGTTTATTTTATTTTTTATTAAAATTTTAAATTGTTATTGTAATTTGACTTAGAATACACATTCAAATAATATGAAAATTTAGAAAATAAATAATTCTAAAAAAATAGATAAAATAAATATAAATTTCGAACAATAGACAATTTATATGTACATATGGATGTATAAAATACCCATAAATTTAACTATGTTTTTGTTTGATTATTTTTTAATAAAACATCAAACAAATTTTGTTTAATTTTAAATTGCTCGATTTTTTAAAACTAAAATACGATAATTTTTCTCAAGAAATTGACGATTTTTACACAAATTTATCTAGCAGCCCTGAATAAAACCAAAACAAGGAAAGGCTTAAAAAATGTTAGTTAACAAAATACCCTGAAGGAAACTTGGGTGCAAGTGTCTCCAAGTCACCAGTTTTGTCGACTATTTTGGTGACATTTTCTACAAAGTGTCTACACTTCACTACATTTGCCACTATATTTGACTTTAATACGCAAAATTTTTTATCAATAACAACTGAGAAGTACAATTCCTATAAAAGTTTAAGAAATAATAAAAAATATTGTTATGATTTCGTATTCGTACCAAAAGTGTAGACTACATTTACTAAAATGTACTAGTGATTATCTGGTTCCAATGTCTACATATGTTCCCAAAGGAACTACCTAGTCAGTATATAGTCAGTAGTACCAACGTCAGTAGTAGATTTCCAATGACACGCACATGTTAAATGTCTATAGTAAATAATATTGTCTGGGGTATAATAAGTCACTAGTACTGGTGACTGTGTCAATAGTGAATCAGTACAGATTCACTAGTGACATTTCCTACAGGGTACTTATAACCATGGTGTTTTTTTTTCATCATTTAAATTATGCATTCATTATTTAAATTCTTTTTATTTTTTCTTTATATTAAAAAAGTAGTATATACACATATTTTAAATTTAAAATATCTATAATTTGTTTTTCTCGCACCAATTTCAAATGTGACTTATTTTGACAGTTCTTGTAAGAAACTTTTCGCAAAATATTGTTACAGAAACACTTTTTCTCACATCCTTCCAATAATTGCTGGAAAATTATTTAAATGACAGATAATTCTCGCAACGGAAAGATACAGAAACACTTGTGCGAGAAAAACCATTTTTTGTTTCATTTTGCACTGTTTCTGTTCAGATTCACTGGTTTCATGCGGAAAATTTAACGATGCGAGAAATACAGAAACGGGCTACTGAGTCTTAATTGAGGTTCAATGTCGTAAATGTGCCAAATTATCTCATCCTTTTGCTCTTGAATTGTTCTTGACTTATAAACTTACACTTTTCTTTTAAAAATCCCCAAAGAAAGAAGTTCATTGGTGTCAAATTAGATGATCAAATAAGATAAATTAACAACGCCAAGGGCCAAGAATTTCTAGGTACTTTCTGAGATCTTAGATAAGTAATTTAATTTTATATTTTTAAAAAAAAGTTTCACACTGAATGACAAAAGTGGTGGAATAAGAGTATGGCTGAACCCAAACAAACAAAAGACAAATCCTTTTTGTCTTTTAAGTCAAACACCTCGTTTGATACTAAGGCACGTCTTGACAATATTTTTTCTTTAAAGATAATAATCCGACTATGTTTTATGTATTTTTTAGTTTTTTTTTCTTAATTGGTGTGGGTTACATCCTAAGAAATCATGCAGTTATGTGAAGCGAGGTTCCATTCAGTCTGTTTTGGCTTTTCCTGTGTGGAAATGTTGTTTCAAACCAGATGTATTTAATTTATTATTATTAAAATTACAATAATATGATAACTTCTAAATTTATTATGATTAACATGATAACAATATGATTAAGTAAAAAATATTGTGATGTTATATAACGAATAGTACTATCGTTACTATCGATAGTCATAAAAAATATCGAAAATATCGAAAAACAACTTACTGTAGCCTGATAAAAAACTTGTTAAAGTTTTTCTGCTCAAGTACAAACATTCAAAATCTGAAAGCTTATGATGGTAGTAAAACCCCCTAGGTGGGTTTTGAATTATTATCTAAAGTTTTTTTTTTTAATTCATGTTTGAAGTTTTAGACTGGGCGTGTATTTTAGTACAATTTTCAAAAACATGTACTGATTCTTAAGTCTATATCTCGTGAACTATTCGATTTATCGCTTGTCTCTCTTCGGCAAATTTTAAGCTCTTCATCAGATCTAAAAATTTTACCTGTGGATGAAATCGAAAAAAACAACAACATCTTACTCAAAACAGAAAAACTGTCAAAAAACTTAGAAACACTTCAAATCTTTTTAAATATATCAAACCCTAACCGCGAAAATAGTGTAAGCGCCAAAAATCAAAGTTTACAGGAGAGAGCTTTTTTATTTTAATTCATATAAATTTTTTATGAAATTTGTCGCTTACAATAAAATTGTTCTTGCTGTAAAATCGTAACGGTACCTTATTTGGCCATGACATTTTAGGAGATGATGCAAGTGTTGCCAATAAAGTCATTTATTAAAAAAAACGAAAACTGAAATTTATGTGGCTTACACTATTTTCGCGGTAAGGGCTCTATATATTTAACTTTGGTCGACGCTTTCGACCATTCGATCATTGAGTCTTATCAAACAATGTATATCAAATAATAATATCGATAGTATCGATAGTGAAATCTGACCTATCGATAAATATCGATCATATCCCAGCACTAGTCTTAAGTGATTTTCATGCGTTTTATAAATATATTTATGCGGTACGAATACAAAACAAACGCATAATATCCTGTCCTAGACCTATGGAGGTGTTCGTATAACAAGTAAGAAAAATATATAGTAGAAATTTTTAGGTACATAAAGTATTTAGTTAGTATTTATTTAAGCGAAATTCATGTGGCAGCTATTCAATGGGGCTTAAACTAAGGGAACGACTATTTCTTGCCGCATTTTTGAGATTCTCCACATTCTGAGATCTAGGCCATTGTAACTTATATTATTGTTGAGATCAAATTTATAAATGAAGTAAATAACTAATATTTCCCCTGTTGTCTTCTCTAGACCGCTGAGTTTGTAGACTTTTCAAACTTCTTGATCTTCTTCTTATGTTAAAGTGATCTCCAAAAATTACAACGATGAAATGAAGGGAGAAAAAAAATCCGGGATGAATGAAAAGTGGAGCACGTGAAACACGTATTTGTTTCTTTTTGTTTTTTTTTACTCTTTCTTTAAATTTTTATTAATATTTTCTTTTGTTCGATAGTACTTAAATTACTATAAAAAACACAGTAGCACAGAATCTGCTAAGAATTGGAGAAAAAAAATGTGGTAGCTAAATAACGAATTTTTAATCTTTTTTTTCTTAATTAGGTACCTTTAAAATATTACACGCAAATGTATGTAGCAGCAAAATTAGGGTGTAAGACGATTGCCACCGTAGTAAAACTTGATTCCTGTATGCATAAATTTAGTAATTCCATTAGCTATACTATAGAACTTAGCACTTTTCCCCCATATTTAATTACCTGCGTTTTATTATAATTTTTTGTGTTCGCGACCATTAAAATACTGAATTATCCAAGGATTTCATTCTATTAAAGGATTAAATGGATTAAACTCTTTCTTTAAAGTCCAACGATTTAAGGAATAATTCACAGTATGTATGTATACGATTTAAAATCTAAATACCTTTTGCACGATGTGTATGTATTTGTCCACGTTTTATAACAAATGGACAGGAAATTATGAATGAAAGCCGACTTGTATTTAAGCCGAACTTGCATTCAGATGTTCAGAAGCGTTTTCGTAATGTAATGCCAAGTTTTACATTTTAATTAGTGACGCAAGTTTGTAATGAAGAGTAATCTTTTCCTCTTTTTTGTGATATATTGAAATAAAAAGAAAATTCTTTCCAACAAAAGAAAAATGCAACAAGTAGTACCCCCGATAGAACGAAAATATTTTATACCGAATATCTGAAGATTAAAGTCTTCAAGCTTTGTAGGATCCACTCTTCTGGTAAACTACACCTTTCAAAAAAAAAAGTAAGGGGTAGGTGCATGGGAAGCACTAAATAATATATAAATGAAAAAGCGTATGGTTGTTTTTGACAGTAATCTTCTGATTATCCGACACGAAGGCTATTAATATTTTTTAATTTTTAGGTGGGCATAAAAGATTTATACATATTTGGAGTACTGTAAAAGTAAAAGTTTTTAAATTTTGTACAAATAACTTACATAATAACACACAATATCTTTAACAAAAAAAAGTAGGTTTAATGGAAAAAGTACGAATGGCACCTCCCATACGAATTCATTTGAAATTTCTAGATATCTGAAGAACGGTTACCGTAAAAGCAATTAAATTAAGTACAATATGCTTTGTAATCAAAACAAGAGATCTCTTTTAAAAAAATTTTACGAATTTTATTTCGATTGGGGTAGCAAAGCGCACCGGGTTAAACATCTGTTGAAGCGACTTCAGATTTATTTTAGTTATTTTTTTTAATTTTCAATTTTCTTTGTTATTTATTATTTTTTTTCATTTAAAATTGTATTATTTATATTTATTGAATTTTAAGTTTGAATTTGGTTTAGATTTTGATTTTATTTAATTTAATTTTATTAAAATTGAATATTTTTTCTCTGAGTGTAGAGCACTCTCTTTATTTTAATGTCTTTTGTTATATATATGTACATACACATATACTTTAGCTTTGAGTTTGTAGTTTCCTTTGAGTTTGTTGGCTTACTACAAACCTTTTTGTTATTTAGTTTTAAGTATAATCTTGAACTTCAGTGAGGCAAGAAGCCGAAATAAATTTGTTTTTTTTAAATTAAAAAAGTAGAAACCTCCCGCGTTTCTTTTTGTTTAAATTGAAAGTTAATATTAAAAGGCTAGGAAGTTTCTAGCCCCAACATTTGGTCCTTCGATAAATCCTAGAGGAGCTAGGATTGGAATAGCCAGTGGCAAACCTGTCCACTGAAGGCCAACAACAGTTGTTCTACCGTAACAACTGCGGCAAATTTCTTCAAAGTGTTGTCAATAGTTGTTCCATCGCAACAACTACGACATCAACAGCAGTCAAGAGGGCTACTGGCAGAATATCTTGAGTGGATCCCGTTCAACAAGGAATAAAAAGAAGTTCCCAATTGTGCTTATCATTTCCAAGAAGGAAGAAAGGTCTACCAGACGATTGATTTTCGAGAGGAAAAATCAACAAGGTAACCATTTAGTATCATAAAAAGGATTAGATTGGGTGAGTACAGTGTTTTAATTATATTTAATGCGATTGTGTGATTTTTATTAGAAAAAGTGCAAAAAATTAATTAAAATTACTGCATAATCATATCCAACAAGTAATCGAACATAACCTCTAAATTAAATAAAAGTGCCATCACTGATAGAAAAAATCCCCGACGTACCAACACTGTTTAAAAGTACCAACACTGGTAAATAAGAAGAAAAACAACGGATTTTTTGTATTATATACATGCGTACTGCTGTAAATTATAATTGCCATACTCGTCACACTCATTACTAAGTGTTTCAATTCCACAAGTTTACCCAACTTTATGTACAAGTTGAACTTCACAGTATTGTTTAAAGCGCAAGAAAAGTAAATGTAAAACAAATAGTGGAAAATATTTAAATAAAAAATAAATATTCAAGTTAAAGGAAAAATATATTGGAACCTGTGCTATTATAAAGAAAACAGTGGCTAAAAAAAAAAACAAAAAAGAATAAAAAATAGCGCTGAATTTCTTCGTGAAAAAAAATTTTAATTAAAAAATTAAATTAATGTGCATACAGGAAGAAAACCAAAGCAAAACAACAACGACAAAAAAAACCTAAAGAAGCTGTCTCAAAACACAAGGGCTCACGGAACGAAGTTTTTTGCGGGGAAACGGTGAGTGTGAAATATAATTTTGTGAAGAATTTGGTACATTAAGGAAGACAGTGTTGTGGCATATTTATTTAAAAAATACAAATAACAAAATTGTTTTTAATGAAAAAATTTACACGGTGACCGTTCAAGTGGTACACAAACTTTTTTGAAGGCAATATAATTGAATATACAATTAAATGAAATTTTACTAAGGTTTAAAACTAAAAGGGTGAACCGAAAAGAGGTAAATTTAAATAAAAAATTTACAAAGTGTCGCTACAAGTGGTACATATTTAAAGCATTATTTAATTAAAAAGCTGAATGCTTATGAACAACCCGTTCTAAATTTGTTATGAAGTGTGTTCGATTATTTTTGAAAAATTGTTTGGAGAAAAGAGTGCGTAATTTTTGAAAAATATAATTTATAGCACAATTATAATAATTATATTGGGAATTTGATGAGTAGATTTTTAAGGAAAAAATTTTACAGAATCTAAGTAAAATTGATTTGTGGCTGAATATTGAAAATGATTTTATGGTGGTAGAGAAAAAATTTAATAAAGAGAAGTTTTAATAAAATTAATTTAATTTTACTTTGAAATATAAACAACTTGGGAAAATTTTTTGGCAATTTTGAGGCGAATATTTTTGAAACTTTTTGGTGAAATTTAAAGCTGTTTTAAACCATTCTACATCGCTTTCATTCGTCGCGAATAATTTTAATATACCTTCGTATAAGGTTGAATTTTTCACGACTGTTTTTTGGTAAATTTTTTAATTTCTGCTGGAGAAATTGTTGAGGTATAAAATATTTAAGGCTTTTGAGCAAAAATTTTAAAAATGGTTTCGGAAAGAGCATGTAAATACGATATTCGACAAGTAGTGAATTTTTGTTCTACTTTTGAGAAGATTTCTTCAGAAGATTTGACGATTTCACTTTTAGAGGTAAAGCAGGCTGAACTTGAAAGAAGGGGGCTGAAGATGATAGCAACGTTTGAAGAGTTCATCAAAGGCGATGAAAAGGTGAAAGAAGAAGAAGATTTTTCAGATGAAATTACTCTGAAATACGAAGATGCCTGTGAAAAGTACCAGATGCTAAAGGCTAGAATAATGGACTTGTTGAAGGCTAAGGCCCCACAACAAAAAGCGGCAGATACGACAGTACGTCAGTCATCTCTAAAGTTACCTGCGGTTGAAATTCAAACGTTTGAAGGAGGTTTCGAGAAATGGCCAGCATTTAGGGATATGTTTAGGGCAGTGGTTGGAAATGAACCTTCAGTGGCGCCAGCGCACAAATTGTATTATTTACTTGGCAAGACGAGGGGGGAGGCCTACCAACTCATAAAAGATTATGATTTGGTAGATGCTAATTTTGAGCTAGCTTGGCAGGCTTTGAAAAATCGCTACGAAAACAAGCGAATTTTAATCAATAATCAAATTAGGAAAATTTATGGCATCCAGGCCCCTCAGAATGAAACTTTGAAATTTTTAAGGCAACTTCAAAATACGGTCAGCGATGGTTTGTCGATTATTAGTTCGTTTCAAGTTGAGGTGGCTGATAATGACCCCTTTCTTATGCACATTTGCACTTCAAAGCTCCCAGAAGAAACTTCGCGTGCGTGGGAAGATTCTCTGACGAACCATAAGGAACTGCCTACCTGGCAACAACTTAACAAATTTCTGTCTGAGAGAATTGAAACATTAGAAACTTTTACAAATTTGAGGAAACCGCCCAGCCGAGACAATAATACCTCTAGATCTCAAGTTTTCTATTCTGATGCTGAAACTGATAAAGGTAAATTTAGCTGCAAGAAATGCCAACAGAATCATCCATTACGATTCTGCAAATATTTTAAGGGTTTGTCCGTCCATGATAGAATCAAATATGTTTATGCGAACAAATTTTGTGCGAATTGTTTTTCACCCACTCATTTCAAAACGAAATGTCAGAGCTCCAGTAGTTGCAACAGATGCAATCAGAGGCATCACACCATGTTGCATATTGAAGAAGATAAGGCGAAAAAGGTTCCCATTCAACGGGCTTCATCTCATCAGCAAGTTCGAGACAACGAAAGGCCATCAGGGTCGGGTACTCAGAGTAACACGAGGCCATCCAGTTCTCAATCGGGACGATCTGGCACTTCGGGTGCAAATGGGGAATCAGTTCAGGTGAATTTGTCTCAACACAGCGGAACTACAATTTTACCAACAGCTTTGGTTCATGTTGAGCATTTAGGCGAAAAATTTACTGTTCGCGCATTAATTGATACAGGGTCGACTAGAAGTTTTATCCTAAGGCGTGTTCAACAAAATTTAGCGATCCCCCTAGAACGCCATCATAGCGAAATATCAGGGTTTGGTGATACGGTGGTAGGTAGTTCGAAGGGAAGGTGCTATGTCACAGTTAAATCTCGAGTATCCGATTTTAAAATTAAAATCCGAGCGATTGTGGTACCAACATTGGCACATTTTATGCCTTCACGGCCGATCCCAATTCAAACGGTGACAGATATACAAGGTTTGAAGCTTGCAGATGCATATTTCTACAAACCTGCTGCAATTGAAATGATTATCGGTAGTGATTATCTGCCTTTTATAAATTTGAGCGGCGTAAAAATGAATATCGGAAACAATCTTGAAGCCCGAGAGTCCCACTTTGGCTGGTATTTGCTAGGCCCTGAACCAGAAACTAGAGTTCAATCATTCCATACATTTGTCTCGCAGTGCAGCGATCTGGCCCTTCATGAGCAATTAAGAAAGTTTTGGGAAATAGAAGAGGCTGAAAAAACAGATTTCCAAGCTGAAAGTGATATTTATTGTGAAAATTATTTCAAACGTACCACAATTCGACAGTCTGATGGACGTTACGTAGTTAGACTACCGTTCAAAGAACAATTTCCAAAAGAGATTTATTTAGGCCCCTCCCGAAATATGGCTCTTGCGCAGTACCATCGAATGGAGAAAATGCTCGATAAAACCCCAGATTTGAAGGCGCAGTACGCTGAAGTTCTCCAAGAATATCTGGACTTGGATCACATGGAACCAGTTGTACATTTTGAACCCAAAGCAGAAAAAGTTTCTTCATTTTTTCTACCCCACCACGCGGTAATCAAGCCCGAAAGTAAAACCACGAAAGTGCGAGTGGTATTTAACGCATCAAAGAAAACGGGAAGCGGGTTTTCATTAAATGATGTACTATACCAGGGCCCAACGCTTCAAACAGATTTGATGCAGCTTGTTTTACGTTGGCGAAATTATAAGTACGTATTCACTGGAGACATCCAGAAGATGTATAGGCAGATTTTGATGCATGAAGCAGATCGCCCTTATCAACAAATTTTATTTCGCAACAACCCTGAAGGCTACGTGAAGTCATTTCAACTTAAGACCGTCACGTTCGGCGTAAATTGCGCCCCCTTTTTGGCGACTAGGACTCTACTTGAGCTAGGTCATGATTGCAAAAACCTGTATCCCAAAGCATCTATTGTTCTGAAGAACGAGGTCTACGTTGATGACATATTGTCCGGGGGACACACGCTTGAAGAGGCCAAGCAGAAGCAAGGGGAGCTTATTACAGCTTTGAAATCTGGCGGCTTTCCCCTTAAAAAGATGACAGCAAATCATCAGTTTCTACTCGAAAGTTTGCCCCGGGAGGATCTTCTAGACGAAGATTTCTTGAAGTTTGATGACTCCAGCTCTTTAAAAACATTGGGAATTCGCTGGAATGCGTTGGCGGATATATTTTACTATGCGGTAGAGCCAATTGAAACTACCCCATCCGCTACAAAACGAAAAATCTTGTCAGTAATAGCAAGATTATTTGACCCTCTAGGTTGGTTAGGCCCAGTCGTTATTGTTGCTAAGACTTTGATGCAAGAATTATGGGAAGCAAAGTCTGATTGGGACGAAGGGGTACCTCCACACATACTTGTAAAATGGAATTTATTCTTAAAAAAACTTGCCATTTATTTCGACACTTAAGATACCTAGATGGGTAGATTTCTCCCCAGGATATAAAATCCAAATACATGGCTTCTGTGACGCCTCAGAGAAGGCATATTGTGGTTCAGTGTATATTCGAACAGAAAACTCAGAAGGCCAACTAAATAGCTATTTGCTGGTAGCAAAAACAAAAGTTGCTCCGATTAAGCGGACTACCGTTCCGAAACTAGAATTGTGTCGAGCTTTGTTGGTGGCTAAACTCATCCGTAGTGTAGTCACAAATTGTCAGTTCCCCTATGAACTTTTTTTGTGGACAGACTCGTCCATTGTACTAGGTTGGTTGCAAAAACCTCCGTATGCGCTGAAAACGTTTGTTGCAAATCGTGTGACTCAGATCATCAGCATCGCCAGCACTCAACACTGGAAACACGTTAAGACTGAAGAAAATCCTGCAGATCTGGGCACTCGAGGCTGCTCCCCGCAGGAGCTTGCAGACAATCAACTCTGGTGGCATGGCCCCACCTGGCTGCAACTTCCCACAGCATTATGGCCAGTACCTCGTACGTTTGACCCAGTCGACTTAGAGACAAAGAAGTCTATAATCAACTTTCATCTTGACGTAAATTGCACAGATATACTTGAAGAATTTTCATCTTTCCCAAGGGCGTTGCGAATTCTTTGCTATCGACTTAGATTTGTCAACCGAGTTCTCAAGAAACCATTTTCCACCGAAAAGTTTATTACAGCTCAAGAAATTAGCTCAATGAAAACTCGACTCATCTCGCTCGCTCAAAAGAGATATTTTTACCGTGAATACGACTGCCTTAAGGAAAAGAAACCGTTAAGCCGCAAAAGCAGACTGCTTAACTTAAATCCTTTTATTGACAAGGACGACCTTTTACGAGTTGGCGGCAGGCTTATTAATTCAGGTTTAAGCTACGAGGAACGTCATCCAGTTATTGTGCCAGAAGGGTCTCATTTCGCGAGGCTTCTAGTTAATTTCACCCATCGCATTATGCTCCACTCTGAGCACCATATAATGCTACGTGCGATTCGCCAAGGCTTTTATATCCCCAGATTAAAGAATCTTGTCCGAAAATGCATTAGAGAATGCAAGGCCTGTACTATTTACAAGCATAAGGTCCAGCACCAAATCATGGCCGCACTCCCCCCAGAACGTGTGAACTTTTCCCTGCCCTTCACATATACCGGAGTCGATTTCGCTGGTCCGTTTAATATTAAATCCTCGACGTTGAGAAATGCGAAGATTCTCAAAGGTTACGCTGCTGTGTTCGTATGTTTCTCTACCCGAGCCGTCCATTTAGAAGTCTGTTCAGACCTCTCAACCGATGCCTTTCTAGCCTGCTTTCACCGCTTTATTGGGCGCAGAGGACTCCCCAAGACCATGTTTTCCGACAACGGTCGAAATTTCGTCGGTGCAAGCTATGCTCTTCTTAAAGGCCACCACGAGTTCTTGAAATCTCTTGAAAAGACTTTAGTCGAAAAGTACTCCACCTTGGGCGTTACCTGGTCTTTTATACCGCCATATGCACCTCATATGGGTGGCCTCTGGGAGGCCGCGGTCAAGAGCATGAAGTCTCACCTGAAGAAAGTTACCAGCAACCTATCGTTCACGTTCGAAGAATTCAGCACGCTTCTAGTCCGTATCGAAGCCATCTTAAATTCGCGCCCTCTATCGCCTCTTACCGAAAACCCGGGTGAGGTTCTACCACTAACCCCCGACCATTTACTTAGAGGAGCTCCAATTACAGCACTACCAGAATCACCTGCTGAACCTCCGCTCGAAGAATTACCATTTTTAAAACGCTGGGAAAGATTAAAAGCGCTACAACATATTTTTGCGCGACGGTGGAAAGCTGAATATATAACCGAGCTTCAACGCCGTTTTAAGTGGCAGAAAGAACGCGACAACTTAAAACCAGACGATATTGTTATAGTCAAAGAGGACTTACTCCCACCTACCGAGTGGCTCCTAGGTCGCGTTAATAACGTAATCTATGGTCGAGACAGCAAAGTACGAGTTGCTGAAGTAGTCACCAAAAAGGGCATAATTTTACGCCCAGTGGTAAAACTATGTTTGCTACCGACAGACAATAACATGACTAAACTCCCACCACAACCTACCAAATAGTCTACCAAATTCCTCAACAAAAATAGAAAATTAGAAAACTCAGTCGCATTAGGTATTTTTTAACACTGTATATACTTCTTTCTTTTCTTTTACTACAAATACAGATGAAGAAGCGACCACGATGCCATATTTGCCAACTCAACCACCCTCTGCAATACTGCCTGAATTGCCTGGCCTACAATCATTTTCGAGACCATTGTACCTTAACCAGAGGATGTGCAGTTTTGGTCAACTGGGTGGCCTGTAATGCCTTTTACCACACTCGGCTACACCCGCAAGCTAAAAGATGTCCTCGCTGAACCTCAGCGCGAGGGACTTGTGTTAGCTAGAGCTCTGACCAACAAACGCGGTGGCAACACTACAAGCCACAATCTCTCAAATAGATGACACCCAATTGGCAGCCGTGGCCAAGAAACTTCATCTTGAAGAACCCTACAGTACCTCCAAGCAAGCCTCCCTAGGGCCTGTAAAAAGTGCTCTTGAATTCAACAATGCAGCCAGACCAGGACGGAAGCATCTACCTTTGGCTGGATCAAATCTTAGACGTAAAGGGGGTGCTTTTGCCACTCTTCGGGGGGAGCATGTTGAAGCGACTTCAGATTTATTTTAGTTATTTTTTTTAATTTTCAATTTTCTTTGTTATTTATTATTTTTTTTCATTTAAAATTGTATTATTTATATTTATTGAATTTTAAGTTTGAATTTGGTTTAGATTTTGATTTTATTTAATTTAATTTTATTAAAATTGAATATTTTTTCTCTGAGTGTAGAGCACTCTCTTTATTTTAATGTCTTTTGTTATATATATGTACATACACATATACTTTAGCTTTGAGTTTGTAGTTTCCTTTTTTGAGTTTTT